>CM028342.1:16037288-16699666 GCA_016618105.1 Dendrobium huoshanense
CAATCTATCTTCCATCTTTCACCATCTCCAAACTGATCAACTCATCCATGATAAAAAAAAGGCTTCTAATCAGACTAAAAATAAAATTATTTTCACATTTATTCATACCACTGTCAATCCTCAGTCTCTGCATCCATTATTACATTCTGAAACAAATTGCTACTTGTTAGGTATATTAAGCCATTGCTTCAGCTTCATCAACAGCCCAATGTTGGAGAAGTTCAGTTATTGATCGAGTTGAAGCCTTAAACTTCCTGTACTCCATAAAGTCAAAACTTCGATATAGTTGTGGGTTCTCAGAATCAATTAATTCAGCTTGAGGCTCAATCTTGTTATCCTTTGGTGCAAGTATAAATAAGACAATGGTGAATCGTGGCTCTGCTTTCTTGCATACCACCTTGTGTTTGACATTATGAAGTCTTCCATTGCTCCAAACCTTGAAAATGCACACGAGAAAAAAAAAACAAAAAAAAGGATAATAGTGAAATCAATTTAAATATTTTTTATAAAATATATCATGATTACCTTTCCTATATCGCCAACATTTATAAGAAATGTTCCTGGTACATGATTAACAACCACAGAGTTTCCCTCAGAGTTCATAAACTCAAATCCATCATTAGATTCATCTTCAAGAAGGACACTGATAAAACTACTATCTGTATGGGTATATGCACCATTACAACCAATATTTTCTTTTGTGAAATTGTATATATTCATTCGTAAGTGACAAGACCATTCTCGGAACGAATAGTCCACAACTCCTAAACACTTAGCTATTTTGGATGCCAAATCCACAGAGAGACAATGAAGTGTGGAGGCATATTTACTCAAACATTCTCTGCAAGTTCGATCATAAGATATATACATTATATGAGAAAATTTGAAATATTAGAAATCTTATTGTGGAGGAGAAAAAAGGGGAACAAAGCTGGGAGCTCACTTGTCGTGGGATGGGATTCCTAAGCAAGAGCAGAAGGCATGGATGTCAGCGGTGGAATTGGAATCATAGATGCCCAAACTCTCAAATAATGGGCTCAACTGATTAGGATGTATGTAACCGCTTCCGGGTATGATATTGATGTTGCGGTGCTTCACCTCAGAGGGTAACTCTAAGATTTTTCTTGCAGAAACCTTCATATCTGCAATAATATCATCATGGATTCCATGGTTGATCACTCGGAAGCAACCCAGTCCAACCACCGCCGCCCTAAGCTTCTCCTTCTCTACTTCAAACTTCGCCAAGTCGATTATTGGCACCGAGAATCCCTCCACTTCCATTATCACCAATTTACTTCTCCAATTTTCCTTTGTTTATGCTCTCAAAGATGCTCTAATCAAGCGGTTTAAATAAAAATTACATCGAAGTCAGTGAGTTATTGATGACTTCATGATAAAGAAATTTCTTTATAAATTGGAAGATGTGATTTTTATTTAATTCACACTAAATGACAAAAAGTAATATAAACGTATGGTTGTGAATAAGGAAAAGGATCTAATTAAATGAGTTGGATTTTTGTAGTAAAAGGTGCGTTTACAGTGTTATTTAAATAACGATATAATTAAATGGAGAGTATTATTCATTAAATACAATATATCTGATTTATCTTAAATTATATAAACAATATAATATTATTGAGATGGCATTTCACGATATATTGATGAGGTCAAGAACAGTACTGGCTATTTTGATAACGATGTTCTTTGTAGGAGACATTATTACGTGTAGAATACAGATGTAAGATACGTTCGGATTTATGAGGGTACATAACAAATACATGATAAATACACAATTGTGTAAAAATTTGTATATTTATTTTGTATTTACTGTGTACCCTCACAAATTCAAAATGATCCGCACGTAATAATCTCTCCCTTTGTAGATGTGAAGTTTAGTGATTTTTTTATTTAGAAGATAGGCTCATCTTACTATGATGAGATCAAATTTGATTTTCTTACTGAATTTTTTAATTAAGCTAATTAGCCTTTCAAAATAACTATATATGTTTAGATGAAGTGTAATCAAATTATGTGTTAATTTATCTTTAATACAAGAAATTTCATAATTGATCATCAATTTAAACAAGTTTTTAGTCGTATTAAATATCTCGGCAAGCTAAATGTGATACAATTCGGATACAATTATGTCCAAATCAAACACTTGAAGCATGATTGAAAACTACATAATATTAATTGAAATATCAAATGATCTTCAATAAAAAAAATTAAAAAAAAAAATCAAATGATCTTCAATTTTATCATGTGCATATCAAGTCAAACATCTTGATGGGTGAAACTAAAAAGCCTTAGATTATTCAATTATAAGATCATTAAGGTACTTAATTACAAATAAATTATCTATAATTAAAGGATTACCTTAATTACAAATAAATTATTTATAATTAAAGGATCAATATGAACTTCACGATGGAGTGTTATGAAATTTCGGCCAAATTACTTATATCTATATTTTTTTAAAATAAAGAAGTAAATTATTCTTATACTTTAAGAGAAATAATATAACAATAAAATTTGAATACAAATAAAACATTGTTTTCTATTAAATTTCTACTTGTGTTTATTATTCTAAATTATTTATTAATTACAAATAATTTTTAAAATAAGAAATAATTAAGAATAATTAAATTTTGATATATATATATATATATATATATATATATATTATATATATATATATATATAATATATATATATATATATATAATATATATATATATATATATATATATATATATATATATATATATTATATATATAATAATTATATATATATATTAACAAACAAGTATATAAGTTCATAGAGAATTAATTTAACAAACAAGTTCTTAATTCAAAACCTTTCAACCTTCAAATGAGTCACTTCTTCCATTATTCCATCATGAAACAAGTTGCTACTTGGTATATTAAGCCATTGATTTAGCTTCATCTATAGCCCAATGAAGGAGGACTTCACCGGCTGTTGACAGAGTTGAAGTCCTAATCTTTTTATACTCTCTATAGTCGAAACTTCGATAGAGTCGTGGGTTCTCAGAATCTATCAATTCAGCTTGAGGCTCAATCTTGTTATCCTCTGGTGCAAGTATAAAGAAGGCAATTGTGAAGCGTGGCTTTGGCTTTTTGCATACTACACTGTGTTTCACATTATTCAGTCTTCCATTGCTCCAAACCTCCAAAATGCATGAGAAAAAAAAAATATGAGACTTTTATTAACTCTTGCATTTGCTAGGAAATATAAAATTTGAATGAGCAATATTCTAGAGACTCATTTTAAACAATTTGTCACTATCATTACTAGAGAGAGAGAGAAAGAGAGAGAATATAACATTGAAATTAATTTATCCACAAATCAAATATTTTTTTTATAAAAACATATCATAATTACCTTTCCGATATCACCAACATTTATAAGAAATGTTTCTGGTACATGATTGACGGCCACAAAATTTCCGTTAGAGTTCATCATCTCAAATCCCTCATTAGACTCATCTTCAAGAATGACATTGATGAAACTATTGTCGGTATGGACATGTGCTCCAAAATGGCCAATAGTTTCTTTTGTGAAATTATATCTATTCATCCGTAAGTGACAAGACCATTCTTGAAACGAGCAGTCTACTATTCCTAAACTCTCAGCTATTTTGGATGCTAAATTCATGATGAGACCATGCAGTGCAGAAGCATACGTACTCAAAATTTCTCTGTAGGTTCAATCATAAGATATATTATATAAAGTAATCTGGAATTTAAGAAATATTGTTGTATAGATGTTGTGGAGAAAAAGAAGAGAGGAATAAAGAGAACTCACGTGTCATGGGATGAGACGCCCAAGCAAGAGCAGAAGGCATGGATGTCAGCAGTTGACTTCGCATCATAGATGCCCAAACTCTCGAACAACGGGTTCAACCGATTCGGATACACATAACCGCTTCCAGGTATGACATCGGTGTTGCGGTGCTTCACCTCTGAGGGGAGCTCTAAGATTTTTCTTGCAGAAACCTTCATATCAGCAATAATTGTCTCAGTGATTCCATGGTTGATCACTCGGAAGCAACCCAGTCCAACCACCGCCGCCCTAAGCTTCTCCTTCTCTACTTCAAACTTCGCCAAGTCAATAACTGGCACCGAGATTTCCTCCATTGCCATTATCACATCTACTTCCCTAATT
Organism: Dendrobium huoshanense; assembly: GCA_016618105.1. NCBI lineage: Eukaryota > Viridiplantae > Streptophyta > Magnoliopsida > Asparagales > Orchidaceae > Dendrobium > Dendrobium huoshanense. The sequence goes on from CM028342.1 coordinate 16,041,475, forward strand.
TTCTTTTGTTGATGCTCTCAAATATGCTTTGATCAGTAGGATTTAAATAATATTACATGGAAGTCAGTGAGTTATTAATGACTTTCTACTATGATTTTTTTTTTCATAGAAGTCATGTTTTCAGTGTTATTTAAATAACAATATTTTGTTAAGACAGTATTATTCATTAAATATAATGTGTTTGGTTTATTTTAAATTACAAAAATAATATAATATTACTTAGATATAATATTTCTTTCTGATCATTTATTTAGTATTATTGTTCATGAATTATTTATGACGTCAAAAACAATAAATGATTTGCTATTTTTTTAAAAGTTTGTTGAACTCTTTGATAATGGTATCTCCTCTGGAGATGTGAAGTTTAGTTAATTTTTTATTTAGAAGATAAGGTCACAGTCATATGAGATCAAATTGGATTCTTTATTGAGAAAATTAAAATGATTATTATTTATATAAAGTATAATCAAGTTATATCTAATTTATCTTTGATACCTCACTAAGAAATTCATTTAATTAGATATGAATCCAATGAAAAAAACTTTCAGAATTGATTTTAAGATCATTCGAACTTCAATTTCAGTAAATTTGTATGGATTCCAAATGAGTACAAATCAAGTACTTAAAGTATGATTGAAAATATAGGATATTGATTGAAGGATAAACCGATCTTCAATTCTTACGCGCTTATAATCAAATTGAATGTCTAGACAAGACGAATCTAACAAGCCTGGAATCATTTAATTCTATGGTCATTAAGACGCATAAATGTTGAATAAATGATTTATAATCAAAGCGTTCAATATGTGCTGCCATAATGGAGTCTTATGGAATTCTTGCCAAATTAATCAAATTGCCACTCTCAAAAAACAATAAATAGAATCACATTCTCCTCATTAAAAAGATATCTAGTCTTGAACAAGGAGAGAGCATGAAGATCTAAAGAACTCTAGAATTATACTTAAAATTTGACTTTGTTAATCCCTGTCAGCCATCGCTATTATCTAAGTTATAATTCATATCTCATTGTTTTATTGTTGTCGTCTAACCACCGCCACTCGAATGTCATAATCATTCATCCTCATCCAATTTTGCAACTACCATCGTCTCATAAAAATCTGACCACAATCACCTAAGAATCATTATCGAATATCTACTGCAAAACTAACACCATCCGACCACTATCGTCATCCCACAACTATTTTTTCAGCAAGATCTATTATAATTATAAGAGACCAAGGTTGCGATTATTACTTTGTAATCCCATCTTTTTCAATTAAGGGAAGACTAAATTTCTATAAATTATTCTTAGAAACATAATATGAAACGAGCATATATGTAAAAAGATTTGAGTAGCTCCAATGGAAGATAAGATTAGATTAGAGAGTCATCTTAGATGGTTTGGTCACATAAAATGGTGGCATTCCCATGACCCGATTAGGAGAGTATAAGTATTAAAATTGACTTATTTTAAGAAAGGTAGAGATAAACCTACTAAAAAAACTAAGTTATAAAATATTAAAAAATGTTCTTTCTTAACTAGATTTAAATGAGAATTAAATTCTTCATTGAACACCATAGGTGATGAGAATATTAAATGACCAAATTTGTTGAGACTAAATATAAAAAATTAACAATAGTACTGTCATTTCCAATAGATCCATGAATATGGCACAGAAGCTTGCATGTAATTAAAAGAAGTAATTTAAGAGGTTGATTTAGCAGGATTATCAAAGCTTGCATGTAATTAACAATAGTATTTGGTAGATTCAAATTGGTTCACTTGTATTGCAAATTGAAATATTTATATGAAATGTTCCTTTATGATTTGTTTAATGTGGATATGAAATGTTTGTACTGTGAAATGGAAACAAACTATCAAAGCAGATGCACTCAAATCTCTTCTAAAAAATATTATGAAATGTTTGTACTGTGGCCTTTTCTTTTTTTTTCTTTTTTGTTAAAATCCCAATTAATTCAGGCATAGCTTTCCATCATATTATTTGCTTTAAAAAATCTACTGTTATGAATTTTTCAATGGATTTTCATATGCCTATTAAGCATTTCCAGCAAGGATATTTCTGGCAGAGCTAAAGCAATCGAACATTTGGGATAACTTTCTCATTGCTTTCTAAAGCAGTTCTTCATCACAAAAGTTTTCTAAACTAGATATATTTATACTAAAAAGCTACTTTAGAAAGCATTAAAGAAGCTGACCTAAATGAAGCCTGAGTGAACGAAATTAGCTCGGGCTCTCGTGAGCTGAACTCAATGAGCTAACAAATCATCAAAATTTAAAATTGTGCTCAAAGATAACCGACCATAAAAACGTTGTATTTTTCTTGCACTGACAGAATTAACTAACATAATCAGGATCAAGGAATCCAATGTGATATAAACTGGCATAATTTAGTTTGAATGAAGTGATGAAACATACAGCAAAGGTCAGTCACCACTAGCACAGCCTCCACAGCCACAATGGACACATTCTATGACCTTTTCCTCTCTCAAGTGCTTCGGAACTCTGCATACACATGTGGTTCCGAAGTTGTGATCTCTTGGCTGAATGCATCGAAGACAGCAAAGCCGTTCATAACCAGGCTGCATAAGCTCAGAAAAATATTCAGGTTAGGTGGAATATGTTAGAAGATTGTAGCAGGTACAGAGATAACGACAACATCAAGCCTTTGTCCCACTACGTGGGGTCGGCTACATGAATCCTTTTTCTCCATCGTGTCTTGTTAAAAGATCAAATTCTTGTTTAAGTCTTTTTTGGTCTACCTCTACTTTTCTTAACATAAATCAAATCTAGAACCTCTATTTTCCTAACCGGGTCATCGGAAGACCGCCGTTTTATGTGACCAAACCATCTAAGGCAATTTTCTCTTATCTTATCTTCCACTGGAGCTACTCCAACCTTTTTATGTATATGCTCATCTATAAGGGTAAAAGCCACTTAGAGAGATTGGATAAAATCAATTAAATACAAGAAAAGCAGCTTGGAAAAGTTTCCATGGAAGTTATGCAAAGCACTTAACAAGATAATTTTTGGCAAGTTTATCTGCTATGATAAGTTTAAGAGGGAAACAAATGCTCTCAATACTGTTTAATGAGAGGGGTTTATTAGGACTTCAGGTTTCAATTTCTGGTGAAAATGAAATCTAATCTATTTTAACTGCGTTTATGTGATTGGTTGAACTGGCATTAATCTTAAGATTTGGTGATATTCTTGGCCTCGGTCAATACAAATGTTTCCCATGATCAGCAGTTAGATTATTTTATATTTTGCAATGCTTTAAATGCTAAGGGGCCATTTGGGATTATTTAGCTTTTATTATTTATTTTTATTTTAATTTGTTTATATTTTGACAAAATAAAAAATATTTGGCATCTTACAAACATGTTTTTGTTTATTTATGTGATTACGGCGGCGGCCAGCAAGGCAGCGGTGGTAACCAACATGATGGTGCAAATGGCTGACGAGCCGATTACAAAAGGGGCTCACACAATGGTGGTGGTGGTTGGCGGCCACAGTGATCACTATTTCTAAAATCACTAAAAAAATTCTAAAAATTAATTTTAGTGTTTTTTTAAAACATCATGATTTATTTTTAAAAACAAAAAATAAAATCAATATAAAAATACACTAAACAAATATATTGTTTAAAAACAAAAGCAAAAACAAAAAATAAGTGATCTCAAGTAAATCCCAAGTGAAGTATTCCTTTTTATTGCTGCTTTCAAGAAGAACCAAATATATCTACCATCCCGATTGACCTCCAATCAACGAAATAGTAGCAACAAACCATAACTAATTACAACTAACAATCCATGGTTTAATTTCTCGAGCAAACAAATAATATTCCATAAACAATAAAATATTACTTAAAACTTTTTAGAAAATGTCAAAAAGTTATCGCATTATTCTATTTCCCAGTTAGCCAACCAACAACTAACTAGAAGTAAATTAAATACAGCTAACCATGATTAAATGATAAATAAGATATATAAATATTCAGGATAATTAGTAGATAATTGATAGACCGGCCAATTTGATTGGGAGAGAATTAAGAAATTTCCTAATCAAGAGAGATCTATTTAGAAAGGTTCTTTAATCAAAGGAGAATTGTTTAGAAAAGTTTTAGGTATAATTAGAAGGGAATTATTTAGAGCAAGATATCTAATTTAAATTCAAATATGAGAGAATTATTTAGGAAAAGAGAGATGATTTGGGAGATAATTAGGGAGCATATTTAAGGCTAACAAGATAATGATTTCAGGATTATATTTTTAGTTTACCAAAATTAAAATTTCTTAGATTGTGAGGGCTCAAGCCACTAGCTAGGAATATAAGAGAGCCGGATCTTTCTCTCCAATTAAAGATCCAACTGTATCTAGTTATTTTCTTTCATATATCTTGTAATAAAAATAGTTTTGGTGTGTTCTTCTTCCTAATTTATTATTGTTGTTCACTGATCTTGCTATTAACACGGTCATTACCAAGTCCTAAGTTCTGGATGAGAAAAGTGGAGAAAGTTGCATTAAGTAGTCGACAGCCAGCGTAAAACTTGTCGAATAATCATGACATGAATCATTTAATATATTGTATTAACGTTAGGGCGTTCCCTTGAAGCAACACACTCTATGACCTGAATACAGTGAGAAGTGTGCAAGGGTTGCTGCATCGGCGCCCGGATGCAGTGTTAAATAGGCAAGGGTTTCCACATAGGGGTGTAAGTGAGTCGAGCCGGCTCATGAGCCGGCTCGAACTCGACTCGTTAATGAGCTCGCGAGCCGAGCTTATCGAGCTTCGAGCTCGAGCTCGAGCCTACAATCGAGCTCGTATGATAAACGAGCTCGAGTTCGAGCTCAACCCGACTTGACTCGAAAGCTTATCAAGCTACTCAAACGAGCTCGATCTCGATCTCAAGCATTAGCTTTTCAAACGAGCTCGAGCTTTCGAGTTGAGCTCGAGCTTGATATTTTTCTAAACGAGATCTCGAGCCCACTAATTGATCTCGAACTCGAGCTCAAGCTCATTAAGGATTAAATGAGCCAAGCTTGATAAGGCAAATACTCGACTCGACTCGACTCGCTTACACCCTTATTCCCACATCATAGATGGATGTGGGCAAAGAAGCTAATCCATGAAACTAAAATTAGTTTAGGCTCGTGGAATGTAGGTTCCCTTACAAGCAAATTAATGGAATTAATTGATATCATGATTCATAGGAAGATAAATATTCTATGCATTCAGAAAACTAAATGAGTGAGAGAGAAGGCTAAGAAGATTGATAGTTTACGGTTTAAACTTTGGTATTATGGTAGGAGTCGTACTAGAAATGATGTAAGTGTGATTATAGATAAGAGTTTTAACGATAATGTTGTAAAAATTGATAGAATTAGAGATAGAATCATAGATTTGAATATTATTGTTGATAATAAGTTTATTACTATTATAAGTGTTTATGCTCCACAAATAAGTATGGATATGTACTCAAAATTAAAAAATTTGGAATGACTTAGAAAAATTAATACAAATGATGCCTCGTGAAGAAATAATTTTTATTGGGGGAGATTTAAATGGACATGTTGGTAGAGATGTAGAGGATTTTAAAAACATTCATTGTGGCTATGAGTTTGAAGCGACTATAAAGGTGGTAAGACTATATTAGATTTTGCTCTAGCTTATAATTTTATTGTTGATAATATCTTATTTAAGAAAAGAGATGAGCATCTCATCACTTATAAGAATGAATATAGTAAAACTCAGATTGAATATTTTCTTGTAAGAAAAATATACTGTTTAGATTGCAGAGATTGAAAAATTATTCTAAGTAAAAGTCTACGTACACAACACTGCTTATTAGTTTTAGTCATTAAGATGAATGGGCGGAGTATGAAAAATATGGTATATCATTGTTCTAGGATTATATTGTGGCATTTAAAAAACTTTAACAAAAATATCTTTGAGAGTAAGATTCACGATCTTAAATTTTTTAGGTGAATGAGGAAACTAATGTTATGTGGAAACTAGTAGCTTGTAATATTAAGAATATTGCAAAGAATGTGCTTGGAATATCAAAAGAAAAAGCTTCTAATAGTAAAAATCTTTGGTGGTGGAATCAAAATATGCAAGAAAATATCAAAAATAAGAAGCTCTCTTATAAAAGTTGATTTAGATGTAAAAATTTGGAAAAATTGATATAGATATAAAGTTGTCGTAAAGAGTATAAAAAGCATTCAGCAATGCAATAGTTTTTAATGATTTATATAATAAATTAGATACTAAAGAGGGTGAAAGACATGTATAAGCTAGCCAAACAAAAAGATATGAGTAGTAAGGATTTAGTTCAAGTGAAGTGCATTAAAATGAAGATCAAAAAGTACTTTTTTAAAGAGGATATTCAATAAAGGTCGATGAGATATTTTGCTAAGTTTTTCAATGCAAATTTATTAAAATACGATTGATTATAGTGGCCTTAACACTCTAAATAAAAATAAAGATTTTTGTTTTTTATCGGCGTATTACTAAATTGAAGTTAGAGAGGCTTTAAAGAAAATGAAATGTAGGGAAACTGTTGGACCTGATGATATTCAAATAGATGTGTGAAAATGATTAGGAGATGAAGGAATTTCATAGCTTACTAAACTTTTCAATATTATTTTGAAGACAATAAAAATGCTAGATGTGTGTAGAATGAGTGTGTTAATTCCTATCTTTAAAAAAAAAAAGTGATACACAAGATTGTGTAAATTATAGAGGAATTAAGTTGATGCGTCATACCTTAAAACTATGGGAGAGTTATGGAGCATAGGTTACAACGTGATGTTAATGTTTCTCAAAATCAATTTGAATTCATGTCGGATAACTCTACTATGGAAGTCATACATTTATCAAGATGTTTGATGGAGAAGTATATAGAGAATAAGGAGGATCTACATATGATTTTTAGAGTCTAAAGGTTTTTGTTTGAGTAGATTTAAAACCAAATACATGGAATGTAACTTTAATAGTAATAGATCTAGTGGGGGGTTTGTGACTTTAAGCGATCAAGTCATTAATAAGAGTACATGTTTTAAATATCTTGAGTTTATTGTTTAGAGTGATGGTGAAATATATGGGGATATTATTAATAAAATTCAAGTTGGATAAATGAAGTAGAGGAATGCATCGGGCTTATTGTGTGATAGAAAAGTATCACTCAAACTTAAGGGAAAATTCTATAAGATGGTGGTTAAACCTACAATGCATTATAATGCAAAATGTTGGTCATTAAAAGAGAAGCATAATATTAAGTTGAGTGTTGCAAAGATGAGGATGCTCTGGTGGATGAGTGACTTTACTCTTAGAAATGGGATACGAAATGAACATATATGTGAAAAGGTTGGCGCAGCTCCAATGGCATATAAGATTAGAGAGAGTCCTTAGATGGTTTGGTCACATAAAACGGTAGCATTATAATGACTCGGTTAAGAGTATAAAAAAATTGAAAGGTAAAAGTATTGGAGGTGGAGATCATACAATTGAAATCTAAAATTTTGGATCTTAAAACTCAATTTTCATATATCAGAAGTCAAATTTTGGCCGTCTTAGGGACAACTCGAGACGGCGTTGTCAGACGTGAGGGAAGCCACCTTCAATCAAGGGAATGAGAAAAATCCTAATCTGATAAGGCGAAAGGAAGATCAGGAGATCTAGATTTTGAAGGGAAAAGAGAGAATGTCTCCCCTAAAGCCTATTCTTAGGGAGGAGTCACATAGAGGGTATGGGGAGAGGTATGAGGGGGTCAGGCATGAATGAAGGAGTGCTGAATTTGAGAGGAGAGGGAGGAATATGAATGGAGTGTTGAATTTGAAAGAAGAGAAGCAGATTATGATCCAAGGGGAACTAAATTTGAAAACAGAAGGTGAGATCTTGATGAAAGGTTTGAGTACAAGCGTAGAAGAGATGATTGGGATACTTGGGGGGAACCACCCCTTGGGAATGGGAAATTATGAAGGAAACATGGATAACAAAGGAGATCTGAGAGATAGAAAGCTGAAGATGTCTATTTTTGAGGGAGATGATGCACATGGGTGGATATACGGGGTGGAAAGATATTTATCGTCAATAGGTTGACGGAGGAGGAGAGATTGATGTCAGCTGAGATATGTTTGGAGGGAAAAGCATTGGCATGGTACCAGTCGAGGGATACAAGGCGACTCATACAAACCTGGAGAGAATTTAAGGACTATTTTTTAGAACATTTCTGAACCAACAAGGGAGAGGACTTCAATGAGGAGTTCTTCGCTCTAACACAGGAGATGACAGTGGTGGAGTACCCCGTGAGCAGTTTGAGCACCTAACCAGCCAACAGGATCGGCTTCTAGAGACTGTACTGGAGTGGAACTTTATGAAAGGGCTCAGACCAGATATTTGAGCAGTAGTTAGAGTGATAAGACCCCTTCATTTGAGAGAGGCTATGGAGCTAACCCAGTTAGTGGAGAATCAGAAGCACATGGAGAGAGGGGCTAGAGGCAACAACTCAGGAGTTTCATGTCAAATGAACACCACCTTTTGGGCATCCAAGAAGCCGACAGTGGGTATTCTTAAGGAGATCTCGAAGGATAAGACTATAAGAGGGAGACCTGGGAAAAACTTTAAGAAGCTCATAGAAATTGAGTTACAGGACAAAAGGGCAAAATGGGGCAGTGTTTCAGATGTGAGGAGAGGCATACACCATGGCACAGGTGTGAGGACCGAACTCTTCAAGTGCTCACCGTTTGTGATAACGAGAAAATTGGAGGAGCTGTCATTCCACCTTTGCGAACAAAGTGGGTCTTTGGGAGGGGAGTATTGATGGACCCGCCAATTTGATTGTGAGGGAATTAAGAAGTTTCTTTATCAATAGGGAGCTGTTTAGGAAGGTTCTTAATCAAAGGGGAATTATTTAAGAAAGTTTTAATTATAATTTGGATGGAATTATTTGGGCAAGATATCTAATTTGAATTCAAATATGAGATAATTATTTAGGGAAAGAAAACTAGTTTGGGAGATAATTAGGGGAGCCTATTTAAGTCTAACAATAGGATGATTTTAGGGTTATGTTTTAAGTTTGCTAAAATTAGAATTTCTTAGGTTGTGAAGGCTCTAGCTGCCGGCTAGGAATTTGGGAGAGTTGGATCTTCAACTTCCTCTCCAATTAAAGATCCAGCTATATCTTGATATTTTCTTTCATATATCTTCTAATAAAATTAGTTTTGGTTCTTCTTCCTAATTTCTTATTGTCGTTCACTAATTCTAAGGAAATTGTATCCGCTTCCTATCAACAATCAACATGTTTAGTTTCAATTTATATAAAATCAATTATTGATTAATGTTGACCTCCTTTTTGCATCGGTCACTTGCAAACCTTGTAAGTTGATTTACCTCTTACACTTCCGTACATAAAATTTTTCAATCAATACCATATCTTGTGAAACGGATCACACCGTTGCGTCTGGCGGCTAGTTAAGACGAATAAAATGTTTCCATTCAAGCCTGAATCGAATATCATTTGATGCGTGTCGAGGGAGAAATTATATTGTGCGGAGTCCGGACAGGAAGAACATCCGGATTGCTGCGTATTTACTGAGTATTTGTTGAAATCAACAAATATTCAGCAAATACTCACAATTTATTATTTGTTGAGTATTTACAAATATGCAACAAATACTCATAAATACGCATCAAATCCGAAAGGTTCTCCTCATCTGAACTCCGCACGTAATAATTTCTTGTGTCGAGATATATATAAAAGAAAAGAAATAATAAAAAAACCTTCATTCAAAATTAATCCCTGTTAAGCTTGCATACAAAATAATTTAACCTAACTTTTTTCTGTCCTCCCAAATCAAGCAAGCTTTGATCCAATGGCTGATTTTGATCACAATGGTAGCATTTGATCCTAAACCTTCAAGGGCATCAAAAGGCTTTGTCTTTTCCCAATTAGCAATAATCTTCCTCTCAACCATATAAAGCTAAATCCAATGGCTGATTTTGATAACAAATATAGTAGGTTTTAAAACTTTTTTCAAGGGCATTATGGAGATTTAATATCAACCCTTGCGTTGAGGGTTTGCATAGGTTGAAGGCCAATTCATTTTATATTTCATTTCAGGTTTACTCAAGGGAAAAAGCTAGGGTCTTCTGGTTCATACACTCATACATCCACGATTCATCACTCCTGCCTCTCTCCTTTACTCTATTTTCAGCCAAGCAAGGAGAATAAACCAGTAGATTTCGACCAAGAGGAAGAAAAGTTGCCCTATTTCAGCCAACAAGGAGAAAGGTGTTGTATGTTTCAGCCAAACAAGAATGGAACGGTTGCTGGTAACTCTCGGCTAGCCCTCTATATTTCTCATCTACAGCATTCTAAGAACGGTTGCCTGTGGAGAGATGCAGCAAAGGTATGAAGATAACCATATATGACAAATCATTTTTGGAAGACAATCATGAATACTAATGTTATGAAGAGCGATTTATTCAAAGTGATGCTATATTTTATTTCCATGTCTCAATGTCTATACAATACAGCTCTTATGGTTATTATTTTTTAGCTCTTCTTATGTTATATTTCTCATTTTTTCTGAATTTTCTTTTGTTTATGTGGGCTCCAAAAATTCGGCCCCGGCCTCCGCATCGCGCTTTTCTTTTTCATTCGGCGAGGGAGTTTTAACGAACTAAGTTCCGGGGTAAATTTTGGAAGGCAGATGGGTTTGTAGATAAGACACTACCCAGAGATTTCGCCCTCATTTTGCGAGGACTTTATGATCTGAGTTCTGGTTTCCTATAGGCGCAAGCCCCTATAGTTAATTACCCCTCCCGATCACGAGAGAGAACTTTCGATTAAGGCTAGTCGTCGATCAGATACGTATAGAAATACGTGTATCTGGCATATAGTAGCAGCATAGGTTTGGATATTGGTAGAAATTGGATTTGGAAATTGAGTTTGGGTTTGAGAATTTGAAGGTTTTGATATTTAAATAGAAATTGCACCATCTTGCACTTAAAGCGGATGGTGGGGGAATGGATGATGGGCCCGATCAAGATCCCATGGTTCCGTCGTCCCGGGCCATCATGGTCCCTGGTCTACTTAGTCAGAGGAGGTAGTCGACCCAACCTGACAGAAGGATCCTTGTCGGCAGCCATGGGTTGCTTCGTCCAAGGGGACCTTGTAGACCGAGGTTGAATGTTTGTCTAAGGGGACAAATTTGAATCCACCTTAGCTTACAGAGGGCTTTGTGCCCTGTCAATTATATCCTATTGATTCATATCTCAAGGATTTGATGTCAGTAAGGAGCGTATTGGCTCTGGCCATAACCGAGATATCGTGGTGCCATTTGGCGGCGAAACCACGCGGTTCAGAGGGCCCCGGGTCGTCGTAACCGTTTATCCTGCGGTGGCCATTTAGCGGCAGACCGCCGGTTAGAGGACACGTACCACGTCCTTACTGGCAGGAGATTGTTTGAGAATGGATCCTAGTGATATTTTCGACTAGGCATTTGGCTCTTTGTGAGCTAGAGTTTATTTGAATTTGTCCGCCTCAGCAAACTGTTGCGGAGGGTGGATGAATTTTGCTTTGAGTGATTGATGGATTGATCTCAGATTCAAATATCTGGATTTTTGGGATTGATTTTTTTTGAATTTTTGGAGTATGGATTTTGTGTGGACTTTGGGTATTTGGGAGACATTTGAAATATTTGAGAACCCCTCCGGTTGAGATCTTCAATCAACGCGGCCATCATCGGGGTGTTTGGGGTCATTTCCACTTTAGTTGATTGAACCCTGTCAACTCGACCAAACTGTTGCTCGAGGATCGGGTTTCTCATAGGCTTTATGCCTTTGTTCATGAATTTTCTTGATTTTAGGCATTGAAGGCCTAAAAAGAATGTATTTAAACAAATACACCGGTCGCTACAACCATGTATCTATTTGATAGTTCGAACCCTGTCGACTCCTACTGATCCGTATAGGAGGATCGGGTTCTGTAGGCTTCATGCCTTTGTTCCTGAACTTTCTTTGTTGAAGGCCTTAAGGGCCAAATATGAATGTTGTAGACGCCTTCTGTCTGCTTGTATACGTGTTGCAGATCCGGTGGCGATGAATTATAGGTTGTAGACGCCTTCTGTCTGCTTGTATTAGTGTTGCAGATCCGGTGGCGATGAATTTTAGGTTGTAGACGCCTTCTGTCTGCTTGTATTAGTGTTGCAGATCCGGTGGCGTGGCGTTGTAGGTTGTAGACGCCTTCTGTCTGCTTGTATCAGTGTTGCAGATCCGGTGGCGATTTAGTTGTAGATCATAGACGCCTTCTGTCTGCTTGTATATGTGTTGCAGATCCGGTGGCGTTGCATTGTAGATTGTAGACGCCTTCTGTCTGCTTGTATCAGTTTTGCAGATCCGGTGGCGTTCTAGTCTTGATATTGACCCCCCCCCCCCCTTTTCTCAATCACCGGGGAAGGATTTTCTGGATTCGGGAGTCAAAGGCTGCTGATTTGGGGAGGACTCCCTTTAGGCTCTTTAGTGTGGCAGACTTGTTATTTCCGGTATTTGTAGGTACCAGAGCTGTTTTCTTCTTGAGTATAGAACTAAGAAGAGAGTTTAGAACACCATGAAGTTTGGTTCTAATTTGTTCAAACATGTCCTCCCTTCTGCCAGAGGGTGTCCTTTTTTCGTACATCGGGTTGCCTTTGTACCCGGTATACTTGAAGCTCTTGATCACCATTGTCGTAGGTGATATTCGTACTTATGTCCACAGTGATTCATTGTACTTTCAATACACTGTTGTTATCCACAAGTGGCTTGTGTTTGCTGGCAGAGGATCGTCGTGTCAGCTACGAGCTCCTAGGAGTATTCGTAGGAGGACTCTTACTTTTGCATTGAAACCACCTTTCACCAATCTCAGGTGGTTGATAGTTGAATTTGTTTGTAGAAGATGGCTCTTTGATTACTGGTCTCCAGTATTGCCTTCTCAATCAATAGGCGATCGTAGAGATCGTCGTAGGACATATTTATACTTGTGCCCATAGTGGCTTGATGTGCTTATGATATGCCCACTGTTGTTATCCACAAGTATTCATGTGCATTTGCAGGGGACCGCTGTATCAACTACGATCTCCTGAAGGTATTTGTAGAAGACCCATTGTCTCTGCATCACATCCACCCTTTCACCAGTCTCGGGTGGGTTTGATGATTGTACTTGCTTGCAAGGGGCGGCTCTTTGACGATTGATCTCTAACGTCGCCTTCTCAATCAACAGGCGTTGTGAGATTGTCGTAGGAGTTCATACAGATGTTCTTGTAGTTTGAATTTTCTCGTGTATGATTCAAACTTTTCTTGTATGTGTTTGGATCTGAATTTAGTTCCATTCAGACTTGAATTCACCAAGTTTATAGATCCCCACTTGATGTCGTATAGCCCGAGCTCAAGTGCGAGTTCAACTGCTTTGTTCGAATCCGAATCCAGTCCAAATCAAAGTTTTTTTGTTTGATATTATAGTCTTGTTCAAGTCTCCTGCAGTCCGAGTCTTGTTCAAGTTCAATTGAATATTCATTTTCTTTTTGTTCAAAGTCCTCTGGAGTCCTTGTAAGTTCATTTTCATGTTCAAATTGACTTGAACTTGGTTCAAATTTGATTTCACTTTTATTTTTTTATTCGGATTTGAACTTTAGAAATCATTTATGTTTTGGTTCTGGTCCACAAGTCCACAGTTCATGTTCATGTTCAAAGCTCACTGCTCTTTCTTGTTTGGTCCAAATCTTTGTTCTTTTGAGTTCAAAACAGGTCCGAGTGTAGTAGTATTTCACCCGAAATTTCGGCAGCCTCCCGGCGTCTCCCCCGTTTAGGGGAAAAACTACGAGAAAACTGGGCCTTTCCCACCACGGCCAATAAAGGCGTGCATGGTAGGTGCCCTCTTTCGAGGACACCTCGGCCGTGATTTTTCTTCCCACCACGGCCAACAAAGGCGTGCATGGGGTCTTTGACGGTACCTGTTACAAGAAGAAGAGCAGTTGCTTTCCCCCCGCCCGGGGGTACTTATAAATCATTCCGGCCGCGCAAAGAAAAGGGAACACCAGGCTCACCTAGCCTCGCCGTGTGCGTCGAACCGGTTTCCCTCCTACCACGGCCACTAAAGGCGTGCTTAGGTGGTTTGTCGGTCCGACACGCATGTCGAGACAGGAAAGCGTGGGTCGCTCGCTTACCTCAACACAGGTGTCGTGCCGGTTGCCCCTCCTACCACGCTCAATAAAGGCGTGCATAGGTAGACCGCCGGCCCGACACATTAGTCGAGGTAAAAGAGCGGAGGTTGCTCGCTCACCTTATCGCAGGTGTCGCGCCAGTTGCCCTTCCCACCACGCTAAGAAAAGCGTGCATGGGTGGACCACTGACTCGCCACGCATGACGAGGTAAGAAAGCATGGGAGGCGACTGTCCGCCTCGTCGTAGGCGTCGGACCGGGGTCCCATCCCACCACGCGCAATAAAGGCGTGTATAGGCGGTTTTTTCGGTCCGTCGTACACGTCGAGGACGGAAGCCTGAGTTTAGGGGTTATACCTTCGGGGCCGGTGACCGGCGGACTGGCGGTGGATGCTCGGGGACCGAGGCGGGAGAAGGTACACATTGTTTAATTATAATTAACATGAATTAATTATAATTAAATAAAATATTTTTAATTAATTATCCATAATTAATTATAATTAATTAAAATAATTAATTAAAATTTATCAAAATTAATTAATATAATAAGTTATAATTAACTTTAACATTAATTATAACTTATTTAACATTAATCAATCTTAATAAAATATAATTAACTAATAATAATTAATTATAATTAACTTCTAAATGATTAATTAAAAATATTGATTTTAATTAATTATATTTAATTAACATAATTATAATTAATTATATAAAAAATTACTAAATCCCTCGGTTTGGCGAATTTCGGGATTTGGCCGAAGAAGTGCGGTTAGGGAGAAAGTTACCTACACAGCCGCAAGCTCCTGTTGTCTCCTCCGATCGAGCAGGTAGGGAAAGTCGTAGAAGGAGCAAGGTCGAACAGCCACTGAAGAACCGAAGAAGCGCACGAAAGGTAGGGTTTGGTTTCTTCCTCTCTCCCTCTCCCTCTCTCTCTCTCTCTCTCTCTCTCTCTCTCCCTCTCTCTCTCTCTCACGGGAATCGACCGAAGAAGCGCAGGAAAGGAGGAAGTTATCTTCTTGGCCGACGAGCTACCGAGTTGCTTCCGATCAGAATGTCGTTCCTTCCGGTCCGGCGAGAATGGAAAGTCGCTCAAGGAGCAAAGTCGAACAGCACAGAGGGAGGGAGGATCGGGAGAGAGCTGGAGTGGGATCGCGTGAGAGAGATTGAGCGGAGGCCTTCGGCCTCTTTCCTCGAGTCTCTTTATCGACGCCAAAACGAGATCGTGCGACGTGGGGAGAAATGACGCTCGGTGTAGCTTGGTCGTGCGAAGAGCTGCGACGACGTGGGGAGCGACGTGGGAGCGCAGAGGGTAGGTGAGATTTGATTTCTTTTTTCTCTTTTTTTTTTTACTTAACAGAGGTCAACAGTTTATAATGAGTGATGATTAAAATCTGATATTATATTGTTTAAACAGAGGGGTTTTGGATATTTTCATTTCTAAGATTGATTGGAATGCTAAAATATTTATAGAGTTTTGCTTCCCGAAATAACTTTTTCATGTGGGTTTCTCTCATTAAATGAAGAGGATATGATTGTTGAAATTTTACTTCAAATTTTCCTTAGATGACAAAAGTATTGAGATTTAAATTTCTGAAATTTACATTTGTTGAAATTTAGATTGTTAAAATCTTAGATGCGCTGAAATATTACTTGTTATCAATTTAGTTTGCGGGAATTTCTTTTTGCCATTAATTGTGCTGAAATTTCCATTATATCAAGATTAGATGAGCTGAAATATTTATTGTTATTGTTTAATTTGCTGAAATATATCTTAGTTATTAATTAGTGTGCTGAAATTTTCGTTACATTTGGATTAGAATGCTGAAATCTTTCTAATTCATCCATATATACATCTTTGACTCAATATGTGTTCAATGTAAAGTTTATAATAGCGTGATTGGAGAATGTCTCTTGCGAAGATAAAATTTTGCAACCATCAATGGATCATGACTATGGTAAAAAACTTACATACATATTCCAGTTTTAGTATTATATGCTTTTAGTATCAAATGTTTATAAAATGATTGGCAAGCTTGCAAGAATTGTATGTAAGAGTGTATATATATATATATATATATATATATATATATATATATATATATATATATATATATATATATATATATACATGCTTTATACTTCGATAATGTATTTACTTATTCAATGTAATTATTGATATATGTAATATGAGGATTTTATTTCTTGGAAAGATGGGAAGTTGTATTTGCTTTGCTTTCCTCAAGTTTCACTTAACTTGTACATAAAGTTGAAATGATAAGTGAGATTGTTGTTGTATAAGAATCATTCTTATTAGTGAAATTGTCATGACTAATTATTTGTTATTACAAGTTGGATTGAAAATAAAGTTGAAATAATTATTAAATATCATCCCAGATATTCATGTCATAAATAATTGCAATAAATTTTATAAATAACAAGGTGTGCTAGATTTTACATCATAGTTTGAGAGGAGAATATGAATTTTGGAAAAGAAAATAAATTAATTTTATCACAATATAACTAAATGTTTCTTTACTTCAAGGTTTCTTTTGTTATTAAACCAATTATATGAGACATGATGGCTTTCTTTAAATCTAAAGCTCACTACAGATAATAATTAGTTATTAGTCATCAAAATAACACGGATTATGTAAGATAATATTTCATGAGTGCATGTATATTTATTGCTTCTTTAGTTCAACACAAAGTTCATAATTAATAATATAAATGGATAGTGATATATGATAACCCTCTTATGTTTAACAAATCATGTTATTTGAATTTACTATATATATATATATATATATATATATATATATATATGAGGTGTTTGCATTAATGCATGGATATTATATTTTGAAGTTAAATCTCTCCAATTAGCATGTAACTAAATATATTATAATTTGTATGACAAAATCATTTTAAATACAACTTCACTTGATGATTTAATGAGTTTTAAAATAATATATGATTAAGGTGATGTCTTTTAGTTTCTCATGTCATATTTATATGTATGATTAATCTCAAATGTTAGTTTTGAATTTCATGTGCATATGAATTTGAAAATTGAAATGCATCGCAGTCTAACGCATACATATATCTTCTTATTATTTACGAGGGAATGTGGAGATCAAATGGAGAGCAAAGCTAAATGATTCAATCACCTCAATTTTTTTCAAATGGAAGTGTTACGGCCGGAAACCATCGGACAAGCATCGGTGAGGTAAACTTTAGTTGATTGGGTGTTTATAGAATTTACCCTAAACCAAAGCATTCAAAAAGATATCAAACGCAAGTACGGTACCACTTCGGAAGTACTCGTGCTCAAACCAGTACACAAGAATGTTATATTTTTCCTATGCACCAAAGAACTATATTTATAGTCTTGCGCGAAAGTCATTCTCCAAAAAGGGAAGAGGGGTGCTAAAATAAGATACTACAGGAAAAGAATATTGGTGGCATATTCTTTACAATTAAATGGCAGACTAATCAAAAGCATTTACTTCAGTACAATGACAGTGATATGCTTTTTGGGAGGCCAAGTGAGGCACCTTTAAATTAGGCATAGACTCCCAAGAGAAAATAGAGTAGAGGAAACTAGAAAATTTTCATTCATGCTATTTGATTAAAATAGGGGCTATTTATACTACTTGAGAAGACCAAGTTTAGAAGACATGATCTATCCAATACTTATCTTAAAATAAAATATACTTGGTCTAACTTACTAAAAGAAAAAATAAAGTAAAGCTCATTATATATTTGTAGACCACTTTTTTATATTATCTCTTGATTATTTTGGCGTTATTCTACTTTAGTAGACTCTGATAATTGTTGGTTGGTCATTCAAGTGGGTAACCCATTCTTCACAATTTGCTTGTATCATTTCTTTAACACTCCCATCACCATGAAAAGTAACATTGTCCTCAATGTTGAGGAAGCAAAGGATGAAAAGAGTGCTGCAAAAATTTCAAATGTAACATCTTCCGGCGTACTTAATTTTCATTACAGAAAAACTTGATGGTGAGATTGGCTACGAAGCTTTATTATGCGGGATGCTAAAATGGCATAAAGAATAAGGAGTGGTTGATCATTGTAAGGTTGGCAGTGTTGACAAAGTCAACGGAGGGGTTAATTTAAATGGTTTGAGATGAATTTTGCTATTATAAGGGTTAAGCGGTAAGCAATTAGGCTATTGACCTCTTGAATTGGAAAGCTCCAAAGTATTGTTTTGCTGTTTTGGAATGTATTCTGCAGACATCTGAATTTTGCCTAAAGGGTTGTAGTTTAATCATGACTAGATCTCCTAATGAGAACAGCAAATCTCTTATATTATGGCGATTTGCCATTAATTTCATGCAAGTTTGAGCTTGAGACATTCTAACAAAGGTGTTATAAAAGGGTGTCACGATTTGTTAATAAGGTGTCTACAGCATAAATTTCATAAGCAACATGAAGATATACGAGAATTCATGGAGGTAATCGACCATATAGAACCTGAAAATGGGCCATTTAAATAGTCGTATGAAAGAAAGTATCATAAAAAGTTCATCCCAACAAAGAAATGTAAACCATAATCGTAGAGTAATTGATGTAAATGCACAAAGATGTTCTAAACAACGATTGAGGACTTGAGTTTGTTCATCAATTTGTGGGTGATATGCAGTGCTACAGTGAAGAGTAGTGTCATTCAAGGTAAAAATATGACGTCCGAAGTGGCCTAAGAAAATGTTATCGAAATCAGAGACAGTTGTTTTAGGGAAGTCATGCAATTTAACTACAATATTGGTGAAAAATTCAGCCACTTTAGAGGCGAAATAATTAGGGGGTGATGGGCCAAAATGAGCATATGTAGACAAATGATCAATTACTACTAAAATGGTGGTAAACCTTTCTGAGTTAAGTAGGCTAGTAAAGAAATCCATAGCTAATCTTCCCAAATTTGTAATGGAATGGGTAAAGGAGTTAATAGACTAGCATGAGGCAAGGTAGAGGATTTTATTTCTTAGCATGTAAGACAATTATTAATGAAATCAGTTGCACTTTATGGAGTCCAGGCAAATAAAAATTTGTAGAGATCCATTTAATAGTTTTAAGAATACTCTAATGGCCGACAAAGAGGTGTGGAATGAAATTCAGTGAGAATCTAATTTTTAGAGAAGAATACCTACTAATATGGTAATTTGATAATCTGAAAGAGAGAGTTCACCTTTTGATAGTTGGGAAGTGAGTTGAAGGATATCGGGAGATGTAAGGGCTTTTTTTTTAAATCATTGATTAATGAAAAAAATTAGTGAGTGTGGAGAGTGAAAATAAGGCAGATGAAAAAGGAATCCTATCTTCGAGTAATTGAGATAATAAATCAGCAATTGTATTTGATTTACCTGGTTTATACTTAATGGATAAATTAAAGCCTAAGAGTTTGTGAAGATAATATTGTTTGTCTGGTGTTTGAAATATTTGTGTTTTGAAGATCACGGAGGCTTTCTATGATATGTTCGAGTAATGAACTCAGTGCCTAATAAGTAGGTATTGACGCCATTTGCCTCAGTGATGGCATATAATTCTTTCAAGTAGAGGATTGGGATAGGCGAGTGTTTAGCTTTTTGCTGAAGAAAGAAGTAGGGTGATTGTTTTGTAGCAAAATAGCTCCAATGGCAATGTTTGAAGCATCAGTTTCAATAATAAATTGTTTTAAAAAATCTGGTAAAGATAAAATAGGGGTTGTGGTCATGGCAATGTTGAGGTTCTGAAAGGCAGTAGAAGCAAAGTCATTCCATTTGAAAGTCTTTCTTCAGTAATTCGATTAAGGGGGAGACAATAGAAGCATAATTTGAGATAAAGCAACGATAATAGCCCATCGAACCCAAAAATGAACGTAGATGTTTTAAAGATGAAGGAATTGGCCAAACTGGGATTTTCTTAGGATCAGGTTGAACACTTCCAGAATACCCAATATGACCAAGATATTCAGTGGAGGATGACAAAATTGATATTTATTTAATTTAAGAAAAATGTATTTGCAATTAAACATTGAAATATAAGGAGGAGGTGATCAAAATGAAGGTCTAGAGTAGGACTATAAATGAGGATATCATCAAAAATAATAATGACAAACTTCCAAAAGAAAGATCAAAAAATTTGGTTCATTAAGGCTTGAAAGGTGGAGGGTGCATTTGTTAAGCCAAAATGCATAACAACAAATTCTTAGTGACCGTCATGCACATGAAAAGCAGTTTTATGAATGTCATGCAGATGCATACGAACTTGATGATATCCGGATCAAAAGTCAAGTTTAGCAAAAAAGGGGCTCCATGAAGTTCATAAAACAGTTCATCCACAGTTGGAATAGAAAATTTATTTTTTAAAAGTAAGGATACTGAAGGCATGATAGTCAGCACAAAAATATCAAGTGCCATCTCCTTTCTTGACAAGAAGGACAAGGCTAAAAAAGGACTAAAACTATGGCAAATAATGCCATACTAGAAAAATTTTAAACCAATTGCCGCATTTTATATTTTTGATAATGTGGATAACGATAAGGACGAATGTTAACAAGTTTGGATAAAGACGTAAGATGGATATGATGGTCGATAGTATGTGCCCTTGCGGTGGTTTGAATAAATGTTGAAATTCATATAATCATGTGGAAATGGGAGTAGAAAGAGGGAGAGGGAGAGTATCTAGATATTTTTCAAACGATTCAGCTGGGGTTGAAAAGTGAATAACTGGAATGGTTGGGGAATGAGAAATGAGGGCACACAATTGGGTGAAAGAAATGGGATTGGATGATAATTGTGATTCACAAAAAAAGTATAAGTGGTTGATTTTGATAACTAAATTGCATAGTCAAGTCACGATAATTATAAAAACTGGTCCTAAGGATTGTAGCTGATGCATAGCCAGAATGACATCAACCCCATGGATGGAAAGGATGAATAAATCTAAGGTAACCTGATAGTCTTGCATAGTAATTGTGAGATTGGTACATGTAGATGTACAAAATACTAAATTCTCATTGCTTAATAATGCTTTAAGTTGGTTGATGTGTTGAGGAGTAAGAGCAAGTTGATGGATGAAATTGAATTGAATAAAATTATGGGTACTCCCGCTATCAATTAAAATGCAAACCTTTTGATTATTAATAGAGACTTTTAAACGAAAATAACAAGGATTAAATTGTCCAACTAAAAAATTTAAACAAATTTCAGAAGAAAGATCGTGGTTATCATCAATATCAAGAGAAGAGGGAAGAGACTTTATACATTAAATATCTTCAGTGCCAAGTAATAAGTAGAATTTATTAGGGCAGCGATGTTAGCATCCAAATTTTGCATCACAATTAAAACAAAGGCCTTCTTCACGTCTACGTTGAATTTCAGTGGGAGAGAGTTTGCAAATTAGGAGGTTATGAGATTTATGGATGGTGAAAGAAGGTTGGGCCGAGTGAGTGGGGATGAGACTGGATGGAGGGAGAGAGATAAGAGGTGTAATCTTAGTGGATAAATAAGAAGGATTTGGTTTACACTAATTTGAGGATGGGGTGAAAAATAAGTCTTGAATTTTTTATTCATGATGCCTAGTGAGTTCCATAGCATCCAAAAGAGAGGTAGGAGGAGCAACTAAAAGTTCTCGTTGTAATTCTTGTTTGAGTCCAAAAATGAAATAACTAATAAGGGTGGACTCCAATAGATTAAGAACTTTAAATGCAAGACTTTCAAAAGTTGTTTGATAATCCAAAACATAAGTTTGTTATGTTAATTTTGAATGATTCCCATGTAAATCCTCATAAAGAGAAAGACCGAATCGTTGTTGTAAAGATAACATAAAATCAGACCAAGAAATAAATTGACCATTCATCCTAAGCCATTAATACCAAGTAGCAACGAGACCTTCCAAATGAAAATAAGTGATTGTAATGTGATGACAATCATAAGTACTATGGAAATAGAAGTATTCTTGTTCTTTAAAGATCCATATTTCTATATCAGATCCATTAAAACGAGGATTTTCCATTTTATGGTTTTAAGATATAAAAAACCTAGAGAAATGGGGATTTCTTGTAGAGTAGGAATGGAGCTAGCAGATCATTGTGAAAGCAAGAGTGATCGGTCAGTGCATAAGCTGTCACTATGTTTTTTAATGGAGTCCATGGAGGTTTGAAATTGTTGGATGGACGTGCCAATAGAAGCGAATTGAAGATGAGAAATTTTTGGATTTCGGCAAATTGCAAGTCATGATTACTTTGCATTGAGCGTAAAGCTTCGGCCAAATCAGCATTCTTCATATTGGGTACAAATGATGAAATTCTTTGATACAAGAATTAGTACGTCTCAAAATGAAAAGAGAAAATTGAGTAGAATATGTAGGATAAGGGAAAAAAACAATTCAGCAAAGAACAATAAAACTGTAAAATTATTGTTCCTATGCCGGCAAAATGAGGTTTGTCGAGAAATCTTGAATTATTGAAGTGAGCTTAATTTTATTGAAAAAAAAAAGTCGAATGAATGTTGGGAGGATCTTGCCAATTGATAGGAATGAGGTTGGATGAGGCAAGCTTGCCAGTAGAGGGAAAATCCAGGTAGAATGCTGAGATGTGCGACAATACAATAGTGTGTTGTGGCTGAAGGACCCATCCAGAACCTTTCCTGGGTGGAATCAAAGGCTGAGGAGAGACGGAGGCAATAAGAGGAGACGAGTAGAATGCTAAGAAGGAAAATTGCAGGGTTCTTGCGGCTGTAGGGGGACCTGGATGGCTGGAGTGAAGGCGAGCCAACAGGCAAGAGGCAGAATACTGAGTGCTGGACTATAAAAAGATAGAAGAACTGGTAAGAGAAGAAACCTCTTCCAATGGCATAAGGTTAATGCAACAAGAGCATCATTGTTATGCTTCTTGCAGGCCAAGAAGTGAGGCACCTTTAGAAAAGGTGTAGACTCTCAAGAGGAAATAGAAGAGAGGAAAAGAAAGAGAAGAAACAAGAAATTTTTCAATCATGCTATTTGATTACAATAGAGGCTATTTATACACTTGGATAGACCAACTTTACAAGATAGACATGGTCTACATAATACATACCTTACTAAAAGAACAAAATAAAGTAAAGCTCATTACATATTCGTAGACCGCTTCTTTTATATTAACACTCAACTATTTTGGAGTTCTTCTTCTTCTTCTTCTTCTTTGATAGATCGATGATTGTTGGTTGGTCATATATGTTTGTAGCTCATTCTTCACAATTTGCTTGTACCATTTTATGATCCAATAAAATATATTAATATTTAACAAAGAGCTAGTAGAATTCAAAAGCAAGATATAATCAGCCCTTTACAATACATCCACCCAAATGTTACAGTATAAATAAAATGCAATCATAGCATCCTAAAGCCATTAACTACCAAAATCAACCCATACAACTAAAATTGCTGCAATAGACTTTCAAAATAAACACCATCATCATCATCATCATCATCACCATCCCAACTATTACGGTGTTTTCTTATGAATCCTCCTCCATTAACTCATATGAGACTATGAGAGTGCTACATGAGATGTCAACTATAGCCCATTCAAGTATTTTTTTCAGAACAAGCCACAGCACGTTTTGTTTACGACTTTTTCTTCATATTTTATGACTTTACCTATATATCTTATACTATGCATCTTCTATCCTCTGCTATACATGTGCAAATCACCTGAGTCTACTTTCTACTATCACATCTTACATTTGAATATAATTTTTTCTCACTATTCTTTTCAGTTTACAACATCATCCATCTTAACAATTTATTTATATCACAAATATTAATGACTTTTTTGTTACCGAAACTTAGAACCTAAAGCACATACAATCAATAGTAATCTTATATAAAAATAACTTTATATCTCGAAGGCATGTTCTTGTCACAAAATACTATTGAGGTCATCCTCTATTTTGAACTTATTGTTTAGCTCTAGAAATTGTCTTCATATCTACTTCAATTCTTATATACAATAGATCCAGAGTAAATAAGTTTTGATTCGTCATTGTATAATAAGAGAAATTATCCTCATGTATTTAATTAAGATAATCAAATGCAGCTATTGTTAGAAATTAAACTGGCATTGACCTATGAATGAACACTAAAATTGAACTTCTGCTTGCCTTTTTCACAAGTAATTTTCAAAAGCACATATCTTAAGCCACGTGCTGTGAATTCTTCCCATCAAGTATCTAGATTTTCTAATAGCTAGTAAATCATGACTAAAATATTTTTCGGTTCAAAAACATGCAATTTGCAAGATATAAGCTGGAACAATTTTTCTGCATGGGCAAATAGGACCAACTTTCAAGAGAAAATAAAACGGATAAAATATCCTGTTTCCCATGATGCCTTGTTGATGAATAGTTACTCCATCGCTCCATTCATGTCCAGAAAACTTAGAAGGGTCATCGCACAAAACTTAAAAACAGACATATACTGCTTAAGAACAGCCTATTCAGACGGACAGCATTTCACAACTGCGGTCAATATAAAAAACATAATGCAGACATGACTATGAGATAAAAGTTTGCATATCTTCATTAACATGAAAGAAAACCAGTTTAATTATGAATTTTTAGGCAACTAGTACCAAAGTTCCATGACCCTCTAGAGACTCATAACTATTTCTATTATTTTGAATATATTTCAGAACGATAACATACAAAACCAAAGGCAGGTCGTCTTTATAAAGTGAATAAGAATGTGACTTCCAAAGTGAAGAATGAGAAGGTGGACGAGGAAGCTCATTTTCTTTCATTTTCTGGAAGGTGAAATTCATAGCATAAGCTTCAGAAAGTTGGCAGCTCATAAACAATATACTAGCGCATCTTTGTGAAATGCCTCGAGGCATCAGACTTAAAAAAAGTTAGCTTTGCAAACTAATTATCAAAACTAGAAGGTGTAATCATAAAAATTCTAGATTTTTCACGTAATTTAAGCAGAACAAGGAAGCACAAGAACTCTGTGAATTTTTTTCCTCTCATGTACTTAAAGCTAAATTAAGTAAGCTAAAAGCTCGAGTAAGCACCACTTGAAGGATCACTAACAATAAACCAGGAAGGGTGGGAATATCAAGAAAAAGACTGAAGATTATAATATATAACATAGTCCTACAACAAAAGATTAAGAGACTAACCTTCTTCCACTTAGCAATCAAATTACTGTCCGCATATCCCTGGTCCAGACAGAATTCATACAAGTCTCTTGATATTTCCTTCCTCCGGTAATATAGGTCATATACGTACCGACTCTTTTGATGTGCAATTTTGAAAATTGGCCACAATGCCTCACATTTTCTCTTTCCATCATGTGGATCATTTTCAGCTGCCACAACAAATTAATGTCAGAAGTCCACAATACATAGCTACTGACTTGTACATGCTTGCCAAAGAGAAAGCTCTAATTTGGTTTTCAAATAATGAATACGTTACTCAGATTTGTACCTTCTCTCATTTTACCCTCAAGCTCACGAAAAGTAGGCTCAATAAGCTCCCATCCTTCTGGATATTTAATGCGGCTTGTCTTTACTTTAGGCATTTTCACGAACACTGTCACTCTACACTTTAACAGCACCAGATACCAACATATAAGCTTAAACTAAACGAAAAAAGGATATCATTTCAAGCTAGTGTAAAGATGATCATCACTTTAAATCAAGCCTACATGAAGGTATGATCGCAAATGGCATGCAAGCAATCTATAAATGATTCAGCTAAACAAAATGGCATCTAACAAGAATTTGCCAATCAATCTCACGAAATTCAAGTACAGTTAAAAAAGAAATAAAAACAGTTCATGATTCCTAATGGTAACAGATAAAAGGTCCAGCTGTGAGTGAAATTGATATTTCATAACTAAAATATATTTGTGAAAGAAGTGTAAAAAATGAAAAAAAAAAAAAAATTTGTTTTGTCAGCCAAGCTGTTTAAGGTAAGTAGTTTTCTTCAAAAGTATTTGGGTTCAATCCTAACAATTTTTTTAATTTTTAAAATAAGGTACCTCATATATAGCAAAAATAAAAAGGCTAAGTAGCATAAAATGTTTATAGATGCCTTAGCTTTAATATGGAATAAGTTTATGTAACACTGAAACAATATAAATTTGAAACAATTTCAGGAGAAATGTAAATTTTATTCAAGGCTATCATCCAACCTACAAAAAGCGCTTTACAAAAAATCCAACCAACAAAAAGTGCTAAACACCAAAAACAAATTGTAATTCACCAAACAGAAAGACAACCCAAATATAAGAAGGTTTAACACAAGAAAAAAAAATAAACGGATTTATAATTCAGTCATTTACCAAAACCTGATATAAAATCAGGTTTAGATAAGAAAAAACAAGCAGCGTAAGAATAAAGATACAAAAAAGCATAATTGTAATCCTATAGAATCAAAAAGCCAAAAAAAATAATAATAATAATAATAATAAGGTTAAGCATTTTTAATTGTTTGCAAATGTGAAGGCCAAGCACTAACATGAGGAAAGCAGTTGGGGTATGAACAATTTACAGTATCCATGTTTCTCTTTTATCTACCCAACAAAATACACTTCAATATAACTTTACCACCATAAACCCTTAATCTTAACTAATATAGCTCCACAGTTAGTTCTTGTTATCATATGTTCATATGCTTCAAATGGTATATAATATCATCGCCAAATTAAAGATTGCAAAATTCATTTACTTAATGAAGTATTTCATTTTGCATTTCCCTTAAATGGACATCCAAATAAAGCTAGATTTTTTTTTAATTTTTCCATTAATTTTATAGGTTTTTTAATGCTTATTTAAACCCGTGTAATGTTTACAAATAAAATGACAATATGAAAAAGTTAGTCTCCTTGTGAGATATTAGGATTAACTTGATGGCTCTTCCTGTAGATAGGCTTGATGGCTTCCCTCTTAAAATTTTATATCAGAATCATCTTTATTTTTTATTTTTTTTTTTATGAGTGAAATCCCATATTTCCATATTTCCTCTATGAGTAGCACCACTTCTCCTTCCATGATCTTAGCATGCAACTCATTTATACAGTCAAGAACATCACCGCCATATTTTAACATTGATGTATGATAATAAATGATTATTTGAATGTTCTTAGGATTATTATATGATTATTTTAAGAAAATTTATAATATTATACAATATATGAATTGTCCGTCACCTTTGCATGAATTTAATGCAAATATTATACTTTATTCATAAAAGAATAAAATAGAGAATGTACAAATACAGTTTTAAGTAAACCCACCTAAGTTACAACAAGAATCTAACAAGCCTACCTAAGTGGAGAAATACCAAACGGCATTGGCATTTGCATCATGATAGCTCGTCAAGATGAACAATGAATTTAACTCTCATCTTTAAAATTTTTAACTCCCAAAATCTTGATTTATAACTCTTTTCCTCTCAGTGGCGGACCTAGATAGAGCCCAAGGTAGGCAATTAACCACGCCGAAATTTCTTTTTAACCTTGATTTCTTTTTAACCCCCAAACTCTTGATTTAAATAAGCATTCCAATACTTGGAACATTAATGAAAAGATTTAAAAAGGGTCATTTGCATCATGATAGCTCGTCATGATGTGCAATGGTATAACTCTCATCTTTAAAATTTTTAACTCCCAAACTCTTGATTTATAACTCTTTTCCTGTCAAGGTCGGACCTAGATAGAGCCCAAGGTAGGCAATTAACCACCCCGAAATTTCTTTTTCCCCTTAATAGAATAAACATATTATAAATTTCTTCCCCCCACCCCACCCCACCCCACCCCCCCAAATAATGGCATTTACCCAACACTCTAAGAAAAAAATTCATTTTCTATTTCTCCCCAAAGATTCCGCACACCCCAATCATATTTTGCCAACATACAAAAAAAAAGTTTGTTCCACCCCTTCCCTCCTTTAATATTTGCAACTCCCTTGCTATTGATTTATAAAACTCTTCCTCTAAATTTTGTAACTCATACTCTTGATTTATAACTCTCTTCCTTCAATATTTGTAACTGTCATTTTTTTGTGTAACTCTCACTCTATTGATTTATAAATCATTAAATGGCCAGCGATCATCACCACCACCACCAACAATAACAAGCCTTTATCCCACTATGTCGAGTCGGCTACATTAATCCTTTTTCTCCATTGTGTCTTGTTAAGGGTCAAACTCTCATCAAAATCTAACAAAGAAATGGCATTTAAATAAATAATATGAAACATCACAAGTATAATAAAAATAAAATATTTACATAAAATCCACACAAAGGTGATGAACAATTTATATAATATGAAACATCACAACTTTTCATACAATAATCATAAGAATATTAAAACAACCATTTATTGTCCTCCTGCACAACAGTGTTGTTCCTTGTTAAAATTTTCCCAATAATCTGATGGATGATTTGTCCACTACCACTATTTTCTAACGTCCAATTAAATCAATCCTACAAACGATGGAGCCTAAAGAGGATTTGACTCCAACCCTCCACCATTAAGGGAGTCTCAAGTTAATGCATCGAGGTTTTAAGGGAAAATTCATATTATTGCATCACACATGGATTTTATACATGAATCGAGACCATAACCACGATTTATGAAAAAGAATCAATTATTTTTAGGCCATTCTTAAATGTTCTTGGACAAGATTATATAATAGATTCAGCTTAGACATTCACCAAATTCATAACCCAAAATCCCTACTCTTAAGCAGGTCGTTGAATCCTCCACTTCTAACCTTAAAAACACCAAATTATCAGAGGGCTTAATTTGGCTTAATATCTTATGAGGTAGATGAAGTGATCACTATCCATACTATGCACCCCTAATCTTCATCATTTGGTTCGATGAAAGCACTAGAAAGCCAAGGGGCATAATTTGGCATAAGATTTCTTGGGCGGATAAAAGAATTCCCATTTAGAGCCAGGCCACTAAATTCTCCCATGTTATTCTTACATAGTATTGAAAAGTTATGAACCTAATTCAACTGAAGATTAGCAAGGGAATGGTTAAATCCTCATTCCAAGAGGACTATTGAATTCTCCCCTTGTACTTTCATGATGCTCTCAACCTAGCGCAATAAAGTGTATGAGACTTAATTTAATATAAAGTTTATTAAGTCAATCAAGGAATTGACATTGCTTACAAGCATCCTTTGAACCTAGCATCGATGTTGCCTCTAAGGCCAACCAGGATGCCATCTCCAAGCCCTATATCCACTATTATATATGAGCTTAGCCTCACCTGCTATCACAAGCCCCTTCTTAAAAACTTGAATGGTGGGCATCTACCTCATTTAACAGTAATAAAACTATCACTCCTCTTAAGCAATTATAAATAATCTTGAGCTAAAATTCTAAAAAAAGAAAAAAATAGCATGAAATTCTCTAAATTAGTGAATGCATTATACTCCACCTTGCAACACACCATTTGATTTGAAATGCTCCTTACAAGACAAGAAATAAAGATACTTTTTCGTAAAAAGCGATAAGTCTCCTTTTGTTGAATTTAAATGAGGAAACAACAGCCCAGCTTGCTACTTTCTTCACTCATTTTGTGGACAAAACCTTTGCACAGCCAATATTGGATTACTCCTCGCCAATTCTATTGTTTTAAATGCACAATCATCATTTATTGAATTATCGACTATGTCTAAAAAAGACCCATCAACACCCATGATCCTTGAGAGTTTGCTAAAGAACCTCTACTTAGTGATGAAAGATTTTGAAGGAAGATTTGACTTTTTATGCCATGCTCGAATTTTATGAATGTAGTTGTGGTTGCATATATGATTTATGTATAACCATTGATTGTTTACAAGATATTCCTATATAGGCCCTTAGTTCAATAAATCTCACTCAATTCAAATTTTGATTAACTCTCTTTACAGTAAACCTTCAAATCCTCCTCTTTAGACTCACAATAGGGGCTAAATTCAACCAAAGTTCTAAGTACAAATCAACCAACCTATGCTCCCTAGCAAATCAAGGCATCCTCACTCCCAAACAAATTGCAAAATTCTCTTATATGGTCTTACAAACCTAGTATGACCCATCCTTTCCAAGGAGGATTAAGAATCTCCACTAGTGAGCAGAGCACTAGAATGTCATGGAGCCTATTAAACCTAATGTCTCCAAGGTGGATTAATGGTCCTATCTTTCAAGTGGAGCATTGAATCCTCTCCTTTCTAGTCTCACATGGCTCTTATCCAAGATTGTCAAAAATCTTAGAGACTTAATTTCTTCTAGGACCTGCCAAAAGAATCAAGAAATCATCATAACCTCCAAAGTCACCCCCTTCAAGCTCATTGTCTTATGTCTCCTCTAAGCTAGAAACTATTTTGCTCCCTCCAAGCCTAGCCTCTATTACTATCTATGATACCTATATTTGTTGCTTATCACCACCGAAGTCTCCAAACTAGCCTCTATAGCCCAATCTAGCATACTTACTGAGTTGCTCAGAGCAAATAGATCTAACCACGTAAGTGTTAACATTAGTTAGTTACCCTTTATAATAAGACTTACAAAGTGTTTTACCTAAATTGCAATTTTAAAAAGATACTCTAAGCAAGTTCATGGTGTCCTTGAAATAAGAGGGAATTCAAACCTAGCCAGGATTTCATAAAGACCTTACCATCTTAGGGCTGAAGCCTTACGAAGATTTTTAAGAGGCATGTTCTATCATATCAACCACCTTTGACAGATAATCTTCAATGGGTCAATGAAGCTTACCAGTTCCAAACTAACGTTGTCGAAGGAGCGAAGTCGACGAAGAAGAGGAACAGCGACGAAGAAGAGCTCGTGCAAAGCGAAGTAAGGAAGCCGAACGAGATAGAAAAGGAAAGGCAAAACCTAGACTCCTCTAAGGGGGTGTTTGGTATAGGATTTATTTTAAGTTTTTAGTAGAATTTACGGTAAATCCAGCCAAACACAAAAAATGGCGCGGTAAATCCGGCAAATCCGCAAATCCCGGATTTGCGGATTTACGGCGTATCCGCTAAATCCCGGTAAATTCTAATCCCGCTAGAAGTCGGATTTACGGGATTTGGCCGAAGAAGCGCGCGAAAGGGAGAAAGTTACCTTCACAGCGAGCGAGAGGGAGCTCCCGTCGTTGCTTCAGATCAAAATGTTGTAACGTCCGATCCGACAGGAAGGGAACGTCGTCGAAGGAACGAAGTCGAACAGCAACGAAGTAGCCAAGTCGAACAGCAACGAAGGAGCCGAAGAAGCGACTCGCACAATCTCAACACCTCCTGCGAAGCAACGAAGGAGACCAAGAAGCGACTCGTGCAATCTCAACACCTCTGTGCTCATGTGAAGGAGAAATTATTGTGTAGGCAACACACTTCTTATTTTGTTGAGTATTTTTTGATACATAATTTTTCGTGACAAAATAAGTAGTAAATAAATAATACTCATTAAATACACAAAAATACGTAAAAAATATGTAGAAAAAATAAAGTATCAAAAAATACGCAACAAAATAAGCAGTGTGTACGCACATCCGAACACGTTCGGATTGCGTACACAATAATTTCTCCCTGTGAAGCAACGAAGCCGAACAGCATGGACGAATAAAATAGTTAGTAATATTATTAGTAATTATAAATTAATATAATTATCTTATACATTATTAAACATATAATTAATAATATAAATAATA
The DNA here is from genome assembly GCA_016618105.1 of Dendrobium huoshanense. Lineage (NCBI taxonomy): Eukaryota > Viridiplantae > Streptophyta > Magnoliopsida > Asparagales > Orchidaceae > Dendrobium > Dendrobium huoshanense. The sequence goes on from CM028342.1 coordinate 16,073,375, forward strand.
GTTAAATAATTAATGAGCAGTAGAATTCTTAGCTGATTAATGAGATAATTAATATAAAATTTATAATTAAAACTAATAAAATAGTAATTAAATTATTAATTAAATAATTAGTAGAAATATTATTTAAATAATTAGTTATTTCAAAATATTTAGTTAATTCAATTTTAAATCTCCAATCGTTTTAAATCATGTTATCTCTTGTCAAACATCTTTCTGGATTTAATAGGATTTAAAAATTGTCATACCAAACACAATTCAGGATTTAAGAGCCCGGGATTTACTAAATCCGGATTTACAATATTTAGTAAATCCTATTAAAATTGAATCCAATCCTATACCAAACACCCCCTTATGTTATTTGTCGGATAACTTAATTAATTTAATTTAAAATATTAATAATTAAGTTAAATTAATTAAATTATATTTAGATTATTAGTTAAATAGTTAGTTATTTCAAAATAATTAATAGGATCAAATATGATTTTGAATGAAAATAACAATTCTCCTAGTCATCTTAAATATTTAATTGAATTGTTAAACAATTACACATGATTTATTAAGATTTATAATGAATGTTACCATACAGTTTTTCAGGATATAATACCTCTATAATTTTATAAATCCAGATTTAGAGGATTTATGAAATCATACTTAAATTAAATCCTTAGTGCATCCAAATAGCCCCTAAATCCCATTTACTATCCATTTTGCCTTAAATCCCGAATTTAGTACATCTGATAGTTAGACATAATTATGGGATTTAGTCGAGGAAGCGCGCGAAAGGGGGGAAAGATCATTATCTTCATGGCAAGCACCCGTCATGAATTTTGATCCGACAGGAAGAACGCTTTAGCGACTCTTTCAAAACTCAACTTGACGCATGTGAATCATGTGGCGACGAGGAAAAGCAAACTCTAGACAAGTCTAAGGCTCTAGCAAGAGACAAAAAATACCACAAAGCATAAATTAGATATAATTATAAAAAGAGCATGTCCGCTTAAATATCTTAACATTTAATTTAGAGAGAATACGGAGAACTGAATTCCGCATTCAAGTAAATGAAGAAAATTGATTTTTATGCTTCAATAGAAATGATTTCTAGTTTCAATAGAAACCATATAACTATTTTCTGGTATTCTCTTCCGTGATAGCCAGCTGCACGTCAAGCACTAACCATTTATTATTTCCTTTCTCTAAAATTTTGCGCATGCAAACAAACGGTCGGCCAATGAACTCAATATATTCATTATGTGTTTATTGGCCTATAGCAACACCGAAGAGCAATATAAATTTTGTGGAGAGTCAGATAGAGTTTGATGTAGAGCAGAAATTCTAAAGAAGAAATTTGAGTTCTTTTCTTTCAGCAGTTGAGGTATTTATTTTTATGTCTAAATATTAATACCTATACATAATCAAATTATATCTTAAATAGCTACTCAATTGGATCATTCCCTATTCCAAACCCTAAAAATAGAATACAAAATTACAATGAGCTAAAATAGCTCAGTAGGCCATAAATATTGTTCTAAATTTCTAAATATTTCTTTAATTAAACATTCACTGAGTATTAAAGTAGAACTAAGAAAAAAAATTAAATGTAGTTATAAGAACTTTTGGCAAAATACACAAGCACTTCATATATCCTTCTCAACAAAGTTCAATAACTTTGGCCTTATGCTTCCCAATAGATAGGATTCAATAAATTTGAGCCAACATACAAAGTTCAAATAACTCTGAGTAATGAACAAAGTTCAACAACTCTGAGTAACATACAAAGTTCAACAACTCTAACTAACATATAGAGTTCAACAATTCTAATTAATATTTAGAGTTCAATAACTCTTAAGTATAATATACTTATATTACCATAACAGAACTTTCTCTACCCCTTTCAAATATCGACATAATCACTTATTTCAATCAATTAGGCACATATTTCAATGCATGACAGTGATTAATGAGTAAATAAAGAGATTTCATAATTTTCCAAAATATTATAAAGGCAACAAAAAACTCTCCCAAGCAAAAATACACATTTTTAAAAAATAACCAAATTACTAGATATCATGTAGAGCATTTTTTAAGACTTTAATTATAATACAATCTTATTATAGAAAGCTCAAATTATTTTTTATTCAATAAAACTCACATATATTTCAAAACTCTTAGTGTAAAATTTTCATAAAAATATTTAAATATTTTGAATCTCATTCTATATAACATACAAAAAATTTTGTGGTGAAAATTTTATCAATGCAAAGTTATCCTCATTTTTTTGTATCTTGAATGTAAATTTAATTGGAAAATATGGAAATACTTATTATTTTTGAAAACTGAGATAGGCAATGTCACCAACCTTGATCCGGACAACTTTCTAAATTGGGTTAACGATAAATGATGACCTGAAGGGCTCAAAACTCATATTTTTCTCTCTAAAAACACATGTTTCTCTCACTTGTTTGGCTTCTCAGGGAAAAAAATGGAACAAAATAATATATTTGGATATTTTTAAGTACAAAAAATGGCCCAGCACCTAAGCGCTCCGAGTGCTGGTGCTCCAATGCGACAAAGAGCACAATGCTATGCACCAAAAAACACAACAACACAATGCTTTAGGGGAAATGTTTTCATATTTCACAAACATACATTCAAACCCCTGATATCCACTCCAAAATACATTCGTATCTTTTTCATACATATAGATCATTTTCAAGAATATGCCAAAGAGTTCAAACACAAAAATTCAATATATTACCTAACTTCTAATCAGATCAAACCAATTTGAATAGTACTATGATCTTGAGGGTGTCACACAAAGCTACTACAATTACTACTTTCCATTGGCCTTTTTCTGATAATCGAGTTGTACGATCATGTTTTTCTACACATGACAAAAAATACAATTATTATAAGTAGTTATAAAAAAATAATTATTAAAATTCCTCTAAACATTTCGTATTTGTATTTGCTGAAATAAAATATAGCTCATCATAATGATTTTTTACATTATTAATGTTATAGATACAAAGAAGATAGTTAAGAAGATAACTTGAGACATATTTAGAAGTTTGCCAAATGGAATATGAAATTTCTATTTGAACCACAAACACTTAAGCTTATTACTATTAAGCTTTAGTAGTTTATAATCAATTCTTTTTCTCCTCATATTATTATTTTATATATGCACTTTTTTATTTTCTTTGTAATTGATTTGATATTTATGTAATTTAGCATAAATATAAAAAAAATAATAATATGATGTGCATATTACTGGTAGAGTTAGCTTCCTAACAATGGATAGCTTGAATTGTGATTTCATGTTTTCTTGATAACTCTAAAATTTTCAATTCAATTTATCACACTTATAAACCAATTAATAGCCACTCATGTAGGTTACAATCTTCTCCTCAGAATGAGGCCAACACCTAACATTGAACAAGGTTTACATCATTATGTGTTCATTAGGTTATCTTTTGGCTTATCAATCTTTTCTAAAATATTTATCCCACGTATTGTTACTATCCCTACTACTCTTATATTGTTCAATATAGGGACTTCTAATGCTTTCATTACTTCTAAAGGGGACTTAAGATCCAAGAAGATGATGAATAAAATATAGAGTGCAATAATTAAAAACAATGCCAATGAAATGACATGCAAATCCAATTTGGCATTTAATTTTATTATATGGAAGAAGAACCTACCAAGATAATATGGAAGCCCTCTCCACTACCCAAGGCTACAAATGCCTATGTTAATGGTGAAAATTATGTAAACAATTCTCCCACAACCCTAAATGATTGAGGATCTTATTTTCCATTGAAGGATTTTGTTCCTAAATGTAGTGTAATAAATAGTATTACTATTGTTATGAATAAGGGAAAAAAGTATATACAAACCCATCTAATAATCCAAATAATTAGAGGACTAGGAATCTCCTAAGCTTATTGATGCCTCTTTGACTGATTATGGAGACAAAGAAAAAAATAAATATATTATTAAACTACACTAGTAGATTGACTAAATGGTCACAACTATGACTGCTCTGTCCTCCCAAGTAGATTTAAAATATTAGGGGACTTTACATTTAATGATGTTAGTTTAATGATGTGGATTGAATTGGATTAAAGTTATGCTTATTTAATGCATATATCTTAACATTATATGTTATAATGTAAAGGTTAGGCTAGGTCATTATAACGAGTGGTCCAATTTAAGAAGGAATCGGGTTTCCTTCAAATGAACTATGTTAACTATAAATAGAAGGCTAGCTTGATCATATTGATCTTATAGGTAGCTAATACTTATATTGACATTTATTTCAGCCATCTCACACTCCCTTTATAAATTTGTCTAACCGCATTCACTTAGATGTCAAATGCACCTAGCTCACTTAAATAATGCCCTAATTTACTTGGATTAGATATCAAATTCACATAAAATGAAAAAAGGTTACCATGTCCAGATTAAACTCACATGCGTGTTCATATTAGTGTGAGAAACCCCATCATGGGTTAATTAATGTAGCATAAGTATGGTTGTGATTAAATTAATATTCGATACACCAATTAAGACCAAACACAATCTTACATAAAGCACAACAAACATTATCCATTGTGTAAAACCCAAGTCTAGCCAAGTTAAATCCTTAGACCTCAAATAGCCTAATTGGTTTATCAAGCCCTTCATTATGTCAATTAGGAATCATTTAAGCCATTTTTTGCTCATGGACCATACTTAACCCTATTAGCTCAACCCCGAGTTAAGGTTAGTCAACCTAGTTAGCCATTGTGCCTTATGTTAGCTAGACATAAACCCTAGCCTCAATCTCAACCCAAATGAGCTAAAATCACCTTAAATTAGTTAAGCAAGTCTTAAAAGAACCCCGGAGGACCAAGAGAAGAACAAGATAATGATCATAAGAGTTAGGGATATTACACAATATGATTATGAGGAAGAAGTTAGAATACAAAAATAGTTTTAGTTCTATATATGAAAGGTGATTTATCTTAACAATTTAACGAAGGATTATGATGACTTTTATAATGCTCTTACAAAATTGGCTTTGCTTAATTTAATTTTGTTTAATTAAATTTTAAATTTAAATCAAACAATCATATGTAAAATGAGTCAAATAATTTGATTTTAATTATTTACCTTCATTTTTTTTCAATTTTGTTGTGGATTTACATATATACCACATAATACTCATTTATTTGCATAGATAAAACTAAGTAGTTATATTTATTTACATATCACCAAATCTTTATTACACTTTAAAACCTCCACTTGTTAATAATCTCAAACTTCTTCATTAGTAGTGTCTAGCTCAATGTATTCATTAAGATTGTTGAAGTATGCTTATTGTTAAACGAAAGCTTGAATGTTAGTCTGTCGGCCCTCATTGGGTATGCACACCTTTTTGTATGCTCCATTACATTAGTTTAGTTAGCTGATCATTGAGCTAGTAAAGCTTAAGACACTCATGCAACCCATGCATATGACCACCACTTTCCACTCCATCTTACCACCATACTAGGAGTGTTAAAATGTATTTTCGGGTCGGTTTCTTGTCAAACCCAAAACCAACCCGTCATCATATGACTTGACTCTAACATGAACACGACCCGGATTGACCTGCCAACTTATTTGACTTTTTTTTTACTTCAAAATAAACTAATTAAAATTGAGCCCTTTAACTACAACGCATATTAGAAAGCAAAAAACCACTCAAACCAACATACAAAAGTTCACAACTTAGTAAATCATCAACTCATTTTGCATTCTACATGTATTCACTACACCAATTATGCATAAACCAACAAATAACGAGAAACAAACCCACAACAACAAATTACAATAAACAAACCCACAACATCCAGCTAAATGGAAAATATAGTAAGGATAGTAGCATTCAACATTTCAACAGCAAAAAATATGAAACCAACCCAACAAGGCAGCAAATAGGCAACCTAGCTAAGTGCAACATTTCAAGTTTCAACCAATAGAAATCCATTTCAAACCATAAAATAACAAGATAAATGTATAAAAAAAAAACAAACAAACAAAAGCCCTAATTTCAATCTCAACTAGCCAACTCAACCTCCATATAATCCTTAGTTGAAACCCCTAAGTAGAGTAGGCAAAGAGATTAAAGATACAAAAAAGTGTAATTTTTGAGCTTCCACTGAGATGTGGCCTTCAATAGCTACTGCATAAATTATGAAATAATACTCAGAAGGTGGACGCCAAGGCAAGAACGAAGAGGTAAACCATAAACAAAAGAGCTGACGAGGTTGAGAAGAGAAATGCAACATAATGTCTACAAAAGTCACATAATGAATCAACAAATGAACTCGGAACTCAGAAGAGAATGAGAATGGAAGAGCTGATTAGCCGAAGAGGTGAATTGGTTAATAATGGAAGAGCTGATTAGCAAAAGATACAAAATGAATCAATGAACAAACAACGCATTAACACATAGTTACTCGAACCGCACGAGTTCATAAGTCATTTTTGAGTTTCTGGGTCAACCTGAACTCGACCCGGTTTTTGAAACGAGTTGGTATGTTGAACTTGAATATGACCCGTATGACAAACGAGTTGACTCAAACCCGAAATTTTATAGGTTGGGTCAAGTCTTAACACCCCTAGACCATACCTAGGCTCCCATGCTTAACACACATGCATGTGAATCGATCCCCCCTAACACTTATTTTAGTATCGTGTCCTCATTTTGCATCTATTGTATGACACCTTACATAGGCTCATTCCTGCATATGCATGTTATTCTCTATCCATGCACAATATGTACATGTGTGCTTTGTATATCCATCTCCTAGTGCTATAAATAGAGTCAAGACAGCTCATGAGTCTACTCAAGCTTGGCTAATTATTGTGAGCCAATCTTGATTTGACTTGTTGGCTAGCGAGTCAATTCATTTAAAAATATTAATATAAATATATTAAGTAAATAATGTTAAATATTTAAAACTATAAATATATTCCTTATTTCAAGTGATTTATTATTATTGTTCATCTACTATTTTATTTTTTATTATATTATTATAATAACTATTTTGGTTAGAATCATCATATTATCTCTCATAATATATAAGCCATCTCATGTGCCAATTCAGACTCATATAATTAAGCTTGAGCTTAACTCGAAATTCCATTAATTAGTTAAGTTTAAGCTCAAATGGGGGTACCTAGACTACTCTCAACTTTCACAACCATAGATGTGTGATGCCCCATAATCTAATTTAAAAAATTTATTTTTTTATCTTTTAATAAATAACAACAGTAGCTATCTAATATCATCCAGCAGTAATAAATAATAAAATAGATTATACAATTCAAACCATCAATATACATAATTGTATTCATTCCCAAAAATTATATATGATACTTAATATCTACACAATCATATTATAATTATTCTGTCCCGATTATAAAAAAATAATTAAGAGAAATAGAACTTGAAGAATCCTAACCAGTCTCTCACTCCTACTCCCTTGCCCTAATCTGAAATCATTTGACCACATATAATAAGCTTACAAAGCTCAGCAGGTCACCAAAACCTACAACTGAATTTCAAGCACGGTAAATGAGCAATATGGATGTCAATAGTCAAATCATAACACTGACATTTATATGATCATTGAATCAGTGCAAAAGTAGTAAAATTCAAATGCGGTAGTAGTACAAATATTAAAACCCTATATTACTAAAGCCAATAAAATAGTAAATTAGTTTGACTGTCAAATCTTTAAAGCAATCGTCATACATGTAATATCAATTAATATAAAATTTGTATAAAATATCAAATCAAAAACATCGATAAAGACTGTCGAAATCATGTCAATATAATAAAAATCATATAAGAGTGTATTCATGCTATCCATGTATTATATATCATATGCTCAATATATCACATGCATAATATCTGTATAATGAATCAATAATATCATTATCTAAATTGGTAACAATAATAATTCAATGACAGGAGCAGTAGAATAATATAATAACAATAAATTTATGTAGTAACAAAAATATACATAATAATAAAAATAATGTCTCAAGAACATGCATTTCAGTAGTCACACCAAACAAGTAAGAAGTCCTAGCTATCATAGTTTTTTTTCAGTATTAATAAACTGTTAGCTAAGTAAATAGAGTCGCCACTATTTGTCCGCCGTCACAGTAATAATATCTTTATAACTCCAAATTCACATTAATTAGTAGAGGATAACACTAAACCACATTATTTAATGGAAAGCCAATCAGCCCACCATCATGTACATGTCAATCAGTCTCCAACTAACGGGTCAACTGGTCTTTGCTTGTTTGTTTCACACATGCATATTATTATCACAATATTATAATAATAATAGCAACCAACTACTACTCAAGCACATATTCACATCCCTTTTCAATGCATTACAATAAATAATACATAATCAAACTTAATTAAGTATATGTCAAAATATTATAACGCTAGACAACAAAGAATTCTATTAGGCAAAAATACACATTTTCAAAAAATTAACAAATTATCAGAGATTATGTAAAATGATGTTTTAAGACTTTTATTGTAATACACAAGTATTTTTAGAGGTCAAAATAAATTTTGGGGTGTACAACAATAGTTGTATTTTCAAAATCACATCATGAAAAATCTCAAATAAATGCTCAAAACATTCATAATCTCGATCTCTATAACATAAAAAAAGTTATGCAGTGAATGTTTTGCAAATACAAAGTTATTTACATTTTTTTATAACAAAAAATACAAATTTGATTAGAAAAATACAAAAAATATAAAATATTTGAAATAAAAAATAGGGTAAATGTTTCTTACAGCTAGACGAGCAATTTTCATAACAGGCTTGACAAACAAAAATCACTCTGCGTCCTTCAAATCTAAATTTCATTTTTTTTCTCTCTTACTTTACTCTTTCCATTCTCTGAACCGTTTGCTTAGGGAGAAAGAAAATGATTTAAAATGGTTTAATAATGCTTTTAGATATTATAATCTTTAGTATAAAATTTAAATAAATTATTTTTAGACTTAAAAAGTTATAAAAAAATATTCATAAAATAAATCAATTTATTTAAAAAATAATAGTGAAATTGATTTGCAAAACGAATACATGACGATCCCAAAATTCTCACTTGTACCGACATGTATCAATTTTATAAGAATTTTTACTGATATCAAAAATTAAAAAAAAATTGTGTAAGTCAAATACTACTATTAAAATACTATGACGAGAAGACGGTTAAGATTTGAAATTATAATGACTCCAAAAAAAATTAACGAAGTTAAAATATGGACTATTACAAGATGCCAATGCGAAGAAGATAAATTTAAAGTTATTAATGTAGGAGGTTTTTTGATATGTTATATAGCTGCAAATATTAGGTCATTTAAGGCAAATTCACATACACAACGCATACACAAAGACTCGAATCCAAGACCTTTTAGTTGGAAGCTTAAGCTCTCAACCAACAAACCAGAATGAGCTGTGTATGCAACCCCTTTTTGTGTATATGATCATTTTAAAATTAATGTTTATTAATGTTCCTTTTCCTAATTCATTTTTCTACGATGATCCTTTTAAAAAATTTTCTTTTTTCAACTCTGATTTAAAATAAAGTTATGAATAAATAGAGTGATTAAAAAAATAAAAAATCAATGACTTTAAAAGTGCTTTAATTTGAGTCAAAATAAATTCAAATTAATCGCTTGAAAGTAATTGAAAACTTCAGAATATTAACCAAAGAATATAAATGTTCTCCAATGTGTATATGATTATAGTCAAAATTAGGAATTTGATGAGAGGAATCAAATGAGCCTAAAATCACTCAATTTTGAAGTTGTTAAGACACTTTAATGTAGGTCATCTGATTGAGTATTTTGATATATTAGCTAAATCCTTAATTGATATTTTTAAAAATTTATAAATTGATCTCCACTTTCACACGAAAGAGGTGCATTAACATTTATATTTTTTATTTTTTATCATATTAATATAATAACTATTTCAGTTAGAATCCTTATATTATCTCTCATAATATATAAGCCATCTCATGTGCCAATTTAGACTCATATAATTGAGCTTGAGCTTGACTCGAAATTCCATTAATTAGTTAAGTTTAAGCTCAAAATGGGGGTAATTAGACTACTCTCAACTTTCACAACCATAGATGTGTGATGCCCCATAATCTAATTTAGAAGAATTATTTATTTATATTTTAATAAACAACAACCAGAGCTATCTAATATCATCTATAAAAAATAAATAATAAAATAGATTATACAATTCAAACCATCAATGTACACAATTATATTCATTCTAAAAAATTATATATGATACTTAATATCTACACAATCATATTACAACTACTCTGTCATGAGTATAAAAGAATAATTAAAAGAAATAGAACTTGAAGAATCCTAATTAGTCTCACACTCCTACTCCCCTGCCCTAATATGAAATCATTTGACCACTTATAATAAGCTTATAAAACTCAGCAGGTCATCAAAGCCTACAACAGAATTCAAAACACGGTAAATGAGCAATATGCATGTCAATAATCAAATCATAACACTAACATTTATATGATCATTGAATCAGTACAATAGTAGTAAAATTTAAATGCAGTAGTAGTACAATATACAAAAAGTAAAATCCTACATTACTAAAGCCAGTAAAGCAGTAACATAGTTTGAGTGTCAAATCTATAAAGTAATTATCATACATATAATATCAATTAATATAAAAATTGTATAAAGCATCAAATCAAAAACATCGATAAAGACTATCGAAATTATGTTAATATAATAAAAATCATATAAGAGTGTATCCATGCTATCCATGTAGTCTATATCATATGCTCAGTATATCACATGCATAATATATGTATAATGAATCAATAATATTAAATACTATCAGTATCTAAAGTTGTAACAATAATAATTCAATGGCAGGAGCAGTAGAATAATGCAATAACAATAAATTTATGTAGTAACAAAAATATGTATAATAATAAAAATAATTTCTCAAGAATATGCATTTGAGTAGTCACACCAAACAAGTAAGAAGTCGTACATATTACAGTGTTTTTCAATATAAGTAAACTGTTAGCTCAGTAAATAGAGTCCCCATTCTTTGTCCGTCGTCACAGTAATAATCTCCTTATAACTCCAAATCAATGTATCACATGAATTAGTAGAGGATAACTCCAAATCACATTATTTAATGAAAATCACGTTGGCCCACCATCATGTACATGTCAATCAGTCTCAAACTAACGGGTCAATTGATCTTTGCTTGTTTGTTTCACACATGCATATTATTATCACAATACGATAATAATAATAGTGATGAACTATTGCTCAAGCACATATCCACATCTTTTTTCAATGCATTACAATAAATAATACATAATCAAACTTAATTAAGTAGATGCCAAAATATCATAACGGTAGACAACAAAGAATCCTATTAGGCAAAAATGCACATTTTTTAAAAATTAACAAATTATCAGAGATTATGTAAAATGATGTTTTAAGTCTTTTATTATAATACACTACTATTTTTAGAGGTCAAAATAAATTTTATGGTGTACAACAATTGTTGTATTTTTAAAATCACATGATGAAAAATCTCAAATAAATGTTCAAAACGTTCATAATCTCGATCTCTCTAACATACAAAAAGTTATGTAGTGACAGTTTTGCCAATATAAAGTCATTTATATTTTTTGATAACAAAAATATAAATTTGATTACAAAAATCGTTCTGCGGCCTACAAATCTGAATTTCCTTTTTTTCTCTTTGACCTTTTCTCTCTTACTTTACTCTTTCCATTATCTGTTAACCGTTTGCTTAGGGAGAAAGAAAATGATTTAAAATGGTTTAATAATGCTTTTATATATTATAATAAAATAATAATATAATATTTAATTTAAATAATTCTTTAGTATAAAATCCAAATAAATTATTTTTAGGTTTAAAAAATTATAGAAAAATATCCATAAATTAAATCAATTTATTTAGAAAATAACACTGAAATTGATTTGCAAAACAAATACACGATGATCCCAAAATTCTCAATTGTACCGACATGTATCAATTTTATAAAAATTTTTACTGATGCAAAAAAAAAAAAAAAAGTGCAAGTCAAATACTACTATTAAAATACTAAGACGAGAAGACGGTTTAAGATTTGAAATTATGAGGACTCCAAAAAAAATCAACGAAGTTAAAATATGGACTATAACAAGATGCCAATGGGAAGAAGATAAATTTAAAGTTATTAATGTAGTAGGTTTTTTGATATCTTATATAGCCGCAAATTTTAGACATTTAAATTTATGAGCATTAAGTGAATAAACCCAAATCGCCTGTTTTCGGCTTGTTTTCTTCTCCAGTTTTCTTCAGCTCGTCTCTCTCTAATCCATGCTCGAAACTGCTCCAATCATCATGAAGATCCACTATTGAAGGCCGTATAGAATGCCGTCCAAGGACCGAGTAGCGTATTTCTATGACGGTAATTTCTTTTCGTCCTTCGGTTAGCATTTTCTGTATCATTCTATTGAATCAACAGCTGCCAATTTTCCCTTGAAAGAGTGATTAGTTTGCCCAAACGTTACGTCCTAGCTGGTGACCTACACGAGTTTATGGAGTTGTTTTTCTTATGTTGTATTTATCTTTGTTGCTATTGGTTTGGTCAGGATAACTGGTTTGTTGGTGAAACCCTAATTGACTAAAAAGATTCGTTTCTCTTATGATCCAGAATTAATTTTTGTTGATTTGACTTAATATCTACTGATATTTTCTGTTTAGCTATGTTAATGATGGGTACATGGAAACCTAGTTTTAATTTGACGGAAAGAGCAAACCCTTGATATTTTATTGTTTATTAGGAGTTATTAGAAGAGAAAATTCAACAAAGGTGGATGATATATTTTGCTAAACTTTTTAATAAAGATTGTGAGAATGCGATTGACTTTAGTGACTTTAGCAACTTAAATGAAAATAAAGATTTTTGTTTTTATCAGTTTATTAGTAAAACCGAAGTTAGATAGACTTTAAAAAAATGAAGTGTGAAAAAACTGTTGGACATGATGATATTCCAATAGAGGTGTGAAAATGCTAAGGAGATGAAAGAATTTTCTGGCTTACTAAAATTTTTAATATTATTTTGAAGACTAAAAAGATGTTAAATGAGTGAAGAATGAGTGTGTTGATTCATATTTTTAAGAATAAAAGTTATGCACAAGATTGTGCAAATTATGGAGTAATTAAGTTAATGTGTCATACTTTAAGACTATGGCAGAGAGTTATGGAGCATAGGTTGCAGCGTATTACTAATGTTTCTCAAAATCAATTTAGATTCATGTCGGGGGGTCTCCTATAGAAGGTATACATTTATTGAGAGGTTTGATGTTGAAGTATATAAGAATAAGATGGATTTACATATGATATTTATTGATTTAGAGAAAGCATTTGATAAAGTTCCAAGAGAAGTGCTATGAAGATTTCTAGAAAAAAAATGGGTTAATAATGCTTATATTCAAGTCATTAAGGATATGCATGTAGGAGCTGCTACTTATGTTCAAACACAAGGTGATTTGACAAAGTATTTTCCTATTTCAGCTAGATTACATCAAAGATCAGCCTTAAGCCCCATCTCTTTTTGCTTTAGTCATGGATGTTCTCATTAGACATTTGCAAGAGGTTGTATTCTAGTGTATGCTTTTTGCTTATGATATTCTTCTTGTTGATAAGACTAGAGAGGGAATTGAAAGTAAACTTGAATTATGGAGTTCAACCTTAGAGTCTAAAGGTTTTCATTTGAGTAAATCTAAAACTAAATATATGAAGTGTAATTTTAGTAATGATAGATATAGTGGGGGGATTATGACTTTGGGCGATCAGTTCATTAATAAGAGTACATGGTTTATATAACTTGGGTCTACTGTTCAGAGTGATGTTGAAATAGATGGGGATACTATTAGTAGAATTCAAGGTGGATGGTTGAAGGGGAGGAATGCATCATGCTTATTGTGTGATAGAAAAGTAACTCTCAGACTTAAGGGAAAATTCTATAAGATGGTGGTGAGACCTGCAATGCTTTATGGTGCATAATGTTGTCCATTGAAAGAGAATAATAATAATAAGTTAAGTGTTGTAGAGATGGCTATGCTCAGGTGGATGAGTGGCTTTCCTCTTAGAGATAGGATATGAAATGAGCATATACGTAAAAAGGTTGGAGTAGCTCCAGTGGAAGATAAGATTAGAGAGAGTCGCCTTAGATAGTTTGGTCACATAAAGCGACGGCCTTCCGATAACCCGATTAGGAAAGTAGACTTATTAGATTTGACTTATGTTAAAAAAGGTAGAGGTAGATCTAAAAATACTTGGTTAGAAAATATTAAAATGACCTTTCTTTATTAGATTTAAATGAGAATTTGACTCTTAACATGATAAAATGGAGTAAAAAAGATTCATGTAATCGACCCCACATAGTGGGATAAAGGCTTGATGCTGTTGTTGTTGTATCAGGAGTTATTTTGTAACGGCATTTGTTTTATTGGTTAGTTGAAGTTTTGTTGAACTCTTGTAGGACTGTAGGAGAAATGGCTTGGTGCCTTATGACCAAGTTTCTATTACTTTTCAATGACCTTGTCATAGCAAGTCGTAGTTTATGCCATTAGTTGTGAGTTTACATGAGAAATTTATTAAATTATGTAATAGTTAGTTTATGGATTCAATTTAACGGTTCTTTCATTTTTGTGGGGCAAATTCCATAATTATGCATGCTTTGTGGATTACATACCATTGTAGACTTTTTTAAATTGATATTGTGGAGCAATGCAAATGAATTATTGTTAGCAATTGTTTAATCGACAAAATAGAAAAAATACAATGAGGGTCATTTTTGATGCCTTAAACTCATTTGTAGATTGTTCCTTGTAGTTTATATGGTTCTATAATATCTACTTTGTCCTATAAAATAAAAAAGATTTCTTTGTTTTTTCCTTTTTTAAAATATAAACATTAAATTGGCCAATCATGTTAAAAAAACAACTTTTGTAATATTGACCCCTTCGTTAGAGCACGCGAAACCGGGCAAAAACAGTGGATTAAGTAATGTATGCGTCGGTGCAATCATCACTTGAAGGGCCAAACAACCTCCGATTGCCAAACAGATTGTGCCGTTGCAATCAGGACTTCGAATTTGCCGAAAAGGGAACCTCTCGCAGTTAAATCGGACTAGATCGGTCAAAACGGATGACCAACACCCAAAATTGATGTGCGACGTTGCGCGATGTTGTCCAAACGACATCCGAGCACAAAACAGACCTAGCCATTGTGTTCAGAGCACCATCAATACCCAAGAATGACCACGAATTAGTTCAAAGGAACTCGCTCATGGAAATCGACATGAGTTCCGAGTCAACGACGTGCAAATCGAGGAAATTGACATACGACGTCATCCAAACAAAGTTTGATCGCAAAATGATATTTTCCGTTGCATTCGGAATGTCAACAATAGTCAAAATGGATTGTAATTTTGTCTCGCGGCAAAATTGAAATGCATCCTGAGGGGAAATGTGCGAATATCGAGAAAATGCATGCAAATAAAAAAACCTCCAACAATGTCTTATTAGCTATAAATGCTAGCTTGAGTGTCCTGAATTTCCATATGAATTATAAAAGGTGAATAAATATCAAAACCGGATATTTCAGTGTTTTAAATAAAGGAAATTAAATTTTATTTAACTAGATGTATGCAAAAACTGCTCGTACTCATTTAAGCTGATGTTCAGTAACACCTAGACTGTTTAAGGTGATGACGCTTATTAATAATTGATTATATCACATGTGATCGAATTTTCAACAGGGCTGGTGATATTTATTTTATATCCATTATGGTGTGCCATATATATGATGTCATATGAACAATTCCTTATCTTTTATATGTTTCTTAAAGTTTGCAGCTTTAAAATCTTCTTATAGAGATAAATATTATGATGATCAGTTAGGATCATACTGATTTGCACTCCTATTGCAGGGGATGTGGGCAATGTTTATTTTGGACCAAACCATCCAATGAAGCCTCATCGTCTCTGTATGACACATCATCTTGTTCTCTCATATGAACTTCACAAGAAGATGGAAATATATGTTAGTCTCGGAGAAGCATAGTTTTTACTTTTTTTTTTAATGTGGCTTGAATTATGGTATATATTTTATTTTCTTTTATGCAGAGGCCACACAAGGCATATCCTGTCGAGCTTGCCCAGTTCCATACAGCAGATTATGTGGAGTTCTTGCATCGAATTACACCAGACACACAACATTTGTTTGCAAATGAATTGGCACAATGTATGAATTGGAAATACTCGAGGCTGATTTCTCCATATATAAACGAGTAACTTTAATTTTTAGAGCATATTTTTATTCACCTTTGTGATATGTTCATTTCATAGATTTTAATGTATATTGAATCTGGTTATTTTACCTAGAATTAACTGAATTTTTTAAATCATATTCTTTCTTGAGATTTAACAGAATATAGGTTTAGTTGAAATGATCAATGACATTGCAAAAGCGGATTATTATTTACTTGGGAGTAATGGAATATGTTCTTTTAAGGAAGATTATCTAAACGAGTTGTGAACATTTTAGCCTTTAGATATCTTTTTCTTAATGACAAGAATCCTTTCTCATTCTTGTTCAAACGATTTGCATGTTTGTAGGTTTGTATGTTATTATCAAAAACTTATGATTAGCCGTTTGCCAAAAGTCAATTAGATCTTAAAAATTGGTATAATAACCAATAATGCATGGACACCGCATTGTTTTCAAAGTGTTATGAGCAATGCGATGCACAAGATTTTTTTTTATGCATCAACACGCAAAGCGCATGACGAAGTGACACACGCGCACGCACGCACACACATATATATGCATATAATGGTTATTCATTAGTTAATAAACCTCAAGCACATCACATAATAATACTGATTAATATAATGATATTCAATGATAATTATTTCCTATGATTTGAAAGCAAAAAAACTTAAAAATAAATAATGAAATGATGTAAAAATATTTAAAAATCAAGAATACTCATAAGATTAAGGGATTAAGATGCAAATGAGACGTCGACATAGAGAGAGTGAAGATGAAGTACTAAGAAGTTTGCAGATGATGCATAAAGAAGAATTCTCAGAAGAGGCTTATGAGCAGAAAGGCGAGGATTAGTAGAAGTGTATAAGAAAACTAGCGAGCGACTGTGCTAAGAAGAATCATTGATTAATTCCTTATGTGCACATGCTTAATTGAATGAATTAATTCTAATTAAAATAGGCCCATGCTTGTTTAGCTTACTAAGGCAACAAGGAGGTAGTTTTGGGAAGTTTCACTCTTTCCTACACTAGTGTGGCTGGCCCCTCGCTCCCTCCTTTTCCCTCCTTTGTGCATGATGTAATGTTGTAACTATTTAAGCATGATGGAATGAAGAAGAAATCATTTTGTTTGCAAGATTTTGGGTTCTATCTAAATGGAGGAGGATTGGCGGCAAACCCTCACTTGAAGATGTTTGTTTATCTCTTCAATCTTGCTACTTTGATGAGCAGCAAGTTTTTGGTATCTTTATTTGTTTTACTATAGAACTCTTCTATAATCATCATCTCATAATCATTTCCTAGCATTCTTCCTACAAAACCTCACCTAAAAAGCTACTTGAAGCTGTCGGCCAAACTTAGATTGAATCTAACCTTGTTGGATTCTATCCCTAATTTGATCCATCAAAACTCATTGGAATTTAATGCAAATCTCCATAATTGTTCTTAAGACACTCCCCTTCTATCTCCAATCATTTTCAAGTTTTTGAAAGCCCACCAATTGAAGCCCTAAAAGCCTAAAGTTCACTTGTTAGTTTAAAGCCAAAATTCCAGCACCCTTATCACTTTATAATTTCATAGAACTTGAACGCGACTCCATTCCAACCCTTCATAAGGCCTACGCATCATCCCTAATATATTTTGGAAGCCTTCCAAGGCTATAATAGCAGCTTATTAAGGGCTAACACCATAGTTTATCTGCACTTTAACCATTTCCTGTTTTAGTAGGCTTCTTCTAACCGTTTAAGACCCTACGATGCACCTAGAGTCAATGGATTGAAGATTATACTTATCTTGTCCTTCCACAAGTTAAAAGCCATTCCATTTAATAGAAGAGGGTATAATAGATTTTTTTGGAATGATATTCCAACGAATTGTTTTGCCATGGATCTTTCTTATGAGTGTTAATAATAGCAAGGAAAATTTTATTGTAATACCAATGTATATGAATTTAAGCAAAACCCTGGAGGGGGGAGGGGGGTGGTGAATTAGGTTAAACTCTTTAATATTTAATCCATTCACATAAGAAATAAAGTATTTACAACATCAAAATAAAATAAAGGAAGGCATAAAAATATAAAGTGTGGTAAATGAAATTCTTGTCATAGATTCTGTAGTATTTTGACCCAAACTCGATTTACAAGCACTTTCTCAGCTCTCTTGTTTGCTTGGTTCTATTACATCGCTTTCCTCCATGGCATTAATAGAGAAGATGTTTACAGAACCTTCATTCAAATGGGCAGAGATTCCCATTCCTTTTTTAAGTCTAAGGAAAAGTTCCCTTGGCATCAAACAAGCTAAGCATTAGTTGAGCTCTTTAGTGTGTTGAATCTTTCAATTGTTTTGAGCTCTTCTTTCAAGTTATCTTAGATGTATTCATCAAGCTTCAATGGCTGTAAGCATCTTATATATCCTATGATGAACACTTAGCAGATGCATGTTCCTTATCATGAAAATATAATAGAGACCTTTCAAGGGCTCATTTGGTTGACAGTTTTTGCTTTTTAGGCTAGAAGAGTAGATTGATATTTGATATAAATAAAGTTACATGTGTTTGTTAGGATCAGAATAAAATGAAGATTTATATGAGCCCGTCATATTTAATTGGGCTTCCGATAGCTGGAGCGCTAATTTAAGCTCAAGGTTAATTCCATTACAGTTGGAAATAGATCCTATTAAAGTAGTGCTGATGCTGGATGTTTATCTTCTTAAACTAATGTGGGATTGGTGGCTTTCTATTGATTTTTTATCTTGTGCAATTGTTCATAGATTAAATGCATGGATATTTTTCATTTAGTAGAAATTGTGTTATTTTAATCCATACATTCTTTCTCTAGATCCATGTTAAAGACATTACTGAAAATCATTTTCACAGATAATCTTGGCGAGGATTGCCCTGTATTTGAGAACTTGTTTGAGTTCTGTCAAATATATGCTGGTGGCACGATAGGTAAACTCCTTAAATGAACTAACATTACCTTGTTTTATATATTTCTAACCCACATACAAACCTTGTAGATGCTGCACGAAGATTGAACAATCAACTCTGTGACATAGCTATCAATTGGGCTGGTGGATTACATCATGCAAAAAAATGCGAGGCATCAGGATTTTGTTATATAAATGACCTGGTTTTGGGAATCTTAGAGCTTCTGAAATACCATGCCCGTGTTTTATACATCGACATAGATATTCATCATGGTGATGGAGTTGAAGAGGCTTTCTACTTTACAGACAGGTATTCTTGTTTTCTATTTTGTTATTTATGCATTGAACTTGAGCTTGTAGTTTAAGCAACTAAAATTTGAAGCATCTTTTTTGAAAAAAGAGAAAGACAAATCTGTATGGTATTTGATTGAGCAGAGTTTGATGTTCTATGATGAGCGCTAACATTCGGTAGTATTACAGGGTGATGACTGTTAGCTTCCACAAGTATGGAGATTTGTTCTTTCCGGGCACCGGTGATGTCAAGGTATCTTTATTTTCTCTGTTGACTTTAATATTGATTGAGATAAATATCGAAGAGCAAATCTGTTATCATGCATGAGATGAATTTTGAGCCATCAGTATCATTATCAATTTGTTGGTTTTACTTAATATATAACCCTTATTCAAAACTAAGAGATTGCGGGGATCTATCTCACGTAAACTTTGGATGAAAGTTGTATGGAAAAACTAAGCTCTTTGGTTGGTTGAGATAAGAATGTATGGGCCAGACTTTTTAAGTGAGCTAGATTAAGAAGAGTAGAGATTCATGTTTACTTGGCTATCCCTGCAATAGGGTTTCTGTCTATTATATTGTTGATTAATAAAAAATTTATAATAACTAAAAAAGAATCTCTTCACGCTCCATCCGACCCCACTCGAGTGGTTGATTTTCAAGAGATGCATTGCTTTGCTAGGGTAACTTCCTTCTGGCAATTGGTCAATAAAAGGGAAAAAGAAACGGAAAAAAAAAGAACTCAATCTCTTTGTTTGCATTTTCTCAAATCCTTTTTCTTATCTTTTGATTCAGTCTCCATACATCGGACCAAACGCTGGCCTGCCTCTTGCCTCCGGCTTTCTCTTCCAAACGCTCTGATTGCACCCATTCGACCGAACCTGCACGAGTGCCTGTGCCCAGCCAACGTCACTTCAACGCCTCTGCCTGTGAACAACCTCACACACGAACGGTCTCCTCGTGCGATCAAGCCTTTTGTTTTCTTTGCTTGTCTGATACCTCAACCCACACCAAATTCCCAGGCTTGCGCAAACTATATGTTCTTGATATAGCCAGAGCCTGCTTGCACATAAGCCATTCAGTTTTTCTCCTGTCCCACGTGCAAGAGTCAAATTGTGAATACTTGTTCACTTCCAATTTCATGCCCACGTCTGATTACGTGCCTGTCTCCATACACTAAGTGTTATCAGCAACACTAAGGGGCTGTTTGGTTGCCTGAAAAAAAATGCAGTGTAAAGTAAATGCAGTGTAAAGTAAATGCAATGTATTCTGAATACTTTGAGACTGTTTGGTTGTTTGTAAAATAAACACAGGAGAATTGTTTTCCTTGTTTGGTTAGGTAGAACCAACGTAAAGTAAAAGTGGTTTTTTTATAATAATTTATTTTTACACCTCTAATTTGAGCTTGAGCTTAATTAATTAATTATGATGACAAGGACTTCATTTGGGACGACTTTCTTATTGCTTTTTAAAACAATTTTTTAATTTAAAATTTTTAATGTTTACATTTACACAGAAAAATGGCTTTAAGAAGCAATAAAAAAATCAATAGTTTACTAGCAATCTCCATAAAATTTGTGCCAAAATATTTACTAGCAATCTCTATAAAATTTGTGCCAAAATATCACCCATACATTTATAACAATTATATATTACTAATGAAATAAAATAAAATATACCACTAATTGTGAAGTTGAGTCAGCTCAGTCAGTCAAAAATATCATCTATTAATCAATAGTTGACAGCAAATCCGAACTTGCCTTTTCTGCAAGTCTGTCTATGAATAACCCCCCCCCCCCCCAGCGCAAATTCGTCCGAAGCTTCATCATCTTTATCTATTTATATTCACAAAACCCTGACAACGATTGCCATCAAATAAATCACAGCTTTGATCTGCACATTTCATGCATTTTCAAATTCGAGGGCGATGGAGACGGAGCGGGGAAGAACACGGAACTCTCCCATCTTCTATTATTCCCGCAGATCCTAAAACCATCTCTGGTAAACCTTCCTACACCGACGCGATTGGGTCCTGCCGGCAATTCTTTCTTTCCGTGCGCGCAATCGCGGCGCCAGAGCCGCCGTGGGTCGTTCCCTCGCCGGGAAGGCGTACTTCTTCTCATGGAGGCATCGACCTCATGTACAGCGGCCTTAATTCCTCCCCCAAAGGCCGCATCCCCATTTCCCTCCGCCTTGTCCAGCTGCAGAAGAAGAGCCTTGCCCGACGCCGGCGACCGGAGGACCCTTCAGCTCTCGATCCAATCAGTTGCGCCGTTTGGCTTTTCCTCCGAGTCTTCTCCACATCGCCCAAAATCCTCTCCACAATCCTCGGTTTGACTGCCAGCTTCGTCGCACGATCGGTGGAGAAATCTGTTGTGGAGACGATTTCGTCAGCGTTTGATTTACCGATGGGGACGGCGACTCCAACGTCGGAGGTGGCTGGGCAGTGGGTAGATTCCGGTGGACCCGTGGCGGCCGATGTTGTTGGTGAGTCATTGGAGATTGAGGATTATTGGAGCCGGGCCACAGCTGAGCGAGTAAACGCCGTGGAAAAGGGACGAAGATCGTCAAGGAAGCGACGATGACGGTGGTGTAGCGGAAAGCCTCGCGCGAAGAATTTCAAACCCGCTCATTTTGAGCGGCTTTGGAAGTCGCAGGATCCCCCTCCCATAATACACGCCTAATACTTCAGAGGATTTCTTTTTGTTCCACTCAAAATTAACCAAACAACCGAATTTAGTAAATACATGTATTTGTTTTACTTTACCCTCCTAATTCAGGCAACCAAACAGCCCCTAAGTGTTATTGATAATTACAGCTCTCCACTCGACCAAGTAACACGAGCAGATAAATCTCTATTTAAATAATTATCTTATAAAAATTGAATAAAGTAACATATATTGACCAAATTTTCAAGATCCACGTCATCGATCTCTGATTTAGGCTGATGAATTTCAAAATTCAAAGGCTCGAGCCAAAATTTTTAATCCGGGCAGATGATTTTAAATTCGAAAAACCGCTCTATGATTTTTAATCCGAGCGGATGGTTTTAAATTCTAAAGACCTCGCGCTGTCGATCTTTGATTGTGACGGGAAGAAACTACGACAAATGTTGTGTCGATTTCCCCCGGTGGGGAGGGGAGGCTAGAAGGCTACTGAAATAGCTTCAGGAATTTATCATATTGTAAAGTGACTCAATTTGAACATTAATCGATTAATTCAATTGATTAATGAATAAAAGAATATTAAAATTGCTTTAAATATTAATTAATTAATTCAATTTATTAGTATCTAATTGAGTTTAATGAATCGATTAAAATTAATTAATTTAGATTAATTAATTATGAATGATTACTTAATTCTTAATTGGAATTAATTAATTAAATTCAATTAATTGATTAAAGTTAATTAATTAAGATTAATCATTAAACTGAAATTAATTAACCAAAATTAATCAATTAATTAGAATTAGTTAATTAAAATTAATTATAATTAATTTATTAAATTTAGTTAATTAATTGAAATGAATCAAAATTAACTAATTAATTAAAATTAATCAATAGAAACAAATTGATTAATTTATATTTAATTAAAAATAATTGATTAGTCAAAATTAATTAATCAATTGAAATTAATTGGTTAATTTTAAATATGAGAGTATTTCAAATTTGAGAGTATTTTAAATCCTAGAGCATTTTAAATTCAAGTCTCAAGATTTTTAAAATTCAAGAGCATTGAAATTTAAATTGATTAATTGTTAATCAATTAATTAAGAAAATTATAAAATGAAATGCAATAAAAAATTATATGTTTTTACTAATTAACATACACAATTCACACAAACTGTTCTCTAAACTCTCCAAAACTCTCAAAAAAAAAAAAAAAAAAAAAAAAAAAAAAAAACTCTCCAAACCCTCCAACTTGCAACACACCCTACAAGCTCTCAAACTCTCCCGTGCAAACTACAAAACAACATGAGCTCCTCCAAACAAGCAAATGTAATTCATTAGCATTGAAATTTAAATGCTAAAGTAAGAAAAAAAAAACAAGTGCCATGCTAAGCTACTAACAAAGTAGAACATGCTATTGGTACTAGTATAGTCCACACTCCACGACACTGAAAAGAAGAAGAGTAAAGTACTGTAACATAAGCACTAGTGTCACACAACAATAATTGCTGGCTAGTAAGTATCGAGCTAGTAAATAACTGAAAATCACAGTCTAGTGTTAAGCTAGTAAACAACTGCTGTCAACTCAAACAAATCATAATTAAATCCTTGGGCATCTTAGTCTAAAGGATTAGGTTGTAAGACCCTCTTTCATGCATCTTCCAAAAGAAGTTCTAAGAACTGTTACTTGAGCAAAAATCCTCTCAAATTAAATCTGAACCTTTGGGTAGCCTTGCCTATAGGGCTAGGTTGTAAGACCCATCATTGGGCTACTTTCAAAGGGAAGCAGTAAGACTCGCCCTATCCAAATAACTAGAAAACTTTTACTAGAAGTCGTGAGACTTATTTTTTGAGAAATTTCTAAATGAAATATCGAACCCTCAAACAAAAACCAACAGACATATTAATCTAAATAATTAGGTTATAAGATTCACTTTTAGGTAACTTTCAAAAGGAAGCTGTAAGACCTACCTAAATAATAAAACTCTCGGGCAGCCTTGTTGTAGAGCTAGGTTGTACTCACTTTTAGGCAACTTTCGAAAGGAAGTTGTAAGACCTACCCAAATAATTAAACCCTCGGGCATCTTAGTTTATGAGGCTAAGTTGTAAGATCCACTTTACAAGCTATTTTCAATGAGAGCCGTAAATTTCGACCCAAATTCAAACACCCAGACTACTTCTAAGAGAAGCCGTAAGACTCACTTCAATTCTAAGTTTCGAGTAATTTCCAACCAAAACCAACTACTGGGTATTCTAATAGATGTAAACTCTAAAAATCCAATAAAAACTAAAACACACATCTAATCACCTTTGTTTACACGGGATCCCTCAGAGAAGGCAACCCATGGTTACTAATCAGATTCCCTAGACACTACAGTCAATGATTAAAAGTGTTGGTACTACGGTATATCCGGGATGACAGAACCATGAGATCTTGATTAGATTTACCTCTATTATCCTCACAATTGAGATTAAAATTATCTAAAATTTATTCATCCTTAATCGAGAGTTCTCTCTTATGTGTTAAGAGGGGTAATTAACTATGAATGCTTGCGCTCATGGAAAGTAAGGACCAAGATCTAATTAAGCCCTAATATTATTTTTTAGGGGAAATCTGATTAATTACAATCTGGCTTGAGAGAAATGAAATCCTATAGCTGCAAAGCGGGATTCATGCCGACGAACCATTTTTCTTGAGCCAACATATATTGAATAGAAGAGAATGAATTTGGGAGGACAAGGACTTCATCAAGTATGATTATGAAGGAAACTGATGAAGTTAGGTTTAGGTCTTGATGAATCACCTCCCCTATATTTTAGTGGTTGATAGGGAAAGATGGGAGGTTCGACAAAATTGAGAGGGAGAGAGAGGGCGGGATTGTGAGTGAGAATGAGATGTAGTAATAGATTCTCATTTTTTGAAAATAATAAAATGCTGAAGGCTTTAATAAACATCATATTTATAATAGTAAGAGAGTAATGGCTTAGTGACGAACTAGAATAAAAATTGACTTCATATTCAAAATTATTATAGTTTCTTAGCCACTTAATCCACAAAACCAGTAGGGAGATAACAAATCATAATTTCCCTTCGAAGAGGAAGAGAGAAAGCAATGGAAGGCTATCTTTCTTCTTTTGATGAGGGGTGGGTGGTTACACCTTAAAGTTCTTTTGTATTGCATGTTGATGTGGCACTTCATTTGGCATATCGCACCTTTGGTGTGGTACTCATTGTTGGTGTGACCTTCTTGGTACTTCAATTGAAGTGCCATCCATATAACCTTTTCATATGGCTCAATGAAGGTCCATGGAAGCTTAAACATTTGTTTGGTTAGTTTGAATTACTTGAATTATTGATCATATTAGCTTAGCTAAGAATAGACAGCTTTCATGGAATGACATTAGTTAATGTGGTCAATTTGGGTTGATTATGTTAAATGGATGAAGAGCTTTCAGGATAATGGATCTCCTCTTTAGTCATTTTGCTTATAAAGAAAAATTGAAATTAAGGGAGAATCTTAACTCCAACCATGCCTTGGTGTTCTAAGCTGATATATTTTGGTCTTGTGCCTTTGGTGGAAGACTTGAAACCTGCAAGAAAAGTTTTGCTATAAACAATTGATGGTTGGATTTCTTGCTTGCTTCTTGGGAGGGCTTCTTCCTTTTGAATGACTATGAACCATCCTCTTTAGATTGTTTGCACCTATGCAATTGGTGTTGTTCTTGATTACTGTGTCGGCAATAATGAGCTTTTGCTTGCTTTGCTGGGTAATGTTGAGATGTAGTTGCTTGTTTAAATTAGTGAAATTAAAAGTACACTTTGTGCTTTGAAGCAAAGCGATGCGATGTATTGACCATGCACATCGCTTACCTAACAAAACACTCGCTGGCAACAAAGTATGCACATCGTGCTGCTTTGCCACATTGCATCGTAACATTACACACTCAGCTCTAGTTCAATGAAATTCAAGTTCATATTTCATGATCTAGTTTAACATTTACTGTAGTAATTAGGGAACGATTTTTTATTTCTTCTCACTAGTTCTTGTAGTTATTGAGTTATGTGTTGGTTTTCTATTCTGTCTTGTTAGAGGTAGCCACTTCTTGTTGTTTTTTCTCTTCTCACTCTCTTGCCCATTGGTTTTTTATATGCTTCTCATTGGTTTTTGATGTTGATGCTAGGAGCTTCTTTCTTACAAAGTTCTTATGGAGAATGCTTCTCGATGTATCCTCACCTTCAAAATTTCTTTTTCTTCATGTTGCCTCTGCCTCTCCGATATTATTTGAGCTTATCAATCTCATGAGTATTTTAAAACTTTGATTATTCTTTCATTAATACATTTATTATATCTTTTGTTGGAATCCATGAACATGAAATGAGAAAATTCGAACTGTTAAGTATAACAGAAAGGACCAAATTCTGAAATGGAAACTTTAGCCAACTTTGGTATGGAAGGTGTATTGGGAAAATCTTGTTGCAAATTTGATTGTATATATTCTAAGTAGAAGGGTTATATATGATTTTCAGTTTATGGTATATAGCAACAAATATTTTTTCTATTTTGATATATTATTTTTCTCGTTTTCTTCATAGGTTAGTCCATATAGTACCTTGCATCCATAGCTTTGAATGAATAAGAAGAATTACTTCATACTCTTATATTCTCTGCATGATATCAGAGCTTAGGCTTTTCGACTGCTTCATGTATCTTGGGCTCTGAGCCTTCATCATTAATTACATTTACATGAGCCTTAGCAGTCTCATTGTTAATCTTTGCACGTTGATCCTCTCATGTTGTCGACCTTTCATCATCGATTCTTGCTCTTAGCCTTCTTCACTACTGCTCATTAGCTCTTGCAACTTATCTTAGATGTCGATTGTTGCTGATCTCCTCTACAAGGTCAACCTTATTTGATTCTAGTCGTTGCCTTGAAGATGCAATCCTTTCAACAACCTTCATTGTTGTTGTCCTTCAACAATTCTTCTAGTAGTTGCATCGTCAATTCTTGCTCTTGGCTTTCATCATCTCTTTTCATTGTCTCTTGTGACTTATCTGTGAAGTCAATCGTTATTGATCTTCTTCATGATGCTGGCCTTATTTGATTTCAATGTAGCCCTCTAGTCACAATCATTCTAACAACCTTCATTATTGTTGTTCTTCCAGCAACTGCCTTACAATCTCTTGCCATTATCTCTCCAACGGTCAACATTTCTTTTCTTCGTTATTATAGTCTCTATGTTTTTGTGACAACCTCTTTTCTATCGCCAAATGCCACAACTATGGCTATTCTATCATCGTTGTAACATTAAAACCTATCATCCAATAAAGTGAAGTCAACTCGCACTAAGGGAAGGGAGATTTGCAGAATGTATAGGTTGAATGAAAAAAAAAAAGGCCTCAAATGGTCATAATTAATCAATATATATCTAAAAAGAAAAGAGAAACTTAACCCTCTTCTAGGGACAAGACTAAGAAGTGGTGATGTAATGTTTCAAGCTTGCGATGTTGCTAAGACGATTCATGTCATTGTTATGGGCATGATGTATCTCCCAGTCATTGATACTTGCATGTTCCTAACTAAAAAAACTAAAGAGATCTAGGACTCTAGTCGTTACACATGCTCAATGCTCGTGATGCATCATATAACTACATCTACAACAACAACAACATCAAGCCTTTATCCCACTACAAGGGGTCGGCTACATATATCATTTTTCTCCATTGTGTCATATTAAAAGTCAAATTCTCGTTTAAATATAATAAATAAAAATTATTTATAATATTTTCTAACCAAGTCTTTTTAGGTCTACCTCTACCTTTCTTAACAAAAGTCAAATCTAATACCTCTACTGTCCTTACCGGGTCATCGGAAGGCCGCCGTTTTATGTGACCAAACCATCTAAGGCTACTCTCTCTCTATTCTTATCTTCTACTGGTGCTACTCCAACATTTTCACGTATATGCTCATTTCGTATCCTATCTCTAAGGGTAAAGCCACTCATCCACCTAAGCTGCTGAGCATCCTCATCTCTGCCACACTTAACTTTGTATTATGCTTCTTTTAATGGCCAACATTCGGCACCATAAAGCATTGCAGGTCTCACCACCATCTTATAGAATTTTCCCTTAATTTGAGGGGTTGTTTTTTATCGCACAACAAGCCCGATGCATTCCTCCACATCAACCATCCAACTTGAATTCTGCTGATAATATCCTCATCTATTTCACCATTACTCTGAACAATAGATCCAAGATATCTAAAACATGTACTATTATTAATGACTTGATCGCCCAAAGTCACAATCTGTTCACTAGGCCTATTACTACTAAAATTACACTCCATATATTCCGTTTTAGATCTACTCAAGCGAAAACTTTTAGAATCTAATGTTGACCTCCATAATTCAAGTTTACCTTCAACTTCCTCTTTAGTCTTATTAACAAGAAGAATATCATCAGCAAAAAGCATACACCAAGGTACATCCTCTTGCAAAGGTCTAGTGAGAACATCCATGACTAAAGCAAAAAGATATGGGCTTAAGGCTGATCCTTGATGTAACCCAATCAAAATAGGGAAATACTTAGTCAAACAACCTTGTGTTTGAACACAAGTAATAGCTCCTGCATACATATCTTTAATTATTTGAATATAAGTGGTATTAACTCTTTCCTTTCAAGAACTCTCCATAGCACTTATCTAGGAACTTTATCATATGCTTTTTCTAAATACATAAATATCATATGTAGATCCTCTTTATTTTCTCTATATTTATCCATCAAACCTCTTAATAAATGTATGGCTTCCATAGTAGACCTACCCAGCATGAATCCAAATTGATTTTGAGAAACATTAGTATCATGCCGCAATATATGCTCCATAACTCGCTCCCATAGTTTTAAAGTATGACACATTAACTTAATTCCTCTATAATTTGCACAATCTTGTGCATCACATTTATTCTTAAAAATAGGAATTAACACCCTCATTCTCCACTCATATGACATATTTTTAGTCTTCAAAACAGTATTAAAAAGTTTAGTAAGCCAAGAAATTCCTTCATCTCCTAAGCATTTTCACACATCTATTGGAATATCATCATATCCAACAGCTTTTCCACCATTCATTTTCTTTAAAGCCTCTTTAACTTCGGTTTTACTATTACGCCGATAAAAATAAAAATTTTTATTTTCATTTAGGGTGCCAAGGTCACTACTGTCAATCATATTTTCACATTCTTCATTAAAAAATTTAGCAAAATATCTCATCCATTTTGTTGAATATCATCTTCTAAGAAAAGTACTTTTTTATCCTCATCCTTAATACACTTCACTTGAACTAAATCCTTACTACTCCTATCTCTTTGTTTGACTAACTTATACATATATCTTTCTCCCTTATTAGTATTTAATCTATTATATAAATCACTATAATCTAAGGTCTTTGCATCCTGTGATGCATCATAGCTATATGAAATTAAGGTGAAGACAAATAGAACTAAAAAGTAGGGAAAACAATCACAAAATATGCCAATTTGCTAACAAGTTTATAACAGTATCTAGATTATTGTTAAAGTATTTGAAATAAAGTGCCCAAAAGATGCTGCCATCTTGAAGAACTTCATTGAATGGGACAAGGCATATGAATTCCTTTTTGGACTTAATCTTAAATTTGATCAGATCAGACTTCATATTCTTTGAAGGGAGGAAAAACCTTCACTAGATGAGATGATATCTCTTATCAGTGAAAAAGAAAGTCAAAGGGGTATTATGCTTGTGCCACAGACTCTATGAGGTTCAAGCTTGAACATTTTAATTGAACATAAGAGAGTGGAAAGGCATATATGTCTATATTATTGGGAAAATTCAACAAAAAGGACAACTTATGGTGCACCTATTGCAAGAAATCAAGACATACTAAGGATAATAGCTGGAAACTAAATGGACAACCACCATGCTGAAAATGGGAAAATCAGGAGGCCAATAAAGTGTTTAATCTCAAGTCATTTGACAAAGCAAAGTGGCCAAAATGAAGGGTATGAAAAAGAAGGAATCAACAATGAAGAGATTGAAAACCTCTGAGGCATGATCTGATCCCTTGAGAAAAAAACCTTGTAATGTATGCTCACTTGCACTCTCATGTAAGTATCCATTACTTTTTGGATTATATGTTTCAAAAAAGTGTTTGAACTGCACTTAGGTGATTGACATGACTTACACCTCTCAATATTTCAGCTCTTATACTTAATCCTATAATAGTAAGAAAATTATCCTTGCAAATAGTTCTCTCGCTACAGTTGTAGAGCTCTAAGATATCCATGCCACACATTCTCAGACTCTTAAAAATGTCCTTTGTGCATTATTAACAAACTTTGTTTCAATTCATAAGTTCACAAAAAGCTAAAATGTATTTAAAACTTTTATCCTTGTTGTATGTTGCATGACCAAGACTCGAGGAAAAAAATTGGACTTGCTAAGAAAAGGGATGGCTTGTACTATCTTGGAAATTTGAGTACTTAAAATAAAGTAATGAGTTATATAACCTTGTCTTTTTTAGTTCTTCAAATAAAGATGCCATTTAGATTCATGCCTTTCATTTTGGTTATCCACTTATCCCTCTATTAACATCTAATATGATGTCACTTCAAACTATAATATTTTCTTTATTTATGGATGGATCTTTTGAACACAAGCATATTAAAATGGTTATAAAAGATGAAAAGCATATATTTTTTCATGGTGTCTATTGGCATATTCTATTAGGCAATCACTCCCTTTGGTTTGAAAAATATTTGAGTTACATATTGATGAGCTATGACATTTATCTTTGATGCCTAATTCATTAAAAAGTTGAATGTTATATTGATGATATTATCGTTACAAGCAAGGATCACATATACCATCTTGTGATGTGAGGATAGTGTTTGAGAAGATCAGAATGTTCAATCTCAAAATGAATCATCTCATGTGTGTTTTTGGGGTCTCAGGAAAGTTTTCTGGCGTATTGTATGTCATAGATGATTTGAAATTGACTCTAACAAAATCAAAGCAATTGTTGAAATGTCTTCATTAGCTTCATTCTTTACGAGGACAACTGACACTCAGTTTGTGATTCATATTAAATCTATTAGGAAGATATCAACCATAAATGAGGCTTTAGTGGAGTTTATTAATATTTGTTGCATGAAAATATAATATTTCATACTGAAGTGGTTGGAGATGCATGATCCATTAACTAAAACTTTGAGTGACCAATTTCAATATTGAGACTATGTACTTGAATGGGTTGTATTTGTAGTGGATGTTGGATTGAAAAATATTTTATATGTGAGAAATTATTAGGTATGGACATTGTAAGTAAAGCAACTCATGGATAAACTAGAGTACATAGTTGGTACTCTGATAAATTCGAATATTGAGTTGTGAAAAATAATGTAGGAGAAATTTTAATGTTACCGGAGTACACAACTCCATTTTTTGTAAGAGATTGAAACAATTGTTTTCTCTAAAAAAGAAAGAGTACATAGATGTGTACTCCGGTATATCCACACGTATCTTTACATATGTTCCTGACCTAATGATTTCTCTTCATGTATAGGCTACAATTTTATTGTTTTGAGGTTTGTGGACTTGTTATTTCTTTGGAGCTTCATATGATGAGGATAAATAAGTTGGAGGAGCAAAAGGATCGCTCTCAACGACCTTCTGTTTGTTACATAATTAAGCCTTAAAAAATTCTGTAAATTTAGTTATATTGACCCAAAATTATATATCGCGTCATTGAAGATGTGAATAGACAAAACTAGGGAAATGAAGGGTTTTTTTGGAAGATCATTTTAACGATGACATTATGTATGAACAAACTGAGAAGCTGATGAAATATTTTCTTTCAAGTTTAGCTTGTCTAAATAGTTGGAAGTCATCATCATCAAGTGATATAGTCAAGAATTTATGTTTTATATATTTTTAATTTTTTCGTGTTATTGGACTTTATGCATTTTATTTTTGTATTGCCATATGATGGAAAACAACCAATAATCATGTTGAGTTCGGTGCTCTTGGGTTTGTTCATACCATTGAATTTTCATGTGTTTGATCTCGTTTCCTTGCTCCTTGTTGGCTAGTTGGGTATTTAGTTGTGGGCTATTTTTTTCCTTATTGGGCTTGACCCATTTTTCCCTTTGCTTTATGACTGCTTGGGATTCTTTCCTCTCCCTTCTGGCTATTCAGATTTCCCCTTTCTTTATGGTTGCTTGGTATTCTTCCCTTCTCCCTTTGCTATTCAGTTTTCCCCTTTTGCTGATTCCCATGCTTGTTGCTTTGACTTCTCCTTTGAGAGCTGATTTGAATTGCTTTTATTGGCTAACTTGTTGACTCATTTAATTGAACAATTAAATATTCTTTCCCCTCCTTCCCCTATATAAAATGGCCGATTCTTTATTGTTAAAAGGAGTTTTTTGGTGGAAAATTCCAACATGAGGGTTCCTTCATGGCTTGCTATTCCAACATGAGGGTTCCTTCATGGCTTGCTATTTCCTTGCTAAAAAGGAGTCTTCTCCCTATTCCCTATTACTTTCTCTCTATCTTCTTTCTGCTTCTTCCCTCCACGGTTTCCCTTCCACCTGTATCTTTCTTCTCTAAACTTTGTGAGTTGTGAGGCGGTGTTGTTACCTTGTTCTATTGGTATTTGCCTGAGGAGTGCAGACTGGTGGCGGATCAAATTTCAATGGTGGATTATTGGTTAGATCTTTCCTTTGAGCACTTTTCCTTAGTTTTGTGTATTGCATGTGAGGTGACCATTTATGGTTTTTCTAAGTTTTATTATTGTTTAAGTGCTTTGAAAATTTCTTTTTTATGGGATTTTCTAATCCGTTTCTTACGTTTGTTTCTACCAAGTTAATTTATGCTTATATTTGTGTTATTGAAAGGAAGTTGTTTTTTTTAATTGCGTGCCTAAGTGTTCTCCAAAAGGTTTAGGATTTTAGGTTGCATCATCAAGGGAAGCCATATTTCCTTGAACTGCTTTTATTGTATATCAAGGAAGAGATTGTGACGATGGTGATCATTAGGAAGAGAGTAAAAATCTGAAATAGTTTTTCGACTATTAATAAATGTTAAAATTAGTCTCAAACTTTCATAATGCCCCAATTTAGTACTCCCGAATTATAGAAAATATCTTAATTTGGTTTCGAGGCCAAAATTAACAGTTAAAGTTAACCCCAATAGTTAAATTTGAAGTTATTTTGAATATTATGGTGTATGTGATATTAAATTATTATTATTATATATTTTGTCTTTTATCATATTAAAATAAATATAAAATCATAATGAAAGTTAACCACATTTATTAATTATTTACTCTTGTTATTTAGTTGGTTAACTTTTATTATGATTTTTGTATTTATTTTAACATGATAAATAACAAAAATAACAAAAAATAATATAATCCTACATACATTATAATACCAAAAATGCCCTCTAATTTAATTTTTGAATTAATTTTTAACTGTTACTTTTAACCTTGAAACTAAATTGGGATATTTTCTAATAATCCGGGGACTAAATTGGGTCATGATAAAAGTTTGAGACTAAATTTGAAATTTACGAATAGTCTGGTGACTATTTTGGGCTTCTACTCAGTAGGAAGAAGAAAAGGATATGATGAATCTGTCTTGGAGATGGAGATTTTGTGAATGAAAGAGAGGATGATGATTTTTTATTCCTTAATTATATCTTTGATCATTTATGATGATAGATAACTACTTTTGGTTTTGTTTATGTAAGTTAAATTTTGGCTTTATAGTGTGGGTGTGAATGTATGTTCTTTAAGTTTGATATGCTTTGTTATCTGCAGCTCTACATTTTATGATTTTCTTTGTAAAATATGTTTTATTTCTATGAATTAACTTGTAAAATTTGCAGGTTGAATCTTTATGCGGTCTTGATAATATGCATGTGCCACAACTTTTTTTTTAAAAATAGTCCTCATCCTTATGTATTGTTGTTAGTTTTTTTTTTTCAATTGGTTCTGAGCTAATTTATTAAACATAAGCACATGTTCTGAATGTATCCATGTTTATTAATGATATTGTGTTATTTTGTTTGCTGAAATAAAAACGAGTTTATACCAAATAGTAGTAAACAAAATTGAATTGAGTATACTTTAGTTAGCTGTCCCGGAATAGTTTAGAATCGGCTATTTATGATGATGATGATTTTATGTGTTGAAAATGGGTACTTGATGCGGCTCAAATTTACTCAGCGAAGTGGTTCTTTTACACAATCAATATATATGCATAGATGAGATACAAATCTTGAGTGTTTTAGGGCTTGTGTGGTATTACTTTTGTTTTAGTTTTTTTTTTAAAGATCATGTTTGTTTAGTTTATTTGTTAATTGTTTTATTTATTTTATTTTTGTTTTTAATAATTAATCTAGTTATTTTAAAAAACATTGAAAACAAGTTTTTAGATGTTTTAAGTGTTCTCAAAAATAAATTATCACTGCCAACCACCGCCATCGCTATTATTGCAATTGCCTCTGCTGGCGACCATTGCTCTTTGTTGCTACTGGCAATCATTGTAGCTGCAATTACCTCACCATTTGCCGTCTTTGCCCCGTCGGTAGCCTACTACAACTACATTAATAAACAAAATCAATATATTTTTGAGATATAAAAAATGTTTTATTTCATTGCAAAACAAAAAATATTAATAAAAATAAAAAATAAAATAAAAAATAACCTCAAATGGCCCATTAGTTAGCAGAAGTTCTGGTACACTTTGTGCTTTGCACTAATGTCTTTGCATGGTATATTGTGCTTTGAAAACATTGCTAGTAGCCTGTTTATAATCAATGTACTGTGGTTTTTGTTTTACATTGCAAAATGCTTTGTTCTCATGTTTCATTGCTGGCATTAGGGGTGTAAACGAGTCGAGTCGAGTCGAGTTTTAGCATTATCGAGCTCAGCTCGTTACTCGGAAAACGAGCTCGAACTCGAGCTCGTTAAACTATAAACGAGCTCGAGCCGGCTCGCGAGCCGCTCGATTTCTCATCCATCCGAATTTTTAATTTTTCTGCCACTTTTTTCCCGCCTATGAATGGCTGCCATGTTTTTTTTTTTGTTATTTTGTTTTGGGAAAAGGCTGCCATATTAAAAAGTTGTCATAATGACAAGTTGCAAAGGACACTTTGCATTTAATAAAAAGCAGCTTTCACTTGAAACGATGCAATGAATTTATATAAAATAACTATTAAAAGCAACATTTAACATTAAAAGCAAAGTTTGAATCTCATATTATACGCCGGCTGCCATTAATTTCTTTAAAATACCCTAAATATTATAGTTTTGAGCCGGCTCGCGAGCTCACGAGTCGAGCCACGTCAAGCTCGAACTCGAGCTCGATTGATAAACGAGCTCAATTTTGAGCTCGAGCTCGAGCTCGAGCTCGTGGCTCGATAAGCTCGGCTCGCGAGCTCGTTAACGAGTCGAGCTCGAGCCAGCTCGCGAGCCGGCTCGGCTCACTTACACCCCTAGCTGGCATTGATTTTGTTGAGTATTTGTCCAACTGATTTGTATGTTATTTTTGCTGCTAATTGCATGGTATTGTGTTGCAGTGCAAAATGGAGCACTTAATTGTTTTTTATTATTTCCAGTTAGTTTGTAGTTAAACCAGTCTTTCGTTTGGTTATTTTGAATAATTTTTGTGATTCTCCTAGTATTAGTTGAAAGTGAGGTTAAAAATTTGTCTCCTTTTGAAGGAAATAGGTGAACGTGAAGGAAAGTACTATGCCATTAATATTCCACTTAAGGATGGAATTGATGATGCTAGTTTTACAAGACTATTTAAAACGGTATAACTTGTTTTGTTTATTTAATTGATGCGTCCTTTAAGAAATTGCTATTATTTGTAACTGTTGATGTAAATTTCCTCACAGTATTTCAGTTATGTAGATTATTGCCAAAGTTGTTGAAACATATATACCAGGTGTTATTATTCTCCAATGTGGTGCTGATTCTCTTGCTGGAGATCGTTTGGGCTGCTTCAACCTTTCTATTGAAGGTCTTCTCTTTCTCCTGTCCTATTTCTAGGACCCGTAATTTTTTTTCCTACAGATGCAGCTTATGTCCAATGTAAAAGCTATGTCAACATGTTAGAACGCAAATTTCATGATATAATCTTTTGCTTTTTCATTAAAAATTTTAAAAAAGAAAAATTGTGAATTACTATAGTTGATCTGAAACTCTAAAGTTTTGATTTTTTATCCTGAAGACAGCAGCATCGATTAGCAAATTTTGTTGGCCTCAAAATTACACATTTTGTGAATGATCTGGCATATAATTGTTTTTTTTTTGGTACCATATTATTTTCAGGTCACGCTGAATGTGTGAAATTTGTGAAGAAATTTAACCTGCCTTTGTTGGTGAGTCTTGCTAGGTGAAGTTACTCTTTCAATTTTATGAGAATTTAATGTCCAATAAATGTTTTTTTTTTCATGAAGGTGACTGGTGGTGGGGGTTATACAAAAGAAAATGTAGCTCGCTGCTGGACTGTTGAAACTAGCGTTCTATTAGATACTGAACTTCCAAACGGTATGCTGCATTTTCCATCTGCCATATTTGTAAATGAGTTGTGACGGAAATCTCATAAAAGATACACTGATAATGAACTGAATGCATCCCAATCATCCTCAAATTTGCATGGCAGTCTACTATGCCCTGCTGAGTTGTGCTTCTTTAGCATTTAATGGACATTAGATAAAGGTTCATAGTCGGGCGAGTTGTCTGTTTTATGGTGCAATGACTTAGCGGAATCCAAATAATGGGAATAAGGTTAATTTGCCTAAGAATAGGTTTTCAGTCAAGTAGTTTATACCTATATTTTCTATTTCATGTCTGTTTTATATCCAACCCGTTTGATACTATTTTGAATTCCTATTCAATTGGATAATATAGTTTTTCTTTAGTTATTCATATGCAGCATTGCTTTTAACAGGGCTTTATGCTAGATTAGGAATGCGCTTTATATTTGGGTGGATAAATGTGCTGCACATTTATGATGCAAAGATAGAGATGATGGGGGTTGGCTACTTGCTAATGCCAAGATGTACTTTTGGTACATGCCTATTTGTCCATATGGGTGCTTTTTCCTAGGTTTTTTAATTGCTTTTTGGGAACTCACCAAGCCAAGCTAAGCTGATTAGTTTTTATTTTTGGGAAGTATGTTATCCTAGGTGGGGGTCACGCAAGATCACTACCTATGAAAACCTTATCCAAGAAAAAAGAGAGCCCGAAGCCCAACCTCCAAGAGGACGGATCCCCCAAGAAGGATTATGGTAGAAAAGGAAAAATAAATAGGAGGGGCCATGGTTTAAAATTGTGTAGTACGAGCATGCCTCATTGGGTGTTATGTATGGCATATGCCTCACATGAAGTGAGGAGCACGTCAAGGTGTGCCTTGCCTCTGTTTTGATGAGATTTGAGCAATTTAGAGCTGTATATATATATATATATATATATATATATATATATATATATATATATATATATATATATATATATATATATATATATATATATATATATATATATATATATATATATAAAGTAAAATAAATTGATTAAACATTTGTACTTGCCCAAGTGTTGAAGAGGTTAAAATAAAAAAAGAGGCGAAATAATTGAATAAAAAAATCAAAGAGATTTATCTCTTTAGGATTCAAATCCAACCCCACTGCATACAGTTTTATGCTCAAACGATGCAGCTCTTCGCCACAATAACTGCCTTTGAAAATTAGTCGATAAAAAGACAATGAAATAAAAAAAAAACTTGCGCTCGGCTCTCGTTCGTTTCGTCTCTCTTCCCATCCACGAGCTAGTTTTGTTCACAAGTAGGCCTCCTGTTCGCAAGCCCGCTCCAATCACGAGCTAACCTTCGATTGAACAGTCTGTCTCCTCATGCCGGATTTGCGACTTCTAGTTCGCAAGCTGTCCAAGCCTCCTCCCTCACGTGAATCATGCGGTCAACCTCCACCCGTGACTCCCTTTCCGAAGACGTGCGTCTCTCACGCGCACGCACGGCTATTGCATACCCTCATCCACTCCAACCGCGTTTAGCCCATTGCTCGCTCCGATCGAACCCACACGACAATCCTCCTCCCTTCGATTCCACTTCGACCGAACCTTTCCGATCGCACGCGTGGGCGATCTGCGATCACTTCGACATTCGGCTTCCTGTTCGCGAACCTTCGCTCGCAGCCTCCGCCTCCCGTGAGTTCGTATAACTACATCATTTCTCTTGGAAAATTAACTCGCATATATTGCGCACGCCTATCTTTATTCGCCCAACTGTTTGCAATTGAAGCCATTGATTTATCTCTTAAGGATTCAAATCCAACCCCACTGCATACAGTTTTATGCTCAAACGATGCAGCTCTTCGCCACAATAACTGCCTTTGAAAATTAGTCGATAAAAAGACAATTAAAAAAAAAAACTTGCGCTCGGCTCTCGTTCATTTCGTCTCTCTTCCCATCCACGAGCTAGTTTTATTCACAAGTAGGCCTCCTATTCGCAAGCCCGCTCCAATCACGAGCTAACCTTTGATTGAACAGTCTGCCTGCTCACGCTGGATTTGCGACTTCTAGTTTGCACGTCGTCTAAACCTCCTCTCTCACGTGAATCATGCGGTCAACCTCCACCCGTGGCTCCCTTTCCGACGACGTGCGTCTCTCACGCGCACGCACGCCTATTACATACCCTCCTCCACTCCAACCGCGTTTAGCCCATTGCTCGCTCCGATCAAACCCACACGTCAAGCCTCCTCCCTACGATTCCACTTCGACCGAACCCTTCCGATCGCACGCGTGGGCGATCTGCGATCACTTCGACATTCGGCTTCCTGTTCGCGAACCTTCGCTCGCAGCCTCCGCCTCCCATGAGTTCGTACAACTGCATCATTTATCTTGGAAAATTAACTCGCCTATCTCGCGCACGCCTATCCCTATTCGCCCAACTGTTTGCAATTGAAGCCATTGTTTTAGTTTACAATAGTAGTTCTATCTTAGGAAGGCACGTGCACCCCCCTATGCACACGGTACACAACAAAAAAGTGACATGGCGCGTCCTGATTCACCTCCGGATGTCGTCCGATGACAACATAATAATTTCTCGGAAGGGGGAAGGGGGAAGGGGGAAGAGGGAAGATGGAGTGATATATTGGGGTGTTAGGTTTATTCTTTTAATTCTTTTTGAAAAATGTCACTCAACTCCTCACTGCAATTATAGTTTCACATAACATTTGTTTAAGATTATTAAACGAGTTCGCTTGTCGAGCCCACGGGCCAAGCATCATCTAGCCCAAGCACATTAATTAGCTCAAACTCAACTTGTCTGGTTATTAAACTTGGGCATCACATCCACAAAGAAGTCAAACTTGAGCTAGCTCAAATAAAAAATTAAAGGTGGCTCAACTACCTACATCTTAAGTCTGTACCCATTCAAATACAGAAAGCAAATAGTTTAACTATTTGGCGTCGGCCTTAGTATGAGATCAAAATTTGCTTAAAGATGCTAAATAAACATAATCATCATTATTCAAACTGTTTGGCGTCAGCCTTACAAATGGCTATATGCTCAAAGCTCTTTTCATTCTTATTGAGTACTACGCAGTAAGGTTCTTCTCTACAATGTAAGGCTGATAAGCTTAACGCACTTGATAAGCACTTTTTTATAGTGATGTATCACTTCTTCTAACAATATTGAACAATAATTATAAATTTCTATGCTACTTAAGTCTCCAATCGAATCATGGACCAAAAAAGTGATAATTACAAAAAGCTTAACCAAAATCATGGACCCGTGATCTTGGGCTCGTTGGATTCATCTCGTCAAGCCGCTTGATTTGACTATAAGCATGTTATGTTTGGAAACCGTTTGATAATCCAAATTGTGGTTCGAACTCTTCAACAGCGCTTCGGGCCCTTGATTTTGGACTCATTTGGGCTCGGATTAAGTCAAATTTAGTGTCGTTGGATTCGTATTTCTGAGACGTTCTGTTTGACAGTAAGTTTGCTGAAATCGGAGTTCGGATGGTCCTAATTTTAATGTTAGAAGTTTCCAAACTGGTTTTGCCTCGAGATTCATGCCCGATCATGATACTTTTTTGATGATGTATCAAGTTTAATTGATTACTTTTTAGCGAGCTTACAATTCGATGTTTATCTATATTAAAGGCACTGAAGCTATTTGTAATTAATAAAGTTAAAAAGTTAAGAGTTCTGACCAAATGTAGTTTTTTTTATACAAGAAGTGATTATGCTCAAGTTAAGGGTGATATTTATGTGACCCTCAAGGTCAATCTTCCAAAAATGAGAATGCAAATTCTACAATCCTAAAAAATATAAGTAATCAATTCTCTAACCATAGAATCTTCTCCATCAAGATTCAAATCATAATGATCATCGTACAATGAGGATTGAACATTATGTCTCTACTTCAAACTTCAGATTTAGTCAAGCTAAGAGGAATCTTAGTCATTTGATCCATTGATATTGATACAATTCATTCATATTGTCATGTTCTAACCATCATCAACTCCAATTTGAAAAGCTATTGTTTTGCTGCATCACCTTGTGTTAGTAACACTTTGCTATGCTCTGTCAGTCAAATGAACATTCGTATCTCGTATCTTTAATATTTATATTTCTCATTAACATTTTTTATTGTTGTATTCCTTTCAGAGATTCCGGAGAACGAATATATAAATTATTTTGCCCCGGATTATTCTTTGAAGATTCAGAGCAGGAATATGGTAAGCCGTTCCTTTTACCTCCTTTAAGTTATCTATCAGTCATAAAAGTTGGTTCTCCTCGTTGTCTGGTTCTTCTGTCAGTCACTGAATCAGGTTTGATGAACCACTTTGGTGGATCACAAGATGGCAGCTATTTTATGAATATTTTTTGTACTTGAATTTCTTTGTTATCTTTAGCAGGAGAACCTGAATAGCAAATCGTATCTCAGCTCCATCAAGATTCAGGTTCTGGAAAATCTTCGTTGCATACAACATGCTCCTGGTGTTCAAATGCAAGAGGTATATATATATATATATATATATATATATATAACATCCTTTGGTACATTATTAGCATTTTTTAGCATGTGGCAACAAAGTTTTATTGTAATTCGTGCACGGTTATTGATGTTATGTTCAAGATATAGACATTATTGTTTCAAAGCTCTTACCTTTTACAACTTTTTGCAGGTTCCTCCAGACTTTTATATCCCTGATTTTGACGATGATGAGCTGAACCCAGATGAACGTGTGAGCCGTAAGTGGAATAGTTTCAATCCTAGTAATTTCTTTCGAATTCTCCCATTTGGTACACCTCATTTCATCTTTAAACGCTTTCTTGGTTGACGATAAGCTAATGTAGCTTAGGCAAAATTACCCAATGACTGAATGTATTAATCCACTGCGTTGTTTAAAATTGCGCAATATGTGACTTGTCTCAACGTAATTCCAGTAAAGTACGCCTCGAGGTTTATGCCTCGAACTTTTTTTATGAGGCTTACGCCTCATCTTGGATGAGGCCCGCCTTGAGGTGAACCTCGCCTCGCTTGCATGAGGCTTACGTGTCACTTTATTTATGTATATATTTTTTTATTTGAAACTTATCTAAATCCTATACAAAAGCCCCAAAAAAATCACGCCTTGCACCCCCAAGCCACAACAACTTCCTCTCAATTGCCTTCACCACAGTCACCATCGTCGTATCCGCCGCAGGGGATCTCTAGAAAGCCGCACGTCACCACCATCTCCTCTTAAAATTTTAGAGTATTATTTTTATGTTGATGACAAATATTTATAAAATATGAAGTGACTGAGATAAATGAAGAAGAAGCAAATTACCAGATATTGGGCCCTATAAGATGAGGCAGGGAAAATAACAATTTATTATGACACTGACTCAAATAAAATTCCCTTAGTAATGATAGTACATATGCTTTTTGAGTTATTGTCAATTATTTCAACTTTTTTTAATAATTTAATGTAGATGAGTAGGACATTGAGAAAGAAAACAATTAGGGCTGAACTTGATGTTATATGATATTTTTATGCAATTCATATATTTTATGTTATTTTATTCTTGTAATATTTGGATTTCAATTCTATTACACATAATTGATCACTCACCATTCTTCATCTTATATAATGTTTTATTTAATATGTATGTAAATTTGTTACTTATAGTTCAATAAAAAGTTAATATAACATTTTATTTGGATATTATATAAAAAATCATATTTAATTTTTATTTCGACTTTACTCAATTTTTAGATTTTGAGGCTTATGCCTCACCT
The DNA here is from genome assembly GCA_016618105.1 of Dendrobium huoshanense. NCBI lineage: Eukaryota > Viridiplantae > Streptophyta > Magnoliopsida > Asparagales > Orchidaceae > Dendrobium > Dendrobium huoshanense. Next base: position 16,116,052 of record CM028342.1, read on the forward strand.
CATGAACGAAAAATGTCTCAGTACCCAATAACGCAATTTTAAACCTGGATCCACCGGTTAAACCCAACTTTTGATTTCTGTTAACAGCATTGAATACAACGAAGATCCACTTGAGCAAATGTTATACCCTTAGTTTTGATGTGATAAAGGAAGATTGAAATATATATATATATATATATATATATATATATATATATATATAGTAAAGGTTAACGCTCGGCAATTACCCATGCTAAAATCAGGTTTGTTAGACAACCTTCCCTACTTACGCACATTGCATTTTTTTCTATTTTGTTAGGATTCTCCAACACAAACTGTTATGCAGCTCCAGCTCTAATTCATAACAAGAGAGGTTGCCTGGCTAGTGGAATAATTAACTTGGTTGACCTAAGACCAAAAAAAGACATATAGCCTATTCATTTGTAGGAAATTTGACCAATTTTTCTCCTATTTGCAGTCTGATTATGAGCCCCAACAGTTTGTTAAAAGTCTTTCATATACCTTATTGTTGCACTTCAAATTGCTCTATAATTCATCTAAATTTGATAAAATAGGCTTTTGATAAGGTGCATTTTTTTAAATCTTTTAAAATAGCTGCATTTCTTAAAAGTTTAAGAGTACTTTTCTCATTATTTCCCTTAATCTTTTGATGCACAAATTAATTATGTTTTAAATGTTTTCAGAGCACGCTCAGGACAAGCAAATTCAGCGCGAGGATGAGTATTACGCCGGCGACAATGACAATGATCATAATGCTTAGCAAGGCATGTAAATTTTATTTTCATTTCTCAAAATTTTGCTTTTTTTTTGTGTTCTTGATCTTGTTGTCTTGCTGGGAAGAAACTCAAGTAGAATCTATTCAACTTGTTCTATATTATTGTCTTTTAGGGTTTGTTCAAATGAAGAATAAATGTGTGTGATTCTTCTACCTCATTCACCTTCAGCCACCTTCTCCATGACATTTGAGACCTGATTCATCCTGTAAGCTACATGTTATGAATGCCATTTATTGTAAATTCTGCAACTAAACTGAAAAAAGGTCACTGAAATTGATTTTTGATTCTATTTGGTCAGCAACATTAGTAAGTATTATATTCAATTTCTTTGCATTTCAATTTTTTGGTCTCTGATTTGAAGTAGAGTTTTATAAATTTTGCTGTTGTTCCAGTCTTCAAATAAGTATATTTGTGTAATGCATTGCATGACATGACACCTCCTCATTTGCCTCCAGATGCGTTCAGCATCCGCACGTAATAATCTCTCCTTCAATTAAAAAAAATGATGATAAGTCACCATTTAGTAGTAGTTAGATCACTAGCGAGCGATTAGGTCTTAATGATGAGTAGCTTTAGATTAATGTTAGGGATCGTAGTCGAGTTATATGTGAGTCGATGAGTAGAAATTTCTTCTAAATTCAAAATTTGAGAATATTTCAATTAGAGGACTTGAGTTTGGGTCAATTTATAGATTTAGGCTTCATTTGGGATAATTTTTTATCATTATTTTTTTGTTGTTTAAAAAAAAAATTGTACTAGAAAGTTGATTTAGAAAATAATAAGAAAACTATCACATATAAAGCATTGAGGGGCTATTTGGTTTGAATTAATAGAGCATAAAATATTTCAAAATAAAGGAGTTTTTAAAATATTGGTGTTTGGAATAAAGTAAAATAAATTCAAAATAAAATTTTAAAATATTTAAAATTCTTCATTATCTAGTGTTATTTTTTAGTGTATGTAGAAATTACTAAATTTGCCTAATTTGCAAATATGTTGTAAACTCTTTGCCATTGTGGCCATTGTCATTGTTGCTTGTCGATAGTCATTGCCGCCCATTACTCGGGATTTTTTTTTTCAGTCAACCAAATGACCCCTAGAGAGTCTAATTTGATCATATTATGTCGCAAATTTTATTTATACCTAAACACGGCGGTGGAGTGTAGCCATCACATCATAAAAATTTATACAATTTTATATTTGATGGGTCATAGCCTTGGGTCAACCAACCTCTTGCTTGGACCTAGCAAGCCTAGTTTGATGATGATGGTCTTTGTTTAGTGTTTTTAGTTGATGATTTAAGATATCATGTTGTTGGTGATGTTTTGAGTAAATTGTGGTGAATGATGGAAGTTTCATGAGATTATTTGTATCATGAAGGATCAAAATCTCCAACATATTCATGTTTAATAATGTTAATATCTTTACTTATTTTTTTATTGTTGAGTAAATGTATGAACTAAAGAATAATTTTGTTGGAAATTTATAGATTAGTATTTTTTTAGTATGTGCATCAATAAGAAAACAAAAACTATTATCACACCTTTATTCACACACAACAGGTTGGTCGTTTTTATACATAACATCTTCAAATTCTTGACCAACATACAATTTATAGAACCATCAATTTTATAATGTAATAGTATGCAATTTATTATCTCTACATCATCATCATCATAATATCTTGACTTACTAGATATTAATAGAAAATGATTTTCTCTATTTTAATATTTGTAATGCCTAATTTGTTATAAGTCTCATATGTTGTAATTTGTATATAACATACAAGAAATTACCAATGATGTTAATTTTCAAATTATTATGATAAGATTGAGAATCAGCCCCTTATACTAATAATGTTGAAAATTCATAATAGGTGTTAGTCCAATTTTATATGGATAAAAAGTAAAACAACATCATCAACAACAACAACAACATTAAATTTTTATCCCATTTCATGGATCAATATGAGTTGTTTTTCTCCATTCTGTCCTTTTAAGAGTCAAATTTTTACTTAAAATTAATAATAAAAGTTATTTCCTAATATTTTTTAAGCAAATCTTTTTAAGTCTACCTCATCTACTCTCCTAACTAATCATCAGAATGTTGGTATTTTATGCAATCAAACCATTTAAGATGTCCCTCTCTAATTTCATCTGTAACTGGAGTTACGCTAACCTTCTCACATATATATACAACAAGATCATCAATGAAAAAAATCGGTTTATGTTGATGATAACTCTAGCTCAACTTGTACATATTATTTATATAATAAAGCATGTAGATCAAAGAAAGATAAGAATAATCCAAGCACTTTAATGGTCTTCCAATGAAATGGCAACCTACATGAATTTCAATCATGTCAAAGGAGATGTAAAATTATTGTAGTATTTGAGTTGAATAGTGAGGGAGGTAAAGCTTCATTGCGCAAGCAAGAGCCTATATATAAGAGTACAATAATAAAAAGTCATCTAACATTGATCATTATATTTGCACATTAATAATTGTCTTACTTTGCAAGATATTGAAAATATTTGGAATCTAATTATTATAAGTATTAAAATATTGAGTAAATTTTTTTTTTCTCAAAAACAAAAAAACAAAAAAAATCATGTAACTTAAGCAATTATAAAAAAATATCATAGTATCAAGACATTGAAATATATTTATTTATTTTATATTAATTTTTTTTAAGAGTAAAATATTTTCTTATATATAAGTAAAACACTAGCTCTTATATCTTTAATCTTTTTAACACAATAGAACTCAAAGATATTTTATAAAAAAATTACTCAATAAAAAAAATAAATACTTATCATAGAATTAAAAAAAGGAATTTACATACATAACGCATAATATTTATGTATTTATATCTAGCAAATAAATTTTAACATTTTCTTATATAATTTTAAAGTTTTGAAATCACATAAAAATTTTATAAAAAATTATTTCTTTAAACAAAATATATATTTTATTTATATATTTTGATATAATTAAAATATTATTATATAAATAAATATTAAAAATGTAAACATTACATACATGAATATATAAAAATTATATGATTTGTATATAGCTCAAAAAAAAAAAAAAAATGCTGTAAATCAGTGTCTTATGCTTCGTTCGAGATGACTTTCTTATTGCGTCATAAAGTAATTTCATAATACAAAATTTTTTATTTTTATATTAAAAAATTGATTTAAAAGCAACAAAAAAGTGTCCCAAACGAGAAAAATTATTAGGTGCAGAGAGCGCATCGTCCGCACAAGCACTGGATACCTAGCGATACCTAGCAGTACCGAGTGGTACCTAGTTAGGTACAAAATACTTGTGCGGACGGTTATCCCCATCCGTACTCCGCACCTAATAATACCTCCCCAAACAAACCCTTAATCCAAAAAAAAAATCATGTGAGTCTCTCGTTCCTAGGCGTGTCTTATCCTTTGAATCCTTTTCTCCTATCAATGAACAAAATATTAGAGCAGAGAGAGATGCTCGTAAAAGATCATGCAACCTGCTCCACTCGGCAAATTATTGCATCCAGTCATGGGACGCAGAGATAGGTCCGGATATTAATAAAATATTATTTTAAATTAAGTGCATCAAAGGCGTAGGTAAAGTGCAGGTAAAGCGCAGGTCAAAGCGCAGTCAAAAGCTAGGCAATGCCTGCAATGCTATGATACCAATTAAGCTTTTCATTTTCTTCCAATCTATAGGTTCAGAGTTTGACGATTTTATCATTGCAAGCATTTTGAAATTTTGCGCTTCGCAGAATGATTTGGAAACAGGAAAGGCCATTCACTCTTTGATTTTGAAACTTGGGATGAATTCGGACCGGTTTGTACTAAGCTCACTGATTGATATTTGATGTGTATGCCAAATGCAGGTTGATCAGAGCATCCCTTTTCGGTGTTTGCCGGAATTGTTGAACCGAGTGCCGTTTGGTGGTCGGCAATCATAGCTGGATTCTGCTTGAATGGTCATTTCCACAAAGCTCTGGAACTCTTCAGGGCGATGCAGTTTCATTGCATCAAAGCCTAATGAATTCACTTACACTTCTGTGGTCCTAGCTTGCTTGGCAGATGGAAAAATTCATAGTGGGAGAGAGATTCATTGCAGCATAATCAGGCATGGCTATGGATACCATCCTTCTGTCAAAAGCACTCTCATCAACTTCTACACAGAGCTCATGAAACCATGTAAAGCTGTATTACTTAGCTCTTTGATACCAGAGGATGATCTCTCTTTGGGTTTCTCTTATTAAATCTTCTGCAATGGTCGCAGATGGTAAAATGATTCTCTGGTTGTTCCACATGATCCAAACGCGGAAAACTCGATCGCTTATCAGCGAGTTATGTTCTCGATTCTTGTGCAAATCCATTGTTTCTCAGTGCAGGAACTCAAGCCCACGCCTATGTCATTAAAAGAGGCCTACTTTCAGAGACAAAACACAAACAATTCTCTCATTAACATGTACTCTAGGTGTGGAACTCTCTGATGTTGGCAATGCTTTTGTCAACATTCCAGAGAAGAATGCAGCTTCTTGGACTTCAATAATCTCTGCAAATGTAAGCCATGGTTGTCCATCTAAAGCTCTTAGACAGTTCCACTTCCAGCAATGTTTTTGTATTGATATCAGGTTTGTGGATAATTGTGGTATGCAATGTTTTAAAAATCGGACCGGGCCGGCCGGTTCGACCGGTTCAACCGTGAATCGGTCATAGGACCGATCCGGTTCAGTCTTAAAACCGCCTCTACAATGAACCGGTCTGAACCGATTAGAACCGCCGGTTCAACCTGCAAACCGGCCGCGATTATTATGAACCGGCCGATTCAAATTCTAAATTTTTTTAATATTGTTTTAATAAATAAATTAACATAAATTTAAATATTTTAATTAATAATAATATATTTTTTATTATAAACATTTATCTCCAAACTATCATGAAACATTTCACATGGAGTGTCACGCCCCAAGATCTAACTTGGAAAGAATTATTCAATCTATCCATTTTGAAATCTTACCAGAGTTATCTATAATCTTCAATCAATAACAAACAGTCTAACAAAATTCTACAATTTAAAATATCAATGTACAATTCTATTCATATCTCAAAAGAACATATACAATACTTAGGATCTGCACAAGGATCACATGAGATGAAATCTATCATGTCCTGAGTACAAAAGAATCACTATAACCAAAAAGAACAAAACCTGAGGATTCCTGATCAACCTCAATCTCCTGCTCCCTTGCCCTGACCTGAAAATATTAATCACATATAATGAGCTTCAAAAAGCCCAGCAGGTCACCTAATACCTATAACTGAAATCAAAGCACAGTACGACAGCAATATGGATGTCAATTAGTCAAATCACAAATCATAGCAGTCAGTTCCACATGATCATTGATTCAATGCAGATACGAAAATCAGTACATAAATAGTATCAATACAGATAACGAAAATCAATGCATGAACAGTGATCAGTACAGTAACAATAGTCAACGCGTAAACAATATCAATAAGAAATAGTAAACTCCTAAATCCACGATAGAAGAATCAATAAACAGTTCAAAGGTCCGTAAAGCTCAATAAATCAATGCGTACGTCAATCTCTATAGAAATCAGTCAATCAGGCAATAAATCATAATAATATTTAAAACAGTTAGAATCAATCAATGCCGTAAAACCGTTTCAAAATGTACATTTGCAATTCAGTTACCCAATATCACGTGCTCAGTGCATCACATGCAATCCAATAATCTATGTCATGTGTGCAGTGAATCACATGTCACTCACTCAGTATATCACGTGTATAATGTCAGTACAGTGAATCAATAGTATCAGTTCCAGTATCAGTAACAGTCCAGTGACATGAATATTAATGCTATAACAGTGAAATCATGCATTAACAGTAAATTCGTACAGTAGCAATAAATCCATCAATAAATCATAATGAGATCATAAGAACAGTACTGTACACATGCAATTCAATACAATAGTCTTACTGAACAAGTACAATCATTGGCTATTAAGGCATTTTTTCAGTCTTATATATTATATTTTGTATCTTGTATCCGTTTGCTCAGTAAAAAGAGTCGTCACTCTTTGCCCGTCGGCACAATATTCATCTCCTTATGACTCCCTTCAGTAATCACGTGATCAGTAGAGGATAACACCAAACCCTTTATTTAAAGGAAAACCCGTCGGCCCACCATCCTGTACATGTATCATGTCTCCAACCAACGGTTCAACCAGTCTTTACTTGTCTTTCAGTAACAATAATAATAATTCAATCATGTATTTACATTCGTATGCATATTCAATCATTTAAATCATCAATTCAGAAAAATCAGAGGTCGTATGAGAAATCGGCGGCATAACGGCAGTATACAAAATTTACACAGAAATCACAGATTCAGAATTTTACCAAATTACCACAAAACATGTAAAACAATAATATAAGACTTTCATTGTATTGACAAAACATTTTTCAACATCCTGATAAATTGCAGTTTAATTAAAACATCGCAGAATCCAAAATATCCGGTAAAAATCTTCCAGAAAATACTCAAAACGTGCACATTTATCATCTCAGAAACATATCAAAAGTTGTGTGGTAAAACTTTCGTCAATACAAAATTATGCGCGTTTTTCGGTAACGGAAACACAAATCTGAGCACAGAAATATCAAAACTCGAAATCTTCGAAAACAGAAATAGGATTCGGAGTCCTTACTGCAAGACGAACAAATCTTCTAACAACGACGACGGACGAAAATCGCTCCGCGGCCTTCGAAACCAAGCTTTTCCTTTCTTTCCTTCTCTTTCTCTCTCCTGAATTCTCTTTCTCTCTCTTCAAATGAATCCAAAATATATCTATCAGATATTTATTAACACTGATCGTCCCGGACGATCCAAAATTCGCCCCGGGACGATTTGCCCTATGGCAGAATTTCGTCCAGACGAAATTAAATAGCGTCCGGACGACTTGCTCTCTGGACAAATTTCGTCCAGACGGATCGTCCTGACCCTACCAGGTTCGTACAGACGAAATTGACAGATTCTTCAAAATTTTCTTCAGTTTGTCCCGTACTAAAGCCAGTTCGTACGGACTAACTGCACATCAAAAAAATCAACTTTGGAGGGGTTTTACAATCTACCCACCTTAAGAAAAATGTCGTCCTCGACATTTCCCTTAAGGGATCGAATGCAAAATCGACAAACAAATCCGTCCAATCAAAACTCAAATTAAATCGAATCAGAATCAAAACTCGTCGAAAACCATACAGTCATTCAGTGCATTCAATCACATGTCATTTACTATGCATGAAATGTCATGTCAATTAGTAAGTCAAATAAATTTCTTACCAGTAGAACTTTCAGGTTGTCGTTGATCTTCATAATGCTGTAAACTGTATACACGTGGCATCACTGGAGTAGGTGCAGTAGGTCGTGGTGCAACGGTCTCCCTCTGACTATCACTGACAGCTCTATCATTTGTCCTGTTTGTTGATCTTTCACTATATGCTCTTGAGCCAACAGCCATCTGTTCTATAGTACGTCCAGACTGTCCTATGCCAGAATCCGTTCTTCCTCCTCCAAATGCTTTCTGGGGACAATCTGCTACTCTATGTCCTCGCTGTCCACAACGAAAACATTGTCCTGTCAACAAATAGCACTCACCTGTATGTCGTCGACCAAAGTGAATGCACTCGCTGTAGTTGCCAGAAGATGCTATCGATGCAGCTCCCCTTGACTCACTATACTTGCTTTTCTTGTCTCTATCTCTTTCTCTACTCGATTCATCTCTACTCCTCTTGGTAACTTCATATCTTGATGCTGGTGCTGCCAAATCAATCTATATCAGTCTGGCCCGCTCTACCAACTCAGAAAACTCATGAATTCGTAACGGTATTAGCGGATGTCTCAGCTCTCTATTCAATTTTTGTAAAAATCTATAACATTTTTCTTCAGCAGTAGGGATCAAATAAGAAGCGTACCTAGCAAGTGCAGTAAACTCAGCATCGTACTGCATCACTATCTTGCGTCCTTGCTCCAACTTAATAAAAGCTTCTTGCATTTGTCGTTGGGCTGACGGAGGTACAAACCACATTCGGAACACTGTAGTGAACTCATCCCAAGTGATCTCAACATTTGTCTTCCCCTGAAATTTCTCCCTCTGTTGTCCAATCCACCATCTCTCTGCTTCTCCTTCAAACAGAAACACAGCCAAAGGTACATTTCGATTCTCCGGACACTGCATGCTATCAAAGATCTTTTATATTCTCATTATCCAATCTTCTACAACCTGAGGTTCTACAGCTCCTTTGAACAACGGAGGCTTCAACTTATGAAACATCTGTAAATGCTTATCTACTTCTTCTTCTTTACTTCCACTCAACTTACTCTGTGCATCTCCCATTACATGTGCTATAGCAGTAGCCAACTGCATCTACTTTCTGAAGGTACTGGAGCTGCACTGTGTTGCTTATTGGGTACACTAGATTCCGGATTATCCATTTAACTTTTCACCTGCACAGTTTAAAATAAATGATACATACATGCAACTATGTATGCAACATGATGCACTTGAACTACCCATTCTACCAAACTCTCAATCAAATCCTATAACTCTGGTAACAATCAATTCTTCCAATAACACTGCTCTGATACCACTAAATTTGTCACTCCCCAAGATCTAACTTGGAAAGAATTATTCAATCTATCCATTTTAAAATCTTACCAGAGTTATCTATAGTCTTCAATCAGTAACAAACAGTCTAACAAAATTCTACAATTTAAAACATCAATGTACAATTCTATTCATATCTCAAAAGATCATATACAATACTCAGGATTTGCATAAGGATCACATGAGATGAAATCTATCCTGTCCTGAGTACAAAAGAATCACTATAACCAAAAAGAACAAAACCTGAGGATTCCTGATCAACCTCAATCTCCTGCTCCCTTGCACTGACCTGAAAATATTAACCACATATAATGAGCTTCAAAAAGCTCAGCAGGTCACCTAATACCTATAACTGAAATCAAAGCACAGTACGACAGCAATATGCATGTCAATAAGTCAAATCACAAATCATAGCAGTCAGTTCCACATGATCATTGATTCAATGCAGATACGAAAATCAGTACAGAAATATTATCAATGCAGATAACAAAAATCAATGCATGAACAGTGATCAGTACAGTAACAATAGTCAATGCGTAAACAGTATCAATAAGAAATAGTAAACTCCTAAATCCATGATAGAAGAATCAATAAACAGTTCAAAGGTCCGTAAAGCTCAATAAATCAATGCGTACGTCAATCTCTATAGAAATCAGTCAATCAGGCAATAAATCATAAAAATATTTAAAACAGTTAGAATCAATCAATGCCGTAAAACCGTATCAAAATGTACATTTGCAATTCAATTACCCAATATCACGTGCTCAGTGCATCACATGCAATCCAATAATCTATGTCATGTGTGCAGTGAATCACATGTCACTCACTCAGTATATCACGTGTATAACACCAGTACAGTGAATCAATAGTATAAGTTCCAGTATCAGTAACAGTCCAGTGACATTAATATTAATGCTATAACAGTAAAATTATGCATTAACAATAAATCCGTACAGTAGCAATAAATCCATCAATAAATCATAATGAGATCATAAGAACAGTACTGTACACATGCAATTCAATACAATAGTCTTACTGAACAAGTACAATCACTGGCTATTAAGGCATTTTTTTCAGTCTTATATCTTGTATTTTGTATCTTGTATCCATTGGCTCAGTAAAAAGAGTCGTCACTCTTTGCCCGTCGGCACAGTATTCATTTCGTTATGACTCTCTTCAGTAATCACGTGATCAGTAGAGGATAACACCAAACCCTTTATTTAAAGAAAAGCCCGTCGGCCCACCATCCTGTACAGGTATCATGTCTCTAACCAACAGTTCAACCAGTCTTTACTTGTCTTTCAGTAACAATAATAATAATTCAATCATGTATTTACATTCGTATGCATATTCAATCATTTAAATCATCAATTCAGAAAATCAGAGGTCGTACGAGAAATCGGCGGCATAACGGCAGTATACAAAATTTACACAGAAATCACAGATTCAGAATTTTACCAAATTACCACAGAACATGTAAAACAACAATATAAGACTTTCATTGTATTGACAAAATATTTTTCAACATCCTGATAAATTGTAGTTCAATTAAAACAACGCAGAATCTAAAATATCCGGTAAAAATCTTACAGAAAATACTCAAAACGTGCACATTTATCATCTCAGAAACATATCAAAAGTTGTGCGGTAAAACTTTCGTCAATACAAAATTATGCGCATTTTTCGGTAACGGAAACACAAATCTGGGCACAGAAATATCAAAACTCGAAATCTTCGAAAACAGAAATAGGATTCGAAGTCCTTACTGCAAGACGAACAAATCTTCTAACAACGACGACGGACGAAAATCGCTACGCGGCCTCCGAAACTAAGCTTTTCCTTTCTTTCCTTCTCTTTCTAACTCCTGAATTCTCTTTCTCTCTCTTCAAATGAATCCAAAATATCTCTATCAGATATTTATTAACACTAATCATCCCGGACGATCCAAAATTCGTCCCAGGACGATTTGCCCTCTGGCAGAATTTCGTCCAGATGAAATTAAATAGCGTCCGGACGACTTGCTCTATGGACAAATTTCGTCCAGACGGATCGTCCCGACCCTACCAGGTTCGCACAGACGAAATTGACAAATTCTTCAAAATTTTCTTCAGTTCGTCCCGTACTAAAGCCAGTTCGTACGGACTAACTGCACATCAAAAAAATCAGCTTTGGAGGGGTTTTACATGGAGTGGTGGTACCATATGAGCTTTTAACATAAGGAAACTCAAAATGCTATATAAACACTAGCAAAAAGTCTTTCCAAGTGATGTGAGACTAAAGAAAAGAATTGAGATGTGAGTGAACTCATAACATATATAATGCATATAAAAATTAATTTTAAACGAATTTTTTAATTAATTATTTTTTATGTAAATGATACTTATTTATTAGTTAATAATAAAAATTTATTTATTTATACACTATAAAAAATAATTTATCATTAATAAATTTATGTATTTAATTATTTATTAATTATTTAAGATATAAATTTATAAAAGAAATTTTGTATACAACATAAACTTGTAAAATATATTTAATCATATAATATAAAATAAGAATAATTTATATTAAATTTATAAACTTATGTTAGAATTAAATTTATATTAAATATGTATTTATATTAAATTATATGGTTATATGTAAATTTAATTTAAATTAAAAATTAAATTTAAAATTTCAAAAATATTTAAAATTAAAATTATCATATTTTATAAGTGTAAATTTTTATAATTATGAGATTTAGAATTTTTTTCTTTTATGTGAGATTTTAAAATAAATCTTTTACGTAATTATATAAATTTTATGTTTCATAGTTTTTTTTTAATTTAATTTTTTTGTCTCAAACTTTGAATGATAACATTATTATTATGTTAATTTTATTAAAATTTAATAATATTTATTATTTATTACGTCATCCGGTTCGACCCCGGTTAAACAGGTTGAACCGGTCGAACCGTGAATCTCTCCTTCTTTCGGTTCGTTGTCCGGTCCGGTTTTCACAACCTTGGTGGTACGTGGAGCACATTTTTTAAGTTGAGGGATGGAGATAATATGATGTCTCCTTGGCCAGCTACAGTGGTAAGAAAACCATCAGAAGTGATGATTTTTTTGTTGTTTGGGCAAAGAGTATAGTTTATGAGGTGAGTGGGTCATATTATCTGTGGCTCCTGAATCAATGATCCAAAATTCCTTTAAATGATTTCTGAAAGCACTTAAACTAATAGAAATTGGAGTCTTACCTAAGAGTGCAAGTGAAGAAGAAGCATTTGGTTTTTCAAGAGATACCATGAGTCATTTCAATTTATTAATATCTTCTTTATTGAATTCTCCAAGGTTGGACTGTGCTTCTAGCTTACTTGTAGTGTTGTTGGCATGTGATGTGCTCCTTATTTCACCCTTTTGGTTCCACTCCTTGCTGGGGGGTTTTCCATGTATCTTCTTGCATATTTCTTTTGTGTGTCTTGACTTTTTGCAATAGCTGCACCAAAGTGAGTCTTTATCTTTAAATTTTAAAGAATATTTATCTTTCTCCTTCCATGATGATTCTTTGTTCATCACCATTGATGAGCTTTCAATGACCTTTGGTTCTAACATCACTCCTCGTCGACTTTCTTCTGCGCGGATGAGAGAAATAGTTTCGTTGAGTGACGACGTCTCCTCTTTGCCGAAGATCTGAACTCTAACTTGGTCAAATTCTGCATTTAGTCATGCAAGAAAATCATAAACACTTATCTTTTTCAATAAAATTCTTTAGGATCGAAGTATCTTCCGGACATCTGGTTTCTATGCACCTATAGTGATCAAGGTCTTTCCACAGGTTTTGTAAAATGATGGCATACTCCGTAACGGTCTTACTCCCCTGCTTCGTGCTTCCAACTTTGACTTTAACTTCAAAGATTTGAGCTGCATCACAAGATTTGGAGAAGGTTTGTCTGGCTGCATCCCATATGTCCTTTGCAGTCAAAATGAACATAAATATATCACTAATTTCTAGAGTCATATAATTCCACAATCATGACATAATCATGGAGTCTGCTTCATCCCGTGCCCCAAATTTGAGATCTCCTTTTTTTGATCCTGCTCCAAGGAGGTGATGTATTTTACTTTCCCCTTCAAGTAGGTTTTCACAAATTGAGATCACTTCAGGTAGTTCTTCTCATTTAGACGATCGAAAGGTTGCATGATTTGATGGTCACCTCGTCCTTGGTGCACCATAGAATCCTCAAGTTGGTCGGTTTTTGAAGAAGAGTTAATTTCTGACATTTTTGAATCAAATAATAGTAATAAAGACTATTTATTTGATTTTTGGACAACAATGAAGGCTCCCAAATTTTTTCTATTTGACAATAAAGGTCGATTTTTTTATTTTTTATTTAATAAAACACCAGCCGAGCCTTTAAAACAAAGGCTCGGATCGGGATAGGGGCATGGGTTCGAGCTCTGCCTCGGATGAAGGTTGGGTTAGCAAGATCCGAGAAGGTGGAAGCAGGAGCCGGTGTCTGGCCGGACTCTGCAACCGGCCGTGACCTACTTCTGCCCTAACCAGGCCGCCGCTCTTCCGGGCCAACTCCAATGCCTGCTGCCACGCAGCCGTCCGACTCCACCCCAACAGTCGAATCCACGCCGCCGAGTCCAACCCGACGCTTGGCCCGTGTCCGTCCCTGCTTTCGATCGGGCTCCTCCACCGAGTTGGATCCAGAGAGAATGGGAAGCTCGTGCGATCAGGACTTCGTGCGGTTCCTGCCGATCGAGCGGAAGAGCAGGATCGGGTTCTCGTTCAGCTATCGGGACGGATTTCCGATTGGCTTCGGAAGGGTCTTCCGCACGGACGATTTCGGATGGGTATGAGCGCTCCTTCATTTCCCTCGTGGCTGTTTGTCTAGGCTCCTTCGATGATAGTTCTGATGGAGTCGAGGCGTCCGTCTGCGGCAGCGAGTGGCAGAATCGGCACTTCTGCATCGGCCTCTTGCAGCGTTAGAAGGTTGGATCGTTCGGCAATGAAGGCCTCCCGATCGGCTCTGATACCATGTTAAATCCGGAATTTGAGAGGAAAAAGCTTGAATTTTATTATGCAATCTACTCTCTATTTATAGATCTATGCAAGGTGTATTGATAAGGAAACAAATAACTCTAGAATAATGAGAATACAATCATTCCTAAATCAATCATGGAAGGAATTAATGTGATCCAGACGGTCTTCCCACGGATTACTATTTACAGCCGTGGATTCTCTTTCGATCGTGAGGTTGAGATTTAACAAAATCAATAAATGAAGTAAAATGCTTTATGTAGCAAGTTTCAGTACAGAGTACCTTTTTAGTTTACTATTTTTGATTAAATGCAACTTTTTTATATTTACCATCTGTTTATATGTCTGTAGTTAGGATCTTGCTAATTACTAATTAATATCTAATTCCACTTCATTTATCTTTCTTATGAGATAGAATAATTGGGATTATGGCCAGCTTTTTCCAACTTAAGGGAAAAGCTGAAATATAGTTTAAAAAAAAATTTTGTCTTCAAATAATTGGAATAAAGTTAATGATGATGATTAAATATTAAAATTGATAAGAAATGGATATTAGTAATATGTTTTCTTGTATTTTTTCTGTTAAGGAGAAAGTTCTGATCTTATTGGAGTGCTTAAAGCATCAATATTATAGAAATTTGTGTTTTATTGGAGTGCTTAAAGATTTAACATTATATAAATTTGTGTTTAGTCATGAAGTTTTTTTTCTCATGGCTGACAATTAACAACAGTAATCAATTCAATGAGAAAAATAAAGATTAAATTTGGACCATAGAAAAAATGATTCACTGTTTTTTTAGCCAATTCCTAAAGATTTTCTGCATATGGAGAGTACCTAGGGTTTCTCTTCCTCTTTCCTTGCACTGCCTGCTTCTATCTCTTAGTCCACCTCCTATGATCATGGTCGGAGGCTTTTTCCACTTATGAAGTTATGTCCTCCCACATCTTCGACTAGCCTTTACTATAATGTTTTTGTCACAACGCAATCCAATAAAACCCACTGAAGGAACATGTCCTATCATATTGACTTGCAAAAGGCCAAATCCAAGATCGAAGTTTAGAAAACTTTTCATATTTTCTCATCTTCTTTAAAATTGAACTTAAAGCAAACAACATACTCAATTAAAACAAACAACAAAACGCAAAGCTACTAATAATTGCCAATATATAACAAATAGCTCTTCCACAAAATTTTCTTTTATTTCTCACAATTTATATACAACATTTACATCACAGTACATGGCTACAAATTGAGTTATAGAACAAAGCAATTTAAATAACTAGTCATGAATGTCTAAAAATTAGAAACATAAAAACCTATACGAACTAAGACAAATTACATCCGGACTCCGCTACTCAACCGGCTTCTTGTCTTTTCCAAGCCTAGAAAAAAATTTGCAAATAAATTGTGAGTTAACACAGCTCAAAAGGTTGCACTTACCGATTTAAATTTTTAAATAATCATTTATTAAGCATTATGATGAGTTTTAAAATAGTTCATAATAATCAATGGACTCAATGTAATAGTATAAGCAATTATCATAAATATAAATAGTAATGCAAGAAAAATAAATAAATAAACACTCCATATATAAGAAAAGAAAATATCATATGTTTTTCAAGCCCTTATAACTCTCATCATAATAGAATTCAAAGAATTCTGGCCCTTATGACTACTAAGCTGACATATTAAAAACATACCCTTAGACTCCCAATGCCCAACACAAGAAAATAATGTTCATATAACATCACAATGTCTTTGGCACCAAAATGGGCGTTTAGCACCAAAATAGAATTTCCTCCACCACTAAAGACAGTGGCGATGCCAGAAAATTTTTATAGAGGGAGCCTCTTTTTTTTAAGAATACTCTCAACTTTTTTCATCTGGGCTTGAGACCGGCATTGACAGTTAAAAAAAATATTAACAAATAAAATATTAAATATAAGATGAAGTACAATTACAACTTATATCGTATATTTTTCATATTTTGAAAAACCTGAATAAAAACATCATTGTCAATATAATTTAGAATTTCATTTTCAATATAAGCGATAAATGTAACGTTCATCCACTGATCTCCAACTCGATTGCGTAGTCGACTTATTTATGATAGCCATTGCAAAAAAAGCTCTTTCAACTCATGTTGTTTCAACATGTAGTACTAATGTCAGCTTCAATAGCCTAAAAATAAGAGTATATAGTATTTTCTTCCTGCTCTAAACCTTTTTTTCGGCAAGACTTCTTATATCTTTTAACAATGAAAACTGAACATCAAACCCCATATATATAATATAAGTTTCCAGCTGATTATCAAGAATCATCAAATCAGAAGGAGTGAAATTACTTAGATTTAAGTTTTTCATTTCAATTAACTTCTCTTTGTTGAATGCATAGAACGAATTTAATGGATTCAAACAAGCAATACATAGAAAGAGTTGAGTATTAGCCTCTATAAAACGATTATTCAACTCTTGAAATTGCATATGAAGTATTGTGTAAAATATTTTAATTCGGTAATGATGTTAGTTTGTCATTTCTTAAAGTCCATGTTGCGGTTTTCCACGAGCAACCCATTTATCATTTAAATTGGGAGTAATAATTTTGTGTTCAACATAAAAGGAAGTCACTTTTTTAATAAATTCATCTCACTTGTTGTCTCTCATATCTTGTAATCTAATTTTTGATATTCGAACTAATGATATGACATTCATAATATTTTAATCTTTTCTTTGCAAAACTTTTGATAACTCAACAGTAATTCCAAGTATGTCTTTCGTTAAGTGCAGACAAAAAGAGAAGTCAAAGGATTGCATTGAATCTAATAATGCAAATGTCTCTCTACTCTGTTCAGAGCTTATGTCATCCTCCAAAACTATTTCAAATACATTAATAACTGAGGAGAACATTGCAATCAATCTCATCAGTGACTCATAATGAGAACCTCATCTTATTTCACCAGCATGACTTAAAGATATTTATTGATTTAATCGTCGTCCAGTGAATACCTCACCATTTTGTAATGCACTTAATATAAGCTCGTGTTGTTTATCTCTTAGTTAATCACTACGTTTACATGAAATACAAAAAATATTTATAACACTTGAAATTATAGTAAACATTAATGCAACTTGAATATGATTTTTCACAACTACTACTAAAACTAATCGAAGCTGGTGTGAGAAACAGTGAATATAATGTGCATACTCATTATCATTTAGGAAAAGTGCTTTAAGCTCATTAAATTCTCCTCGCATCATTGCTTGCGCTATCATAACCTTGACCACGAATTTTAGAGAAAAATAAGTCATAATTTGAAAGAACTTGTTCAACTGTCTTTTTGAGACATATAGCTGACGTTTCAGGAACATGAACAATACCCAAAAACCATTTAATAATGTAGCCTTTTTTCATTCACATATCATATAACAACATCCATTTGTTCTTTCCCTGATATATCACGAGCTTCATCAACAAGAATTGAGAAGTAGCTATCACCAATTTCTTCTTTTATGAAGTTTGTAATTGCAATTGAAATAATCTATAAATATCCTTCTGAATATCAGGGGCAGTTAATTTCAAATTATTTGGAGCATTCTTTAGTACAACATTACTTACATCTTCATTATGTTTAGTTAAATATTCAAGTAGCTCAATAAAATTTCCTTGACTTTTAGAGGTAGAACTCTCATTATGGCCTCGAAAAGCTAACCTTTTCTTAGTAGGAACTTAATACAATCAATAAAAAAATTTAAGCGGACATGATATGCACTTGTTGCTCGATCTGACTACACTTGAAATGCAAAGTTAATATGCTGATCTTGTTTCATCAAATTCTCACAATTTTGTCTTGCATTATTATGAGCACTATTAGGTCCTCCTATATGCAGATCAAATCTATCAGGTTTTTTCCAATTCGAGAATCCATTTCTGCGAAATGCCTCATCTTCTTCTTTTCTCTTCCTTCTACTTCAAAAAGATAACAAAATAAACAATATGCTTTATCCTTATGAATACTATACTCTAATCAATTGGAGTATCTATCAAACTACCTCGGATTCAAACGTCTGTCTTTCATCCCATACTTACTTTTAGGGAAGTCATGATTGCGAGGCTGTCATGACCTTTTTTACAAATATGATCTTCGAATTTGATCACAAACATTAAAAGTATATTCATAAATTGGTATACGTAATCCAAGAGCTGACTGAAGATTCTTTAGATCTGTTAACATGTTATTTGATACTTTATCTATTGTTCGATTCTTTTTATTATTTTGTTCATCTTCATTCTTTTTTGAATCCACTATTGGTGTTTGTTCATCTTCATTCTTTTTTGAATCCACTATTGGTGTTGATAAGCAAGTTTGTGAGGACTCCTTAAAATACTTCTCAATAATCTTTGTGCAAATTCAAACAACCTAAAACATATAAAATTCATATATTATGAAAAAAAAATATAACATAACTTGTAAACAAATAAATGGAAACTACTTAAATTAGCAAACTCAACAAACTTATAATCAAATGAATGAGAAAATGGATTTACAGAAACTACAAATAACCAAATGAATGAAAAATACTTAAATTAGTAGAAAAAGTTTTGAGAAAACCTGATTGCGATAAACAAAACCTATTTTCCAGGTTCGAACTAACCCAAAATTCTAAAATCTGAAAAATACAAAAAAAAAAAAAAAGTTAATATCTCATCCAATTGCAAATAAATAGTATGCAATTTCAAAATTCAAATTAACATTAACACAAATTTACCAAACTCAAATCAGCGAAGGTCGACGAGGGCTATAAGCTGTGCGAAGGTCGACGACTTGATGAGGGTTGTGCAAACTCATAACTGCGAAGGACCGAAGGTGGACAAGGGATTTGCAATGGTCGACGAGGAAATTTCTACCTGGAGGAAGCAAGGTCGACGATAATGAACGTCTCGATGACGGACAATGACTGTGCGCCGCGACTGGCGAGAGAGCTTGATAAAGAACGTCTCGATGACGGACGACCCCTGCGCACTGCTACTCGCGAGAAAGCCAGAGAGGCGAGAGCTTGCCGTTCAGGCTTTGTTTGTTTGAGCGTTTTTTTGCCTTCTCCGTTTTTGGAGACGGAGGACTTTTTTTTTGCCTATCCATGCTGCTCGGCATCCTACCCGCCCATCTGCGCTGTGATTCGAACACATAACCTCTTAGATTTCAAGGTGTCAAGCATTTTGCTATAGAGTAAAATATGTTATAGAATTAGCTATTTTATATTTAAATAGAATAATATCAAAATTAAAATTTAACAAAAAATAAAATAATAAATAATTAAAATAAGTTATTAATATTAATATTAAAGTTATTAATAAAATAATAAGTTAAAATTATTAATAAACAAGTTAAAGTTGTTAATAAATAATTAAAATAATTATTACTTTAACAACTTAATTTTAAATATTTCTAGTTATATTAAAGTTATTAAATTAATAATTAATTAAATTACAAATATATAATTTTGTTTAGAAAATATTAAAATCCGTTGGAAAGCTACCAGAAATTTTTTTTTTTAAATAAATTAGAAATATTTCATCGTAATCCATCAAAATTCGCTAGAAATTCCGTCGGTAATGAGCGCTTTTCTTATAGTGCACCGATGCTAGATCTTCTCAGAATCACACATTTTAATCAAACAAACATATATAACTCATTATATTGTAGTAAAGAAAATGTAAATAAACTCATTTCAAAGTTTAACAGAATGGTTTAACGATAGGCAGTGGAATATAATACTGAGCAGAAATACAGTGTCTCAGAATATAATCAAATAATTAGAGATTGTTCATAGCATATTTTGAATCTTTAATTTTACTACAACATTATTTTTTTTAAACCAGAATAATTTTTTAATTTATTAAAAATTCCACATTTTTCAATTTACCCAATAAACATTTCAGAAAATCATAACTTCTATTTTGAATGATGAAATTTAATAATATTACATTCAAAATGTCAATAAAATCAATATCTATCATATACAAAGAGTTATATGATAAAAGTGCATTAAATTAGCAGAAAAAATATTTTTTATCGATTTAAGAGAGATTAAATTATTCAAAATCAAAATCATTAAAAATTAAAGTGAGATTTGGATTACTTAGAAGGATTAGAGGACATTTCCTAACTGAAACAACACATGAAAATGATTAAAAGTTGGCTTTTTCTTTCTTTCATCTCTCCTCTTCCTCTCTCTTTTTCCCTATCTTCTTCCACGACAAAATTAGTGCATTGGGGAAGGCGATATGACTGGGGTGAGTTAAGTGCTTAGGATTTTAGAATAAAATATATACAAAAATAATATTAGCTACCCAGCACCGCATCACTGTAAGTTGAATTCATAATTATTATAGAATAGAGCCTCTAATGTCGCGGCGACGATCTCTAACATCGTTGTTCTCTCAAGCTTAGTATTGAAGCTATCAAGTATAATGCCGAAGCACTCCAGTTCAAACAAAAATTTAAATTTTCATTTTAAATATTTTTTCATATTTTTTTTTCGAATAGTTATATATGTTCTCCCATCCACTGTCAAAATCTAAAATACAATCTCGGGAGATCTTCCAATACCTGAATAGTCCTCTTAGACTTTCCATTAGTTTGTTAATGGAAAACTATACTGAAATGTAGTTTACTACCCATAGTTGAATCCCCTCCATAACTTGAAGGTGAACCAACCATCATTGTTAGAAACAATCACTTTTGATTTCCCATGCAATCAGATAATTTCATGAATGTATACATGTATCAATTAATCTACCAAATTAGATTACAACAACAACAAGCCTTTATCCCACTACGTGGGGTCGGCTACATGAATCCTTTTTCTCCATTGTGTCCTATTAAATGTCAAATTCTCGTTTAAATCTAATAAAGAAAGGTCATTCCCAATATTTTCTAACCAAGTATTTTTAGGTCTGCCTCTACCTTTCTTAACATAAGTCAAATCTAATACATCTACTCTCCTAATCGGATCATTAGAAGGCTGTCATTTTATGTGACCAAACCATCTAAGGCGACTCTCTCTAATCTTATCTTCTACTGGATCTACTCCAACCTTTTCAAGTATATGCTCATTTCGTATCATATCTCTAAGGGTAAAGCCACTCATCCAACTGAGCATCCTCATCTCTGCCACACTTAACTTAGTATTATGCTTCTCTTTTAATGGCCAACATTCAGCACCATTAGATTGTTGAATTAAAATTAAATGAGTAAGACTTCATCGGACGATCTACCACAACACATATGTCATCATGGGCAACTTAACTGGGAAAACCCATAGCAAAATATATTATTACATCTTTCCATTTTCACTATGGAAAGGGTAATTATTGCAAAGAAACCTCTCGGTCGTTGATGTTCTGCCTTTACTAACTAGAAGACTCACACCTAGCAATAAAATCTGTCACATCTCTTTTTAATCCCAGCCACTAGAATATATCCTTCAAATCACTGTGCATTTTGTTGCCTCTTGGGTGAATAGTGCAGCCTGAATAATAAGCTTCATGCATAATAACGAATCTCAGATTTCCAAAACCTGGAACCTATAATATGTTATTGTAGAAAATAACTGCATAATCATATATTTGTAGTTCCATTTTCTTATCAAACTTGATTTAATTAATTAATTTCAGATATTTTGTATTTGACTCCTGGCTTCCTGAATTCTTTCTTATAATGACAATTGAATAATCATCTGAGTCAGAATACTAGAATCTTGCTCAATAGAAGGAATCACTTCTAACTACAATCTCTTTGTATCTCGAATTAGATATTCATCAAAAGTATGAAAAATGCTTGATATCCCAAAAAACTTATTGCTCATTGTAATAACTCAAATATTTGAAATAAATTTCTTGAAAATATGAAAATTCTGAAGTAGAGTATTTTGGCGCTAATCTAGTAAGTGTTGTGACGCTAGGCCATGAACAGTATATATATACATGCTTCACCTCACCGACTTCCTCACTTGGGTTTTTAGCTATGAAGAAATTGAAAGTTGGGAAGAAGATAGGGGAGAGAGAAAGATTTTTAGATCATATTTATGTCTTTCTTGTTATAGATTTTATTCTATTCGTTTTAAGTAACTAATCTCTTACTTCTGTCTTCAATAATTTTAATTTCTATGAATTTTATCTCCTAAATCTACAAAAATTGTACTATCTCTTGATTTCATAAGGTTTTATCATACAAGTTTGGATATATTATAGATTTGATCATTATAAACCATTTGATATGATTTTATTACATTTTAAATGAAGTGCTAATTGGTATCAGATACATGATATAATAACTTCATATAATATCTTATTGATTTATTGATTGAGAGTTATAAGGTGTTGGAGATTGATTGTGAGTTATAAGAAGTTGGGGCTACTCATTCACGTGATTCAAGGGGAGTTATAAGAAGTACATTAATTGAGAGTTATAATGGAAGACTAATTGGAAGTCATGAGTGCATGAGCAAGATTCCCTTAAGATAAGCTCATTGAATATCTGAATATTAATACTAACATTGCTACGAATATTATATTAATATTATGGCTGACACTAATATTATTACTGTCATTAATACTATTAATATTATTGATCATAATATTAATATTATTACTAGCATAGTATTATTGATTGTTACTGATGTTGTGACTGATGATGTAATAAATTGACATGTGATGAATTATAGAAGGATAAATTGATACATATAATTGGTATATATATGATGCATATGTCTTTATATGATTTATAACATATTGTTCTCTTTTATTTTGCATTAATTTCAATTATAAGATTTTAATTACTTATTGGGCTATGTACTCATTACATGGTTATACATATTTCCAGGAAATGATAAGAATCCTATGATATGAGGCTTAAAACAAGACAAAAATGCAATCATGTTTCTTTCCGCTATTCATTGGTAAGCTCTAATTAAATAGTTAAAATAAAAGACATGTAATTCCTCCAATATAGATCCTGGATTATGACACACAAATCATCTACCAGCGTATCCACCATACAAGACTAATACTAAATAGTCAAATTGTAATATTTAATCATCTAAAGTCATCTTCTTTGTCTCATATTCAAATATTTTTGAATGAATATATACTTCAGACTCTGTTAATTAATAAAAATCTCACACCTGATTTTATACAGATAGTGTCTCTAGATCTTCAAATCAAATATAACAACAACAAGCTCCAAGTCATTTGTCAGATAATTCATCTCATATGGCTTCAATTACCTAGAAGTATAAGATATAAGTTTCTCTTATTGCATTATAACACATCTTAGTCCTTTGTGTGAAGCATCACTGAATGCCAGAAATTCATATATATCAGATAGAAGAATTTTTTTTAATTAGAACAGATGTTAAACAGACCTTTTGAAGGCTTGCTTCACAATCAAATGTCTAGATAAAAGTAATTGACTTTTGAATTAGTTTTATCAGAGGTGCAAAAATATAAGAGGATTATTTAACAAACTTCTTATAATAATTGGTCATGCTTAAGAAATTAAGTAACTCAGATATAATAGTAGGCCTTGACAAATCAACAACAGCTTGAACTTTATAGAGATTTTCAAAAATACCTATGATGCTTACCACATACCCCAAAAAAGAAATATTTTTCAAACATAACTCACACTTAGAGAACTTAACATACAGCTAATGCTACATTAGCATCTCCAAAATAATTCTGAGTTGAGTCATATGCTCTTCCCTAGAAGCAGAATGAACCAGAATATCATTTATAATAATGATCATGAACTGATCTAGATGCTCTTGGAATACCCTATTCATCTGATCCATGAAAATCGCAGGTACATTAGACACCCCAAA
Source organism: Dendrobium huoshanense (assembly GCA_016618105.1). Taxonomy (NCBI): domain Eukaryota; kingdom Viridiplantae; phylum Streptophyta; class Magnoliopsida; order Asparagales; family Orchidaceae; genus Dendrobium; species Dendrobium huoshanense. The sequence goes on from CM028342.1 coordinate 16,140,435, forward strand.
AGGCATACTAAGAACTCTAGTGTCTATACCGAGTATTGAAAGTAGTCTTCACAACATTTGCTTTTCTCACATTCACATGATAATATCCAGATCTCAGATCGATCTTAAAAAATACTAAGAATTTTGTAAGCTAATCAAACATATCATCGATCCTTGATAGAAGGTACTTATTCTAAATAGTGACCTTATTCAATTCATTGTAGTCAATACACACACATCGTACTGTCCTTCTTTTTCACAAATAGTATTGGTGTTCCCTAAAGAGACACACTAGGAAAAATAAGTCTCATATTAATCAAATCTTGAAGATGTGCCTTTAATTCTTAAAGCTCCTTAGGTATCATTCTATATAGAGCCTTAGATATCATAGTAGTGTTTGGGAAACATTAATACATAGTTCAATATCTCCATCCGGAGGTAGACTCACTAACTCATCGGGAAACTCTTGTACTATCAAAACACCTGAAAGAGAATTGAAATCCACTCCTATCTCAAGCAGATGCTAGAAATACAATAACCTATCCACTTGTATATCATAAATTAGACACAATGCCATACCTCTAATTCCCTGAAAGAGACAACTCTTACAACACAGAAATAAAGTGACTTTTTTTTCAAACAACCAATCCGAGCTTTATATTGGCTCAACCAGTTCATATCAAAATGACATCAAATTTGAATTTAGATAACAAAATTAGGCTAGACCTCAACTTTTTATCAGATATCTCTATGTCATGGAAGCATACCCTGTTAGCTACCATATAATCTTCAATCGACAAAGTAATAGACAAAGTAAAAGGCAATAATACGTAAGACAAGTATATTAAATCAAAGTAATGCTCAGAAATAAATGAGTGTTTGACTCCATAATTGAATAAAATATGATAGGGTTGATCCGAAATGTAAACCATACATGTAATAATATATGGGGCATCTTAAGCCTCATGTTGAGTTAGACTGTACACACTTGCCTGAATCAAAGCTAGTATAATATAACCAACATGCTCTCTCTAACTTGAGGGAGGCCTCCTTCCTATAGAACTAAAGCTATTGCCTGTACTAAGTGATCCCTCTGCAAATATACATAAAGGAACTATCTTGGTCTCCCTATTGATTAGGCATTACTATAAGATATAGGCTCAGAACATCGGTCTGGCCTATATGTCGACACTCTGCTACTTTAGTCAAATCTGACCGCATTGAAAACATTGTTCGATCATCCTGTAGCACTGACCAAAGTGTCATCTGCCATGACAACAATATATATGTGCCGCACTAATACAATCATAAATGGACACATTGCTACTGCTAGACATTATCACAAAAAATTCATATAGGGCAAACGAACAAGTGAAATTTTTTTCATTCTTATAATCAAATTATCAAGCATATAGAGTAAAAAAACATATTAAAAGTTAAAAAACACTTTTAAAAGCATATCATTCATTATATGCTTCAAAATTTAAATCAGAAATAAGATATGGGTTATCTACCTCGAGCCCGACAATTTTTCTTATTGAATGGACCAAAAAAAATTGAATTTTGGACTCCAACTCCTCTTTTTCCTTCTCTTTCCTTCCTCTCCTCTGCTTTCTTCCTTGGCAAGTTGTTGGGCATTTGAGCTTAGAGTTAGTGAACTGTTAACCTGCCGTATAAAACAAAACAAAGAAAAAAAAATATAATTACGTACCTGTTCGGCGCCGAATTCAGCACGTCGTCGACAAAGTAAAAGGCGTAGCATTCATCTACAACCTACAACGCCACGCCACTGGATCTGCAACATTCGTACAAGCAGACAGAAGGCATCTATAATTATTTCAAAGTACCCATGCACGTGCACCTTAGTTTGTATACACATAGGTACACAAGCGGTAAATACAATCTCAACCCGCATGGGCCCTGGCGAGCGTGTTATTGGTACACACGTGACGCCTATGAATGCTACGCGGGTTGACAAATGAATTCAAGTTCGAATCCGATCCTTCTATACGAATCAATAGAAGTCGACAAGATTCGAACTACCTAACAAAATACACTGTTGTAGCGAACGGTGTATTTGTTTAAATACATTCTTTTTAGGCCTTCAAGGCCTAAAATCAAGAAAATTCACAAACAAAGGCACAAAGCCTATGAAACCCGATCCTCTATCGACTAGTAGATAGAGTCGACAAGGTTCAATCTAGAAAAAGGAAATGATCCCAAACACCCCGATGATGGCCATGTTGAACGAAGATTTAAACCGGAGGGGTCCACAAATATTTTAAATTCCACTCAAGTATCCACACAAAATTTATACTCCAAAAATCCAAAATCAATCCCAAAAATTCAGATATTTAAATCTGAAATCAATCCATCAATCACTCAAAGCAAAATCCACCCACCCTCCGCAACAGTCTGCCGGGGTGGACAAATTCAAATAAACTCTAGCTCACAAAGAGCCAAATGCCTAGTCGAAAATATCACTAGGATCCATTCTCAAAACAATCTCCTGCCAGTAAGGACGTGGTACGTGTCCTCTAACCGGCAGTTTCGCCGCCAAATGGCACTGCAGGTAAACGGTTATGACCCGGGGCCCTCTGAACCGAGTGGTTTTGCCGCCAAATGGCACCACAGATACCGGTTATGGCCAGAGCCAATACGTTCCTTATTGGCATCAAATCCTTGAGATATGAATCAATAGGATATGATCGATAGGGCACAAAGCCCTCTGTTAGCTAAGGTGGATTCAAATTTGTCCCCTTAGACAAACATCCAACCCCGGTCTACAAGGTTCCCTTGGACGAAGCAACCCATGGCTGCCGACAAGGATCCTTCTGTCAGGTTGGGTCGACTACCTCCTCTGACTAAGTAGACCAGGGACCACGATGGCCCGGGACGACGGAACCATGGGATCTTGATCGGGTCTATCATCCATTCCCCCACCATCCGCTTTAAGTGCAAGATGGTGAAATTTCCTTTTTTAAATATCAAACATCCAAACTTTCCAAATTCTCCAAAAACCCAAATTCCAAATCAAATTTTCAAATTCAAATCCATGCTGCTACTATATGCCAGATAACACGTATATTCTACGTATCTGATTGACGACTAGCCTTAATCGAAAGTTCTCTCTCGTGATCGGGAGGGGTAATTAACTATAGGGGCTTGCGCCTATAGGAAACCAAAACTCAGATCATAAAGTCCTCGCAAAATGAGGACGAAATCTCTGGGTAGTGTCTTATCTGCAAACCCATCTGCCTTCCAAAATTTACCTCGGAACTTAACTCGTTAAAACTCCCTCGCCGAAGAAGAAAAGCGAGCGGAGGCCGGGGCCGAATTTTCGGAGCCCACAGATTTCTGGCGACTCCGCTGGGGAATGGTTTCTCTTTCCATCTTTAGCTAGTAATATAAATGTTATAGTAGCAGCCGAAATGCTATGCTCTATATGGTGAATATCAGGATGTGACATTTGGTTCTTATGTCCAAAGATCCATTACTGAAAGTTCCTGAAAATGAATCTTTTAAATAAGATCAATGGAAATTTGTTTAGCAGGATTTTTAATTCCATGCTAACTTTCCTGCTTCTACTGTTGGTTCTGCGTTATTTCTTTGTTATGAAAGCGTGGGGTGATGTATCAATTCTGATCACTAACTCCTGTCTTTCATTTTTGTAGAATGGAAATGCAGGACACCCCAATGACCGTCCAACTGGGACGAGGAGCTAGGATCCAGCTGGCAAACGCTGTGATTGAAATTGGAAATACTGGAGCCACCATCCACTTTGGTGGGCTCGAATTCTCAGCAGCTTCTGCAAGGGCTGCAGCCATTCCTGTGTACGGCGTAAACTCTGAAGAACCTTCTGGAAGGTCCCACTCTGAAAGGACTACTGTCAGAGGTGCTGCTCAAGGAAGAACCTCTGTATTTGAAAGACTATCCCAGCCTGAGACCCTTACTGCAAAGAGGGTTGTTTCTGGAAGAAAAGTTTCTGTGGTGACTGCTAACACCACTAACCTGCCCAGAGAGCCTGTTGCACCTGGGAGGTATGAAACTGAAGCTTCCTCATCTGGAGGAAGGCTTACTAGAAGGCAAAGGAGGAAGAGAAATGTAGAGCTGCGAGCTCAGCAGTTACCTGTACCAGTCCATCCCTCCAATCTGCCAGCACCAGAATCAGAGATCAATATTCCCACTCAAAAAAAGTTTTCTAACCTAAAGTGGGTAAAGAGAAATAGCTCATCTGGTGAGCTTAAGCAATCCTTCTGGGAGCGTCGACCTGAAGTTCCAGCCCTTCAGAAGATAAGAGAGCCTGAACGTCTGTCTGCCCGGGTACACCGTGTACTGAAGACAGTCAAGGAGAAGGGCTTAATGAAAAAGAAGTTCCAGAGGCCACTGATTGTTGAGGCCCGAAGAACTCCTCCAAGAGAGAGGTTATCGTCTATTGTGATAACCAAACGAAGAAATTACCAACGCCAAGTTCCGCGAGAAGCACATCGGGGCGTGACACTTGGACCACATGTCCAAGAATCCGTCGCCGAAAGGGCCCAGCGGAAAGGCAAACAAGTTTGGAGGCCGAAGCCTCGAAATGAAAAGGTCTTTGAAGAAAAAGATAAGTCAAGCGTGACATCCGGAGCTGTCTACCGGAGATCCGCCCCTACTAACAGAACTCGTCATAAATGGGTCCGAAAGAAGGCCCATAATGACGATAATTATATAGACGGTCGACATCCTGGAGAGTCTTCCAGGAGATCCCGTCATTCTCCTACTTCAGCCAAAGAGGAAGTTCATTTCGATCGTAGTCCACAGATCGAAGAAGTAATCATTCCAAGTCAAGAGCCTGAAATTCAGTGGCGACGCCGCTCAGAAATTCAGGTACGAGAAGATGAAAAAGAATATGACGATGATGATACTATGGAGATCGAAATGGTTCGTATGGTCAGCCACATTGATGTTGAAGATGATGATGGTGATGAAGAAGACCAACAATCACAGCCGCGCGTACGTGTTTATCGACGTCGCCACAGGGCTAGATCCATTGCTAGCCAAAGTGCTCGCTCCTCAGAAGAAGGAGATGAGGAAGAAGAAGAGGTTGGAGAAAATCCCTTCGGAGGTGAAGACATCACACTCGCTGAAATGAGAAATCTGATGAGGCGACAGATGCGAAGGAAAGACAGAGAAATCTCTCAGTTAAATGATAAAATGACTGAGATGATGACTCAGATGACGGCTATGATGGAAATGATGCAGAAGATCACTTCTGTGGGCCCTGCACCGGCTCAACCCGTCAACCAAGCTGCTAATTCTCAAAACCCTCAAGCGCCTCAAGCCTCAGGAGTGAAAGGTGTACTTGAAGGTGGCAAATAAACTAATGATCCAACCCGCCAGCGTACTCCACAAAATGTGGCGAGTGCCTCTGAGCCTGTAACTGCAGCACAGCTTGATGGCTTAATTAGCGAAAAGATTAAGGCCATTATAGCAGCTGAACAAGCAGAGAAGCTGGTATGCAAAGGTAGCCCATACCCAGCAGAGTACGATCAGGTGCCATATCCAAAGGGATATTCTGTACCAAAGTTCAATATCTTCGATGGCAATAAAAATCCCAGAAAACACCTGGCGCAGTTCAAAGCAACCTGTGGAAATACAGGAGGCAATGATGCTCTGTTATTCAGGCAATTCGTGAGCAGCTTGAGTGGAACTGCTTTCGAATGGTACGCCGAACTGCCAAATGATTCATTAAAGATGTTTGTGGAGCTGGAAGCCTTATTCGTGAAAAGGTTTGCCAGTGCAATAGAGAAGACTACTATCGCTGATCTTGCTCTAGATAAGAGGAGAAAGGAAGAGTTAGTGACGAAATATATAACACGCTGGCGCAATCTCAGCATGAAGTGCGAGCAGCAGCTGGAAGAAGAACATGCAGTTCAATTGTTGATGGGAAACATTGATGACAAAATGCAACCCTTCTTATGCATGGCTTCAATTACTACTTTCCAAGATCTGTTGGATAGGGTGGCAAAATTTGAAAAGTTGAACTTATCAAAATCTGAAAGCCTCCCTGACAGACCCAAAAAGGCTAAGACGCCTGATGCTAAAAGAAATGATGTTTACTCCGCATTCCCTCCTAGACCTGATAAAGGTAAAAAGGTAGTATATAATGTGGATAAAGGAAAGCAGCCGATGCAATATGAAGAAAAATCAAAGCAGGCTTACAATCCAAATCCTCAACCAAAACTGGTTCTTGGAGGAAATGACAAGCCTCGAGCCTTTCCTGGTGGAGGAGAGCGCCAGAGGCAAATCACAGGAACTGGTGATAGAACGTTCCCCTCCCTCAAGGAGAAAATGAATAAAGAATATTCGTTCAAGAGGGAAAGTGTTGCCAAATTATTCCGACAAGCACTCAAGAATGGTCTGGAGTTGCCAGAATGCAAAAGACCTGAAGAGTCCAAACACAGTGGCGACCCAAACTACTGCCCATATCATCGGGTAGTTAGCCATCCAATTGAAGATTGTTATGTCTTCAAAGATTGGTTAGAAAAGATGTACAAGAGGGGAGAACTTACATTATCAGATAATGTGTTGGTTCGTCCCAAAAAAGAATCCACCCGGGTAGTCACGTCCTCTTCCGTACTCCCGCTTAAAGAAAAAATGAAAAAATATATCCAAGAGGAACAATGGGAGACTGTGATCTCCAAGAAGACATCAAAAATGCTGAAACAGTTAGAAGGAGTTCCTGGTGTCAAGTGGAAGTCCCCTACTGAGCCAGTACTGAATTTAAAATGGTTGCCTATGTCACAAGCATCCACTTCTAAACAGCAACCTGGCCAAGCTAGCTCATCCAAATCTGATAAAGCAAAGCCAAAGTCTTCTAGGAAGAAAGCCAAGTTGAAGAAGCCTGTGGTAAAGAAGACTGCAACTCAAAAGGCTATTGATAGTTTGGGTGAATATTACCAGACTGTCAGGAGGCCTATTAAGCTCGGTGATTTTATGAAAAAGCTTAAAATAGATGAAAAAGAAGAAGCAGATGATGAATCTCTTCCTACGGAGATATGTCGAGACATCTCAACGACTTTAAAAATATCAGAAAGGGAGAAATACGCTAAAGAAGCGGCCCCTGAATTTTGTCTGATGGTGTCATCAATGGAATTCAGTTCAGAAGATCTATGTTTTTCAGATGATGAAGATTCAGACCCAAGTATAGAATCACAAATGAAACAAGTGAAGTTGGGAGACGATTCCGAGTCTACTGAAGAATCCTCAGACACAACAATGGCTGACTCTGAAGAGAATGCTTCATCAAACAAGTCTGAATCAGATGAGGTGGCCCAGGTGCAGTTGAGGAGTGGCAAAGTACTGCCGCCTCCACCAAAGAAGGGGATTCCTAACAAAGATAAAGGAAAAGAGATAATTGTCAATGAAGATATTATCCTAAATGACTCCAAGAAAAATAATACTTCATCTAAGGGGATAGATTACAATATCTTATCCCACTTGAGGAAGATCCCAGCACAACTCAGCATATATGATGCCCTCTTGATGTCTAAAGACCTTCGAGAAATTTTGATCCAAGCTCTTAAGGACCCCGAAAGATATGAGGCATATTTTGCTGAGCGCAACTTGACGGAAGTCTTGCAAGCTCGAAATGAGCCCCTCATCACCTTTGCTGAGGATGATATGCTGCTTGGAACAGCAGACCACAACCGCCCTCTGTATGTTACGGCAGAGAGCGACGGTATGATGATCAGTCGAATTTTGATTGATCCCGGATCTTCTGTAAATCTTATGAGCCTTAAGGCACTAAGATCCCTCTGCCTCGATGTGGAACATCTTGGCCAAGATAAACTGATGGTGCATGGCTTCAACGAGAAAGAGCAGAAAACTCTTGGTTCGTTTATGCTTCCTCTTGTATTTGGGGAACTCCATACGGAAGCCAAATTCCATGTAATTGATGCGGACACTTCGTTCAAGGCGTTATTGGGTCGCCCCTGGCTGCATGAATACGACGTTGTCCCTTCAACATTACACCAGTGCATGAAGTATCTCAGAGAAGGAGAAGAATTCAGAATCTCTGGCGATATTCAGCCCTTTGCAGTACATGAAGTAACAGTTTATGAAGATGCTAAGTACTTCATGCCAAAGAAGCAAAAGTCGTCAAGTTCTCTTGAGGCTAGGGCATCAAATTCTAAGGCTGCAAAGAAACCCAAGCAAGAAGATTAGAAGAAGCGTGTAGGAAGAAAGAAAGTGACGCCAACTCTTCCTAAAGCATCAATCATTCCTAAAGAAAAGAAACATGTACCTCATCTTGGGAGTGACACGGATGAAGATGATATTATTCCTGCCAAATCTAGAAAAGTATGCCAGTCCACAGATGAATGGAGTAGGCAGGTTGAATTTTCAAATGATGATTATGACTACGACTCAATCTACATGAACTCAGTGCAGAGTGTGTTCTCTAGAAGAATAGACAGTCTGTTAATTTCAGACAGCGTACTCGTAGTCACACGTGTTCCCTTGCAACATTTCAAGGAAATCATTTCGCACGAGGTTCATAAAATTGAAGAACTCTCCACTCTTTATCTGCCTCCCCGTAAAAATGGGACTGTGCCAAAGAATGTGCTATATTCCCCGGGAGTTCATGAAGAGGAGAATCATGACTGGGATTGCATGCTCATCGACTCCGAGGAATTATTTCCTACGAGGCTACCCAAATTCAATACTAAAAATATTCAAAGAATGCTACGAAAGCAAATCAATATTCCTACTACCAAACGACAGCTCCGTACAAGCTTAGGCCTCTGGTATGGGAGAAGTCCGCGTCCATTACGACGAAAGGATATAGATGCATATAAAGGCATCGGGTTCATCAAACGAAAATTCCTCCAGAAAAAGACTTGTCAAGCAATCACATGTGGAGAAATCAAATCTGATGATGATTATGATGAAATATGCGAAGCTGATGATTATGATGATCAACCCGTAGAAGCTGAGCCTACACCAGAAGAACTGGAAGATGGTGGACAAGCTGCTACGATGGACGAGCTCAAAGAAGTCAACTTGGGAACTTAGGAAGATCCTCGCCCAACCTTCATTAGCTCTCTTCTACCAGAAGATCAAATAGAAGAAATAAAAGAGCTACTATGTGAATTCAGGGACTGCTTTGCTTGGACATATGCTGAGATGCCTGGCTTATCCCCTGATGTGGCAGTTCACAAATTAGCCATCAAGACTGATGCAGCACCCGTCAAGCAAGCTCCAAGGAGAATGACATTGGAGATTGAAGAGCAGGTGATTGCAGAAACGAAGAAGTTCATAGAAGCAGGCTTTATTCGTGAAGAAAAATATGCTGACTGGATTGCCAATATCGTCCCTGTAAAGAAGAAGAATGGCCAGATTCGTATCTGCATCGACTTCAGGGACCTCAATAAGACATGCCTGAAAGATGACTTTCCGCTCCCAGTATCAGAGCTTCTAGTTGACAATACATCCAATTACGATATGTTCTCATTTATGGACGGATCGTCATGCTACAATCAGATTAAAATGGCGCATGAAGATGAAAGACATACATCATTCAGAACGCCTATAGGCATATTCTGCTACACAGTCATGCCCTTCGGCCTGAAGAACGCTGGTGCCACCTACCAGCGGGCGATGACTCGTATATTTGATGATTTGATTCATCAGAAGGTCGAATGCTATGTAGATGACTTGGTCATTAAAAGCATAGGCCGAAAAGACCACATTGATGATTTGAGAATTGTGTTCGAAAGGATCAGAAAGTATGATCTGAAGATGAACCCTCTCAAGTGTGCATTTGAGGTATCCTCAGGAAAATTTCTGGGATATGTTGTTCGACATCGAGGAATCGAAGTCGACCCCAACAAGATCAAGGCGATCGTGGAGATGCCACCTCTAAAGAACCTTCGGCAACTCCGCTCCTTACAAGGGCAATTGGCTTTCATTCGGTGATTTATATCGAATCTGTCAGGTAGGTGCCAGTCATTTTCAAAACTAATGAAGAAAGATGTCCGTTTCCAATGGGACGCAGAGTGCCAAGAAGCATTTGACAGCATCAAAAGATATCTGTTGAATCCTCCCATTCTTGCGGCGCCAATCCCCGGGAAGCCTCTTATATTGTATACGGCAGCACTAGAAGAGTCCCTCGGAGCACTTTTGGCCCAGCATAATGAAGAAGGAAAGGAGAACGCACTCTATTATATCAGTCGTAGGTTGATAGGAGCAGAAATCTGCTACTCTCCAATCGAGAAGCATTGCTTGGCCCTGATCTTCGCAGTTCAGAAGCTCCGCCATTATATGTTGTCTCACAAAATCACCTTAATATCAAATATCGATCCGTTGAAGTTCTTGATGACAAGACCGGCGTTGACAGGTTGTTTGGCAAGGTGGGCAGTGATACTGCTGCAGTTTGATATCACATATGTCCCTCAAAAGGCAGTGAAAGGGCAAGTGTTGGCAGATTTTCTTGCAGCACATCCTATCTCTGCAGATTCACCGCTCAACGATGATCTACCTGACGAGCATATCATGAACGTTGAAGAAGATGAGATGCTACGAGTATGGGAAATGTACTTTGACGGTGCATCGTCAATCAAGCATGCTCGGCCTCCAAATCTTGAAAAGGCTCAAGCCGGAATTGGAATCATTTTCGTAGCACCCGAGGGAGGCATAATGAGATTTTCGTTCAGTTTGACTGAACCTCGGACCAATAATGAGGCTGAATATGAAGCCCTAATAGCAGGATTGGAGATTGCAATCGATGTCCGAATTCAAAATCTCCAAATCTTCGGTGATTCTCAACTTGTTGTAAATCAAGTGCTGGGAGTTTACAAAATCACCAAGTTCGAGTTGGCCTATTATCATTGGCGAGTTCTTGATCTTATGAAGCAAATTCCAGTTGTTAAATTAACTCAAGTTCCCCGAGTCCAAAATGGCAAAGCTGATTCTCTTGCTAAACTGGCTAAAGAAATGGCGAATATGGACGACGAATGGCCTATAATAATTATGGTGCACAATCGACGGATCTTAGAGCCAACATTATTACAATTCCCGCAGGCAGAGGGAATACCAAATTCAAGCCAACAGGATGCAACTCCGGTTGATCCTCAATCTCCCCAACCAGTTGATGTTGAAGATCAGTCTGAAGAACAACAAGTTCCAAAGAAAAGGCGCAAGGCCAGTCAAGCTTCAGAATCATGGTGGCATTTCCTAGATGTCGAGGAAGAAGATGACTGGAGACTGCCTTTCATTGATTACTTTAAAGAAAGTAAATTGCCAACAGACAAATCACTAGCTGCTCAAATCAAGAAGAGAGCGCTACGATATGCATTTGTCAACAACACGTTATATCGACGTGCTTTCGATCAAATGTGGCTAAGGTGCCTAGGGACTCGAGAAGCTGATAAAGTGGTGGCAGAAGTTAATGAAGGACTCTGTGGAGCACACCAATCAGGTCCCAAGATGGCAATCAAAATTAAAAGAATGGGCTACTATTGGCCGACCATGGTCAGAGATTGTATCAATCATGCTAAGAGGTGCCATGAGTGCCAGATCCACGGTGATGTTATACATCAACCGCCAAATCCGCTGCACCCTACAATAGCATCCTGGCCATTTGAATGTTGGGGTACTGATGTTATCGGGCCGATAGATCCGCCGTCATCAGCAGGACACCGCTTCATCTTGGCAGCAACCGACTACTTCTCAAAGTGGGCAGAAGCAGTTCCATTCAAAGAAGTTACATCTGAGCATGTAATCAATTTCTTTACCCATAATGTCGTCTACAGATTTGGTGTGCCACGTCGCATAATCTCAGACAATGGAACTGCATTTAAAAGTACAAAAATCTACAAGTTCGTTGATCGGCATAAAATCGATTGGCGGTATTCCTCTATATATTATCCAAGAGCAAATGACTTAGCTGAAGCTTTCAACAAAACGTTGGTGAAATTGCTAAAAAAGATTCTCTCCAAGAATAAAAGAGAGTGGCATACGAAGATGGCAGAAGCGCTATGGGCGTATCGTACAACTTACAAAACGCCAACCAAAGCCACTCCTTACTCTCTAGTATTTAGAGTTGAGGCCGTACTGCCACTAGAAGTTGAACTTCCATCTCTTCGAGTTGCTGTCCAGAATGAGCTGACTCAAGAACAAAATGCTCGTCTAAGAATGGAGGAGCTTGATGCACTCGATGAAATCAGGTTACAAGCTCAGCAGAACCTGGAGATCTATCGAGCAAGAATGACAAAATCCTTTGATCGAATGGTGCGTCCTCGATCATTTCAAGAAGGAGAATTGGTCCTGGTGCAGAGAAGGCCAATCATCCCGCACAGAAAAATTGGTGGCAAATTCGTATCCAATTGGGAAGGCCCCTTCGTCATCGAGAAAGTATACCAAGGAGGAGCATATCAACTGATCGATCTGAATAGTCAAAAGCCCATGCCGTCGATCAATAGCCGTTACCTGAAAAAATACTACGCAAGAAATGCTATGTTTAGTGTATTATGCTTTCATGTCTGTTTGTTAGCATATACATTTCATATTTTGAAACTATCTTATGTTATGAGAATACATTTCAAAATCCTCCTGTTAGGCTGGGGGCATTTTAAATATTTATTCGGGTCGACATCGCGCTGCGTGCCGAGATCCCCGAATAAATATTTAAAATTTCAAGATTCCAATTCTATTTCATTCTAAAATTTCCCTGTGAGACAGGGGGCATTTTAAATATTTATTCGGGTCGACATCGCGCTGCGTGCCGAGATCCCCGAATAAATATTTAAAATTATCAATTCAAATGCTACTTTGTGCTAAAGAATACAAAGACTTCTTTTTTAAAGCCTATGCAGGTGATCTCTCAAAGATCGAGACAACACCTTCTCCAACAAACCAAGACTTAAAGGTCAAGAAAGAGACTTTTGTGGCTACACACTCCTACAAATTAAGCCAAAGAAGCTTGAAGTCTTTCGACAGCCTGAAGCTTAAGGTTCGAATGGGTGTAAAAGGTTGGATCCAACAAGCCCAAATATGGCCGGATCGCTGGCAACTCCGTCTACTCAACAAGCCATAAGAAAGGCCGTAGTAGTGGAACCCCCACTTCGTCAACCCGTCAGTAGGGACTGAAGAAAGTATGAAGGCTAATTTGACTCGACCAGTTCAAGTGATCGTAGTCTACAAAGTTCTCCAAAATGACTGGAGAATCAAAGTTCCAGTGGAAGGATGAGTCTCGAGCAACTACTGAATGTTCGTAGGCTCCAAAATCTAAAACCACGAAGGATGACTCCAAATCTGTCAACTTCAGCAAAATCAGCATTGGGAAGCGCAATTCTCATAGCTCAAGTCTGAAGCCTGAATGGGTGTAAAAGGTCGGATCCAATAAGCCCAAATATGGCCGGATCGCTGGCAGCTCCATCTACTCAACAAGCCATAAGAAAGGCCGCAGTAGAGGAACTCCCATCTCAGCAACCAGAGGACGAAGAGCTGTCAAATTCCAGCTCCCCCGATCTGATGAACTCAAGTAACTCAGATTAAAGTCTTCTCAAGTGGTTAAGGATCAAGATACTACCTACATTCGGTACTATCAACTGAATCTAAAACCTGCAAATCCTTCAACAAATTCGTCAAGCACAAAGCGAGGATCGAAGGAACTTTTCTTCAACAAGTCCACCAAAGCACAAAGCAAAGGACCAAAGAAAATTATCCCAAAGTTCACAAAAGCTCAAGGCTGAACTAAGTGGATTTCTGTCATCAACAAGTCCGCTATGCACAAAGCTCTGGACCGATGACTTCTTGCCACCGATCTAATATAAACCTAAAGGGTTTAGGTCACCGGCATCTACTCCTTCATCAAGCCCGCCAAAGCTAGAAGCAAATGGCAGAAGGAATACAAAATTTCTAACAAGTCAGTAAAGACAGATCAGACAATCCTTCACCAAGTCCGCAGCACAAAGCACAGGACAGAAGGAATCAAAATCTCAGGGCTCTAGAAAAAAAAAAAGCTGCAGAATGAGCACCCTAGATGATATCTAAAAATGTCCCTAAAGACTGGGGGCATTTTAAATATTTATTTGGATTGACATCATGCTATATGCCGAGATCCCCAAATAAATATTTAAAATTTTGACAACATATCAACCATCTATGGATACATCTAGAAGCGCTATGGAGAAAAAATCGTAGTGTGACATCCAAATAAACTTTTTGGAGATCCACTAAAAAAAAAATCTTAGTGTGACATCCAAATAATTTTTGGAGATCCACTAAAAGAAAATTTTAGTGTGACATCCAAACAAAATTTTGGAGATCCACTAAAAGAAAACCCTAGTGTGACATCTAGAATAAAAATCTAGAGATCCACAGGGTCAATCAGCATGCAACAAACGTGGCCCGCTCCAGACGCCTACCACATTTGTTGGGGGGCATTTGTTAACCTGCCGTATAAAACAAAACAAAGAAAAAAAAATATAATTACGTACCTGTTCGGCGCCGAATTCAGCACGTCGTCGACCACGTTCGAGCGCCGAATTCAGCACGATGTCATTTATTCTCCCACGATCTCCGCATAAGGATGGAAGTTTCGACATTTAATCGGAAGCAAGCAGAGGAGCTCGCTTTCTGGGACGGTAACTTTCTCCCTTTCCGTCGCTTCTTCCGATCTTTCGTGGCTGGACGACTTCGCTCCTCCGACTTTTCTCCCTGCCGAATCGGAAGTCACGACCATTTGATCGGAAGTAACGAACGGGAGTTCGCTGGCTGTCGGAACGGAAAGCACGACATTTTGATCGGAAGCAACGGATGGGAGCCGCTCACCGTGAAGATAACTCTCTCCATTTCGCGTGCTTCTTCGGCTCTGATCGTGGCTGTCGACTTCGCTCCTGTAACGACATTCCTTTCCTAACGGATCGGAAGTTCGGCATTTTTGATCGGAGGCGACAACGGGAGCAGCTCGCTGTGAAGTTAACTCCATCCCTTTCGCTTCTTCTCGGCTCCTTCAGGGCTGTTCGACCTCGCTTCCTCCAACGACTTTCCTTCTCTGTTGGACCGGAAGTTCAACATTTTGATCGGAACAACAACGGGAACCCGCTGGTAGTGAAGGTAACTCTCTCCCTTCTGCACGCTACTCCGGCCAAATCCCATAAATCCGCCGAACCTGAGAGAGAGAGGGAGAGATTTTTTTTTTTAATTATTATTATTATTATTATTATTATTATTATTATTATTATAATATATTATTATTATTAATTAATTAAAATTAATTTTTTTAATTATACTTAATTAATTTTAAAAGTAATTAATTATATTTGATAATTAATTAAAATTAAATATTTTAATTATATTAATTTTTTTAATAACAATTATTTAAAGTTAATTAAATAAATTTTAATTAATTATTTTAATTATAGTTAATTATTATGATTAATAATTATCTATAATTAATTAAAATTAATTAAAATTACTTTTTAATTTTAATTAATTGTTATTAATTAAAATTAAACATAATTAAGTATTGTAATTTAAATTAATTATTATAATTATAATTAATTATTTTAAATAAAATTAATTAGTTATAATTAATGAAAATTAGTTTTAAAATATAAATAATAATAATAATAATAAAGAAATGCTTGACCTCCTACCTCGGTGTACGATTCTTCACCCGCCTCGATATCCGTGCCCTCCTTGCCTCGATCCACGAGCCACCTCCGCCGGGTCTTCAAGGTAGAATTTCTAACTCCAATCCTGTTCTCGACGTTTGCAGCGGACCGGGGAACCACCTATACGCGCTCTTGTAGCACGGTGGGAGGGAGCCCGGTGCGAAGCATACGACGAGGCTGGTAAGCCCTATACACGTTCTTGTAGCGTGGTGGGGACGACCTCGACCTCGACATCGACACCGACACCGCCGACGACTGCTATGCAAAGGTATGATGTTCCAAATCCCATTCTCGACGTTTGCAGCGGACCGGGGAACCACCTATACGCGCTCTTGTAGCACGGTAGGAGGGAGCCCGGTGCGAAGCATACGACGAGGCGGGAGAGCCCTATACACGCTCTTGTAGCGTGGTGGGGAGAGTCACTGCTGTTCTGGTACGTCACTGCTGTTCTGGTAGGATACTGCTGAAGGCCCCATACACGCTCTTGTAGCGTGGTGGGATGAAACTTTGTACGGCCGCGGTGTCCAAGGACACCTACCATACACGCTCTAGTAGCGTGGTGGGAAGGCCCAGCTCCCCAATTTTCCCCCAAACGGGGGATATGTCGGGGTGCTGCCGAAATTTTCACTGAAGTACACGAGATTGAAACAATTTGAAGACTTCAGCTGAGCAAAAATATAGAAGACCTGTACTTGAACAAAAATGTACAGAACTTGAACTAAAATGAGCAGAGGACCTGTACAAGAACAGAGGACTTGTGGACCTAAATCAGAACCAAAATTCTAGATGATTTATAAAGGTTCAAACTCAAATAAGAATAAAATCATACTTGAACCAAATTCAAATCAATTTGAACATGAAACTTAACTTGCAAGGACTTCAAAAGATCCCAGAAGACTTTGAAAGCACTTGAACTTGTTCTTGAAACTCGAACTGTGCAATATCAGGGGACCCGAACATAGAACTCAAACTCAAATGAACTCTAGCATGAATTGAGTAAGATCACTCAAGCTCACTACTTGAACTTAAACTGGAACAAGATGTGGAGAGTAGGGAACTCTAATTGAACTCAAGTTGGATCCAAATTTGACATGAGCAATAAAGAACTTGAAATTTCAAGAACAACACACAAGACTCAAGCATGAGTTGAACCTTGGACTTGGATTCAATGGAATACATAGAATTGGGCTTTGGATGAATGAACAAATCAAGATCTAAGTGCACAGTCGTCCAAGCTAACAACAAGTTGCAAGTAGGAGATGAAATCTCGATGCACACAAAAGATGAATGCAACGAACTCCTACGACAATCCCCAATGCCTGTTGATTGAGAAGGCAACACTACTATTAGATAGTCAAGGACCCGTCCTCTATAAACAAATTCAGACATTAAATCACCTGAGATTGGTGACAGGTGGGCATAATGTAGGAAACAATGGGTCTCCTACGAACAGTTCCAGGAGCTCATGGCGGACGCAACGAGTCCTCGTAAATGGATACAACCACTTGTGGATAACAACAGTGAGTACCTCGTAGGCACAACGAATCACTGTGGACACAAGTACGAATATTACCTACAACGACAGTCCCCTGCAAAGGGATTCTTGTGGATAACAACAGTGTATTGAAAGAACAACGAATCACTGTGGACACGAGTACAGATATCACCTACGACAATGATGATCAAGATCTTCAAGTATGCCGGGTACAAAGGCAACCCGATGTACGAAAAAAGGACACCCCCTGACAGAAGAGATGACATGTTTGAACAAATTAGAATCAAACTTCCTGGTGTTCCAAATTCTCTTCTTAGTTCTAAACTCAAGAAGAAAACAACTCTGGTACCCACAAATACCGGAAATAACAAGTCTGCCACATTGAAGATCCTAAAAAGGGAGTTCTTCCCAAATTAGCATTCTTTGACTCCAGAATCTAGAAAATCCTTCCCCGGTGATTGAGAAAGGGGGGGAGTCAATATCAAGACTAGTACGCCACCGGATCTGCAACACTGATACAAGCAGACAGAAGGCGTCTACAACCTACAACGCCACGCCACCGGATCTGCAACATTCGTACAAGCAGACAGAAGGCGTCTATAATTATTTCAAAGTACCCATGCACGTGCACCTTAGTTTGTATACACATAGGTACACAAGCGGTAAATACAATCTCAACCCGCATGGGCCCTGGCGAGCGTGTTATTGGTACACACGTGACGCCTATGGATGCTACGCGGGTTGACAAATGAATTCAAGTTCGAATCTGATCCTTCTATACGAATCAATAGAAGTCGACAAGATTCGAACTACCTAACAAAATACACTGTTGTAGCGAACGGTGTATTTGTTTAAATACATTCTTTTTAGGCCTTCAAGGCCTAAAATCAAGAAAATTCACAAACAAAGGCACAAAGCCTATGAAACCCGATCCTCTATCGACCAGTAGATAGAGTCGACAAGGTTCAATCTAGAAAAAGGAAATGATCCCAAACACCCCGATGATGGCCATGTTGAACGAAGATTTCAACCGGAGGGGTCCACAAATATTTCAAATTCCACTCAAGTATCCACACAAAATTCATACTCCAAAAATCCAAAATCAATCCCAAAAATTCAGATATTTAAATCTGAAATCAATCCATCAATCACTCAAAGCAAAATCCATCCACCCTCCGCAACAGTCTGCCGGGGTGGACAAATTCAAATAAACTCTAGCTCACAAAGAGCCAAATGCCTAGTCGAAAATATCACTAGGATCCATTCTCAAAACAATCTCCTGCCAGTAAGGACGTGGTACGTGTCCTCTAACCGGCAGTTTCGCCGCCAAATGGCACTGCAGGTAAACGGTTATGACCCGGGGCCCTCTGAACCGAGTGGTTTTGCCGCCAAATGGCACCACAGATACCGGTTTTGGCCAGAGCCAATACGTTCCTTATTGGCATCAAATCCTTGAGATATGAATCAATAGGATATGATCGATAGGGCACAAAGCCCTCTGTTAGCTAAGGTGGATTCAAATTTGTCCCCTTAGACAAACATCCAACCCCGGTCTACAAGGTTCTCTTGGACCAAGCAACCCATGGCTGCCGACAAGGATCCTTCTGTCAGGTTGGGTCGACTACCTCCTCTGACTAAGTAGACCAGGGACCACGATGGCCCGGGACGACGGAACCATGGGATCTTGATCGGTTCTATCATCCATTCCCCCACCATCCGCTTTAAGTGCAAGATGGTGAAATTTTCTTTTTTAAATATCAAACATCCAAACTTTCCAAATTCTCCAAAAACCCAAATTCTAAATCAAATTTCCAAATCCAAATCCATGCTGCTACTATATGCCAGATAACACGTATATTCTACGTATCTAATTGACGACTAGCCTTAATCGAAAGTTCTCTCTCGTGATCGGGAGGGGTAATTAACTATAGGGGCTTGCGCCTATAGGAAACCAGAACTCAGATCATAAAGTCCTCGCAAAATGAGGGCGAAATCTCTGGGTAGTGTCTTATCTACAAACCCATCTGCCTTCCAAAATTTACCTCGGAACTTAACTCGTTAAAACTCCCTCGCCGAAGAAGAAAAGCGAGCGGAGGCCGGGGCCGAATTTTCGGAGCCCACATGAACTTAGATATTTATTATCTTAAAAAACAATAATTAGACTTAATGCTAAGGCGCTACAACTTCTAATGTTGTAAAACCACTAGAAAAACTCTAAAACTCTCACAAACTTCATGTATTTGATCTCCAACACCATTGCAACACTTTCCTCAAAACGCCACTTTCCTCATTTTCCTAAGAGCAAGGCGTCGGAGCACCAACTCTCGATGTTGGAGCACTTTTAGAGTAAAATCTGACTTCTGGTTTTTCCCTCACAAACTTAAACTATACTAATTGTTTACTACTTACAATTTCATCTCTTTAATTACATCAATCCATCAATTAGTAAAGAGCAATCATAAATCCTACAGAATAAATCTTAGCTTAATCATCTTAAGTGTCCTTATAATAAGGCTTTCCACATATCTTTGGCTTTTAGAACATACAACTTGAAGGCACAAGATTAGAGAAAACTGATACAATAATCATCTACTTAATCTTAAATCATCTACATGACTATAGCTTTTTGTAAAGGCCACTGTAAAATTGATGTGAAAAAAAAATTAAAAAAACTTATTTAAAAGCTGTTATAGAAAGCAGCTTCCTACCATAAAAATACCTTGAATATAATGAAAAATCAATGGCGAAACAAAATTGTGAATACAGTCAAAAAATCAAAGCGATAAGAAAGTTGTCACAAGTGAAGCCTAAATCAATTTTGAAAAGCTAAATTTGATCAAACTACGATATTCAAAATGTAGCCTATTTTGGTTTACTGACTACTGTATAGAAGTGTATACACAAATATGAGCCCCATCTAAATATTACTTCACCTCTTCCTGTTAAAAAGGAAAATTATCGCAATGTCTCAATTCTCAACTATAGCAGAACAAGTTGTTTACAAAGCCAATACTTCTTGAACAAAAGCTGGCTGGTATTTGTTACTGAAACCACAATATATCATTACCAAGGAGCAGAAGCTTGCTGAACATATCTACAGAGAAATTCCACAAGTTGCAACATCAAACTGTTATGAAAACAAATTCAACCCCTCTTCAAAGAAAGAAAAAAGAACTTTTATAAAGTTTCATACTCCGAATGATCTGCAGTGTGCCTGAAATCCAAACATTTTCTCTCCCCGCTGGTGCTCGAAGCTGCCGGAGCTCTCGCTTCGTGGCTTCTCGACGTCTCAGGCGGTTCGGAGCAACGGATTAAGGCCCAGTTAATACCTTCAAAGAATGGATGTTGCTTGATTTCAGTAGCCCCTCTGGCAGAACCAAGCCTGCAATCAGGTTCTTTTACAAGAAGAGCTCTAATTAAATCTTTGGCATGAAAGCTAACAGAGGGAGAATCAGGGAACTTAACGGTTTGGATGACTGCATTGGTCAAGGTCTCTTCGTTACTAGAGCCCTTAAAAGGTGTCTTACTGAACAGTAACTCATACAAAAAGATCCCATAGGTCCACCAATCCACAGAGCTGCCATGTCCTTTGCCCTTGATTATCTCTGGTGCCAAGTACTCATGGGTTCCAACAAAAGAGTTTGAACGGGCATCAGTGGGTTCAAAGACAAGTTGTGGAAGTGGGAAAACTTGTCCAGCCAAATCTGATTTAAGCTTTCTGTTACTTGGCATGGTGGATGATAAATGAGCCCTGAAGCAGGCAACGGGAGCCCAAGATGGCTGTAGGCAGAGAGGGTCCAAGCAGTTGGCTTCAGCACAAGGTACCGATCGCCGCTTTCCGGTCTCTGGTTTGCTCAATGATGAGGACTTGAAGAGAGTTGGATTGACTGTGCACCTAAGAGAGAGGTCAAAATCAGTGAGCATAATGTGGCCATCTTCCCGAATCAGGACGTTTTCTGGTTTGAGATCTCGGTAGATAACACCTAGCAAATGTAGATATTCCAAAGCAAGAAGAACCTCAGCAACATAAAACCTGTGAAATGGTTGAGACGTTAACGGCCTTTTTTATAAATCTCATGAATTTAAAATTGTAATCTGAATCTTAAGTTATCATTGCCACTTAAAGCACCTTTTAGAACTAAAGAGAGATCAAACTTGCTGCAATGCATATCAGATCTCACATTAGGATTTTCTACTGCATCTCAGTATGAAAATTTTAAATGGTTTAACTTAATAGAATCATTATGTTACCTGTGAAGCATACGCCATTGGGAAAAATATGTGAGAAGTTTAGTTCAAGTTTAACTTAATTTGAACTCATTGTTGTGATTGGTTGCTAGTGTTCACATCTTAATCATCTCTTGCTCACATACATTGTTCGCTCTCTTGTGAATTGGGCTCATGTTCGAAAAATTATCAAATACCCAATCACTCCGGCTAAGTGTGCTATAACCAACCATCAGAGATCCTTGTAAACTTCTACAAAATTGCTAGTTTTCCTTTTTCGTTCTTGCTTTTATGAAAAACATTGTGTATTGAGCCTGTGTTTTTTAGGAGAAAAATATGGCATGAGTCTTATGTGTGGAATCTGATTGTATTGATCAATCATGTTATTTTGTTGTCTCGGATCTCAAGTTTTTTGTGCTTGGGGGGGGGGGGGGGGGGGGGGGGAGTTGCTGGTTTACCCCCAACTTGAGTTTTGGTGCTCTGTACACGAGCGCCCCAGCACTGAACGACTGAGAGCGGAGCACCACAACGATATAGATATAGTGTCGCAATGGATCAAGACAGAGGTTTGAGCACCGCAGCGCTGCGAGATGGACTGGACGGTTTTCTTTCTTGCTTTTCCTGAAGGGTTGCGTCCCTCGAGGTTATTTACTTGGCATTCTCTTGTATTTTGAGTGAGAAAAACATTTAGAAAGGTGCATGCGATAAGAGAAGCAAGGAGAGACTGAGAAAGAAAAGAGACATGTACTTATTTCTCCCAATTTTCAAAGTATTTTTTTTGTGTTGTGTGGCTTCGTGGTTTATTTACCCATTTTGATTTTTCCAACTTTAAATCCTGGTGTCATGTATTTATTTTTTTTCATTTTTTTAAACTTTTTGCTTGTTTCGTCATTGGGGTGTTTACTCCTCATCCCCAAAAACTGGAATCAGAGTAAGGTTATTCAGTTCGAGTAGGAGAAATGGCAGACGAAGCAATGTACAAGATTGAAAAGTTCAATGGTACAAACAAGATTGAAAAGTTCAATGGTACAAACTTCGCATTTTGGAGAATGAAAATTAAAGATTTGTTGTGTCAGAATAAGTTATATTTGTCGTTGAAAGGAATCACCAAGCCGGATTCTATGACTATGGAGTGGGAGATTCTTGATCAGACTGCACTAGGTTTGATACGACTTTCACTTTCCTCATTTGTTGCATTCAACATTGTAAATGAGAAAACTACAGTTGATCTCATGGCCGCAATAACTAATATGTATGAGAAGCCATCAACCTCAAACAAAGTATTCTTGATGAAGAAGTTATTCAATATAAAGATGTTGGACAACACATTAATGGCAGAACACCTGAATAATCTTAACACTGTGATGAGTCAATTGTATTCAGTTGACATCAATTTTGATGATGAGGTGAGGGCATTGTTGTTGTTATCTTTATTGCCAAAAAGCTGAGATGAACTTGTTACTCTTGTGAGTAACTCTTAAGAAGTTAAAAGTTGAACTTTGAGTTATGGGGTTAGTGCTTGATGAAGAGGTTTACCCCCAACTTGGGTTCTGGTGTTGTGTATCCGAAAGCCCCAGTACTGAACGACTGAGAGCGGAGCACCACAACGATCTAGATATAGTGTCGTAGAGGATCAAGATAAAGGTTTGAGCATAGCAGCGCCCTAAAATGGCATCGCAGAGCTGCGAGACGGACAAGACAGTTTTTCTTTCTCATTTTTTCTAAAGGGTTACGTCTCTTGGTATTATTTACATGGCTTTATCTTGTATTTTGAATGAGAAAAATATTGAGAATAGTGCATGTGAGAAGAGAAGGAGAGAGTGAGAAAGAAAACAGATCTATACTTATTTCTGCCGATTTTCATAGTAGATTTCTTGGTGTTGTGTAGCTCAGTGATTTTTTTTCCCTATTTTGATTTTTCCAACTTTAAATCCGGATGTCCTTTATTTTCCATTATTTTTTACTTTTTGCATGTTTTGTCATTGTGGTGTTTACTCCTCATCCCCAACAACTGGTATCAGAACGAGGTTGTTCAATTTGAGTGGGAGTAATGGCAGACGAAGCAATGTACAAGATTGAAAAGTTCAATGGTTCGAACTTCACATTTTGGATGATGCAAAGTAAACATTTGTTATATAAGAAAAAGTTATATTTGTCATTGGAAGGAATCACCAAGCCAAATTCTATGACTATGGAAGAGTGGGAGATTCTTGACCGGACTACACTAGGTTTGTTACGACTTTCACTTTCCTTATTTATTGCATTTAACATTGTAAAAGAGAAGACTACAGCCGATCTCATAGTCACGCTGACAAAGATGTATGAGAAGCCATTGACCTCAAACAAAGTATTCTTGATGAAAAAGTTATTCAATATAAAGATGTTGGACAACACCCTAATGGCAGAACACCTGAATAATCTGAACACTTTGATGAGTTAATTGTGCTCAGTTGGCATCAATTTTGATGATGAGGTGAGGACATTATTGTTATCTTCATAGTCAAAAAGTTGGGATGGGCTTGTTACTCCTGTAAGTAACTCTTAAGAAATTGAAAGCTGTACTTTGAGGACATTATGAGTTTAGTGCTTAATGAAGAGATTTGCAAGAGGGCGAACGGTGAATCTTCAAATTCTGCTCTAAATGTTGAAGCAAGAGGAAGGGGTATAGAAAGAAATCCTAGTAGAGGGAGATCTAAATCCAGGAGAGGAAAGTCTACTTCAGGTAGAGGAAAAGTTGTGCTAGAGCTGTGGAAAGAATGGTCACTTGAAGGACTATACAGTTCCAAAGAAGGGCAGTGGTGGAGGTCAAGACAAAAATCATTATACAAATGTATCTGCAGAAGAATGTCAGTCAGATTCTCTGACTTTATCTCTAGACAATTCTTAATCTTGGGTGATAGATTCAGGTGATTCTTTTCATGCCAATCTTAATAAAGAGGCATTCAAGAACTATACCCAACGTGATTTGGGTAAAGTATATCTCGGGGACAGCAAGCTCAGCAACATTATTGGACATGGAGAAGTTGATATCAGAATGTCAGATGGGTCGATTTGGAGACTCAAGAATATTAAGCACATTCCTTGTCTGAAGAGGAGTTTAGTTTCTGTGAGTCAACTTGCAAACTCAGACCATGTGACATCATTCATAGGAGATACGTAGAAGGTGACATAAGGGGCTATGGTTATAGCTCGTGTCAGTATTGAAGGCATCATGTATGTTATCAATAGAAGATTCAGATTCTATTGGAGTAGCAGATTTAAATGTTGATGGAGGTCTTTGGCATCGAAGGCTTGGTCATATGAGTAAGAAAGATATATATTCATTTCTTATTAGAGGAAAGTTTCATGATTTAAAATCTATAGATTTATATTTTTGTGAACTGTGTATATGGCAAGCAATATAGGGTGAGTTTTTCAAATACTGGTTCACATCAAGTCAAAGAAGTTGAAGTTAGTGCATACTAATGTATGAAGTCCTACTCCAATAACTTCTATAAGAGGATTTTCGTATTTTGTCATATTTATTAATGATCACAATAGGAAGGTATGGGTGTACTTCTTAAAACACAAGTCAGATGTGTTTGATGCTTTTAAGAAGTGGAAGGTCATGGTTAAGCTTGACACAGGTTTGAAGCTCAAGTGTCTCAGATCAGATAATGGTGACGAGTATCGTGTCAAGAAGTTCAAGGAGTAATGTGTTTTGAATGGGATCATGCATGAGTTCTTTGTTCCAGGAACACCACAACAGAATGGTGTTATAGAACGCATGAATAGAACTATCACTGAACATGCCATAATCATGAAGTTACATGCTAGTCTACCTAAGCAGCTCTGGGCAGAGATAGTGAATACTGCAGTTTATCTAATCAATCGTGATCCTTCAATTCCTTTGAATGATGTGTTACCAAAGGAAGCCTGGAGTGGAAAGGATTTTAGTATATCTCACCTCAAATGCTAACATGAAATTGGTACATTTTAGGAATAAAGAATATTTTTTGGATTACAACAGGAAAAGGGCACTATTTCCAATTGATCTACAGGTAATTTTATTTGTTGTTTTACTCATTTATTTAAAAGTCATTTTTTTAGTACTGATTATATTCATTTATGTAAATCTTAGTTGAGTGGTGGATTCAATTTGGTGATGTCACTCCAGAATTACAATATTTTGCTGTGAAAGTTTTGGGATTAACGTGCTTTTTATCTGGATGTCAGCGAAATTGGAGTACCTAGAATCAAGTGCATACAAAGAGGAGAAATCATCTGTCAATGTTGAGGATGACTTCGTTAGTGTACATTATATAAAATAGGAGACTCAAAGACATGAAATTGAAAAAAAAAGGTTAAAGGATAACGAAGATCCTTTGATTTGTGAGGATATGGCATCTGATAACGAGTGATTTGTAGATGATAAAAAGATGGTAATGCCGTATGAATTACGAGATGAAAATTTGAATGTTGATTTCTTTGATAGCCATAAAGCATTTACATCCATCACAACCAAAGAACAAACCAAAAAAGGTATATAAATAACATAGTTTTCTTAAACTTTACTTTTATTGATGTATTACTCATCTTCATATTGTTAAAAAAATATTTAGGAAAGAGTAAGATGACTGATATAGAGGAAAAAGAAGCTGTTGGGAGACATTGGACTCCATAGGAGATGAGGCAGAGGAGACAGAAGTTCATCAAAATAATGATTCAAATGAAGACCCCCTTAGTGATGACAGTGCTAATGACTTCTGAGTTGTTATGTTATAACTATTTATTTTTTGAATTACATGTTAATGAACAAGATATTAGGATTTGGGAAAAATAGAATTTTGAGTTGAACTATATTTTATATTGTCTTATTATTGTGATATTTATATTTCAATTTAATTTCAAACAACTTATTACTTAACACTTCATATCTTGTGCTTTTTTTATATTTTATATATATGACAATTTATTTCTTATATCAACTTTTAATATATTATTACATTAGTATACAAAAAATTTATCATTTTGACTTCACACAATTTTCTCATTTTGGGGCTTATGCTTTGCCTCATGAATGCCTCAATACCCAATTACGTAATTTTAAACATTGATCCTAGCAAGTTCAAATAATTAATTTTTAATTCTTTCATTAAAATTGCCTAATTAGGTTAAGAAGGTCTTAATTATGATTATTTAGGTAATTATAAAAGACTTAAGTAATTTGGCCGTAATATTAATTCCATTGAATTCATTTTGTATGCATAAAATTTCATCAATAATTCATATAAAGTCAGGATTTAAATTGATTAAGTTATTAATATTTTTTTTCTTAATGTTCACCAAACCCCGCCGTTACCCTTGTGTCATATGGTGCTTATTGTAACATTCCAATAGGTTACAATCGGAAATTCCAATCTTGCCACAATCCCATTGGTATTATTTTTGAAATATTTTTTGGAATGCTTTCTCTCTCTCTCCCTCACCAACATATAGTGTATATACAACATCAAGCATTTATACCACTAATGAGGTCGGCTATATGAATCCTATTTCTCCATTATGTCGTATCAAGAGTCAAATTCTTCATTAATTCTAATAAAAAAATGACATTTCTAATACTATCTAACCAAGTATTTTTAGGTCTACCACTATATTTATTAACATAGCTCAAATCTAATATATATTTTCTCTAATCAGGACTTCGGAAGGCTGACCTTTAATGTGACTAAACAATCTAAGGCAACTCTCTCTAATATTATCTGCCACTGGAGCTACTCCAACCTTTTTTAGGTATATACTCGTTTCACATTTTGTCTCTAAGCGTAAAGCACTCATCCACCTAAGCATCCTCATCTCCACAACACTTGAATTAATTTTATGCTTCTCTTTTAGTGGCCAACATTTTGCACCATAAAGCATTGTAGGTCTCACCATCATCTTATAGTGTATATAATGAGGAGAAATTTTTGTGGACTTCAGAAACCATTGCGAACTTTATTGTAAAATCATTTTGAGCAACATAGAGAAGAAATCAAGTATCATTAAATAAGAGAATCCTTGAGGGAAACTCTCTCTTAATCTCTAAAGAATTTTATATAACGCTTTCTAGTATATTTTGCAATATATTTTGTGCAGAGATTATGTAAGGTTATATTAGTTTGTGTTAGCCTTGTACACCACCAAAGCTTAAGAGAAATTTAAAAAGGTAATCTAAATCTTGTGTTTAGAAATTTGGATTTGCCTCGCCAGTTATGAGGGGAGTTGTGATTATACTAAGTGTAAAGTGGGTGTAGGAGAGTATATTAGGTGTGAAAGCAACTTCACTGAGAAAAATAGGGCTTCTCCACCATAAGAATATACTTAGTGAAATCCTAAAGAGTATTTAGGGGTGGACGTAAGCTGGTGTGGTGTCAAACCACGCAAAAATATTTATGTCCAAACCTCAATAGCTTAGTTTGCATTCCTTGCACATTCATCTTTAATGTTCTTGTGACAATTTTCTTGATTTAGGTTCTTGTACACTTATATAGAGTAAATCATTCATGTTGTGCTCAAAAGTTTGTTATTCTTATGTATAACATAAATCTTTATAATAACCATATCTCTGTGTGTAGACACTTTTTGTGTGGCTTAGTTACCTTTCTAAGCGAAACATAGTGTTTGTAGTAGAGTATATCATTTGTATTGTGCTTTAAAGTCATATTGGTAACTTACCTGCAAATTCATGCACACATACACCTTAGATCTTTCATGACTTTTTGATTAAGTTTAGTTAGTGGTCTATTAGGGATTAAGATAATCTTGATTAAGTGATACATTTATATTCCTAATTATTTTATATCACTTCATATTAGCATAATCCATCAAACCCCTTCATTCACACTTATGTGATGTCATACTCATAGAATTGATTCAGAGGATGAATGATATGCATATGTGAGTGAACAAAATATATAAGAACTTCTACCAAGAGTGAAAGGGAGAAGAACATGACTAAGCTCATTCTTTTTTTTTTTTTTTTTTTTGCTTGAATTGACAAAATATGCATATTATAGATTTATGAAGCTAATATAAAAAGACCGCGAATCACGGCTTTTTTTCTTAGAATAATTGAATAAATACTAAAATGGATGGGTGCATAAAGTACTCTGTTGAAGCTACATACCTAGCAGCTGGCTCAGAAAAGAACCTGCCTACTTGTTTCTGTCGAAGAACATGAAGATCACCACCAGGACAATATTCCATGACTAGACAAGAAAGATTATCAGAGGTGAAATGGGCATATAAGGTTGGAAGAAATGGATGATCAAGCATTTGAAGTATCTCTCTTTCTGTTTGTGCTCTCAAAAGCTTCTTTCTACTAACAAGAAACTCAGTATCCACAACTTTCAGGGCGTATAAGCAATCAGAACCTTTTAACTGAGCGAGATAAACAGTTCCAATATCTCCACAGCCAAGCTTCTTGTGTAAAAAAAAGTTATTTAAATCTAAACCCACGTGTTTCTGCGCAGCATTGCAGACTGCGATCCATTTCACGTCCTTAGACATATGGGGCCTACTGCCATTTCTATCTGTGATAATGTGATGTCTGTCATCACTTATGGTAGTGCTGCTGCTGTAATCTCCAATGCTACTTTTTGAACTCTGGGAGCACTCACCCTTTTCCCTTGATCTACAAGTTTCAATTACTTTTAAACCATTTGGTTTATCATTATTGCAACTAGCTTTGTCAGCATCCAGTTTGTCCTCACCTTTGTTATTTTCTGTGGTTTTGATGGGCACATCAGAATTTGTATTACTACATGAAGGAGAAACAGAATCTTTTAGGTAACTCATCTTGATTTTACCAGGGGAAGAACAAGATATTTTGGTTTCATTGGATTTTACAAAACGACATTTTCCATCATGTGCCTGCTTTGCATTCCTTCTATTGAAACATTTTCTCTTCAACACCGGTTTTTTCAGTCGCGATCCCATGCTGATCACCTTGCTTAACTCAGTATTAACTTGATAATCAAATGTGAATGTTTTGGGCAAAACCTTTCCTTTTATTCTAATCACTTCTACACCCGAAGAACTTTCTGCAGATTCTGTCAGCTCCTTACCTATAGTTGAAGTTGCAGAACAGTGAGATGGTTCTACATTTTGAGCAGAACATACATCGCTCATATTCTCTGAAGGATAACTATCATTTCTATCAGGAACTACAGGTGGTTCCACCACATTTTGTCTCGCTTCTGCAGAAGGAACAGTCTCCTTGGCATGGAGCACAACAGAAGCATACAACTTTTTAATAGTTTCAACATCACAGGCACTGGAAGATTTATGTGGTAATGACAACCTCTTCATAGCTGCCATTTCTGCAGCATGAGATATGCATAACCTTCTCAAAGCTTGTTTCAAAGTTAGTGATTCAGAAATTTCTTCTCTGTACACATGAGGGATCGCAACTCCTTTCTTTGAAGTACATTTTTTAAGCAAATCCACGGCTTTCTGGCGAGAAGGGCCCAAAGCCCCGGCAGACCGCCTGGTAAGATCATTCCCAGGGAGTCGAAGAAAACTCTCATCAGAATTGTCTTCTTTCAACTTACTAATATATTTGTTGCATTTGCTCAAATGATAAACCTGTTCCTGTACTTCTTCATCAATTTCAGACACAGCACCTGAAGAACCCATTTTTGTGTATCTATACCATACGTTAAACTTTTAAGACTATCCACATAGCATTACTAAGCATCACACACAACGCTTTCCACCATTGAAGAAATACCAAAGCTTCAAAAGTGTTATCATTTTTCTCTTTCAAGCATGTAGAACATGAAGTGCCAAAGATATGGGTCACTGATCTGCAAAACAACTGGCGCTACCACGACCGAGCAATCTCACTGGCGTCGTATCATAATTTGAAGTCATTTAAAGCTGATGATAAGCAGTGGAAAATATTTACACAAACAGAATGCACATCAAACAGCGACCGAACCCTTATATGGCATCTCGGTGATATGAAATCCTACGCATGATAGTTAAGAAGTAGATAGATGAGAGACAAAAGGAAATGGCACAAATTTAAAAAACCTCCATAAGCAACAAACAGAATCTAAACCCGCTAGCCAAAGCCTTTGTTAATTAGATCATTTCCACAATCAACATATCAACAATCTAAGCCAATAAAATGCCATAATGAAACAGATAAAATGGCGTTCACTCAATGAAGGGTTGCATCCTTTGCGCCAAGAGCAATTTAAACACTAATAGCACTTGTTGATTCACACAGGTGCAAGTGATCACATCGCATGATCAAATAAAAATTTAAATGTCTTGAAATTATATTTTGCCAAAAGACAGAAGTTTATGAATAGAGTCTACTAAATAATTTGTCATATCGTTTTAAAAAAGTTCATAGTTTACAAAAGGTGGTATCTCTTCAGCAAGGACAGTAATGGCCATGCATATTCTATAAAAACAAAAGTTTCACCACTGGTTAACAACACTGACAATCTTCTTATCCCCAAAACTCTTAGATATCTCAACTAAGATTCAATGCCAAGTTCTTAAGTGAAACCTCCAAATTATTGTTTGTAGGTTTTAAGCGATTTAGTTTTATCTCGGGATTGATTAGTCCATTTTGCATTCACCAAGCTCAATTAAAGCGGAGACAAATATTACCTTAAGAAAGTGCATATGCTGGCCTTAAAATCATAGAAAAATCAATCTGCTTGTTAATCCTGCTGATTTGAAGGTGTATTCATGAACAAAGAAAATTTAAAGGCTTCTTTCAGAATAATGAATCAATATTTCATCAAATTAAAAAAATTTATGAAGCAAACTTTGGAAGGATAGGATGATGTTCTTATCGACTGCATGAAAGATCCATATTTTCAAAACTGATTTGCCAGACCATTCTCAGACAATAATAACAGATTCTGAAGAGTAAAAGCCGTTTAAAAAAGAATCAATAAGATCATTGCATATGCAGAGGGCACATCCTCAATATTTCATTTAACAATTTCCATGATCTTCACGTCAATCAATTCATGAAAGGTCAACTAGCATTGTCTTGAAGCCAATTACAATAGGGAGAAGCAAGATACAAATCTGTTTTGATTTGTATCCTTTTGGAGCTATAACTGCTAAACTCCGTCCTAGTTGATTTTGTTATAGAAAGCTTCTTCTCAAAACAAAGATTTACTCTATAGAGAAATTCAAAAACCATAAAAAAAAATTGCGAAGGAAAGTTAGATTCATTGCAAATTTAATGTCTTCAAATTTGGCTCTAAAATGTATAATGTTGTTTGAAATATTAGGCAAAAGACTACAGCGGATACTAAATTAAATTCTTTGAAGCAAACAACTTCAATAACCAAAACTAAGCAAAGGAAGGCCAAAGTTACCATCACTGTGGAAAGATATAAAATTTATAATCGAGACTGCATGTTCTACAAGAAAAAAAAAATTGAAAGCCTGATAAAGCTAACCAATTGAACTGGCTTTAATAGTTTTGAAAATGCATAGAAGCATGGAGAATGAATTAAATATATAAACAAGAAAATGATCAAATTGGTGGCTTGATTTAGATGCAAAAGATCGCAATTCTTCGTGCTTCTGGAATATCCCATTAAGAATAATTTCAAAACAACAAAATCATCTGACAAATGAAAGAATCACAGCTAAACTTAAAGGAGCTGCTCCCAGCTCATAATTTAGGGATGCTAAAAGCCCAAAACAAAACAAAAAACATAAATTGCCGCCACCAAGCACTGGAAATCATCATTCAGTTCCAGAAAACTACCAAATTTAGACAGAGCAAACGCAAGTAAGCCGCCATACCTATGAAGAATCCACGAAGGAAGTAGACAAAATTCAATTAGCAAAACCACCATTGGGCTTCTCGAAGCACCTTAGGGAATTAGCTAGATGTATAAGAGGAAAAAAAAAAAAAAAGCTAAATGGGGACCGGGTGGTAGGGCTCTAAAGCAAAGCGAATGGGGAAAGCGTCAGATTAAAATGCACGTCACGAGAAGGAGCTGCATCCACGCCGAAGAAGAGGCAACTCGTAAAGAGGGGCAAAAAGAGAAAAGCGATCTAAAAAAAAGGTTTTAAATTGAAAGAAGAAGAGGGGGAAGACGGAAGGTAACAAAAATGGCGGAGTTAAGAGATGGACATGAAACAGTCGATCCCGCGAATGTCAGGGTGAGAACAACGCAGACATCTGGCCCCGGCCCCCGGGCAACTGGCTAGCTTTTAGCGCGTCGGTCGAGTGCCTGAGGACGAAGATAGAGCTCAAGAGGTATGCATTGCGATTAAAATGACCGTTGTGCCACTACTGTAGACTGCTGGGCAGGTCCAGTAGTTCCAGTGGAAATGGAACTTTTATTCTATCCAGTAAACGTACGCAAAAGGAAGGTTCGGTTTTAGGCAAAAAAATGCCTAAAACCGAACCTTCCTCTGCGTACGTTCACTGGATAGAATAAAAGTTTATGGAAAAGTGGTCTACCCCGAAAAAAAAAATTTATATAAATTATTAAGAAGAAATTTAAAATTATCAGATTTACTTTAAGATTAATTTTTTAATATTAAGGCTCCATTTATGATAACTTTTTTACTGTTTCTTAAAATAGTAAAAGCTTTTTAAAACAGTAAGAAAATCATCTCAAATAAAGCCTAAACTATATTTGTATATCCTAATGCAAAATGCATCCTTATGATTTTTAAAATCCTTGAATCTCTGTTCTATATGATATCCTGAATTGCATTAATATTCGTGCAAATTCAGAGTATCTGAAGACCATTCTTATAAATCTTACATCATGATATCCCACCTCAATTTTTTTCCTAAAATAAATTAGTAAATTTATTTTATAACTAATTAATCAATCATAATAAGTCCTATATTCAATTTATAATACATTTAAAATATTCATAAATCCTACAAACTTACAACCAAATCAATTGAGAGGAAAGAGAATGGAGGGGAAGAAGGCAACTAGCAGAAGCAAATGGTGATACAAATCACACTGTGGAATTATAGATAACAAGAAATTTATGAGGGAATTTCTATCAAAAAAAAGGTATAAAAACAAAACAAGGAAAAAAGATTAAGGCTTCATTTAGAATGGCTTTTTTATTGCTTCTTAAAATGATGTTTCAGTACAAAAATTAATTTTTTTTTTTTAACTAAAACTCTGTTTTAAGAAACAATAAAAAAACAGTCCCAAAAGAAGCCTAAGAGAGAGCAAAGCTTCATTATCTAAAAAAATGATTCACCTCTTAAGGATGACAATCGATCATGATTCAACTATTAATAAACACCTCACATCCCTCTAATTTGAAGGTTTTAAATCTTATTTATCACATGGGATGTTAAAAAAGATGTCATTATATATTTCTTATGCTTCAAATAAAGTGGTCCAATGGGTGTTTTGTATAGTTTTCATATTCCTAATAATTTTGTATAGTAGGATATTATGATATATTTATCTCATTTTTTGTACTTTTTTATTTGACAATTCTTAATAATTATCCTTGATGTGTTATTATCATTTTATAGGGTTAATATTTTGTTTAAAAAAAATTTGATATCATGGGCATGATTGTAATTGGGTAATCTCTTTCTCATTTATTAATGTGTTAATTCTATATGAAACAAGTAGATACTAGGTGCAACCATCTAACAACTATAAATAGATGTTCATGCTAACATCCTAGGCATGAGTATAATCAGACACCTCATTCCCTTTATTTTTCACTAATGTATCAGCTCTATGAGAAATAAGCCAAGGAGGGGGCAACCCTTACTAGAACCTTAAAATACTTTTCATATAAATGAGTTAGGTGTGATTATAGTTGGGCAACTACATCGTATCGTCAGTTTTCTATATAATTAAGACAATTTTGTTCATAATTAATTTTCTAAGACTTATTATACATATGAATTTTCTTTTAATTTGTCTTTCAAATGAATCTTGAATTCCACATAAAATTCACAATTGGACTTTCACACCGATAGTATAGGAATAATAATGACTTTGAAGGTTGGTGTTGGTTATATATAGACCATTTTTGCCATTGATTTGAGAAACATGCTACAATTATTTCATCACAATCAAGGTGCTATTAGTCTCTTTGGAGATTTCATTCGACATCATCTTTGACATGTTATTGAGTAATACTCTAATGAATAAACTATGATACAACAACAACAACAAAATCAAGCCTTTGTCCCACTATGTGGGGTCGGCTACATGAATCCTTTTTCATCATTGTGTCCAGTTATAAGTCAAATTCTCATTTAAATCTGATAAAGGAAGATCGTTTCTAATATTTTCTAACCATGTCTTTTTAGGTATACCTCTACCTTTCTTAACATAAGTCAAACCTAATACCTCAACTTTCCTAACCGGGTCATCGGAAGGCCTTCCTTTAATGTGACCAAACCATCTAAGGCGACTCTCTTTAATCTTATCTTCCACTAGATCTACTCCAACCTTTTCACGTATATCCTCATTTCGTATCCTATCTCTAAGGGTAAGGCCACTCATCCACCTAAGCATCCTTATCTCTGCAACACTTAGCTTAGTATTATGCTTATCTTTTAATGGCCAACATTCGACACCATAAAGCATTGCAAGTCTCACCACCATCTTATAGAATTTTCCCTTAAGTTTGAGGGGGACTTTTTTATCGCACACTGCCGTTGCCAGGTCCCAAGTCCTAAATGAGAAAAGTGGATGGTTGCGTTAGGTAGTCGACAACCATTGTAAAACTTGTAGAATAATCATGACATGAATCCCTTGAAAAATAAACTATGATAAGTAAAAAAAATGGTGGATTTATCTATGCCTCTCAACTCACAAATTAAGTTGAAGGGGCAATACCTCATGATAACAACTTAGAGTAGGAATAATTCCTTAGGAAAGTTCTCACAACTTTCCTCACCATAGATTATTGATTAATTTTTTAGAAAACTTAGAAAAAACTACAAAAATAAACTCTAATATGGCAAGTCAGTAAGGAAGCCTCAAAAGGTATTGAACATTTGATAGGGTCCTTATTAAAAATCTATCATAAAAGTAAGTACTATATAGGCTTTCAACTCAAAACCCCTAGAATGCATACTATTAAGAATGCGTTGAAAAACAACTAGTATTGGGCAATGCCCTCACTATAAAATATTCATGCAATAAGTGATATATATGATCTCTACTCATCTAGAAACCTTAAAATACATATGCCTTATGAGTTATACAATTTCTATTATATAAACACCTTCAAATGTATAACCCTCATAAGGTGCATGGTCTTTACTCATCTAAGTATTTAAGACGGACATGCATATTTAGATAACTTGAATGACACTTGTTGTTGGACAAGAACCTTACTCAATATATATATTAGGGATACTAACACTATACTGACATTGTGATTGACACTAATATTATTTATTATCATTAATATTATTTACCATTATTGACACTGATTATTGGCATTAATATTGTTGAATGTACTAATGTTGTGACTTATGATATAATAGACTAAGATGTGATATGTTATAAACTAAGCAATCGATATAGATAACTGATATAGATAATGCATACATTTTTTATATGATTTACAATATACTATTCTCTTTTACCTTACATTAATTTTGATTGTAAGATTTTCATTACTTTTTAGGATGTGTGCTCATTACGTAATTTTATATATTTCCAAAAAAGTATAAGGATTTTATGATATGAGGCTCTGTATGCCATGCATTTTCTTCCTATAGTTCTAGAAAAAATGCAATCATATTTCTTTTCATTATTTATAAGAATTTGGTAAGCTCTAGTTAAATGACTAAATTAAAAGATAGATGTAATTCTTTCAATTTAGTACATATAATCAATATAGATATTGATGCATAAATTTCTTTATATAATTGACAACATAATATTCTATTTTTCATTGTGTTGATTTTAGTTGTAGAATTTTGATTATTTACTGGGATATGTATTCATTATGTAGTTTAACATATTTTCAAGAAAGAATAAGAATCTTATGATATGAGGCTCGGATAACATGCATAA
Source organism: Dendrobium huoshanense (assembly GCA_016618105.1). Taxonomy (NCBI): domain Eukaryota; kingdom Viridiplantae; phylum Streptophyta; class Magnoliopsida; order Asparagales; family Orchidaceae; genus Dendrobium; species Dendrobium huoshanense. Next base: position 16,176,845 of record CM028342.1, read on the forward strand.
ATTTCTTCCGACAATTCTAGACAAAATGCAATTATATTTTTTTCTGGTGTTCATAAGAAATTGATAAGCTCTAATTAAATTGTTAAAATGAAAGATAGATATAATTCTTCCCGTTTAGATTTTGTGGTGTGACAATTGATGTCCATTATCATCAACAATACTTATTCCTATAATCAACACTAAAACTAACACTTGCCAATAATATGTATGCTTAAAGTTTACAATAACAGTGGCGCCCGCTACTAATAGTAAGCTAACATATGTCGTTGGCCCTAATGATTATGCTCGCCATTTTCACAGGGTTAAAATCTTTCATCAACTCAAATACTAATAAGTATCATTGTTAATAAGGCCTACACTTGCCATCGATAACAAAACTAACTCTTGTTGTTTCCAACAAAGCTAACACCCATTATCCATGCCAACCTGGACACCCTCCATCACAGGGATACCAAAATGGGTATTCGGGTCGAAACCATAATTGACCCAGGTCTAGTTTAACTGATTTGAATCAGATCTGATTTTATAAACATATTATAAATTCATACCCGGACCTCACCCATGCTGAGTTATCGAGTTAACTCGACCCGACCCGTGGACCCGACAATGACAGCGCAAGCGTGAGCTGCTGATAAGGGTAAATAACATGTTATATTTTTAGTGAAAATATATTATTTTAGTTATGATGTATAAGAAAAATATAAAAAAAGTCATAAAATTCTAAGTATCATTCAGTGCAGCGGCTTCAGAGAAATCAATGCCGCCACCCCCAGAAGGACACTGCTGGAGCGTTACAAAAAGGACATTGCGGTATTAACTTATCTGTAAGGTAACACCGTAGGATCAAAATATCAACTTCATAGTGCCATGTTCTATATTTTCCAGCGCCACAACATCATAATATATAATTCCTTAGTGCCAAAATTGCTCCTATGACACCGCAACCTTCGAAAGTTAGCAACACCATGATATAGCAATTGTATTATCTCAAAGACACGACCTGTCAATGAAATGACTCGACTGTTCACTTAGTAAATGATCCACATTAGCAAGCACTTTGGCGGAGCCAGAATAATAGTGTAATAATATAATGGTGTTTGTTCATTCATTGGGCGCAGCGACTTCGATCTTTTAAGCGCTGTAGCATCAGATATCTACTTTATATTTTCTTATAAAATAGTCACCGTGTTATATTTGTAAGAGAGTTCAGTCACTTAAATATTTTCAGTACAATTTAGAGTGCTTCTCTGAATCTGAATTTTTCTTAAGGTGACAACTAAGGGAATTTAGGAAAGTACTTAATACCATCATTAGAGTTCCTAACTTGTATTTGTGGAATTAATTTTGTAAGTAAAAATAGTGTATATGTGATATATTGAATCATTCTGGTGATATCTATATCGTGCGTTTTCTTTCTATCTTTCTATTAATAAAAATAAGCTTGCTTCAATTCAACTTTATATTTGATTGAATTCTCTAATTTGGATTGATAATGTAAATGTCATATATAGTACTAATGAGTTCTCTTATTACTGAAATGATTAAAATGATATTTTCAATATTAATATATCTTAATTTAATGCACATAGTGGTCATATGCCTAGTTATAATTATGTGTAATACAGAGCTTCAACGAAGGGAAGCAGGCATAACCATGAATATTGAATTAGTATGCATTATACTTAGGCATATGTTATCAAATGTACTAAATTCTGAAGGATATGATATAATCGTAGGAAGTCTATGGACATCCTTTGTTCCTACAAGCTCGACAAAGATATAAGGATATATATATATATATATATATATATATATATATATATATATATATATATATATATATATATATATATATATATATATATATATATATATATATATATATATATATATGCTCTGAATAACATCACAATCAAAAGAGATTCATTATAAAAAATATGTTATTTATATTCATCAATCCATCAATATTTTGCATTCATTATCTTTATCTAATTTTTATTTAAGTGATTGAATCTCCTCAATATCCATTTTATTGAGTAGGATAATTGTTGTAATTTTAGTAGATAGTACTAGTATTTGAAAGTGAGTATAATCGATACTCTACTCTATCACTATATTACTTAATTTGACGCGTATACTTGCGTATATTAAGTGTAATTTTTATAAGTTTTTAATATCAAAGAAAACTTAACCATTGTTAGGGATTGATAGAGTACTAAATCATTTCACAATTTTATAGGTTACTTCACAACCCCTATCGACTGCACAACTGTGCTGCGGGTGAGGGCGGCCTGACAAGACTATATGAGAGTGTGAGTGCGAGTGGGTGAGAGGGCGGGTGTGGGTGAGTGCGAGCATGCGGGCTTACATGAGCAGGTGAGGGAAATCCTTGTGCAAGTGTGTCGAGCGCTAGTGCGGGGCGAGGGCGCTATGTGTGGGGTGTGTTGCGGGGTTGCAAGCGAGGGAAGACATCGTGGGTGAGTACCATATGGGTTGTGCGTGGTGCGGGAGAAGCGGGTTGGAGGTAAATTTGGGTGAATCCATGTTAACGGGTTAACTCGAACACGACTCATTTCTTTATCGAGTCGGCTTGAACCTGGTATTTCCAAGTCGGGTTCGAGTCGTGTCACTTATTGACACCCTTACTCCATTGTCGATATAATTGATGGTCATTATTGTTAATAACCTTGATTCCTGCACCACCAACATGATCGTCGCCCGATGTTGATGCCTATCATCGCCACCAATGTCAAGCTCACCTTCACGGTCATTGATCAAGCATATCATTGATCGTCTTTTGCGCAATAACTTCGGCGCCTCAAGGTTTCTAACTTTGCCATAGAAGCCATCTTTCATAGTTCTTATTTTTTATATGTTATCAAGATCTTCTTCAGTTAAGGCTGAGAAGATCAATCTTCTATTTTTTATTGTTAAATTTGTTGCGTCCTAGAATATTCGTGGCGGTAGAGAAATATATAATTTAACGTCTTAGTATTGTACGAAGATCCAGCACACAAGCAGATAAGAGAGAGAGTGTAGCGTTCATAAGAGACACCAGAGTTTTTACGTAGAAACCCCTGAAAAGGGGGAAAAACCATGGGGTCTGGCTCAGTTTGAATGAATCCACTAGTATTTGCAGTCAATTACAAATGAGGGCCTTCCTAGAGAAAAGGCCTTAACTTGATGATACAAATGTACATCATAAATAGTGCATTACATGTTAGGAGTTACAATAATCAACATAGGCATATTCATTTGGTTGGAAGGGCTATAGTCGACACGAGATAGGGGTCCGAAAGACCGTAGTAGGCAAGAGACGGGGTCAGAAAGACCATTGTCTGATGATGGAGGTCGGAAGGACTATAGTAGGCGACGGAGGTCAGAATGACCGTAGTTGGCAGGAGATCAGGGTCTGAAAGACCGTCGTCTAGTGATGGAGATCATAATGACCATAATAGGTGATAGAGGTCAGAAGGATTGTAGTCGACAAGAGATCGGGGTTTGAAAGACCGTTTTCTGGTGATAGAGATCGGAATGACCATAGTATGCGATAGAGGTCGAAAAGATTGTAGTCGGCAGGAGATCAGGGTCTGAAAGACTGTTGTCTGGTGATAAAGATTAGAATGACCATAGTAGGCGACAGAGGTCAGAAGGACCGTAGTCGGTAGGAGATCGGGGTCTAAAAGACCGTTGTTATAGGGCGGTACTCTGGTAGAACTCTGGGCATCAGATTGTGGTATGGCAGAAGTCTGGATCTTAAGTGGTGGTCCGGGAGAAGTTCAGACCTCAAGTGGTAGTTTAGTAGAAGTTTGAGACTTAAGTGGTGGTTTGACAGAATTTCGGGCATCAGGTGGTGGTCTGGCAGAAGTTCGGGCGTCATGTGGTGGTCTGGGAGAAGTTCGGGCCTCAGATGGTGGTTCGATGGAACTCAGGGCCTCAAGTGGTGGTTTGGCGGAGCAACGACGTCAAGCACTGGCCTAGCGGAGGTGAGGGCCTCAAGTGGTGGTCCGGCGGAGCAACGACGTCAGGCGGTGGTCCGGAAGAGGTGAGGGCCTCAAGTGGTAGTCCGGCGGAGGTGAGGACTTGAAGTGGTTGTCAGGCGGAGCAACTACGTCAGGCGGTGGTCCGGTGGAGGTGAGGACCTGAAGTGGTTGCCAGGCGGAGCAATGACGTCAGGTGGTGGTCCGGCGAAGGTGAGGACCTGAAGTGGTTGCCAGGCAGAGCAACAACTTCAGGCGATGGTCCGGCGGAGGTGAGGGCCTCAAACGGTGGTCCGGCGAAGGCGAGGGCCTCAGGCGATGGTCCGACGAAGGCGAGGGCCTCATGCGGTGGTCCGGTGAAGGAGAGGGCCTCAGGAGGTGGTCCGGCAAACTCAGGCGGTGATCCGACGAACTCAGGTGGTGGTCGAGGAGGAGCTTCTTCCTTCTCTTCCTTCTCTTCTTCCTTCTTCTCTCCTTGCTTCCCTCTCCTCTCAAGAGAAACGAGTGGTCTATTTATAGATTTCTGGAGTGCATGACCCATAAATAGGTGAGAGATCAAGGGTAAATGAAGAGTGGTTGGATGGACGATTGATGTTGAATCCCTTGATCATAGATCGTTTGGTGGACATTTGAATGTTTTAGTGATGTCAAAATTCAATGATCTTGGCCTCGTTGGATTCGTCTCGTCGTGCTGCTCGATTCGACTATAGGTACGTCATGTTTGGAAACCGTTGGGTGACCCAAATTGTGGTTCAAACCCTCCAACAGTGCTTTGGACACCTGATTAGGACTTATTTGGGCTCGGATTGAGTCGAATTTGGTATCATTGGGTTCGTATTTCCAAGACGCTCAATTTGACTGTAATTTTGCTAAAATAGGAGTTCGGATAGTCCCAATTTTAATTTTGGAATCTTCCAACTTGATTTTGCCTCTAGATTCGTACCTGATCAAGATAATTTTTTGAAGACTTATCAAGATTTATTTGACATTAATTTCATACTATTTTTTATAAACTTAATAAAAATATGTTTGTGTTTTAAGTGTATAACTAATTCTGTTATTAATGTATAACTTTAATTTTGTTTTTTTTTTTTGGGACTGCCATTTAAGACAAATCACACACACAACGCATAATACCTTGGTCTTAGTTGGAAAACCTCTCTAACAGGGGAGTTTTAATTTATTTTGTTTAACAAAATTTTTTTTCTCTTTTTAAAAAAAAAAAAAAAAAAAGAAACAAACCAGCATGTTCAAAGCGCTATATCCACACACTACAGTCCCATCGTCCTCACGTCGCGAGGATAGGTTGTGCTGTGCGTTGATCAATGGCCGCGATTGGAAAGCACTTCAAGTATTTGATCCTCGGTGGTGGGGTCGCTGCGGTGAGCTCCGATCTCCATTACCCTACCACCCATTTTATCTTTACCTAAGGGGATGCTTGGCTGCAGGATTTAGGTTAAATCCCCCCCCCCCCCCCCCCCCCCCCCCCCCCCCCCACACACACCACACATAAATTATGCTATATTCGTTAATCCCAATTTTCTCCTATTTTAAGTTAAATCTTTGAATTCAGTGAATTCTGTTGGAACATTGTTGTTCTTCTTCTCTTTTATTTAAATTCTAAATTTTTGACGTGTATACGAAATACTTTACTAGGATATAACCAAATTTAACCACTATTATGACAAACAAATTTCAAAATATAACGCTTTAAGAGTTTTTCAAATTTAGATTTACAAGATATACTAAAGCCTATTTGAATTAACTTCTAATTGTAGCCAATCAGCTCCTCATGTGTTAAGAAAATGCTATTTTTTCAGTAATTTTATTGGAATTCAAGAAGGTTTCTTCTCTATTTGCTTCAATGAAACTTTTTTAGCATTTCAATTTCATCTGGCTAAATTTAATATGGAAAATTTCAGGGGTATGCTGCTAGGGAGTTTGCAAGGCTTGGCGTCAAGTTAGGGGAGTTGGCAATTATCTCAAAAGAGGCGGTATGATCTTATTATTCTAGATAGAACCAGCTCCTAAAGTGGCACTTTGGTTGATTTTCTGGTTAAAAAATTGCGCTTGATAGATAGATTTTACTCATTTTCATGAAGTACGGATTTTTTATGGCACATTCTGTTTTTGTCATTGTGATTTTGTTGACTTTCGTAGCAATTTTAGGACATTAAAGTGAACAGTGATGTCTGTCATCTTTGTTGTTGTGCTCCCTATAAAGGGTGCAAAGTCAGCTTTATTTCAAAATAGGTTGCTATTTGAAAGCTGTCAATTTTTAGTGGAATTAATTTGAACATCATGTTAAATAACTAAAAATTAGAAACTACAGCGTAATAAACTATTAATGCAGTATTTCATTAATTGTATGTATTAGATAAAATTGCAATTACTATTCTTTATTTTCTTATGTTGCGTCTCTTTTTGTGGATATATGTGAATGTTTAGGTGGGTTTAGAGTGTGGACTATAGTAGAGAAGAATATGTGAGATCTTTTGTTTCATGTGTGTGTGATGTGGGGGTAGTGTGGAAGGATGAGGCTGTATACTTTAGTATTTATGAGATATTTTATTTTGATGTTCATGTGGCCCTGAGATCGAGCATGCTTATTTGGGTGGCTTTGACGACTTTATTTTGGTGAATTCAATGTGTTGATCTCTCTTAGCTGGCCAACTAACATTGTACTTGACCCAATAGATCAATGAGTGCATCCATCCTAGCCTACGTGAATTTGGATGTGCACTCTCTTTAAGCAATGTATCACTAACATCAATCATTACACAAGTGTACAAATATCAACAAAATTTTATGGGTATGTAATTGCAATGCTGAATGTGAGAGCATAAAACTTTAAGCACGAGTGAGGTTGCTAATTTTATAGAAGCTTACCATAATATTGATTACAACATTCACTACTTGGAAATTGTACCACATTTAATTAAAGTAATAAGTAAATAAATATGCAAGAAAATTAAATTAAATTATAGAGTGATAGAAACACTATAATTTTTATGTGGTCCATCCAACCCTAATACCTTGACTATGATTCCCATTGCTATGAGTTTTTTCACAAACTTCCTCAATGGTGAAGAAGCCTTATATTATATTCCTTAATGGGCAATAGCACCAAAACAACTAACCTTGATAGGCTTAGGCAATTCAATCTCAAAACTAGAGAAAACTTCAAAATCAAAGTCCTTTTGAACTTTTGACAGTGCTTAAAGGGTGTCACCTTTTCAAATAAAATTTACTATCATTAAATACAAGAAAGGAGATAATAAAATACAAAACACTCACAAAAGTTCAGAGGTGGGAGTAAGATCATAGTAAATTGAGCTCTCAAGAGCTTGATAATGAACATGTTATGCACAAGTTTTTTCTCCAAAATCTCCCTTATAAGTATTTTGAATGTTGGAGTAAAGTGGATTCATTGATTAGCCTTTATAAGCTTACAAATCTACCATAAACCTTTCCTGATGACTAGTAACTAAACCTAAAAAACCATCTTTTGTAATAGGAATTAAGCCATTAAGTATAACATATGTGCTTTATTAACTCTAATATTTCATAATTATATGACATTTTAAATATATCAAATAATCTTCTCAAATATTGTGTAGAATATATATATCTATATATATATATATATATATATATATATATATATATATATATATATATATATATATATATATATATATATATATATATATATATATATATATATATATATATATATATATATATATATATATATATATATATGGTATTAGGCTATCATAAGAATTTCAAGAAAAAAAATAAAAAATCTAGAGCTATTAAAAAATTCACAAGCTATGAGCTAACCATCTATAATCAACAAATTTAAGCATTGTTGGTGTGTAAATATGAAATTGAATGATATTATAAAACATACACAACATAAAGTTTTAAATAATATTTTATTTAATTCCACAATGAGATAAATTTTTACTTCATGAATACTAATTATTATAATTTATATAAATAATAAATGCTAATAAATTTGATAAATAGAAAAGAAATTCAAATAGATTCCAAAAAATCATAGATAAATCTAGAATAATACATAAACAGAATTTAGATTAAATTTATGGAGGTCAATCTTAGAGTCTAAAAGTTTTCTCTTGAGTAGATCGAAAACGGAATAAATGGAGTGTACTTTTAGTAGTAATAGACCTAGTGAGGGGATTGTGACTTTGGGCAATCAAGTTATTAATAAGAGTTCACGTTTTAGATATCTTGAATCTATTGTTTAGAGTGTGGTGAAATAGATGGGAATATTATAAGCAGAATTCAAGTTGGATGGTTGAAGTAGAGGAATGCATCGGGCTTGTTGTGTGATAAAAAAATACCCCTCAAACTTAAGGGAAAATTCTATAAGATGGTGGTGAGGCCTGCAATGCTTTATGTTGCTGAATGTTGGCCATTAAAAGAGAAGCATAATACTAAGTTAAGTGTGGCAGAGATGAGGATGCTCAGGTGGATGAGTGGCTTTACCCTTAGAAATAGGATATGAAATGAGCATATACGTGAAAAGGTTGGAGTAGCTCTAGTAGAAGATAAGATTAGAGAGAGTCGCCTTAGATGGTTTGGTTACATAAAACGACAGCCTTCCGATGACCCGATTAGGAAAGTAGATGTATTAGATTTGACTTATGTTAAGAAAGGTAGATGCAGTCCTAAAAAGACTTGGTTAGAAAATATTAGAAATGATCTTTCTTTATTATATTTAAACGATAATTTGACTTTTTATAGGACACAATGGAGAAAAAGAATTTATATAGCCGATCCCACGTAGTGGGATAAAGGCTTGATGTTGTTGTTGTTGTTAGAGATTTGTTCATCATTTTAGTATTAAAATGGAATCAAATTCAGCACTGCGGTGGCGCGAGTCGGGTTGAGTTGTTTTTTTTTTTCATGTTTAACTTGAAGTTGCATCCCTTTGTGTCGTAGAAGTGTATATCTTTGTCAGTTCTGAGTAAGAATGTGGAGATAAGCGAAGAGAGACAAGGAGAGAAAGAGAGAAGAGAGATCTGTACAATTCCTTCCATTTTCATAGATGTGGTGTGGGTCCGTGATTTTTTGCTGATTTTGGGTTTTTCCACGTTAAATCTTCGTGTTCTTTTCTGCAGCTTTCTTTTTCTCATTTGTTTCGTTGTGTGCTTTTCTTCCCAACAAATTTGTGCCATTTTAGGTAAGTTTTTCTAGTTTTTCTCTATCTCTCTCTTTTTCTCTCTAGCTCACTCCCTCTCCCACGACCACTCATAAGCAACCTTCATTTATGCTTATTGGTGAAAGGTGATTTTTTTCTTGAAGATTCCTTCTAAAGAATGCATTTTTTTAAGAATCCTCTTTTGTTCCAAAAGTTGCCTCTTTCGTAGGAGATCTACCATATCTTTATCATTCCTCTTTAATTTTTTGAATGATGAATTTTATAAGTGAAGCAAAGATGACCAAGGCCTAATCTTCATGTTTTGTAGTCACTTGGGATTCTGCGAGGTTCAAAGCATTAGAGATGAACATGTATGAAAACAATAGTAGGGCCTTGATTAATGATGCCAAAACCTTGATCTTACACTATGCTTTTGATTATGACATGCATATCTCCTTTTTGAAGTTCTTTTTTTAGCATTAGCTAGAGTTGCCGAATTGAATTGATCCATCTATTCTACTCTAAGATGAAGATTAAAGTTAATTATACCTTGGTTATGTATTCCATTTATGTACTGTATGCTCAATTTATTTCAATGGATTTAGCATGCTATCTTCTAGCGTTTGTTGATGGAGATAAGTTTTGGCATGATTGTTATAATCTCAAATTTGACTTCTTTGAGGTTAATAATGAGTTAAGTGGACAAGCTTCATCCAAACAATTTAATTCCATTAATGATTTGACTACTAAAACTTTTTTTTTATAAATTATTTATCATTATAACTTTTACTAAAACTAATATTATCCAACATGTTGTAAGACTACTTTCTTGAGGATGCTTTCTACTGTCTTGGGAAGATTATATTCAATGTAGCAGATACCATGTTTGCCAGTTAAATTCCCTAACCAGCAATAGAGAGCCTTCTTGAAAAAATTGACTTGAGTTTTGTTATTGCTTACTTTTGGAAAGGAGTACAATATTTTTTTTAATGGTTCTCCTAATCACATTTTGAAACCATTCCTTGGTCATCACTTTGATAGAATGGTAAATCATTTCCTTGGCATCAAGATTGAGAATTGATGTACAATGAAGAAAGCAATAAGGGTGGTAGTAATAGTTATGATGGGGAAGCTCAAGCATTACAACCTATTTCTTCGCATATACCTTCTCATACTTTTGGTAGTAACAACGACACGAGCATTAACAATAGTAGCATCATTTGGATGCTCACTTTGATCGACATGGATAGTTATTGACTCAATAGGGACAAATGTTGACTCAGTAGGAAAGCTTCTTGCTTAACAACATAACGAGAGTAGTTAAGAAAGCAATACAATATGCTCATCCATATTTAGGAGACTCTAAGCTGGATGAGGGAAGAACATATGTCCTAGATGTAAGATTGGTGGCCTCCTTGTGGACAACCATCATGTCCCCATTAGATTTCTTTTGGGAAGACCTTTATATTGCATTTTGCTTTTTACTTTTTTAAATGAATTGTATTAGGAATGGTACCCCAACTTGCTTTATGTTCTTTGATGATGCCAAAATAGGGGGACTATGTTGACATTATTCATTGGATTGCTATGTTGACGGAATTATATATTATACTATGGATGGATTGCTAGGTTGCTTATTTCCTTTAATATTGGTTTTCTTGTTTCCTTTAATATGCTTGGCTTTGTTCTTTGATGATGCCAAAATTGGGGGACTATGTTGGCATTATATATTGGATTGCTATGTTGATGGAATGATATATTATGCTATGAATGGATTGCTAGGTTGCTTATTTCCTTAATATTGGTTTTCTTGTTTCTTTAGTTAATTTATTAATATTCATTACTTTGTGTTTTTTATATATTAGATGTGTATTTTGAGGGGGAATCCTATTTTTATCTTCTTCTCAATATACCAACATAAAAATGAGGGGATTGTTAGCCCCATAAGTCCTTAAAAGCTTATTTGATGATATTGATGGCAACAAATATATCTTGTTTTGTTCTAAAGGTTAGTTAAGTATGCAAATAGGCTCATGCAAGCCATTGGAGTCTACTTCCTACTTGGAGATCAAGCCTATGATATTTTAAGGAGGAGATCAAGCCTAATATATTTGAAGTGAAGTCTTAAGTACACGACCAAAGTGTCCTTGTATTAAGCTTTAATTTTCCTATTTTATGATTTAGGTAAGTTAATCGTTTAAAGGGATATGCTCAAGTTGCAGCATGCACTCTTGCTTTAAAAAGTGCTCCAATATCTTGCATAAAATGCGTATTTGGCATCCATATAACTATTTATTTTACTTAAGAAAATTAATTTTGAAAATTTTTTGTTTCATTAAATCATATTTTTAGTATAAAAAGATTTCACGGTAATTTTTCATTATTTTATGATAAGCATTTATTGATATTTTAAAATTTCAAAAATAAACTTGAGGATATGTGAAAACATGGTTGTATGTATGCTGACTTGTTGAGGTTAACGTATATAGATTTAGTGTTTGGTTGTAGTCCACTGGATCACTTATACATTTGGTTATGCATATAACAATGCGTTGGTTGCAAATTTATTTTTCTTCCTAGACATTGATATATGACGTTCAAGTCCTTAAGAGAATTTATACTGTATATGCGGTCTTGCAGACATATATATGTTCTCAATCTATATTTCTTATAACTACTAATTCAAGATACCGCCTTGAATCAGTGATATTCTAAATAAGGTCACCATTTTGGATACATGCAGTTTTTCCAATTTAAATTTCTTTCAATAGTTGTTGGATCCCCATATTTGATGTCTTCCCTGCTGAAAATTTTAAAAATGATATTAATGAACTTGAAATAGTCATAAATTCTATATGATAATTTATCATATCTGTCATCTTAGAGGAAGTTCACCATTTACTATTTTTAATGTATTATTTAACAATTTTTTATGCAAATTTGCACATACTATCCGTTTTTAATTAAGTGTATGTTAATAGTTTTGTTTGCATTTGCAGAGTCCTTATGCATAAATGAATGTTTTACTTGCAAATATTGGAATAGAGAAAAAAACCCAAAGTGGTCCCCCAACTCTTAACAAGTGTTCAATTTGGTTCAGAGATTCACACTGCCCCAATTTAATCCCCCAACTATTGAAATTGATCTAATTTAGTCCTAGGACCTAACATAACAGTTAAATTTTACACCAAAGTTAAATATAAGAGTATTTTAGGTAGTGCAAAGGTATGTGAGATTACATTGCTTATGTTGCTCTATTTCATCATTTAATAAATTAAAATAAATATAAAAATCAAAATAAAAGTTAATCTACTAAATAATAATTGTGAATAATTAGTAAAGAATATGATTTTTTTAAAGCAAAATCAATAGTTGGAATATTTTTGTAACGGCAGGTATTGGGGATGATAAGAAAACGTTTTTTTCCTATACCCACGACACAAAGCCATCCTTGCAGCTTTTGCTCTATTGGAATATTTTTGTTTGTACTTGTAGATCTTCATATGCATCTCTCTCTCAACTCCCTTATGCCAAGTGCATACATACACAAACTGTTTACATATTTATAATTCAGTGATTCCTGGTTTTTCCAAACTTTCCTTGTGCTCCTACCATATCATATTGTCTCTGCTTTTCCAAAAACATGTGGATGCTTTACGTATGTTTTTGATATAATAAGAGCAAACTAGGATTCATTTAATGGACTTAAAATTTTTGTCATTCATAAACTCTTTGCCTCTTTTTTTTTTTAGTTTGTTGGTGGATATTTTCTACACGATATCTTCTAGACTTGACAGGACCACATTTAAAAGTCCCTCAGTCCTTTTTTGTGACTTGCAACTTGTTCTAATTCGGGTGTGATATGCATGAAAAAAACGATGCGACAACCTTGACTATATTAGCAGCAACAACAACAACAACATCAAGCCTTTATCCCACTACGTGGGGTCAGCTACATGAATCCTTTTTCTCCATTGTGTCCTATTAAAAGTCAAATTCTCGTTTAAATCTAATAAAGAAAGGTCATTCCTAATATTTTCTAACCAAGTCTTTTTAGGTCTTTCCCTACCTTTCTTAACACAAGTCAAATCTAATACCTCTACTCTCCTAACCGTGTCATCGGAAGGCCGTCTTTTTATGTGACCAAACCATCTAAGGCGACTCTCTCTAATCTTATCTTCTATTGGAGCTACTCCAACCTTTTCACGTATATGCTCATTTCGTATCCTATCTCTAAGGGTAAAGCCACTCATCCACCTGAGCATCCTCATCTCTGCCACACTTAACTTAGTATTATGCTTCTCTTTTAATGGCCAACATTGGACACCATAAAGCATTGCAGGCCTCACTACCATCTTATAGAATTTCCCCTTAAGTTTGAGGGGTACATTTCTATCACATAACAAGCCCGATGCATTCCTCCACTTCAACCATCCAACTTGAATTCTGCTGATAATATCCCCATCTATTTCACCATCACTCTGAACAATAGATCCAATATATCTAAAACGTGTACTCTTATTAATGACTTGATCGCCCAAAGTCACAATCCCCTCACTAGGTCTATTACTACTAAAATTACACTCCATATATTCCGTTTTAGATCTACTCAAGCAAAAACTTTAGACTCTAAGGTTGACCTCCATAATTCAAGTTTACCTTCAACTCCCTCTCTAGTTTATCAACAAGAAGAATATCATCAGCAAAAAGCATACACCAGGGTACATCCTCTTGCAAATGTCTAGTGAGAACATCCATGACTAAAGCAAAAAGATATGGGCTTAAGGCTGATCCTTGATGTAACCCAACCGAAATAGGGAAATACTTGGTCAAACCACCTTGTGTTTGAACACAAGTATTAGCTCCTTCATACATATCTTTAATGATTTGAATATAAGCATTATTAACTCCTTTCTTTTCAAGAACTCTCCATAGCACTTCTCTTGGAACTTTATCATAAGCTTTTTCTAAATCAATAAATATCATATGTAGATCCTCCTTATTTTCTCTATATTTCTCCATCAAACCTTTTAATAAATGTATGGCTTCCATAGCCGACCTACCCGGCATGAATCCAAATTGATTTTGAGAAACATTAGTATCACGCGCAACCTATGCTCCATAACTCGCTCCCATAGTTTTAAAGTATGACACATTAACTTAATACCTCTATAATTCGAATAATCTTGTGCATCACCTTTATTCTTAAAAATAGGAATTAACACACTCATTCTCCACTCATATGACATCTTTTTAGTCTTCAAAATAGTATTAAAAAGTTTAGTAAGCTAAGAAATCCCTTCATCTCCTAAGCATTTTCACACCTCTATTGGAATATCATCAGGTCCAACAGCTTTTCTACCTTTCATTTTCTCTAAAGCCTCTCTAACTTCAGTTTTACTAATACGCCGATAAAAACATAAATCTTTATTTTCATTTAGGATGCTAAGGTCACTATAGTCAATCTTAATTTCACAATCATCATTAAAAAGTTTAGCAAAATATCTCATCCACCTTTGTTGAATTTCATCTTCTGAGAAAAATATTTTTTGATCTTCATCCTTAATGCACTTCACTTGAACTAAATCCTTACTACTCCTATCTCTTTGTTTGGCTAACTTATACATATATCTTTCTCCCTTCTTGGTATTTAATCTATTATATAAATCACTAAAAGCTAATGTCTTTGCATCGCATATTGCTTTCTTAGAATTCTTACGAGACACTTTATATATTTCCCAATTATCAGAATTTTTAAAATTAAACCAATTTTTATAACAAATCTTCTTATTTTTAATCTTTTCTTGCACAAGTGGGTTCCACCACCAACTATTTTTACTATTAGAAGCTTTTCCCTTTGATACTCCAAGCACATCTTTCACAATATTCTTAATATCACTAGCCACTTTTTCCCACATAACATTAGCATCCTCATGTACAGACAAAATCTTAAGATCTAAAATCTTACTCTCAAAAATATTTTTGTTAATATTCTTTAAATGCCCTCATCTACAACAACAACAACAACATCAAGCCTTTATCCCACTACGTGGGGTCGGCTACATGAATCCTTTTTCTCCATTGTGTCCTATTAAAAGTCAAATTCTCGTTTAAATCTAATAAAGAAAGGTCATTCCTAATATTTTCTAACCAAGTCTTTTTAGGTCTACCCCTACCTTTCTTAACATAAGTCAAATCTAATACCTCTACTCTCCTAACCGGGTCATCGGAAGGCCGCCGTTTAATGTGACCAAACCATCTAAGGCGACTCTCTCTAATCTTATCTTCTACTGGAGCTACTCCAACCTTTTCACGTATATGCTCATTTCGTATCCTATCTCTAAGGGTAAAGCCACTCATCCACCTGAGCATCCTCATCTCTGCCACACTTAACTTAGTATTATGCTTCTCTTTTAATGGCCAACATTCAGCACCATAAAGCATTGCAGGCCTCACTACCATCTTATAGAATTTTTCCTTAAGTTTGAGGGGTACATTTCTAACACATAACAAGCCCGATGCATTCCTCCACTTCAACCATCCAACTTGAATTCTGCTGATAATATCCCCATCTATTTCACCATCACTCTGAACAATAGATCCAAGATATCTAAAACGTGTACTCTTATTAATGACTTGATCGCCCAAAGTCACAATCCCCTCACTAGGTCTATTACTACTAAAATTACACTCCATATATTCCATTTTAGATCTACTCAAGCGAAAACCTTTAGACTCTAAGGTTGACCTCCATAATTCAAGTTTACCTTCAACTCCCTCTCTAGTCTTATCAACAAGAAGAATATCATCAGCAAAAAGCATACACCAAGGTATATCCTCTTACAAATGTCTAGTGAGAACATCCATGACTAAAGCAAAAAGATATGGGCTTAAGGCTGATCCTTGATGTAACCCAACCGAAATAGGGAAATACTTAATCAATCCACCTTGTGTTTGAACACAAGTAATAGCTCCTGCATACATATCTTTAATGATTTGAATATAAGCATTATTGACTCCTTTCTTTTCAAGAACTCTCCATAGCACTTCTCTTGGAATTTTATCATATGCTTTTTCTAAATCAATAAATATCATATGTAGATCCTCCTTATTTTCTCTATATTTCTCCATCAAACCTCTTAATAAATGTATGGCTTCCATAGTCGACCTACCCGGCATGAAACCAAATTGATTTTGAGAAACATTAGTATCACGCCGCAACCTATGCTCCATAACTCGCTCCCAAAGTTTTAAAGTATGACACATTAACTTAATACCTCTATAATTCGCACAATCTTGTGCATCACTTTTATTTTTAAAAATAGAAATTAACACGCTCATTCTCCACTCATCTGGCATCTTTTTAGTCTTCAAAATAGTATTAAAAAGTTTAGTAAGCCATGAAATTCCTTCATCTCCTAAGCATTTCCACACCTCTATTGGAATATCATCAGGTCCAACAGCTTTTCCACCCTTCATTTTCTTTAAAGCCTCACTAACTTCAGTTTTACTAATACGTCGATAAAAACAGAAATCTTTATTTTCATTTAGGGTGCTAAGGTCATTATAGTCAATCTTATTTTCACAATCTTCATTAAAAAGTTTAGCAAAATATCTCATCCATCTTTGTTGAATATCATCTTCTAAGAAAAGTATTTTTTGATCTTCATCTTTAATACACTTCACTTGAACTAAATCCTTACTACTCCTATCTCTTTGTTTGGCTAACTTATACATATATCTTTCTCCCTCTTTAGTATCTAATCTATTATATAAATCACTAAAAGCTAATGTCTTTGCATCGCATATTGCTTTCTTAGCATCCTTACGAGCCACTTTATATATTTCCCAATTATCAGAATTCTTAAAATTAAACCAATTTTTATAACAAAGCTTCTTATTTTTAATCATTTCTTGCACATTTGGATTCCACCACCAACTACTTTTACTATTAGGAGTTTTTCCCTTTGATACTCCAAGGATATCTTTTGCAATATTCTTAATATCACTAGCCACTTTTTCCCACATAATATTAGCATCCTCATGCACAGACAAAATCTTAAGATCTAAAATCTTATTTCCAAAAATAATTTTGTTAATATTCTTTAAATGCTCCCATCTAATCCTAGAAAATCGTTTTACTTTATTTTTTATTTTATGCCCCTTTATCTTAAAGTCCAAAACTAATAATCGATGTTGGGTACATAAATTTTCACTCGGAATAACTTTACAACCTTTGCAATCTAAACGATTTAGTTTTCTAATAAGAAAATAATCAATCTGTGTTGTACTATATCCATTTTTATAAGTGATGAGATGCTCATTTCTTTTCTTAAATAAGGTATTAACAATTGAAAAATCATAAGCTAAACAAAAATCCAATATGGTCTTGCCACCTTCATTCGTCGTTCCAAATCCATGGCCACCATGAATGCTTTTAAAATCATCTACCTCTCTACCAACATGTCCATTTAAATGCCCTCATCTAATCCTAAAAAAATGTTTTACTTTATTTTTTATTTTATGCCCCTTTATCTTAAAGTCTAAAACTAATACTCGATGTTGGGTACATAAATTTTCACTCGGAATAACTTTATAATCTTTGCAATCTAAACGATTTAATTTTCTAATAAGAAAATAGTCAATCTATCCATTTTTATAAGTGATGAGATGCTCATTCCTTTTCTTAAATAAGATATTAGCAATTGAAAAATCATAAGCTAAACAAAAATCTAATATGGTATTGTCACCTTCATTCGTCGTTCCAAATCCATGGCCACCATGAATGCTTTTAAAATCTACCTCTCTACCAACATGTCCATTTAAATCTCCTCCAATAAAAACTCTTTCTTCAAGAGGTATCTTTTGTATTAATTCTTCTAAGTCATTCCAAAAATTTAATTTAGAACTCATATCCAAACCTACTTGAGGAGCATAAGTACTTATAATATTAACAATCTCATCATCAACAATAATCTTTAAAGCTATAATTCTATCTTCAATCCTATTAATTTTTATAACATTATCCTTTAAACTCTTATCTATAATAACACCTACACCATTTCTAGTACGACTCCTACCCGAATACCAAAGTTTAAATCCTAAATTATCAATTTTCTTAGCATTCTCTTCAACCCACTTAGTTTCCTGAATGCACAAAATATTTAACTTCCTACGAATCATAATATCTATTAATTCCATTAATTTTCCTGTAAGAGAACCTATATTCCAAGTTCCTATCCTAATTTTAGTTTCATGGACTAGCTTCTTTGCCCACATCAGTCCTTGATGTGGGAACCCTTGCCTATTTAACAACTGCACCCGGGCACCGGTGCAGCGCCCTTGCACACTTGTCACTGTATTCAGGCCATACAACTCGTCGCTTCCAGGGGACGTCCTAGCATTAACACAATTTCTTAAAGGATTCATGTCAAACCTTGACTATATTAGCAAATTGAAAATTTTATTTGACACTTTTTATACACTAGGAATGCTCATATTTTTCCCTTCATGTCGTTTGAGAGTTTATTTAGCTTATTTTCATTTGCAGCTTCTTGATGAATTTTATGCTCGCTATAATATACTCTCTCTTTTCATTCAGGTAGCTCCCTACGAAAGACCAACGCTTAGCAAGGCTTACCTTTTTCCTCAAGGTGTATATGCAATTTCATGTTTTCATAGAGAGTTGATTATGTTTTATACTGCAAGTGTCTAGTGTTATGAAAGTGATGGAATGCTTATGTACAAAGTGAATTACGAACCATGAGTTTTGCCATGGTAAGGAGTGCAGAACTTCAGCGAGGCACATTGAAATGCACTTTGCTCAGAGTTTCACCTTGATTAATATAACAGTAATGAACAACTCGTATATTTTGTTTGAATTTTTTAATTATGCAAATTGTAGTTCAGTTATTTGGCTTGTTTTGCATTTGAACTTAAAAAAGGTTTTATACATCTTAAATTTATAACTGTTGTAGATAGTTTCTCTTAATAACCAACACTGAATCTTCAACACTTGTTCTTTAGCATTTACCTTCCTATATATCTTTGTTAGACATTGTGCTATTTTAGCCTTGGCTAACTATTTTGATGATACTGTTCTTGATTTGGGCTGTATATCTTTGTCAGGTGACTGCCAAAATTTTGGTTGATAGGGACCTTCATAGAGCAAAATAAAAATGAATTTTAGAACATAAAACATAATTTATTTTTTAATATATATATATATATATATACAACCCTCTTCTTGCATTTTTGATCCGGCCAGGAAGAACAAAATTATATAAAGACCCACCTTTGTCCATTGTATCTTAGATTTGGCTGGGAAGAACAAATGTGCCTTAACATGCTCAATAGCATGGATGTATGGTGTATGCACGTATGTATGAATGTATGTATGTATGTATGAATGGATGTATACACGTATGCATGCATGCATGTATGTATTTTTGTATGGATGGATGGATTATCATGTATGCATGCATGCATGTTGACCTCTGCCACAGGATCCTTGCCTACAAATGATCTCATTAGTAAAAGCTATGCTAAGGAGTTCATTATGTAGTGATTTAGGAAGCCATCAAACGAGCCTTTGGACTATTTGGTAGATAAACATTTCTCTTATGTCTATAGTTGATCATGGTGGTATGGGAAAGCCAACTCCACAACAACATGTTTATGAAGATGAAATGACAAAGGAATTTGATCTTAAGATGTGAGTTTGTGTTGCCAACGACTTTAATGTGAAGAAAAGTCATTACAGATATGTTGGAACCTCTTAAGAAGGGGAGGCCTCTTTTGGAGATGCTTAAGGCACTTCAAAATAAGTCTTTGGGGCTGAGAGCATGCCCAAAAGATCTTACTTATGCTGGGTGACATTTCGGATGATGATGAGAAATAAGATAAAAGTAAATAGGAGAAGATGCTCATCCCTTTAGCTTATGGGAGTTTTTGGTAGTAGAATTTTGGTAACAATTTGAATGGGCTCAGCTGCAATAATGATTGCAATGGTCATTAAAAAGGAGACAAAAATATTTAGGTTAGAGGGCTTGGATAAAGGTCAGTGCTGAAGCTCCCAACCCTCATGCATTTTTTGATAAGAAGAGTCCTAATGATTATAAAAAGATTAAGATCCACTGCTAGAGAGATGATTGAAATGCTTTTTGGATTTCCATTTGTTGCAACGGTCATCAGTGGTGTCGTGAATTTCTATGCAATTCAAAATATGATATAAAGGCCCGCGTTACAATGGAAACGAGCCATCGAAAATGCTCAGATGACATCCGATCGACAAACGAACAGCGCCATTGCGTCCGGAACGTCGTTGACATTCAGAAAATATATTTTATTTAATAAATTTGGATGATCCAAGATGGTGGTGAATTTCTAGGTGATGCAAATATAATATAAAGGTCTGCGCTACAATAGAAATGAGGCCTCGAAGATGCCCAGATGACGTCCGATTGATGAACGGACATCGTCATTGCGTCCGGAACATCCCTGACATTCAGAATATATATTTTATTTAATAAATTTGGGTCGTTTGAAGTGTTAAAAAAAAAATTTCAAAGGCAGCTCAAATATGATGCGAAGGCATGCGCTACGAGGGAAACGAGGCCTCGACGATAATCAAACGACGTCCGATCGATGAACAGACAGCGTCATTGTGTCCAGAACGTCGTCGACATTTAGAATATATATTTTATTTTGATCAAATTGGATTGTTTGAGGTGGTGTCGCAAATTTCAAAGACAATTTGAATATGTTGCGAAGGTGTGCGCTATGAAGAAAAATTAGCCTCGTCGGTGGCGAAATGACGTCTGATCACAAAATAGATGGCGTCGTTGCGTCCGGAATGTCGTCAACATTAAAAGTCTACATCTTATTTGATTAAATTGGATCATTTGAGGTGGTGTCGTAAATTTCAAAGGGGCGGTTCAAATATGAGGCGAAGTTGCCACTATGAAGGAAATTAGCCTCGTCGGTGGTGAAATGACGCTCGATCACAAAACGGATGGCGTCATTGCATCTGGAACGTCGTCAACATTAAGAGTCTACATTTTATTTGATCAAATTGGATCGTTTAAGGCAGCATTGCAAATTTCAAAGACGATTCAAAGATGTTGTGAAGGTATGTATTACGAGGGAAATGATGCCTCGACGAAACTCAAGTGACCTCCGATTGACGAACGGACTACGCCGTTGCGACCGAGACATCAGCAATACCCTAAATCCACTATAAATTTGTCTAATTCCGATGTTCGACGAGTTTGACACGTTTAATGAGGTAAAAATACACGAAAATCGAGGAAACTACACACGGATTGAGGCAATTTTGACTTAGTGAATGACGTTTTGTCATTTCTAAAATATTGCATTAATGCATAATCATTCATATGGTCAATGGCTTGATGAGTTTGACATATATATATATATATATATATATATATATATATATATATATATATATATATATATATATCAAATTGCTAAACAGAGAAAATGTATCAAATACATTAAGTGCAGTACCTCATTTTGTCACTCTGAATAAATACATTAATTGCTAAACACTAATACGGAAATTAAATTAAAATTTCTTTTGGCAAAGCAGAGGCCGAATGGGGAAACATATCAAATCTATTAAATGCTCATTGATAGCCTTACCTTGTTAAGTTGAAACTTTTCTTTTTGTCAATCCTCAATCGAGCTGCCCTTGTCTTAATGGAGGCTCCTCAATCGTGGTTAAAAACAAAGGGCATGAGAACTTCTCGGGGTTCTGTTTTTTTTTGGTCTAATACAAGCCTTGCAAAAGACCTCCACTCCCTCACAACCTTGGCCCCTTCTCCAACCAGTCTTCAAACCCCACACGGCCTTCCTCCTCTCCAGCCTCACTATCAACAGCTAGATCCCACAACAACCACCTCGCTTTCCCTACTGCCAAACCCAACTACTATACTCTTCGCGCTCAAGCCTCCACCCACGCTAGAGATTTTACGTGGGCATTTTTTTTAGAGAGAGAAAAGCTTGCCAAAAAAAAAGAAGTGAGAAAGAATAAAAAAAAGAAAAGCAGAAAAAAAAAATGAGAAAAGAAAGGAGAGAAAAAAAAGAGAGAAAAGAAAAGAGAATAAAAAAAAAGAAAAAAAATGCTCTCTTGATTTTCAAACGCCCACGTAAAATCTCTAGCGTGGGTGGAGGCTTGAGCGCGAAGAGTATAGTAGTTGGGTTTGGCAGTAGGGAAGGCGAGGTGGTTGTTATGGGATCTGGCTGTTGATCGTGAGGCTGGAGAGGAGGAAGGCGGTGTGGGGTTTGAAGACTGGTTGGAGAAGGGGCCAAGGTTGTGAGGGAGTGGAGGTCTTTTGCAAGGCTTGTATTAGACAAAAAAAAAAAAAAAAAGAACCCCAAGAAGTTCTCATGCCCTTTGTTTTTAACCACGATTGAGGAGCCTCCATTAAGACAAGGGCAGCTCGATTGAGGATTGACAGAAAGAAAAGTTTCGACTTAACAAGGTAAGACTATCAATGAGCATTTAATAGATTTGATATGTTTCCCCATTTGGCCTCTGCTTTGCCAAAAGAAATTTTAATTTAATTTTCGTATTAGTGTTTAGCAATTAATGTATTAATTTAGAGTGACAAAATGAGGTACTGCACTTAATGTATTTGATACATTTTCTCTGTTTAGCAATTTGATATACATATATATATATATATATATATATATATATATATATATATATATATATATATATATATATATATATATATATATATATATATATATATATATATATATATATATATATATATATATATATATATGTCAAACTCATCAAGCCATTGACCATATGAATGATTATGCATTAATGCAATATTTTAGAAATGACAAAACGTCATTTACTAAGTCAAAATTGCCTCAATCCGTGTGTAGTTTTCTCGTTTTTCGTGTATTTTTGCCTCATTAAACGTGTCGAACTCTTCGAACATCGGAATTAGACAAATTTATAGTGGATTTAGGGTATTGCTGATGTCCCGGTCGCAACGGCTTAGTCCGTTCGTCAATCGGAGGTCACTTGAGTTTCGTCGAGGCATCATTTCCCTCGTAATACATACATTCACAACATCTTTGAATCGTCTTTGAAATTTGCGATGCTGCCTTAAACAATCCAATTTGATCAAATAAAATGTAGACTCTTAATGTTGATGATGTTCCGGATGTAATGACGCCATCCGTTTTGTGATCGGGCGTCATTTCGCCACCGACGAGGCTAAGTTTCTTTCATAGTGGCAACTTCGCCTCATATTTGAACCGCCCCTTTGAAATTTATGACACCACCTCAAATGATCCAATTTAATCAAATAAGATGTAGACTTTTAATGTTGACGACATTCCGGACGCAACGACGCCATCCGTTCTGTGATCAGACGTCATTTCGCCACCGACGAGGCTAATTTTTCTTCATAGCGCGCACCTTCGCAACATATTCAAATTGTCTTTGAAATTTGCGACACCACCTCAAACAATCCAATTTGATCAAATAAAATATATATTCTAAATGTCGACGACATTCTGGACACAATGACGCTGTCTGTTCATCGATCGGACGTCGTTTGATTATCGTCGAGGCCTCGTTTCCCTCGTAGCGCATGCCTTCGCATCATATTTGAGCCGCCTTTGAATTTTTTTTAACACATCAAACGACCCAAATTTATTAAATAAAATATATATTCTGAATGTCAGGGATGTTTCGAACGCAATGACGATGTCCGTTCATCAATCGGACGTCATCTGGGCATCTTCGAGGCCTCATTTCTATTGTAGCGCAGACCTTTATATTATATTTGCATCGCCTAGAAATTCACCACGATCTTGGATCATCCAAATTTATTAAATAAAATATATTTTCTGAATGTCAACGACGTTTCGGACGCAATGACGCTGTTCGTTTGTCGATCGGATGTCGTCTGAGCATTTTCGAGGGCTCGTTTCCATTGTAACGCTGACCTTTATATCATATTTTGAATTGCATAGGAATTTACGACACCATCGATGACCGTTGCAACAAATGAAAATCCAAAAAGCATTTCAATCATCTCTCTAGCAGTGGATCTTAATCTTTTTATAATCATTAGGACTATTCTTATCAGAAAATGCATGAGGGTTGGGGAGCTTCAGCACTGACGTTTATCCAAGCCCTCTAACCTAAATATTTTTGTCTCTTTTTAATGACCGTTGCAATCATTGTTGCAGCTGAGCCCATTCAAATTGTTACCAAAATTCTACTACCAAAAACTCCCATAAGCTAAAGGGATGAGCATCTTCTCCTATTTACTTTTATCTTATTTCTCATCATCATCCGAAATGTCACCCAGCATAAGTAAGATCTTTTGGGCATGCTCTCAGCCCCAAAGACTTATTTTGAAGTGCCTTAAGCATCTCCAAAAGAGGCCTCCCCTTCTTAAGAGGTTCCAACATATCTGTAATGACTTTTCTTCACATCAAAGTTGTTGGCAACACAAACTCACATCTTAAGATCAAATTCCTTTGTCATTTCATCTTCATAAACATGTTGTTGTGGAGTTGGCTTTCCCATACCACCATGATCAACTATAGACATAAGAGAAATGTTTATGTACCAAATAGTCCAAAGGCTCGTTTGATGGCTTCCTAAACCACTACATAATGAACTCCTTAGCATAGCTTTTACTAATGAGATCATTTGTAGGCAAGGATCCTGTGGCCGGGGTCAGCAAATGCCCCCCAACAAATATGATTCGTATCTAGAGCGAATCATGTTTGTTGTATGTTAGTTGACGGTCTTTATTAGCTCCCCACCTTTAGCATTTTTTTTTTGTCGTCATTATTTTTTTTTGAAACATTATTCTTATTTTCTCTGTGCAGGGAATGTTTCGCTGGCAGAGACATGACGACCTGCCTCCGGGCGAGCCTAGCGAGGATGCCATCTGGGCGGCTATCGACAGGCATGACCCTTAGGGCAGTGTTGATATTCGTGACAGACTAGAGCAGCATCAGGACATGCTGCAGGGGCGGGACATCTTCCATAATTTCTTTGCTCGTTCCCCTTTACTTCCAGAGCTTCCTGAGGACTTCCTTGCTTTTGAGAACCCAGACAGGTGGGTCACCAATCTCAGGTTACAGTATGGGGAGTACCACCCGTTAGAGAGTTCTGTAGCACAGGTTGGTTGTGGCACCTGCGACATTTTAGTGCCGGCAGCAGATACGTTTGATCCGGTTGGGCAGTCGAGTTTGTTGAGCCACCGTCAGCTACAGTCGTCACCCCCTCTAGAGTGGCCTAGGGACTCAATAGTTGGACAGATTCAGAGCCCAGTTAGCGGCTATGTTTCTTGGGCTCGTTACGTACTTCAGGCGCACAGGGAGACTCTTCGAGCAGCGGGGATCTACGAGGTAGTGTACGCTTCACTTTTTGACTAAGGACGCCAGTCGTAGCACCTGTTGGGTCGGAGCAGAGGAGATCACAGTCACCCTTTCAGACTTGCAGGCAGTGTCTGGGTTGCCAGTCTTTGGGCACTGTTTTGAGGAGTGTGTTCCCCTTGATGAGCAGTTGTTCTACCGGATTCCCTCGATGGATGGTGACAGGAGAGGCAGGCTGCTACTGCCAGATGTTTACCCCAGGCTTTTACAGCACTACCGTCAGACTTATAGGTCAGCACGGGGTTTGCCGATGCGTTCTCGAGTCACCATGCCTGTAGGCGTCTGGGTTCGTAGTTTTCTACAGGTGGAGTACTTGTCTTCCGTTACAGTGTCAGTACATGACCCGTTTGGCTGTGGCCTGCAACGCGGGACTCAACTGTCTGAGGAGACCGCTGAGCCTTCTTCTTCAGCCGGTTACACTTCTCTTGGACTAGCAGATGTTGACGAGCAGCTTCTACTAGCGGGATTTTTGGCACTTTGGCTTAGCACTTTTGTACTTCCACTCAGGACGGGGTCTCTGAGGTGCAGTGTTCTCTTAGCAGCCAGTCAACTATTAGTGGGACAGAGACTTGCTTTAGCTACTGCTGTCCTTGCCAGAGTGTACAGGGTCTTACGGACTGTTTCTGAGTCAGACTCCTTGGCTGTACGAGATTTGGTTTTATCATGGCAGTACCTGTACGCGTGGGTCCACTTGCATGTTCGAGGTGCTTTTTCCTATTTAGACTCCTGACTACTTTTTTCAGAGGGGATACTCTACAGTTCTTCAGTTGTCTCAGGCATCTTCTACCTTTGAGTCAGAGAGGATTCACCTATTCTTCTTTGCCCCACAGTTGGTTACAGACAGATTTGCTTTAGTCCACCAGCCAGACTCTGTTAGTTTACCACCACACTAGAGGGGTACAGTTGTGGTGGATGGGGTTGACCATAGGGGCAGACGTACTTTACTACAGAGGAGATATGGTTTTCTAGTTGCTGAGTACTTTATTAGCATGCGTCCAGGCTGGTTGTGCTACAGGGCAGACACTCTAGTGACTTTGGAGGGCTACCAACTCAATAGGGTCGCTAGGCAGTTTGGACTCTTCCAGGCCACAGCTTATAATGGACGACCACTCATCCCTGGGGTTTCAGATACACAGCGCATGGATACAGTCCCACTAGAGACCCGCCTCTACGCAACAGCTGTCACTTGGTTACACTTACTAAGGCTGGGGACGGGCTCCAGCTTTCTTTTGGCTCAGCCGTCTGCTCCTACAGGCATGAGCTACACACGACTCTGCTGGGTACTACAATCTTTTGGGCCTGCTTTGGAGCATGGCGCGAGGAGGTATGAGCGCCGAGTACGAGAGCTTGGGTCGTCGAGGGGACGTAGGTCCCATCGTGATTTTTCAGATGTTACTTTTGAGAGGTACTTTTTCACCCGCTCCCTTTTTTATTAAGTTGATTTAATATTGATTGCTTAATTTGTTCTTGATACAAGGACAGATACTGAGGTCCATACTACTGCTGGGGTCGTAGTCCATTCTCCGGCGAGAGCTCCAGATGCGGCACCTGAGCCACCTCGTGTCGAGACTGTCAGGCCTTCGTGCAGTCGTGCCGACACCCAGCGTACTTCATCTTCTCGGATGTCTGTAGATGTTCACACTCTACTTGGAGACTCTGGAGAGAGCTCACAGAGACCGAGGAGATCAGACTTTACCGGCTACAGTATGTTAGACCCTCCGGACGACTTCTCTTTTCCGGTGTACCCTTACGGGTCTTTCTGTCCTGGGGAGTCTTCAGGGACCGGTGCAGGCTTCTTTCCTGAGTTTTCTGAGGCACCGTCGTACACATCAGCAGCCTTAGACTTGGTACCTGCGGAGTTTTCTTTCTTTCCTAAGTGCCCCCAGACTGACGCTGCGGGCCCTTCTTCTGTTCATGCTGGCTACTCTGCTGACTCTGCGAGCCCCTCAACAGGTACGAGTTTGTCTTAAATTAATTCCTTTTGCCACATTATAATATTATCTATTATTATATTGATTGCTTGTAATTCTTTATGTAGTGTCTGAGGGGGCTGACTATACCTCAGAGATTCTTTGTTATGTCCCTCTACTCCCAGATTCAAGGAGTGTTGTTAGGTGCAACAACACCATAGGGCTTTTGAGAGATCTGATTTACAGTATTGATCCAAAATCTCTAGAGTCTTGGATCGAGTTTGTTCCTTCTGCTGATCGACTCCTCGGGTTACTTGCCAGTTTTGGGGTGAGCTATACCGAGTTACTTTTATGGGAGTAGATGTGCCGTGAGGCGGAGTCTTACATCTTGAGATTGAGGTCCCTTTCTGTCTTGCGGACCAGAGCTACACTTCCAGAGTTGGAGGGGAGAGTTACTATACGACGGAAGCTGGCTGATGACATCCACGATAGCTTTGACAGTAGTGCTGTGGCCTGGAGGAGGCATCGTCAAAGCTCTTTCAGCATGACCCAGGAGTTTGACAGACTAATGACTCGCTTGCAAAACATTTGGAGAGATGCGAAACAAGTGATGTCACAGAGGCTTCACTTAAGGGAGGGGCGCGACCGCCTCACTAGGAGGGAGGAGCAGCGCCACCAGGCTTTGCACCAGGAGATGGTGGCAGCTGACTCTTCACTGACACGGGTTGTGGAGGAGCTTCAGACTGCTCAGTTAGAGTTCCAGACTTTGGCTGAGGTTACTGAAAAGATAAAGAGTTTACAGGCTCGCATCTCCTGACTTGTGTTTGTCTTTTGTTTTCCTGAGAATTGTACCTTGTGGTGTCGGTACTCCTTTAGTGTTTCGAGTCTCAGTGTACTTGTACTTCATGATGATTATAATATATATGGAGGACTTTTTTTTTGTGTACTCTGAGCTGTACTGAGCCGTGCGCTAGAGCTGTACTCTGAGCTTGAGTTTTGGACTGATATTGTTGGTATTACTGGGGATTTTAAATATTTATTTGAAGATCTCGGCACGCAGCTCGATGTCGACCCAAATAAATATTTAAAATGCCCACAGCCTTTGAGGATAGTTGTGAGCAGTGCTGCCTCATCCACTAGTCGTAATCAGTAGCCTTTAGTTTTAGCTCAAATTTTAAGAATTTTGGCTCCTTCTATCCTATGCTTTGTGCGATGAACTTGACAAATGATTTGTAGGTTCTTGGATTCAGTTGATAGTATCAAATATGGATAGTATCTTAATCCTTAATCATTTGAGAAGATTTTTAATCTGAGTCACTTGAGTTCATCAAATTAGGCAAGCTAGGATTTAGTAGCTCTTTGTCTTCCAGTTGCTGAAACGGGGTCCCAATATTGTGGCCTTTCTTATGGCGTGTTGAGTAGACGAAACTGCCAGCGTTCCGGCCATATTTGGGCGTGTTGGATCCGGCCTTTTACACCCAATCAGGCTTCAGACTCGAGCTATAGAAAATGTGCTCTCTGATACTGAATCTTCTAAAGTTAGCAGATTTGAAGTCATCCACTGTGGTTAAAGACTTGGAATTTATGCATATTTTGTGGGTGTTCGAGACTCTTCTTTTCCATTGGAATTCCGATTCTCCGGTCAATTAGGAGAGTCTTGTAGACTACGACTCCTAGAGCTCGTTGAGTCAAATCAGCCTTCGCCCTTCCTGCAGTTCTTACTGATAGGTTGACGAAGTGGGGGTTCCGCTACTACGATCTTTCTTATGGCGTGTTGAGTAGACAAAACTGCCAGCAATCCGGCCATATTTGGGCGTTTTGGATCCGACCTTTACACCCATTCGAATCTGAAGCTTCGGGCTGTTGGAAGTCTTCAAGTTTTTCTGGCTCAATTTGTTGGAGCGTATATTCATGAAAGTTTTTTTTTGACTTTTGAAATCTTAGCACACTGGAATGAGAGATGTCCTAAACTTCAGAAAAAAAATCACCCATATATATACTAATAATAGAAGTTATCACATCCTGATTTAAAGGGATGTTCGCAATCAAGGATTTTAAATATTTACTCGGGGATCTCGGCACGCAGCGCAATGTCGACCCGAATAAATATATATAAAAATGTTCCCTTTTTTTCTTTTTTTTTTTGGCAAAATTGACATTCGGGAGTTTTAAATATTTATTCGGGGATCTCGGCACGCAGCGCGATGTCGACCCGAATAAATATATATAAAAATGTTCTCCTTTTTTTTTCAAAATTGACATTCGGGAGTTTTAAATATTTATTCGGGGATCTCGGCACGCAGCGCGATGTCGACTCGAATAAATATTTAAAATGCACCAGTTTTTTTTTTCAAAATGCATTCTTGTGTCACAAGAGAATCTCGAAATATATATGTTATACATATGCTAGTGGGTATTTGTCAGATACAAAACAGAATTTTAAATACATGTTGATTACTATGCATGATACTTCTTCAAGTATCGGCCGTTAATTTGGGGCATAGGTCTTTGACGCTCCAGGTCAATCAATTGATAAGCTCCTCCCAGGTACACCTCATTGACGAATGGGCCCTCCCAGTTGGATACGAATTTTTCACCAATTTTTCGGTGTGGGATGATTGATCTTCTCAGCACCAGGACGAACTCCCCTTCTTGAAATGCTCGATGTTGTACCATTTGATCAAATGATTTCATCATCTTTGCCCGATAGATCTCTAAGCTCTGTTGAGCTTGTAGTCTGACTTCATCGAGCGCATCGAGTTCTTCAGTTCTTAATCGAGCATTTTGCTCCTGAGTTAGATCGTACTGGATAGCTACACGGAGTGACGGTAGCTCAATTTCCAATGGCAATACAGCTTCCACCCCAAACACTAGTGAGTAGGAAGTGGCTTTAGTCGGTGTCTTATAAGTAGTACGATACGCCCATAATGCCTCCACCATCTTTTATTTTTGGTAAGGATTTTCTTTAACAGTTTCACTAGCGTCTTGTTAAAGGCTTCTGCCAAGCCATTGGCCCTTGGATTGTATATTGATGAATATCGCCAATCAATTTTATGTCGTTCAACAAATTTGTATATTTTGGTGCTCTTAAATGCTGTGCCGTTGTCTGAAATCACACGACGCGGTATACCGAACCTATAGACAACATTATGGGTGAAGAAGTTAATCACATGCTCGGACGTGACTTCTTTGAATGGAGCTGCTTCTGCCCACTTAGAAAAATAGTCTGTTGCTGCTAGGATGAAACGGTGCTCAGCCGATGATGGTGGATCTATCGGTCTAATTATATCAGTTCCCCAGCATTCGAATGGCCAGGAAGCTACTGTCGGGTGTAGTGGATTTGGTGGCTGATGAATAACATCACCGTGAATCTGACACTCATGGCACCTCTTATTAGCGTGGTCAATGCAATTTGTCACCATTGTTGGCCAATAATAACCCATCCTCTTGATTTTAGCGGCCATTTTAGGACCTGACTGATGGCACCACAAAGTCCTTCGTGAACTTCTACTATTATTTTATCGACTTCCTTGGTTCCTAGGCACCTTAGCCACATCTGGTCAAAAGCCCGTCGATACGTGTCGTTGACATCCTGCTCCATTGGTAATACCATCTGCGAAATGATATCAGAATTTCTGGTGATATTCAGTCCTTTGCAGTTCATGAGGTGAAAATTTATGAAGATTCTAGATATTTCATCCCCAAAGAATCAAAGCCATCAAGTTCTCTCGAGACTAAGGCATCAAACCCGAAGGCTGCAAGGCGGCCCAAACAAGAAGATGAGAAGAAGCATGTGGGAAGAAAGAAGGCAACGCCGACTCTTCCCAAAGCAGCAATCACCCCTAAGTCAAGAAAATATGTGCCTCATCTAGGGAGTGACACAGATGAAGATGATGCCATCCCTGCTAAATCTCAGGAAATACGCCAATCAATAGCAAGGGGAAAAAGAAGGCAAGATATTCAGATGATGATTATGACTACGAGTCTATCTACATGAATAATGTGCAACATGTACTTTCAAAGAGAATAGATAACCTCTCAATTTCAGATAATGAATGTGTAGTCACACGTATTCCCCCGCAACATTTTAAGAAAATTATCCTCGAGAGTTGCATAATGTCGAGGAACTTGTAATATTTTATGTACCTCCTCTAAGAAATAGGGGTGGATTGGGAACCCTATTTTACAAATCCAGAGAGCTTGGGGATGAAGAGAATCGAGATTGGCTCTACAAGCCCACTGAACGCAGGGAGTTAGTGCCTACAAAAATGCCCAGATTTATTACTGAAAACGTACGGAAGATGTTGCAAAAACAAGTCAGAATTCGCACCCCTAAACAACAACTTCAGCTTTACTTAAAGCTTTGGTATCGAAGAAATCCCCATACATTGCGAAGAAAGGATATTCTCGCTAGAAATGGCCTCGGATTTGTTATGAGAAGACATTTCCAAGGGGAGACGTGTCATGCCATTACATGTAGGGAAATTGAATCTGGTGATGATGGTGCTGAAGAGATTTATGAAGCTAACGATTATGATGATCAACCAGTAGAAGCTGAGCCTGCACCTGAAGAACTGGAAGATGGTGGACAAGCAGCCACTATGGATGAGTTAAGGGAGATAAATTTGGGGACTGAGGAGGACCCTCGCCCGACCTTCATTAGCTCCTTATTACTAGAAGACCAAGTGGAAGAAATGAAAGAGCTGCTTTGTGAATTCAGGGATTGCTTTGCCTGGACATATGCTGAGATGCCAGGCTTATCCCCTGATGTGGCAGTTCACAGATTGGCCATCAAGAATGAGGCGGTGCCTGTCAAGCAAGCTCAAAGGAGAATGAGATTAGAGATAGAAGAATAGGTGATTGTCGAAACCAAGAAGCTCATAGAGGCAGGCTTCATCCGAGAAGAAAAATATGCTGACTGGATTGCCAATATCGTATCGGTAAAGAAGAAGAATGGTCAAATTCGTATCTGCATCGACTTCCGGGACCTTAATAAGGCATGCCTGAAAGATGACTTTCCGCTTCCTGTGTCCGAACTCTTGGTAGACAGTACATCAAATTTTGATATTTTCTCATTTATGGATGGATCGTCGGGCTACAACCAGATCAAGATGGCACCTGAAGATGAGAAGCATACAGCATTTAGAACGCCCATCGGCATATTCTGCTACACGATCATGCCCTTTGGCCTGAAAAATGCTGGTGCCACCTACCAACGGGCGATGACTCACATATTTGATGATTTGATACATCAAAAGGTCGAGTGCTATGTAGATGACCTTGTTGTGAAAAGTCTTGGCCGAAAAGATCATTTAAAAGACCTCAGAATTGTATTTGAGAGAATTAAAAAGTTTGATCTGAAGATGAATACTCTCAAATGTGCTTTTGGGGTCTCATCCGGCAAATTCTTGGGGTATGTTGTTCGTCATCAAGGTATAGAGATCGACCCTAACAAAATTAAGGCGATCAAGGAGATGCCACCTCCAAGAAGACTATGACAACTCCGCTCCTTACAAGGGCAACTGGCTTTCATTCGACGATTTATATCAAATCTGTCGGGTAGATGTCAGTCATTTTCCAAGCTTATGAAAAAAGATGTCCGCTTCAAATGGGATGCAGAGTGTCAGGAAGCGTTTGACAGCATCAAAAGATACTTGTTAAATCCGCCCATTCTCGCAGCACCAATTCCGGGGAAGCCTCTTATACTGTATACGACAACACTAGAAGAGTCCCTCGGAGCACTATTGGCCCAACATAATGAAGAAGGCAAGGAGAACGCACTCTATTACATCAGTCGAAGATTGATTGGAGCAGAAGTTCGCTATTCTCCAATTGAGAAGCATTGTCTTGCATTGATTTTCGCAATTCAAAAGCTCCGCCACTACATGCTGTCTCATAAGATCACGCTGATATCAAAGATCGATCCGCTAAAGCTCTTGATGACAAGACCAGCGTTGACAGGTCGCCTGGCCAGGTGGGCAGTATTATTATTACAGTTTGATATCACATACCTGCCACAAAAGGCAGTGAAGGGATAAGCCTTGGCAGATTTTCACGCTGCACATCCTATCCCAGCAGACTCCCCGCTTAATGACGATTTGCCAAATGAACAAATCATGCAAATTGATGAAAATGAGAAAGTACTATTTTGGGAGATATATTTCGACGGAGCATCGTCGATTAAACCTGCCCGACCTCCAAATCTTGCTAGGGCACAAGCCGGCATCGATCTTGTTTTCATAGCACTAGAAGAAGGTATAATGATATTTTCATTCAGTCTAACTGAACCCCGGACCAACAATGAAGCCGAGTATGAAGCTTTGATTATGGGACTGGAGATCGCAATTGATGTCAGGATTCAAAATCTTTGAATTTTTGGCGATTCTCAACTTGTAATAAATCAAGTCTTAGGGGTTTATAAGATTTGCAAGCTTGAGTTGGCTCATTATCACCGACGAACCCTTGAGCTCCTGAAACAATTACCAAATGTTGAATTAGCTCGAGTTCCTTGAGGGCAGAATGACAAAGCAGATTGTTTAGCCAAATTGGCTAAGGAGATGGTAAATACCAATGAAGAGAAGCCTATATTCATCGGAGTTTACAACCGTCGGATCTTAGAGCCCGCTCTATTACAATTTCCGATGGCGGAAGGAATTACAGATTCGAGTCAGCAGGATGAAACCCCAGTTGACCCTCAACCTCTCTATCAGATCATTATGGAAAATTATCCGGAAGGATATCATACGGCCAAGATGTCACGACCCGACCCGAGACGAGACGGATCCCGTTCGCACCGGGCCGCGACAGAAAATCTAACCAGGATCTAGCTTTGGAATTTGCTTCAGAACTGAATCTTCCAAATATTTTAAACAACACAGATAAACACAGAGCTACTAAAAACATCAAATGCAGCGGAACAAAATATCTATCTTTTCTTTTCTTCAAAACAATCATCTACAAATACAGTACATGGCTTTTAGACAGAAAGAAAGACAGAACAAAAAAGCCATGTCTGTACAAAAATCAAAAGGTACAAAACAATACCTATACTGATCATACTCTGAAATCTAATCCTGGACTTCCTTCCCTTTCCCAGAACCTAAAAACCACCAGAAAGTAAGGGTGAGCTCAACAGCTCAGCAAAGCAACAGACCTCCAATCAAAATTCTCAGAATTTCAAAACCAACACATCAGACAAATCCGTACAGAAATCAGAACAGAAGCGGACATATATCAAATCGGACATATCAGAACGGAATAGATCAAATCAGACAGAATTGTGCGGAAACAGAAGTCGTATCAAATCAGAAACAGAACAGATCAGACATATCAGGTCAACAGAATCAGAATCGTACCGAAATCAGAAATTCAGATCATATCGGAACAGAACAAAATCGTATCAAAATCATATCAGAATCATATCATACAGATCGGAATCAGATTCATATCGTACAGAAATCAGAATCAGATTTGCTCATAGAACAGATACGGAAATCAGAATTATATCAAATCAGATATAAGATATTTAATTAATAGTTAAATGTCCTGACACTGACGGAATCTCTACGGATTCTAGCCCCTTATGCCTCCCTTCCCAGACACTGACTGAATCTCGTAGGATCCAGGCCCCTTATGCCTCCCTTTGTGCTCACGGCACCAGAACAGATGTGCTTATAGCACCAGAACAGAATTCATCGGATCCGGAACAAAACAGATATCAGATTTCATAATTAGCTCATTTCAGATTTCCCAGACACTAACTGAATCTCATAGGATCCAGGCCCCTTATAACTCCCTTTGTATAGTATATACAGATAGCATATCAATTCAAAAGAAATCCGGACAAATCAGAAATCAGACAAAAATCGGGCAGCACAACGGCAGTATACAGAATTTACACAATTTTTCCTGAAAATAAAAATTTACCGAATTTGCACAGAATATAGATAACAACATTTCAGAACATTTATTCTACTGCACAGATAAATTTCAATTTCACAGAAAAATCTAGTCGACTAAAAACACAGTCGAATCAAAAATACCCGGACAAAAATCTTCAGAAAATAATCAAAATGTGCACACTCGGCACGTCAACAATATATAGAAAGTTACACGGTAAAAACTGAACCAATCAAAAGATACGGACGAAAATCACTAACGGAAATGAAATCCGGACAGAAAACATCGCCAAACACGACGGTTCTGCAAAATTGAGAAAGGCGGAATGTGCCTTACCTTGCGTACAACAATTTCCTGAACAATCTCGTCGGACGAAAACAGCTCCGCGTCGTCCGAAAATCAACTTTTCCAAAAAGCTTTTTGACTTTCTCTCTCCTCGGCTGATATTTTCGTTTTAATAAAAATTTTCTTTCTCTTCAAATCAACTGATTTCTGCTTTATAAAACTCAGATCGGCCCGGCCGATCGCCATATCGTCCCGGGACGATCCGACCAATTTGATCGTCCTGGATGGCTCCCATGGCTACTCTCCGGCCGATATTTTGAACAGTGTCAATCAGCCTGGCCGATGTCTCGATCGGCCTGGACGATGCTTACAGAAAAACACCTGGAACCATTCTGGGCAATTTATGGAGCAACTTCTCACCTGATCGTCCCAGGACGATCCCAGATCGTTCTGGACGATTCTGGAGCAGATTTTGATATTACACAAGAGGCCTAAATCTAGTCAAGCTTCATAATCGTGGTGACATTGTTTAGATATTGAAGTCAAAAATGATTGGAGGCAGTCATTCATTGACTACTTCAAGGAAAATAAGCTCCGGACAGAAAAATCTATGGCCGCACAAATTCGGAAAAGGGCACTGCGATATGCATTTGTCAATGACACGTTGTATCGACGGGCTTTTTGACCAGATGTGGCTAAGGTGCCTAGGAACCAAGGAAGCCGATAAAGTAGTAGCAGAAGTTCATGAAGGACTTTGTGGTGCACATCAGTCAGGTCCTAAAATGGTCGCTAAAATCAAGAGGATGAGTTATTATTGGCCAACAATGGTGACAAATTGCATTGACCACCCTAAGAGGTGCCATGAGTGTCAAATTCACGGTGATGTTATTTATCAGCCACCAAATCCACTACACCCGATAGTAGCTTCCTGGCCATTCGAATGCTGGAGAACTAATATAATCGGACCGATAGATCTGCCATCGTCGGCTGGGCACCGTTTCATCCTAGCAGCAACAGACTATTTTTCTAAGTGGGCAGAAGCAGCTCCATTCAAAGAAGTCACGTCCGAGCATGTGATTAACTTCTTCACCCATAATGTTATCTATAGGTTCGGTATACCGCGTCGTGTGATTTCAGACAACGGCACAGCATTTAAGAGCACCAAAATATACAAATTTGTCGAACGACATAAAATTGATTGGCGATATTTATCAATATACAATCCAAGGGCCAATGGCTTGGCAGAAGCCTTTAACAAGACGCTAGTGAAACTGTTAAAGAAAATCCTTACCAAAAATAAAAGAGAGTGGCACACAAAGATGATGGAGGCATTATGGGCGTATCGTACTACTTATAAGACGCCGTTTAAAGCCACTTCCTACTCACTAGTGTTTGGGGTGGAAGCTGTATTGCCATTAGAAATTGAGCTACCGTCACTCCGTGTAGCTATCCAGTACGATCTAACTCAGGAGCAGAATGCTCGATTAAGAACTGAAGAACTCGATGCGCTCGATGAAGTCAGACTACAAGCTCAACAGAGCTTAGAGATCTATCGGGCAAAGATGACGAAATCATTTGATCGAATGGTTCGACATCGAGCATTTCAAGAAGGGAAGTTGGTCCTGGTGCTGAGAAGACCAATCATCCCACACCGAAAAAATTGGTGGAAAATTCGTATCCAACTGGGAGGGCCCATTCGTTATTGAGAAGGTGTATCTGGGAGGAGCTTATCAATTGATTGACCTGGAGGGTCAAAGGCCTATGTCCCCAATTAACGACCGATACTTGAAGAAGTATCATGCATAGTAATCAACATGTATTTAAAATTCTGTTGTGTATCTGACAAATGCCCACTAGCATATGTATAACATATATATTTCGAGATTCTCTTGTGACAAGAATGCATTTCGAAAAAAAAATGGGTGCATTTTAAATATTTATTCGGGTCGACATCGCGCTGCGTGCCGAGATCCCCGAATAAATATTTAAAACTCCCGAATGTCAATTTTGCAAAAAAAAAGAAGAAAAAAGGGGAACATTTTTTTATATATTTATTCGGGTCGACATCGCGCTGCGTGCCGAGATCCCCGAATAAATATTTAAAACTCCCGAATGTCAATTTTGCAAAAAAAAGAAAAGAAGAAAAAAAGGGAACATTTTTATATATATTTATTCGGGTCGACATCGTGTTGCGTGTCGAGATCCCCGAGTAAATATTTAAAATTCTTGATTTTGAACATCCCTTTAAATCAGGATGTGATAAATTCTATTATTAGTATATATGTGGGTGATTTTTTTTCTGAAGTTTAGGACATCTCTCATTTCAGTGTGCTAAGATTTCAAAAGTAAAAAAAAAAAGATTTTCGTGAATATACGCTCCAACAAATTGAGCCAGAAAAGCTTGAAGACTTTCAACAGCCCAAAGCTTCAGGTTCGAATGGGTGTAAAGGTCGGATCCAATACGCCCAAATATGGCCGGATCGCTGGCAGTTTTGTCTACTCAACACGCCATAAGAAAGGTCGTAGTAGCGGAACCCCCACTTCGTCAACCTATCAGTAAGAACTGCAGGAAGGACGAAGGCTGATTTGACTCAACGAGCTCTAGGAGTCGTAGTCTA
Source organism: Dendrobium huoshanense (assembly GCA_016618105.1). NCBI lineage: Eukaryota > Viridiplantae > Streptophyta > Magnoliopsida > Asparagales > Orchidaceae > Dendrobium > Dendrobium huoshanense. The sequence goes on from CM028342.1 coordinate 16,215,159, forward strand.
CAAGACTCTCCTAATTGACCGGAGAATCGGAATTCAAGTGGAAAATAAGAGTCTCAAACACCCACAAAATATGCATAGATTCCAAGTCTTTAACCACAGTGGATGACTTCAAATCTGCTAACTTTAGAAGATTCAGTATCAGAGAGCACATTTTCTATAGCTCGAGTCTGAAGCCTGATTGTGTGTAAAAGGCCGGATCCAACACGCCCAAATATGGCCGGAACGCTGGCAGTTTCGTCTACTCAACACGCCATAAGAAAGGCCACAATAGAGGGACCCCGTTTCAGCAATTGGAAGACAAAGAGCTATTAAATCCTAGCTTGCCTAATCTGATGAACTCAAGTGACTCAGATTAAAACTCTTCTCAAATGATTAAGGATTAAGATACTATCCATATTTGATACTATCAACTGAATCCAAGAACCTACAAATCATTCGTCAAGTTCATCGCACAAAGCATAGGATAGAAGGAGCCAAAATTCTTAAAATTTGAGCTAAAACTAAAGGCTACTGATTATGACTAGTGGCTGAAGCAGCACTGCTCACAACTATCCTCAAAGGCTAGGGGCATTTTAAATATTTATTTGGGTCGACATCGCGCTGCGTGCCGAGATCTCCAAATAAATATTTAAAATCCCCAGTAATACCAACAATATCAGTCCAAAACTCAAGCTCAGAGTACAACTCTAGCACACGGCTCAGTACAGCTTAGAGTTAAAAAAAAAAAGTCATCCATATATATTATAATCATCATGAAGTACAAGTACACTGAGACTCGAAACACTAAAGGAGTACAGACACCACAAGGTACAATTTTCAGGAAAATAAAAGACAAGCACAAGTCAGGAGATGCGAGCCTGTAAACTCTCTATCTTTTCAGTAACCTCAGCCAAAGTTTGGAACTCTAACTGAGCAGTCTGAAGCTCCTCCACAGCCCGTGTAAGTGAAGAGTCAGCTGCCACCATCTCCTGGTGCAAAGCCTGGTGGCGCTGCTCATCCCTCCTAGTGAGGCGGTCGCGCCGGTCGCGCCCCTTTCATAAGTGAAGCCTCTGTGACATCACTTGTTTCGCATCTCTCCAAATGTTTTGCAAGCGAGTCGTCAGTCTGTCAAACTCCTGGGTCATGCTGAAAGAGCTTTGACGATGCCTCCTCAGGACCACAACACTACTGTCAAACCTATCGTGGATGTCATCAGTCAGCCTCCGTCGTATAGTAACTCTCCCCTCCAGCTCTGGAAGTGTAGCTCTGGTCCGCAAGACAGAAAGGGACCTCAATCTCCAAATGTAAGACTCCGCCTCACGGCACATTGACTCCCAGAAAAGTAACTCGGTATGGCTCACCCCAAAACTGGCAAGTAACCCGAGGAGTCGAACAGCAGAAGGAACAAACTCGATCCAAGACTCTGGAGATTTTGGATCAATACTGTAAATCAGATCTCTCAAAAGCCCTATGGTGTTGTTGCACCTAACAACACTCCTTGAATCCGGGGGTAGAGGGACATAACAAAGAATCTCTGAGGTATAGTCAGCCCCCTCAAGCACTACATAAAGAATTACAAGCAATCAATATAGTAATAGATAATATTATAATGTGGCAAAATGAATTAATTTAAGACAAACCCGTACCTGTTGAGGGGCTCGCAGAGTCAGCAGAGTAGCCAGCAGGAACAGAAGAAGGGCCCGCAGCGTCAGTCTGGGGGTACTCAGGAAAGAAAGAAAACTCCACAGGTACCAAGTCTAAGGCTGTTGGTGTGTACGACGGTGCCTCAGAAAACTCAGGAAAGAAGCCTGCACCGGTCCCTGAAGACTCCCCAGGATAGAAAGACCCGTAAGGGTACACCGGAAAAGAGAAGTCGTCCGGAGGGTCTAATGTACTGTAGCCGGTAAAGTCTGATCTCCTCGGTTAGTAGTATGGACCTCAGTATCTGTCCCTGTATCAAGAACAAATTAAGCAATCAATATTAAATCAACTTAATAAAAAAGGGAGCGGGTGAAAAAGTATCTCTCTCAAAAGTAACATCTGAAAAATCACGACGGGATCTACGTCCCCTCGACAACCCAAGCTCTCGTACTCGGCGCTCGTACCTCCTCGCGCTATGCTCCAAAGCAGGCCCAAAAGACTGTTGTACCCAGCATAGTCGTGTGTAGCTCATGCCTGTAGGAGCAGACGGCTGAGCCAAAAGAAAGCTGGAGTCCGTCCCCAGCCTTAGTAAGTGTAACCAAGTGACAGCTGCTGCGTAGAGGCGGGTCTCTAGTGGGACTGTATCCATGCGCTGTGTATCTGAAACCCCAGGGATGAGTGGTCGTCCATTGTAAGCTGTGGCCTGGGAGAGTCCAAACTGCCTAGCGACCCTATTGTGTTGGTAGCCCTCCAAAGTCACTATAGGATCTGCTCTGTAGCACAACCAGCCTGGACGCATGTTGATAAAGTACTCAGCAACTAGAAAACCATATCTCCTCTGTAGTAAAGTATGTTTGCCTCTATGGTCAACCCCATCCACCACAACTGTACCCCTCTGGTGTGGTGGTAAACTAACAGAATCTGGCTGGTAGACTAAAGCAAATCTGTCTGTAACCAACTGTGGGGCAAAGAAGAATAGACGAATCCTCTCTGACTCAAAGGTAGAGGATGCCTGAGACAACTGAAGAACTGTAGGGTATCCCCTCTGAAAAAAGTAGTCAGGAGTCTAAATAGGAAAAAGCACCTCGAACATGCAAGTGGATCCACTCGTACAGGTACTGCCATGGTAAAACCGAATCTTGTACAGCCAAGGAGTCTGACTCAGAAACAATCCGTAAGACCCTGTACACTCTGGCAAGGACAGCAGGAGCTAAGCAAGTCTCTGTCCCACTGATAGCTGACTGGCTGCTAAGAGAACACTGCACCTCAGAGACCCCGTCCTGAGTGGAAGTACAAAAGTGCTAAGCCAAAGTGCCAAAAATCCCGCTAGTAGAAGCTGCTCGTCAACATCTGCTAGTCCAAGAGAAGTGTAACCAGCTGAAGAAGAAGGCTCAGCGGTCTCCTCAGACAGTGGAGTCCCGCGTTGCAGGCCACAGCCAAACGGGTCATGTACTGACACTGTAACGGAAGACAAGTACTCCTCCTGTAGAAAACTACGAACCCAGACGCCTACAGGCATGGTGACTCGAGAACGCATCGGCAAACCCCGTGCTGACCTATAAGTTTGACGTTAGTGTTGTAAAAGCCTGGGGTAAACATCTGGCAGTAGCAGCCTGCCTCTCCTGTCACCATCCATCGAGGGAATCCGGTGGAACAACTGCTCATCAGGGGGAACACACTCCTCAAAACTGTGCCCAAAGACTGGCAACCCAGACACTGCCTGCAAGTCTGAAAGGGTGACTGTGATCTCCTCTGCTCCGACCCAGCAGGTGCTACGACTGGCGTCCCAAAACTCAACTAAACCATGATCCCAAGAAGTGGGAAGGCGCCCATAGTCAAAAAGTGAAGCGTACACTGCCTCGTAGATCGCCGCTGCTCGAAGAGTCTCCCTGTGCGCCTGAAGTACGTAATGAGCCCAACAAACATAGCCACTAACCGGGCTCTGAATCTGTCTAACTACTGAGTCCCTAGACCACTCTAGAGGGGGTGACGACTGCAGCTGACGGTGGCTCAACAAACTCGACTGCCCAACATGAGGCGAAGTTGCCACTATGAAGGAAATTAGCCTCGTCGGTGGCGAAATGACGCCCGATCACAAAACGGATGGCGTCATTACATCCGGAACGTCGTCAACATTAAGAGTCTACATTTTATTTGATCAAATTGGATCGTTTAAGGCAGCATCGCAAATTTCAAAGACGATTCAAAGATGTTGTGAATGTATGTATTACGAGGGAAATGATGCCTCGACGAAACTCAAGTGACCTCCGATTGACGAACGGACTACGCCGTTGCGACCGGGACATCAGCAATACCCTAAATCCACTATAAATTTGTCTAATTCCGATGTTCGACGAGTTCGACACGTTTAATGAGGTAAAAATACACGAAAATCGAGGAAACTACACACGGATTGAGGCAATTTTGACTTAGTGAATGACGTTTTGTCATTTCTAAAATATTGCATTAATGCATAATCATTCATATGGTCAATGGCTTGATGAGTTTGACATATATATATATATATATATATATATATATATATATATATATATATATATATATATATATATATATATATATATATATATATATATATATATATATATATATATATATCAAATTGCTAAACAGAGAAAATGTATCAAATACATTAAGTGCAGTACCTCATTTTGTCACTCTAAATTAATACATTAATTGCTAAACACTAATACGAAAATTAAATTAAAATTTCTTTTTGCAAAGCAGAGGCCAAATGGGGAAACATATCAAATTTATTAAATGCTCATTGATAGCCTTACCTTGTTAAGTCGAAACTTTTCTTTCTGTCAATCCTCAATCGAGCTGCCCTTGTCTTAATGGAGGCTCCTCAATCGTGGTTAAAAACAAAGGGCATGAGAACTTCTCGGGGTTCTGTTTTTTTTTTTTTGGTCTAATACAAGCCTTATAAAAGACCTCCACTCCCTCACAACCTTGGCCCCTTCTCCAACCAGTCTTCAAACCCCACACCGCCTTCCTCCTCTCCAGCCTCACGATCAACAGCCAGATCCCACAACAACCACCTCGCCTTCCCTACTGCCAAACCCAACTACTATACTCTTCGCGCTCAAGCCTCCACCCACGCTAGAGATTTTACGCCTCCGCTCCAGTACCTAAGCCAGCAGCCCACGTACTCTTCAAACTACAGTCGAACTCCCGAACTCCCCTCAGGAAGGAGAAGTCCAAACCTCTCTTATACTGTCATTTGTTTGAACTGCACGTGAACCGTGCCTTTCACATGTTCCACACCAGAAAGAACTTCTCTTCTTTATTGGTTTACTTTGTTTCTTTTTTTCTTTATGTATTTCTTTACAGATTCCAAAGGGAGAAAAAGACAAAAGCTAAGGTGAGATGCCTTTTTTTTCAGACCACTATTATTATGAGCATTAAAGGTAGATTAATGTGAGTAATCTTATTGGTTGATTCACCGTTGAATGTCTTTAGCTATACACTTTATTATATATATTGTTGATTTCAGCATATATATATAAATAAAAGTGAGTATTCAAAAAAAAAAAAAAAAGAGATGCAGAACTAATTACAGCAAGGTGCTTTTACTTTCTTTAAGTATTATGGTGACTCTGCCAATCATCTATTTCATTTTTTTTATTTTGTTTTTTTTTTGTCTTTTCCTCCACATGTTGAGCTTGTTGTTCACATGAACAGCAACTATGCTATCTAAATTTCTATCATCTTCCTTCTTTATCAACTCCCCACTAAAGTCAAAGTAGCAGTGAGATTCATCTTTTCTTAATAAGTGTTGTAGTTAATAGGGTTAATGTTATCAACTACCTGTACATTTAACCTTTTTTATAAATAGTTTTTTTTTTTAGCTTGATAGTTTAGATATCTGTTAATCTAATTGAATAACTTATGAAGTTAGAAGCATATAATTTTAATTTTGTTCTGTAAAAAAAAATCGATAAGAGACATCATTGTACTTTTTTTCTTATTATTGTAATTTCCTTTTTATTATTATTTTGTCCCTTTGTTATCACCATTATTGTTGTAAAAAAAAAAAAGAGAGCTTGCCCAAAAAAAAAAAAAGAGAGAAGAGCTTGCCAAAAATAAAAGAGAGAAAAGCTTGCCCAAAAAAAAAAGTGAGAAAGAATAAAAAAAAAGAAAAGCAGAAAAAATGAGAAAATAAAGGAGAGAGAAAAAAAAGAGAGAAAAGAAAAGAAAGAGAAAAAAAAAGAGAGAAAAGAAAATGCTCTCTTGATTTTCGAACCCTTTCACTCTCCCCTATCTCGGCATGCGTGTCGAGTCGGTGGTCTGCCCATGCACGCTTTTCTCTAGCATGGTGGGAGGGGCAACCGGCGCGACACCTATGGCGAGGTAGGTGAGTGAGACTCGGTTCCAAATCCTATTCTTGATGTTAGTGTCGAACCGGGAAACCAACTCATGCACGCTTTTCTCTAGTGTGGTGGGAAGGGAACCCGGTGCGGTGCCTACGACGAGACCGGGATGCCCATAAGTACCCGCTTGCGGAGAAACGACTGCTTCTCTTTTGCAACAGGTACCGAAGAAACGACTGCTTCTCTTTTGCAACAGGTACCGAAGACCCATGCACGCCTTTCTCTGGCGTGGTGGGGGATCAAAAATTCCTTCATCTCCTAACCCAACCGAAATAGGGAAATACTTGGTCAATCCACCTTGTGTTTGAACACAAGTAATAGCTCCTGCATACATATCTTTAATGATTTGAATATAAGCATTATTGACTCCTTTCTTTTCAAGAACTCTCCATAGCACTTCTCTTGGAACTTTATCATATGCTTTTTCTAAATCAATAAATATCATATGTAGATCCTCCTTATTTTCTCTATATTTCTCCATCAAACCTCTTAATAAATGTATGGCTTCCATAGTCGACCTACCCGGCATGAAACCAAATTGATTTTGAGAAACATTAGTATCACGCCGCAACCTATGCTCCATAACTCGCTCCCAAAGTTTTAAAGTATGACACATTAACTTAATACCTCTATAATTCGCACAATCTTGTGCATCACCTTTATTTTTAAAAATAGGAATTAACACGCTCATTCTCCACTCATCTGGCATCTTTTTAGTCTTCAAAATAGTATTAAAAAGTTTACTAAAATTACACTCCATAAATTCCTTCATCTCCTAAGCATTTCCAGACTTCTATTGGACTAATTCTTGAACTTAATTAAAATAAAATTAAAATGAGAATATAACTTGAGCACAAAAGTCAAATTTAAATCAAGTTTAATCATATGAAATTGAAACTTATCATCATTTGAGCATAACTCAAGGAAGTTGACATTGAACAATGAAATGAACTCAAGATCAAATTTAAACTTGACTCTTATCAGATGATAAGGGCATAACTTGAACTTGTAAGGACAACAGGGGACTCGAACAGAAGAGGCTCACATTAAGCCTGAACTTTATTTGAACATATGAAGGAATTATGAACTTCAATTTGAGCTTGTTACTTGAACCCAAACAAGGACTTGTATTTGAACTCAAATCCAAATAACAACAAATTGAAATTACCAATTAGACCATAAGTATGGTTTAAGCAATTTTATGTAATTGAACATGCAAGATATGAAGGATGATATGACACTAAAAAAATGAAATCATGACTTGCAAAATAATAATTCAATTACATGTGAGAATGTATAAGATTAGTGATGGAAAAGAGATTTACCAACACTAGTTCTTTGCAAATGAAAGTCCATGCATAATTTGATGGCAAGTTTTAACATGGAACTTTAAAAAAAAAATAATGATTAATTTATCTCAATTGGAATAAGAAATAATATTGAGAACTATAGCATCAAGCTCATCTTACATGTTGTAAATCATTATTGAAGATAAAGAAATTGCAAGTAGGGTCTATTTGCAAGAAAACAATGACTCATAATGCAATGATTCATCTACAAACAAATCATGTTGGAGGACCCTCCTGAATGCAGTCTATCCACAACCGAAGATTAATTGGAAAGTGCAATGACATGATTGCAATCAAAGCATAAATTTCAATGAAATATCAATGGATCATCACATTGATCTGCATGCAAGCAAGAATAAAAGATCTGCAATACATATCAGCTCTCTACAAAGACAAATATATGTGTCAAATGCCACTTTGGGTAGATGTAGAAAGACTTCAGTAAATGCAGTATCATGAAGTCAATTTCAGTTTATGAAGGAATACATCTACCTGTCCACTCATAACAATGACGGATGTACTACATGAGCCAAACAACTACAACAAATACAAGCATCTACGAACCAAAGCAGGAGACTCGTTAGTGCACTATGATCCACATACAGAAAGCAACAACTAGTGCACGGCAGTCTACCTTTACGAAGTAGTAAACAATTCTATTCAGAAGCTGCTACGCCACGCCGCCGGATCCGCAACATTCGTACTAGCGGACAGAAGGCGTGTACAAGATCTCAAATGAAAAGTTGTGTGCATCCAAACAACAGTTATATGCACAACTACAACCATTCCAAAATGCCCCTGCACATGTGCATCGTAGCTTGTATACACATAGGTACACTAAAAGGGGCAAATACAATCTCAACCCGCATGGGCCCCGGCGAGCGTGTTATTGGTACGCACGTGATGTCTAGGGATGCTGCGCGGGTTGACAAGTGAATTCAAGTTCGAACCCGATCCTTCTATACGAGTCAATAGAAGTCGACAGGGTTCGAACCAACAAACAAATATACGGTTGTGACGACCGTCATATTTGTCTTAATACATTCATATTAGGCCTTCAAGGCCTATAACAATGAGAATTCACTATCAAAGGGCATAAAGCCTACGAAACCCGATCCTCTGTCGACAGCCCGACAGAGTTGACAATGTTCAATCCATAAAAAGAAATGCTCCCCAAACACCCCGATGATGGCCGTGTTGAATGCAGATCTCAACCGGAGGGGTTCACGAACATTTTCAAATGTCTCCCAAATATCCAGAGTCCATTTCAAATATTCCAAAGCTCCATCCAAAAATACTCATAAAAATCCAAAAATCCAAAACTTCACAAAAATCCTAAGATCCCAAAAATATTTAAAAAATGAAATTATCCATCTCAACACTCAAAGCAAAATCCATCCATCATCCGCAACAGTCTGTCGGGGTGGACAAATTTAAATAAACTCTAGCTCACTAAGAGCCAAATGCCTAGTCGAAAATATCACTAGGATCAATTCTCAAGACAATCTTCTGCTAGTAAGGACGTGGTACGTGTCCTCTAACCGGCGGTTTGCCGCCAAATGGCACCGCAGGATAAACGGTTATGACCCGGGGCCCTCTGAACTGAGTGGTTTTGCCGCCAAATGGCACCACGAAATACCGGTTATGGCCAGCGCCGATACGCTCCTTATTGGCATCAAATCCTTGAGACATGAATCAATAGGATATGATCGATAGGGTGCAAAGCCCTCTGTCAGCTAAGGTGGATTGAAATTTGTCCCCTTAGACAAATATCTACCCCAGGTCTACAAGGTCCCCTTGGACGAAGCAACCCATGGCTGCTGACAAGGATCCTTCTGTCAGGTTGGGTCGACTACCTCCTCTGACTAAGTAGACCAGGGACCACGATGGCCCGGGACGACGGAACCATGGGATCTTGATCGGGTCTATCATCCATTCCCCCACCATCCGCTTTAAGTATAAGATGGTGTAATTTCTATTTTAAATATTAAATCTTTTCAAACACCCAAACCTTTCCAAATACCCAAATCCAAACTCAACTCTCCAATACCAATGTCTATTACTGCTACTATATGCGAGATAACACGTATCATCTACGTATTTGATTGACGACTAGCCTTAATCGAAAGTTCTCTCTCGTTATTGGGAGGGGTAATTAACTATAGGGGCTTGCACCTATAGGAAACCAGAACTCAGATCATAAAGTCCTCGCAAAATGAGGGCGAAATCTCTGGGTAGTGTCTAATCTACAAACCCATCTGTCTTCCAAAATTTACCTCGGAACTTAGTTCGTTAAAACTCCCTCGCCGAATAAGAAAAGCGATTGGAAGCCGAGGCCGAATTTTCGGAGCCCACAATGCATGTATGGATGGATGGATGCATGCGTGTATGTATTGGATGCATGCATGTATATATATATATATATATATATATATATATATATATATATATATATATATATATATATATATATATATATATATATATATATATATAAGTTAGTAGTCTAAGTAAATTGGAGTGCTTCTAAATTTTTTGCTTTCTACATATGATGTTGGTAGATCATATTATTTAACGTATATTAGGCATAGGTGCGAGTTGCATTTACAAATGATATCAATTCGCTTATTAATGGTATGAATTTTATGTTGTTTATTACTTCAGCATGCTTAGCTATGCAATTGACATGGGAAAAAGTGTCTAATGTTTCTAAAGTTTCATGGGACATTTTGATCTTAAAGGTAATAGTTTTGAAAAAAAAATAAACACATTTTAAAGTTGTATAAATGACAATTGAACATATAGAAAAAGAGAGGTAAGCAACCAAAGAAATCCTTTAACACCTTGCCAAACTACAATATTATAAAAAAAACTATTTATTTTTTTAGCAAAAATTATAATAACAAAGCCAAGGAAAGTCACAATTTAATTTAACTCTCACTCTTAGCTTTGGGATCTCATACCATGTAATACATATTATGGTTGAGAGATAAGAGGCATTATAATAAATATAAGTCTTATGTCTTCTTAATATATAAGTTCATCTTGCTTTAGGCCAAACTTGTTCTACTCCCGCCTTAAATCAATTAAATTTGGGCCTTCCAATGGATGTAAACCCCAACCCTACTCAAATCACAGCATTTTAATGAATGTAAGCTCTAATAATAATCATATTCAAACCAGCTCCTATTGTAATAAGCCCACCAAAAATCTATTGAACACCTAAATTATAACAACTAAAAATTTATATATAGTTACCTTAGTCTATTCGGGTTTCTGGAGAGGAGGTAACCCATGACCATTAATCAAATTCTATGAAATTATAGTTCGTTAGTATTGGAAGACTGAGATCACTGGTATTCCCTTGATGACGAAATGATGAGATTTTGATCGGGTTTATTTTCATCCCCCAACAACTAACATTAATTGAAATAAATCTCCAAGTATTAAGTTTAAATTTAAATTGTATCGGAGTAATCATCCTTAATCGAGAGTGCTCTTGAGTGGGAGGGGTGATTAATTATGAGGGCTTGTGCTCATAAAAAGTTTAGACTTGAGGGCTTGACTTAAATATTAGTGGAAGTTTGGTTAATGAAAATTTAATCGACCTTATGGAGAATGGAATCCTAACATAGAAGATGGGGTTTGTAGTGCATTGTTCCTGAGTGAGCAGCTCTCAATTGAGAAGCCTTGCTTCTAGTTTTGTGAATATTGGAGAATGTCTATTTTTTTTTCTATTATTTCCTCTCTCCTGTAAAACAGGATACGAGATCTTCTATCCACTTTAGCTTCAATAAGTGCTACAGTAAACACCAGATTAAGAAAGCTGTTCGAAATCTCTGACAATGACATTCTTATCTGTATGAATGGGAAGAGGACTAGCCTAGTTGGAGCATCTAAAATATTGCACTAAAAGAAAATAAGGGGAATATGTCCTCCTCATGGTTAAGTGCAACATTGAGAGGGTCTGAAGGCTCTAATTGCATATATCTATTAAGAGTTTTTCCAAATTTTGTGTGCAAATATAGATTAAAGAGTGGGGAGCAGCAACCTTTATGAGTGTTAATAGACTTTAGTTTATCTATTTGCTCCCCAAGAACATGATGTTTGAATTAATAACAAACAATTTTCTTAAATTTGGATGAGATTTAAAGCAATTAGAATATTTGTGTCCAAAAGTTTTGCTAAATATACAATTCAAGGAAATGTTTTCAAAGTCAACCTTCAATTAATATTCGGAAGAGGGGAGCCCAATCCAAATCTCCCTGTCTAGAGGCAAAGTAACATTCATCTCAACTAGAGCACATAGAAGGCCTAGAAAGATGAGTAGTTTCATCATCTAGTTATGATAGTTTTCTGCAAATAGAACCCATATAATATAATGTAGACTTATTGAAATAGTGTAGCCGAAGCGGAGCAAAAGAAACCCAAATTTGAGTAATAGGAGATTCCATGAAGTCAAAGTGAGTGACCACTTTAACATGCACATCAGACAACCACACACATTGTAGGTTCGACGAGAAAAAAGAGAACTTATAATCTAGTAATAATATTTCGATGATCAATAAGTCCAACATAATATTTACCAATCAAATGTATGTCTAATAGAAATGAACGAATAATCTCAAGACTACGGTGCCTCATCGAGAATTTACCCACTATGGTGAGAGATAATGAAGTATCTAGCTCAAAAATGTCAACATTTGAATAAATAAGTGTTGGTATACCTTGAAATGTGGAGGGATCTATGTGTTGGGGACATTATAATCCTTGATGAAAAGATAATAGAAACTAAGTAGGTAAAGAATGCCTAAAATTAGAAGCCTTCAGTCTCCAAACAATATATGTGAAGGATTAATGAGCACCGACAGTAGGGATTTGTGGCATTGAATATAAATATGACTCCCTGAGATGCAAGGAGTTATCGAAGGAGGAGGTTTCATTTGAACTTGAGGTTTATTCAAAAACCAACGTGTAGTCAAGTTTAGAGCATGACGAGATAAGGCTCATGTGAAACCGGTGCCAAAGGAGGATGATCCAAAGCAGAGGTTGGAATGTCAATTGAAGCACCATCCATAATCGATGGAAGTGGAGCATGAGGATGAAGGTAAAATGAAGAGCAAACATTCACAAAAGGAAAAAAAAAAAAAAAGCAAGTCAAGGAGCAAAACATATACCCTAGGTGCAAGAGAGATCGAGGGAAACAACTATCCTGAGTGTGACATGGGCAAAGTTGGATTTCATGAGGCATTGACAAAAAGTGGATGAAGCCCAAAATTAAAGTCAGTGAACAAATGAGATGGGTCGTCTAATTGCGGTGGAGTGCAAGGTCGCAAAGTCAAATATAAGTGTGATAGGCACATGCATGCCGACGTGTGTGAATAAGTGAGGGTTGCTAAGCTACTCGCTGAAGTGAGGTGCAGAAGCAAGCCGTGATATGGTAGAATGTGGAAGCAAGGCGTGGAAGCATGTCAGATAGGAGGATGTAATTCATGAAGTAATTCGTTTAGCTTAAGACCATGGTTAGGGTTTAGATTCAATTATTAAATGTAAATTTGATTTTTGCTACCAATTGATATAACAGAAGATGGATTTTGTTGATAATTTGAACCAATATCATGATGCATGCATGATTGTAAATATCTTTTTGATATACTTCTTCCTTGTCTAGAAATTAGCTTGATTTTTTCCTCAGATGTAAAGGAATTGAAGAGCTGAGTTTTAGAGAATAAAGAGAGGTGACAAGTGCTTATTATAGCCTGGTTACTATAGCACATGGGTGTTATCATAGTAATGGGGGGTGAGATATCAAAATGGGAGAGAGAAAGAGATTGGAAGGTGAGAGGAGACTGCCAATTAGGAGAGAAGGGATGAGAGCGAAAATGGGAGAGGGAATCATTCAAAGAAATTCATTCATAGGTCAATAATTCAACCCTTATTTATAGGAAATGGGTATCAAAATAAGATCAAATTAATTTGAATTAAAATTTAATTTAAATCTTGATGACTCCTAATATTCCTAACATCTAATTTAAAATAGAGCTAAATTCTGGCTATAAAATAAAATTAAAATCCTAATGTTCTGAAACAATATAGATGCTATAATACTCTAGAAATTATCTTTGCATCAAGTAAGCTTAGCTTTATATTTGCTAGCATTGGCTAATGCATTGCCTTAGACAATAATGCTCTCCATTTTTTTCAACTTTAACCTTAGTATATCTGGTGGTCCCTTAGGCTTCTCTTATAATTTCATGATTGGCTAAAACAAATTGCTCTTGGTAAATGCTATGGTTCATACGTGGCTACTGTATGCTTACCTAGCGTAACAAAACTTTAGCATCAGCTGTTTTGGTTTATTAAATCGCATAGGCATTTTTTTTTCTTCTTTGATTGTTATTATACAGATCCTAAATAATTTATTGTTTCCACGCTCTGCGATTTTTGTTTTATAGTGGTTTGAGGTTTTCCTTGCATAAACTTCTACTAGAGTCCAATAGAAAACTAGTTCTTTTACAGTTGCATCACCTCCTTTGCTATTAATTCTGCAGTTCCATGAATTTGAATGTGTATTTTTTGTTATGTTTCAAAATTGATTTCCCAGAAATTGATTTTGTGGTAAATTTCGTAGTTTTAATTTTTTACTGAATATGCTTTTTTATTTTATCATGTTAATGAGGCCATGCCAAAAATTTGAAATTCCTAGCTGCCAAAAATTACTTGGTTTGATTTTTTGCAAACTAATGTAGCTGGTTGCCCATCTTGATCTTGTACTTCCATAAGCGTTTTGGTTCTTTTGTGCTTCACGGATCAATTTTATTTCAGATGAAGAATGTAAAGTTTCCATAGTGATGTGTTCTAGTTTTTCGGGTGCTGCAAGACTCCCTGGGTTTCATGTATGTGTTGGGAGTGGTGGAGAGAGATTACTTCCCGAATGGTATTCGGAAAAAGGAGGGAGTAGAGGATGTAAAGAACCAACTGTCTGCCTGACCAAATCAAAACAGCAGAGCAGAAGAAAAAAGAAAGATTACACATTCACCTGACCAGATCGAAACAGTGAATGAGGAAAGACTCAGTACTCAAATGACTAGATCGAAACAGTGAACAAGAGTAAAGAAAGAAAAGAACCAACTGTCTGCCTAACCAGATCAAAACAGCAGAACAGAAGAAGAAAGAAAGGTCTCACATTCACTTAATCAGATCGAAACAGTGAATGGAGAAAACTCATTGCTCACTTGACCAGATCGAAACAGTGAACAAGAGTAAAGAAAAGAAAGGAGAGAGTTCTACATTCGCCTGAACATATTCGCAATGGTGAATGAGAACAACTCAATATCTGCCTAACCATATTCACAACAGCGAATAAAGAGCTTCCCTGAAGTCTAATGTCCGCTTGACCAGATCGAAACAACAGGACAAAAGAAAAAGCCCAACATTCACCTGACCATATTCGCAACAGTGAATGAGGACGACTCAATGTTTGCCTAACCTTATTCGAAACGGCGAAATAAGGAGTCACTAGAAAACTCAACAACTCCCAAACATGAAATAAAAAAAATAGGGGAATGAAGAGGTAGTGAAGTATGCCTCCAGGGACTCTGTCGTGCACCCAACCAGAAAGGGGAGTTCAACATTCACCTGACCATATTCATAACGGCGAATGAGAATGACTCAAAATCCATCTGACCATTTTTCGTAACAACGAATAATGAGCCCTCCTGAAATTCTAATGTCTACCTGACCATATTCGAAAGGTTGGAAAAAAGAAGAAAGTCTAACATTCACTTGACCATATTCGCAACTGTGAATGAGAACTACCCAATGTCTGCCTGACCACATTCGTAACAGCGAGACAATGGGTAAAAGAAAAGGGGTTCAACATTCGTCTGACCATATTCGCAACGGCGAATGAGAACAGCTCAGTATCCGCTTAATCATATTCGCAACAGCGAATAAAGAGCTTACACCCAAAAGTCTAATGTCTGCCTGACCATATTTGAAACGACAAGACAAAAGAAGAAAAAGAATCCAACATCCACTTGACCATATTCGAAACGGTGAATGAGGACTACTCAATGTTCGTCTGACCAGATTGAAACAACAAAACAAAGAGTAAAAGAGAAATGAAGTGACAAAAGGGATTTCCTGAACATAGGAATCCACAAGCAATATCAAAGGGAAAACCCCTCACATGGGTCTGTCCGTAGAGGATCACCGACCGGAAGGAAGATCAATACTCTCATGCAAAATCAAGGCAAAGCTATTATGATATCAATATGGGGATGAACATGACAGAACAATCACACATAGAAAGATCCAATGGAATGAACCCAACTGAAAAATGAAATTAGAACTTGAATGGGAGAGTGACTCCCAAAATAAGTGAGAAACATTAACAACTTGAATGTGATAGTGACTCCCAGCAAGTGAACAGATCAATAACGTGAATGAGAGGGTGGCTCCTAAACAAGTGAACAAAGTCAACAACTTGAATAGGAGAGTGGCTCCCAAACAAGTGAACAAAATCAACAACTTGAATGGGATGGCTCCCAAACAAGCGAGCAAAATCATAAACTTGAATGGGAGAGTGGCTCCCAAATAAGCAAGCACAAAAACAACAACCTAAATGGGAGAGTGGCTCCTAAGCAGGCGAACAAAACTAACAACTTGAATGGGAGAGTGGCTCCTAAACAAGTGAACAAAACCAATGATTTGAGTGGGATAGTGGCTCCCAAACAAGAAAACACAAAAATAACAATCTGAATGGGAGAGTGGCTCCCAAGTAAGTAAGCAAAACATACAACTTGAATGAGAGAGTGGCTCCCAAATAAGAGATAGCGACATATAGGATATCAAGAGAAATAATGCACGCTAAATGGTTGTTTCTAAGCAAAACAACCATAACTCAAAATAACTAGGATCCAAAAGAAAATGAGAGTGCAATCAAAGGAATATCATATCAGTCCCTAAAAATGACTTATAATTAAATGTTGGGGTCCAAAAATTTTCATGCATGAATTTTCAAAAGAACAAGGTGAATATTTAAATATATTCAATAGTGGAGCCACTAAGAGAAGTCAAATACGCACCAATTAATTGAGAAAAGTTTAATTCATATATTTTTTAAAGAGTAGAATTTTTATCAAAGAGTAAGAGTATTATCTTTAAGAATGAAAGATTTACCTCTTATTATTTTGACCCAGTCAAAATGACAAATTGGACCAAATTTGAAAATTCAGTAACAAGTAGGTTGACAAGTAGATTTGAATTTGAGAATTAAAAACATAGATCTAATAGACTTAAAATTTTAATTAAATCTTTATACATTAAAAGATCTAACCTTATTAAGGATGAATAGAAGAGAGTAGAGTAGGAAAGATGAACTCAAACTAGGCACCAAACTAGGAATACCTATAAAAGTGAATAATACAACATTCAAAGATGGAGAGAGAAACCTGTCCCACCGTGGTCGCCAGAAATTTGTGGGTCTCCGAAAGGATTCCGCTCATGGGGTTCAAATGCAAAGGGTACGGCTGCACTATCCCGTAGGACAAAAAGATCATAGGCCTTTATACATGACATAAGCAGATCAATGGAAGAGCAGATGGAGTTATACATACGATTAGCCATGAAAGATAGCCGCTTTCACCTACACACCTCGATGGATAATAATATGTATAACCTAAAAGGCACAAGATTTCTCTCATCCGATACATCAGCTCGAATAAGATTTATTTGATGTGGGGATCGATTTCCCACGGGCGCAAGCCCCCGTGGTTAATTACATCCTAGGCTTTGACCTAAGAAAACTCTCGATTAAGAACGTTGTATTATTCTCTTCTTAATTTGGTGTGCAGAGAAAGTTCCTAGGTTTTACTCCGAAGAAAATAAAATATTCATTTTATCCTTAATGATGATTAGACTTTTTGAATGAATAAAGATATGATTAAGATTTTGAGTTTAAAAGACCAAAGATCGAATTACTATCCTAAGAGAAATGACAGATTCAAAACACATCAGAAGTAAAAAAACACACTGAGGGGTGTACACTCTGGGCTTATGCTTGCCTGGAGTGAGCTGCCAGCTAACATCCTAAATACAATCAATCGTCTTATAAGTATGCAAGATAGGAATGCGCTATCCTAAAGAATCAAAGGTTTGTAGTTCAAAAGGTTTAAATTAGGGACTCTATAATATGCAAAAGAATATACCTAGTACCGTGTATGATGCATGAAATAAATGCATAAGTAAAAGTATCCTTATGTCTACTTAAAGATAAGGTGACATTTTCATTTTAACGATGCTGATGTAATGCATGTATGTAAGGTGCACTGTGGAGTAAAGTGTATAACAATGCATGTATGACATCCAGAGTACAAAAAAAATAAATAAACACATCAAGGATATCCTCCAGGCAAGGTATCCGCATCATATCACAATGGAAAATCATCCTAGCGGTGCCCACTTCGTGTGGGAAAACAACGATGCCCACTTCGTGTGGGAAAACAACGATGCCCATGACACAAATAGGTGGCCTACACTACAGGCCTAAATGACCCTAACGGTCTCTAGAGCTCACAGAAGGTGGGAGGGTATCATACCCAAAATCAAAAGAAAATGGAACATCCTAGCGGTGCCCACTTCGTGTGGGAAAAACAATGATGCATATAACACCAATGGGTGAGCATACACTATAAGCTTAAGGTGACCATAAGGGCATCTAGGGCTCACAGAAGGGGGCAAACTTTGGCCTATAGGGTCAAAGCTTCATTAGTGCACTAACCTATAGTCAGCTACCTAAACATGCTAGAATATACATTAAACTAAGCTATTAATAAGATGTGTATGATGTGTAGCAGTTTCAACATATAATTAGGAGTTTTTTACAAGTTGCAGAAATTACACATGACCGTGGCGCGGCCACTTAAGAGCTCCAAGCGAGCAAATTATCTACTGATTCTCAACCATGCATAACCCAATGTATCTCGCAAAACAAAATAAAAGAAAAGTGCACAAATGAGCGTAGATGCCATTTCTAAAAAGGAATGTAGGTAAATAAAAACATAACTAACAAGAAATTTAAGATTAACATTTATAAAACATGTGCATGTAGTAAACATTGAATAACAAAAAAAAAATATCGGCCTAACCTAGAGCTAGAAGTCGTGTCCTAACAAAACAAGACTAGGCACGTGTAACAGGCTGTATGGTTTAGGGTAATCCTATGTAGGATAATTAGTTCAAGTTATTTGTGTTTTGATTTGTTAAAGGTTAAGGGAGGGATTTCAGTTTAAGTTTAAGTATTAATGTTTTAAGATTGATTTTTAGAATTTACTTTAGTGTTCGATTACCATCTTTGTTGTTCATCGAGGCTGTGAGGTTTATTTCACCCTCCTTGAGGCTAACTTAACAGCTTTGTAGGCCTGAGTTATCCAGTGGAAACCGTTTTTGTTGAATTATTTTAGTTGGTTATAAATTAAAAAAGAAATGTGAATTAAGTAATTTATCATCAATTAATGTTTGATTTAAATCATTAATAATCAATTAATTTTAAAGTTTTAGCACTCCATTGAGTCCATTCATGGCGTTGTGCCATCAGACTCGAGGAACCAGGCCTCCTTAGGACACTTAGCCCCGCAGCCCGGAGTAGTCCATCTAATAAACTTCATCTTTGGAGTGGTTGTTATGTATTAAGGGGTTTATTGATTGGTTTTAAAAGATAAACTTAAGGTTTGATTGAGTTTTAAATTTTAGATGTCTTTTATCTTAATGAGTTTTAGTTTTGATTCACCCTCCTAATTTTAGTCTACATCTTTTAAATTTTAGGTTGGTTAGAGATTGATTAAGAGATTGGTTAAATTTGGTTTTAGTTGTATGTTTTAAGTTTGCATTTCAGTGGTTATATTCATTAATTATGATTTGAGTAAAAATTAAGTGTTTTAATGCATTTTTATGGGTTGAATTAAAGTTGATTCGTTGGTTGATTATTAGTGAGTTAAAGCATACTAAACCTAGGAAAATGTGTTATTAAGTTTATGTTTTGATGTCTCTATTCTATAGGGAGCATGCACCCTAAGTCTATGTTATCTAAGACTCGGTCTTTAATTTTTGTCCTTAGATGTCACTAGTGTTATAGGGGACAAAAGGAAGTGTGTTTCTAACCCTTTTAGACATTCGTACATGTATCAATGAGTTTAAGGATCCATGAATAAGATAATAAGTGGAAAAGTAGTAGAAAGATAACAAAAAAAGAGAAAGACGACAAAATGTCAAAAGGAAAAGAAAAAAATGAAGAGAACAAAATCATAAAGGAATGTATGCATCTTTACTATTGGGCATACCTCTTTGAAGTCAAGTATGCCTCTAAAACGCCCTTCACCCCAATTCAATACAATATGAATAAGGAAGAAGATGTTTTTAATGCCCTTTGTTATCCCCACGTTCCAAACAAAACACTCAAAATGACCGACTCAACTACATATATTATTTCCTAAACAAAACACAAACTACCCGAGGGGAAAGTAGGCTCCCAAAACTTAAACCAAAGTAGACTTACAACTCACATTCTTCCAAACCCAACCTTTAGAAGCAAATACGATTAAGAAAAAGACAACCCTCACACTAAATGTCATTTTGTTCCAAAAAGACATAAAGCGACCTTGCTACATAAAGCTAATCATAAGACTAGAAATCAGAAAATGGCTTATGAAAACTTCCAAATGAAACGACATATAAAACTTCTTTCAAAAGCAATCCACCAAAATTCTTTTTGACACAAAAAGAACAATCGAGTGCTTTCATTTATTTGGCGTGGGTAAAACCAAGAAAACCTCATAAAACATTTATAAAACTTATCACAAAATAACTCATAAAGCCTTCCAACAAGAAGAAATACAAGAAGCATGATTTTCTAGCACAAAACAAATCATGGTATCATTCCAATCATAAGACAAACCATAGCTCTTTCAAACATAAGATACATAAAAAACTCTTTTCAACACAAAACAAATCATATGTCTTTCAAATATAGAGCAAAGTCATCCATCTCTCAAGTATAAGATAATTCACAAAATTTTCCAACATAAAGCAGATCATAAGATTTTCGCATAAAGCAAATCATGAATTTTTTTTATCTCAAAACATAAGTAGTAAAAGAAGTAATAGAGAAAGAGATAGGCCAATAGAAACAGAAGAGATAAGGGTAGAGAGGATAAGAGACTTAATGCATATTTGACAAAGTTCTATCTTTCCAACAATCATCCAACAAACCCTCCATGCTCCACTCTCCAACAATCATCCTAATAAAACCCCCATCTCCAACACATTTCATGCTCCAGTACACACACATTTCTCTCACAACCATTCCATTAAACATCACAAACCATTTTATATTCATTTTTTGCACAATGGATTACAACTGAAGATAACAAACTTTGCAAATGATATTGAATCTTTTCCAACCAACTTTCAATTGGTGAGGCATAAAGAAGATGCACTTGAGAGCTACAATTACAACTACCAAATATATGTCAAACCACTTCTTATACTTCCACCAGAGCTATCATAGTAAAACATATATTCAAGGAAAGAAATCATATCTCTTAGCCCAAAGCCATTTCATTCCTTCCAAAGTTTATAAGAGGCACGCCAACATCACGTTGCAACATTGATTCAAACACAAAACACACTATTACTTATCCAACTCTTCATCACAAAACAACTTTCCTACATGAAACCTCTTTTGTAGTTTCTCCAACAAGTTTGGCGACAAATCATGTATTCACAAGAGGCTTCAAAGTAAGGAAATATTATAGTATTCAGTAAGTTTTCACATGAAAGACAATTTTTGCACATAGATTTCAAATTCTACAAGTCTTGACAATAGAATATTCTTATAAAATGCCACTATTCTTATAACACAAAACAAGAACCCACCATCATTTGTCTTGAGATTGATGAAGTTTATTTCAAGATAACGTCCATAGCAATAACAAAGTAAATCTGAGAGCAAACACTTCTCTAATCATGAAGAAACTTTTCCCAAACTTATAAACTTGTAAGCTCACAACCATACTTTCAATTGCTTCAATAATGAGACCTTCAGGAATCAAATTTCCTATTCAAAATCTCTAAAGGAGCATGTGAGCAGACAACTTATGCAATAATAAAAAAAAACCCACATACTTCCAACATATACCGAAGCTTATTACATATTCATATGTGTTTAATATCCACATGAAAGTCAAAGCATTAAATCTTAATCTTGGCTTCAACTACTCAAGATCAGAGCATTCACATATTGATATAAAGGAAAGGAAGGAGGAGAAGTTCTCACGATCAGTTATATGCACAAATATCTATGTTGCACGGATACTCCTATTTACGAGGCATGCTGTATCGGATACGTGTCGGATACGGATACGCCTCCGATACGGCACGGATACGTGTCGGATACGGCCTTGCCGTGTCCGATTAAAATATTATTTAAATTTGACTGGACACGCGTATCGGATACGCGTGTCCTATTAAAAAAAACACTGAGCCACGATTTACCCTTTTATTTTCGACTTTCCATCGTTTTCGCTCAATATTCATATTCATTTATGCGGCTGAAACATTTCAAAGAGCTAGGTTTTTCGTTTCCACACACGTGTTCATCTTCTTCGTTATAGTTGAAGGAGCGGCTCGATGACCCGAGCATAGAAGCAAACAGGATCATCCTTTGTCGACAAAGAGGCTTGACGACGCGATCATTAAAGTCGATAGGATCATCCTTCGTCGACGAAGCGGCTTGACAACGCGAACAGTGAAGGCGACGTGAGCAGTGTAGGTTCGTTTTCTTCATCGTTCTTCGTTTTCTTAATCATAGGCTCGGTATTGAAACTTGGTACCGCTTGGTACCGAACGTTACTGGAACTCGGTATTGCTCGGTACTCGGTACCGAGCAGTATTAGAACTCGGTACTGCTCGGTATTGGAACTCGGTACCGCTCGGTATTGGAACTCGGTATTGCTCGGTACTACTCGGTACTGAGCGGTATTGGAACTTAGTACTGCTCGGTATTGGAACTCGGTACTGCTCGGTATTGGAACTCGGTATTACTCGGTACTACTCGGTATCGAGCGGTATTGGAACTCAGTACTGCTCGGTATTGGAACTCGGTACTGCTCGGTATTGGAACTCGGTATTGCTCGGTACTGTAACTTGGTATTACTCGGTACCGCTCGGTATTGCTCGGTATGGAGGGGTACCGAATGGTACCAAGCGGCACCGAGGTCGAACCCCGCCAGGGGGCAGCGCCCCCTTAGACCCCCGGCAGAGTCGCAACATATCTACACTTTCACTTAAATTTTTTCATGTTTCAAATTCATATGTTTTAATTTGTATAGATCCTTTGTAGGATAATGAGTTCTAGTGGAGCAGGAATTGGTTCTGATGATGGTCCATCAGAAATTAATATTGAAGATAACAAACCTTTATGGGGTTATGTTACAAAAATAGGTAAAACATCAGAAGGGGGAGGCAATATTGCATTCAAATGCAATTTTTGTAATGCATCATACAAAGGATCATATTATAGAGTGAAAGCTCATTTGTTGAAGATTAGTGGTCATGGAATCAAAGTTTGCCCAAAGATAAGCTCATCACAAATGGCTGAATTACAAAGAAAAATCAGTGAAGCTGAGCAAAGGAGTAAAAAAGAGCTTCCAAAACATATTCCACTTCTAAGCACTCATGCTTCCTATCTTTCATCATCTTCTTCAATTAGATGTGATGACAGTACTGTAAACAAATGACCTTTTCGAATGGAGGGATTTGAACCAAAAAAAAGAAAACATGTTGTAGATAGTGCTTTGGAGAAAGCATTTAATTTACAAATGAGAGAACAACTAGACGGGGAAATAGCTAGAATGTTTTACCCAGCTGGACTTCCTTTTAACCTAGCAAGGAATCCACATTACAAAAATGCCTTTACATATGCATGCAATAGCAATCTTGCAGGATACGTGCCACCAGGATATAATGTCATTAGAACGAAGTTGTTACAAAGAGAGCGGGACAATATTGAGAAGTTGCTCGAGCCTACTAGAGGAGTTTGGAAGGAAAAAGGAGTTACTTTGGTTTGTGATGGGTGGAAAGATCCACAAAGAAGACCACTTATCAACTTCATGGCTGTGATAGAGAGTTATCCTAAGTTTATCAAAGCTGTAAACTGTGAAGGACAATACAAGGATAAGTTCTTCATTTCTAATTTAATCAAAGAAGTTATCATGATGGTGGGGCCTTCAAACATCATTCAGGTCATTACTGATAATGCACCTGTTTGTAGAGCTGCAGGTCTACTTGTAGAGCAAGCATATCCTCATATTTTCTGGACACCATGTGTTGTGCATACGCTTAATCTTGCTTTGAAGAATATTTGTGCAGCTAAGAATACCGAGGCAAATGAAATCACCTATAATGAATGTCATTGGATCACAGTGATTGCTGGAGATGCAATTGTAATTAGAAATTTTATTATGAATCACTCCATGAGACTCTCTATGTTCAATGATTTCTCTAATTTAAAGATGCTTGCAGTTGCTGAAACTCGGTTTGCCTCAGTAATAGTGATGTTGAGAAGATTCAAAAAAATAAAAAATGCTCTTCAAGCTATGGTGATCAGTGACAAATGGACATGTTATAGGGAAGATGATGTTGGAAAGGCTAGGTATGTAAAAGAGAAGCTTTTAGATGATTTATGGTGGGATGAGATTGAATACATCATAAATTTCACAGATCCAATTTATGAGATGTTGAGAGTAGCTGATACGGATAAGTCTTGTTTACATCTCATTTATGAGATGTGTGATTCAATGCTAGCCAAAGTAAAAGAAATTATATATAGACATGAGAGGAAGACACTTCATGAAGACTCAAGCTTTTGGGATGTTATCTATGCTATTCTAGAAGATAGGTGGAGCAAAAGTAATACACCTTTACATTGCTTGGCTCACTCACTAAATCCAAGGTAAATTTCAACATTTTTTCATTATGAATTCACAATTTGTTGTTTTGTAATTTCAACATTTTTTCATTATTTCATTTTAATGTTATTTGAAGATATTCAACAAAAGAATGGCTTCAAGAGGATCCTCAAAGAGTTTCTCCACAGAAAGATTTAGAAATTTCAAATATGATGAAGACATGTTTGAAGCGTTATTTTCCAAATGAGGAGGAGAGAAGTGTCAATATTGGGCTTGCTAAATTTTTTGGTTATTTAGAGGACTTTGGTGACCAAGAGTCATTGCGTGATAGGTGGAGAATTGATCCAAAAATGTGGTGGATTATACATGGAGCTTCAGCACCTCTACTACAAACAATCGCCATAAAATTGCTTGGCCAAGTTTCATCCTCATCCTGTTGTGAAAGAAATTGGAGCACATACTCATTCATTCAATCAATGAAGAGAAATAAAATTACTCCACAACGGGCTGAAGATTTAGTTTACGTGCATACAAACCTTCGACTTCTCTCAAGGAAAACTCCAACTTATATGGAAGGAGACAACAAGATGTGGGATGTTGCTGGAGATGGATTTGAATCTCTTGAGGATATGAGAATATTAGAAATTGCTAATCTTTCACTTGATGAGCCTGAATTAGAAGTTATGATATTTATTGAAGATGATATAGAAACTCAAAGACAAACCACTGAAGAAGCTAATCCTATCATTCCTTCTATTGAATAGTTGAAATTTCATGTGCTGGGCAATTTATCTTCTTGTTTTTATTGTTGTACTAGACATTTCAATACTTAATGCTTACCTTTATTTCAATTTTTTTGTCATTTCAAATATTACACTTTGATTATTTTATTAATTTTTATGTATTATTTATATATTATAATGCCGTATCCGCGCCGTATCCGTATCCTGTATTTTTAAGAATTGGCGTGTCCCGTATCCGTATCGTGTCGTATCCGTATCGCCGTATCCGTATCGGTGCAACATAGACAAATATTGAAGGAAAAGTTCATATATAAACTTCCTATTCAAGACAAATACCTCTTTGAGACATTTTATCATATAGCTAACCTACAATACTTAAGCAAAAAGAAACTAAAGCCAACAATTTGAGATCGATGCCACCTATTTCACATCTCAGAAAAATAACTTGTTATAATCATGTCGTAAACCCCCAAAAATATGAGAAGAACATATAGCATTGGAACACATCCATAAACTCCAACTTCTCCAAATATAATCACAACTGAATGTCCATAAAATAAATATGCTCATGAACAAGAAGGAGACACATGCCTAAGTGGAAGAAATTAGAAAAATCCTTCAATGAGTATGTAGGGAAGAAGAAAATCACAAGCCATCATCATCTCATGCTCAAGCAAAAGATCAAAGCAAAATAGATCTAAAACTTCAATCTAAAAGGAAATAGAATAAGTATGAGGAAAAATAGGATTAGAGAGCTATACTTGTCAGGGAGAGGAGTTCGGGTTCGGCTAGAGGAGGCGAATTCAGGTTGTCGGAGGTTGGAGGAGCTCGGTTGGGGTCCTTTGCACACGAGAGAACGGGAGGAAGATGAAGAGTTCGGCTTCTGTCCGCGCAAGCAAGGGAGGCGAAAGGAGGAGAGGCGACTGGAACGAGTTCGCCAAAGGGGTCCGGCCTGGCTGGGGTCGTCGGGACGGGGTGATTCCGCCGGGGTGTGCGAAAGCTAGAAATGGGAGGCTGGCTCAAGCTTTGGAGCGCCCGAACGCTTGGAGAAGAAGAATGGGGACCAGAGGGCTTC
This sequence comes from Dendrobium huoshanense, assembly GCA_016618105.1. NCBI lineage: Eukaryota > Viridiplantae > Streptophyta > Magnoliopsida > Asparagales > Orchidaceae > Dendrobium > Dendrobium huoshanense. The sequence goes on from CM028342.1 coordinate 16,241,307, forward strand.
GGTTGGGGATCTCCGACCAGAGAAAGAAAGCCGCTCGGATGGAGAGTGCTGAAGCCCGAAAAAATGCCCATCCAAGGTGACCGAATCTTTTCTTCTACTATGCTCTTTTGGGAGAGAGATCCACTCTCCAACCTTCTCTATACACTAATTCGACCCCTGCCCATTGAATCCTGCTAACGAGGGTCTGCCTTATTCTAAAACAAGTGTATCACGCGACTGAAATACCGCGACCGTAGCAGGCCCCGAATATCAACGAAATCGGCATCGTCGGTTTCATTTCTTGATTTAGGAATCAAATTCAAACTGACTAGAAAGTCAAATGGATTTAATTGAAATCGAATTAAACTAATATCGGGTTAGACTCGAGTCCAATTTTGAATTGATTCGAGTTAGTTTGGGCTCAAGCTAGCTCAACGAATTTAATTGCGCAAAATTGAACTCAAAATCAATAATCAATTTAAATCAAATCAGGCTCGGCGCAACCAGAATAAACTAGTCGAGCCTAATTGAACATAGCCGAGTCTAATCTGACTCAATTCGAGTCGACTCGAGCTCACACTGGGTTCGATGAGGTCTAATTAAGTCGATCAAAGATGCTCGAGGATAAATTGTTGAAAATCGAGGTCAACGCCTAGGTGCAAGAGAGGTCGCGTGAAACAACTATCCTGAGTGTGAACATTGGCAAAGTTGGATTTCGTGAGGCATTGACAAAAAGTGGATGAAGCCCAATATTAGAATCAGTGAGCAAATGAGAGGGGTCGTCTAACTGCGGTAGAGTGCATGGTCGCAAAGTCGAATATAAGTGTGATAGGCACATGCATGCCGACGTGTGTGAATAAGGGAGGGTTGCTGAGCTACTCGCTGAAGTGAGGTGCAGAAGCAAGCCGCGATATGGTAGAAAATATATTTTGTTGATAGGAGGATGTAATTCATGAAGTAATTCGTTTAGCTTAAGACCATGGTTAGGGTTTAGATTCAATTATTAAATGTAAATTTGATTTTTTCTACCAATTGATATAACAGAAAATATATTTTGTTGATAATTTGAACCAATATCATGATGCATGCATGATTGTAAATATCTTTTTGATAACTTCTTCCTTGTCTAGAAATTAGCTTGATTTTTCCTCTGATGTAAAGGAATTGAAGAGCTGAGTTTTGGAGAATAAAGAGAAGGTGACAAGTGCTTATTATAGCCTGGTTACTATAGCACATGAGTGTTATCATAGTAATGGGGTGTGAGATATCAAAATGGGAGAGAGAAATAGAATGGAAGGTGAGAGGAGACTGCCAATTAGGAGAGAAGGGATGAGAGATAAAATGGGAGAGGGAATCATTCAAAGAAATTCATTCATAGGTCAACAATTCAACCCTTATTTATAGAAATTGGGTATCAAAATAAGATCAAATTAATTTGAATTAAAATCTAATTTAAATCTTGATGACTCCTAATATTCCTAACATCTAATTTAAAATAGAGCTAAATTCTGACTATAAAATAAAATTAAAATCCTAATGTTCTGAAACAATATAGATGCTATAATACTCTAGAAATTATCTTTGCATCAAGTAAGCTTAGCTTTATATTTGCTAGCATTGGCTAATGCATTGCCTTAGACAATAATGCTCTCCATTTTTTTCAACTTTAAACTTAGTATATCTGGTGGTCCCTTAGACCTCTCTTATAATTTCATGATTGGCTAAAACAAATTGCTCTTGGTAAATGCTATTGTTCATACGTGTTTACTGTATGCTTACCTAGCGTAACAAAACTTTAGCATCAGCTGTTTTGGTTTATTAAATTGCATAGGCATTTTTTTTTCTTCTTTGATTGTTATTATACAGATCCTAAATAATTTATTGTTTCCACGCTCTGCGATTTTTGTTTTATAGTGGTTTGAGGTTTTCCTTGCATAAACTTTCTTAGTAGAGTCCAATAGAAAACTAGTTCTTTTACAGTTGCATCACCTCCTTTGCTATTAATTCTGCAGTTCCATGAATTTGAATGTGTATTTTATGTTGTGTTTCAAAATTGATTTCCCAGAAATTGACTTTAGTCATGGATGTTCTCACTAGACATTTGCAAGAGGATGTACCTTGGTGTACGCTTTTTGCTGATGATATTCTTCTTGTTGATAAGACTAGAGAGGGAGTTGAAAGTAAACTTGAATTATGGAGGTCAACATTAGAGACTAAAGGTTTTCGCTTGAGTAGATCTAAAACGGAATATATGGAGTGTAATTTTAGTAGTAATAGACCTAGTGAGGGGATTGTGACTTTGGGCGATCAAGTCATTAATAAGAGTACACATTTTAGATATCCGGGGACTGGGATCTATTATTCATAGTGATGGTGAAATTGATGGAGATATTATCAGCAGAATTCAAGTTGGATGGTTGAAATGGAGGAATGCATCGGGCTGCTTGTGTGATAAAAAAGTACCCCTCAAACTTAAGGGAAAATTCTATAAGATGGTAGTGAGGCCTGCAATGCTTTATGGTGCTGAATGTTAGCCATTAACAGAGAAGCATAATACTAAGTTAAGCGTGGCAGAAATGAGGATGCTCAGGTGGATGAGTGGCTTTACCCTTAGAGATAGGATTCAAAATGAGCATATACGTGAAAAGGTTGGAGTAGCTCCAGTAGAAGATAAGATTAGAGAGAGTCGCCTTAGATGGTTTGGTCACATAAAATGGCGGCCTTCCAATGACTCGGTTAGGAGAGTAGAGGTATTATATTTGACTTACGTTAAGAAAGGTAGAGGCAGACCTAAAAAGACTTGGTTAGAAAATATTAGGAATGACCTTTCTTTATTAGATTTAAACGAGAATTTGACCTTTAATAGGACACAATGGAGAAAAAGGATTCATGTAGCCGACCCCACGTAAGTGGGATAAAGGCTTGATGTTGTTGTTGTTGTTGTAAGCTTTTTTATTTTGTCATGTTAATGAGGCCATGCCAAAAATTTGAAATTCCTAGCCGCCAAAAATTACTTTGTTTGATTTTTTTGCAAACTAATGTAGCTTGTTGCCCATCTTGATCTTGTACTTCTATAAGCGTTTTGGTTCTTTTGTGCTTCACGGATCAATTTTATTTCTGATGAAGAATGTAAAGTTTCCATAGTGATGTGTTCTAGTTTTTCAGGTGCTGCAAGACTCCCTGGGTTTCATGTATGTGTTGGGAGTGGTGGAGAGAGATTACTTCCCGAATGGTATTCGGAAAAAGGTTGTTCTTGCTTTCGTAAATTAAACTTTATATCCTTCAGAAATTTTTTTTTTTAAATGATGTTTACGCACAAGATTATTTCTTTCTTTAGATGGGATAAAGTAAGGTATGCACTGCATGCAGCTAAACCTATTTCTCATTTTAGTTAATTGATTGCATTGGTGAATATATATATATATATATATATATATATATATATATATATATATATATATATATATATATATATATATATATATATATATATATATATATATATATATATATATATATATATATATTGGCACATTTAGTCCAATTAAGGCAGACTCAGACACACTTCGCATATACAAGTTTTGAATCCAAGACCTCTTAGTTAGTAGTCTTAACTCCCAATCAACAGACCAATGTGAGTTGTGTAATATATTTATTTTCAAATGCAGGAATAGAGCTGATACTGCGTACTGAAATTGCAAAAGCTGAACTTACTGCCAGGACTCTTACTAGTGTAGCTGGTGCAACTTTCACTTATGACAATTTGATTATTGCTACTGGTTCAAAGGTACAAACAGATATTTGCGTGTTTTTGGTGTGATCTTCGTTATACCGTAGGCATTAATATTTAAGTATAAATGTTTTTGTTTTGTGGGTGATTAATCCAAATCCCTTTGTCATATACACCATTCTTGAGGCTCTGCCTTGTGCCATGCAGGTCACAAGGCTGACTGATATTGGTGTTCAAGGGGCAGATTGCAACAATATTTTTTACTTAAGGGAGATTGATGATGCTGATAAGCTTGTCTCAGCCATACAAGCAAGGAAAAATGGGAAGTCTGTTATTCTTGGAGGTGGATACATTGGCCTTGAGCTTGGTGCAGCACTTCAAATAAATGATCTTGATGTCACTATGGTTTACCCTGAGCCCTGGTGCAGTACGTTTATTGTCAATGAGCTTTTGTTTCTTGTTCTTTTTTTTTGCTTGCTAATCCTCCCTACATTTTATTTAAAGATTGAAAAATAGTAACATAATTCTGATAGGAAATACTTGATTCCAAGTATTTCCTAATCACTTTAGCCAAAGATCTCACAGCAAACTGCTGTCCACAGCAGGAAATCAGCCAAAACAGTGGGAAAACACGAGAAAAACGATAGAAACACAAAGTAAGAACTTGTATTTTACTAGAAGATGAAAGGAAAATAGCAAAGATACAAGGATTCTCTATTCGAGAGGAGGATCGCACTCTCCCAATCTCTAGAATACGATCTAGAGCCCAAGTCGACAAGAAGAACAAGAGAAACTACAAGACAAAAACACATAACCCTAAACCTCCTCATTACTCCCTACTTAATGCATACAATTCAAAATAGATACAAAAGGATCTAATTGCCCTCACTTCCCCTCATTTTGGCTCCAAGAAACAACTTGAATTTCAAGTGGACCCCACCTCACTCCCTCCTGCGGTTTCCGCCTGTTTCCGCCCGCTGTTCGCCCGCCCTCTTCTCCGATAAAAATGAACCGGCCCGCTGGATTGGGCCGGCTGGACTGGTCCAGGGAGGACCGGTCTAACAAATTCTTAATTTAATTCCAATTCACTTTAATTTTTGATATCTTGGGTCTATTGTTCATAGTGATGATGAAATAGATGGGGATATTATTAGTAGAATTCAAGTTGGATGGTTGAAATGGAGAAATGCATCAGGCTTGTTGTGTGATAGAAGAGTTCCCCTCAATTCTATAAGATGGTGGTTAGATCTGCAATGCTTTATGGTGCATAATATTGGCCATTAAAAGAGAAGCATAATATTAAGTTAAGTGTTGCAGAGATGAGGATGCTCTGGTGGATGAGTGGCTTTTCTCTTAGAGACAGGATATGAAATGAGCATATACGTGCAAAGGTTGGAGTAGCTCCAGTGGAAGATAAGATTAGAGAGAGTCACGTTAGATGGTTTGGTCACATAAAATAGCGGCCTTCCGATGACCCGGTCAGGAAAGTAGATGTATTAGTTTTGACTTATGTTAAGAAGGGTAGATGTAGACCTAAAAAGGCTTAGTTAGAAAATATTAGAAATAACATTTCTTTATTAGATTTAAATGAGAATTTAACTTTTAACATAGTACAATGGAGACAAAGGATTCATGTAGCCGACCCCACATAGTGGGATAAAGTCTTGATGTTGTTGTTGTTCACTTTAATTTTGTCTACTTACTAAAAAATTGTCTACGTCCTCATACTGAAATTGATTTGTATTCAAAAAGGTTGTTAAATATTGAACAATTCATTTGAGAGAATTCCTTTTTTTTATTTTTTTTTAAGGATAGAAATTTGTTGACCCTCTCCCGTAACAAACAAAATAAAAAAAGAGAAAAAAAAAATCCCATACCTGCTGCAGGCGTTGCACGTCGCTCGCACGACCGACTTCGTTTCTCGCACGACCTCGCATCGTTTCATCGCACGACCTCACGTCATTAAATATGCGAGAGAATGAAGGTTTCGGGCGGCTAGACTTCGCTCCTTCTGCGACTTCTTTTCTCTGTCCGAGCGGAAGTTACGACATCTGATTGGAGGCAATAACGAGCTCGCGGCTGTGAAGTTACTTTTCTCCCTTTCACGCAGCTTCTCCAGTACCTTCGTGGTTGGACGACTCTGCTTCAGTGATGGCTTTCCCTTCTTGTTATGATCGGAAGCTCCGGCATTTTGATCGGACGGAAGAACTGGAGCTTGCCGATCATGAAGGTAACTTTCTCCCTTTGGATCGCTGCCTCAGCTCTGTCGTGGACGTTCGACTTCGCTCCTTGTCCGACCCCGCTCCTCCGACTTTTCCTTCCAGTTGGATCGGAAGTTACACATTTTTTATTGGAAGCAAGAAGCGTGGCTGTTCAACTTCGCTCCTTTGACGATTCCCTTCCTACCGAACAAGAAGCTACGACATTTTGATCGGAGCCGAGAGCAGGAACTCACCGACCGTGAAGGTAACTTCCTCGTCCTTGCATGCGGCTCCTCGGGCGAATCCCGAACAGAGAGGGTAGAGGGAGAGAGGGATTAATTAATTTTAATTTTAATTAAAATTAATTTTAACTCTAATTATTTTAATTAATTATAGTTAGTATAATTAATTATAATTAGTCTTAATTAAATGATTATAATTAATGTTATTTAATTATAATTAATTTAATTAACATTAATTTTAATTAATTACAATTAATTCGTATTAATTAATTAATGTTAATTAATATTAATTAATTCTAATTAATTAAAGATAAATATGATTACTTATTTTAATTAATTATAGTAATAATTAATTATTTTAATTAAATATAAATAACATAATTAATTAAGAAAATTATAGTTAATAAATAATTATAATTAATGTTAAAAAAAAGAGTGAGAAGGACCTGCTTGCCTCGATCCTCGAGCCAACACCGTCGACACTCGCCGGTCCCCAAGGTATAAGTTTCTAACTTAAACCCCGTCCTCGATGCACTTGACACATCGGTGGACCTTCTATACGCGCTCTTGTAGCACGGTGGGGTGGAGCCCGGTGTGAGAGGTGCGACGAGGCTGGTAAGCCCTATACACGTTCTTGTAGCATGGTGGGGACTGTCCTCGACCTCAACATCGGCGCCGACGACTGTTACGCAAAGGTATGATGTTTCAAATCCCATTTTCGGCATTTGCGGTGGACAAGAGAACCACCTATACACGCTCTTGTAGCACGGTAGGAGGGAGCCCGGTGCGATGCATACGACGAGAGCGTGGTGGGGAGAGTCACTGGTGTTCTCGTACGGGTACTGCTGAAGGCCCCATACACGCTCTTGTAGCGTGGTGGGATGAAAATTTGTACGGCTGCGGTGTCTAAGGACACCTACCATACACGCTCGAGTAGCGTGGTGGGAAGGCCCGGCTCCCCTACTTTCCCCCAAACGGGGGATATGCTAGGGTGCTGCCAAAATTTTCACTGAAGTACTAAAGCTTGAGCAATAAGAAGACCTTCTTGGGCAATAATATAGAAGACCTGTACTTGAACAGAAATGTACAGAACTTGAACTAAAATGTGCAGAGGACTTGTACGAACAACAAAGAACAAGAGCCTAGGCTCTAATTAACAAGTGGACTTGTGGACATGCATTTGATCAAAACCTAAACGATCAATCAAGATCAAAATCAAATGAAATAAAATTAGACTAGAACCAGAATTTAAATCAATTTGAGTATTCAGTTGAACTTGCAAAGACCCCAGAAGACTTTGAACAAAAAGTGAACATACAATTGAACTCAAAGAACTACAGGGGACTCAAATAGGAGAGGTTCATCAGGAGCCTGAACCATACTTCAATTCAACAAGCCAGCAGGGGACTATTTGAACTCAAATGAGTTGAACGAATGAACTCAAACTTGAACCCAAATAAAATTGAAATTTGAGTATAAGTTTGAACTTGAACTTACAAGACGAGCAAGGACATGGACTGAACATTTGAACTTGAAGACTTGGACTGCAGGGGACACGTGAACTTGTACTTTGGGCTTGAACTATATAACATTAAGTGGGGCTTATGAACTTGAGAAACTCAGATCCAGATGAATCTAAATTTGATCAATCACTTGCACTTGGAGCTTTTAAACAATCAACTAAATTTATACTACAAGGAATTAAACTCAAGGTGGTAAGAAGATTTGAACAAAATATCAGAGACTCAACTTGAATCCAAATAAGACAAGTGCAAGTGGACTCAGATTCAAATGAACTCGAATTTGATTGCAAGAGAGTTGAACAACATGAGCTTTAAAGAACTCAACTCATATGTCATGATTTTGGGTTTCTGAATTAAGGACCACAAGAGGCTTGAATCTCTAAAGGCTTCAGGAGACCTGAACTTCTACTCAAACTCAATCTATAATTTGAATACGCACATCGGTTTGAACTTGAACTAAATTCAAATATGGGTTTAGATATTGGATCTAAACAAAGTATAGAATGACATGCACTACTGAATGATCAACAAATAATCAAGCTTCAGCTACTAGCAAACATGTATGAGTAGGTGTAACGAACTCCTACAACAGTCCCTGCGAAGTCAAATGCGCCATGCTTGCAAGTACGATAGATGGGTTGCATAATGCATATGTGTCTCCTGTATGCATTACTGAAACTTCCGACACTAGCAATTTTGCCTTTTGATTGAAGAGGGCAAAACTGTCAATTGATGGCGGAAGATTCATCCCTGCAAACAAGTACAATCAGCAAAACCACCTGAGATTGGTGAAAGGTGGATATGGTGTAGGGACAACTGCTCTTCTACAAATACTTATAGGAGGTCATAGCATAAACAACGGGTCCTTGCAAATGAACACGTGGATAACAACAGTGGGTGTGTTGTAAGTACAACGAACCATTGTGGGCACAAGTACAAGCATCACCTACGATAGTGGTGATCAAGATGATGTCCGTATATCGGGTACAAGGGCAACTCGACGTACAAAAAAGGACACCTCCTGGAGGAATAAAAGAGATGTTTGAACAAATTAGAACAAAACTTTCTGGTGTTCCAAAGTTTCTCCTTGGTTCCACCCTTAGGAAGAAAATAATTATGGTGTCTACAAACGCCGGAGGTAACAACTCTACTACACTAAAGACCACAAAAGGGATTCTTCTCAAGGCAGTGGTCACGAACCTCAAGAAAGATCTCCCTGGTGAATGAGAAAAGGGGAGTCAATATCAAGATGATGAGATGCCTCATAACATTAGGACAATGCTACGCCACCGGATCCGCAATATTTGTACTAGCGGATAGAAGGCGTGTATAAGCTCTCAAATGAAAGGTTGTGTGCATTCAAATGGTAGTTACTTTCACAACTACAACTATTTCAAGCTACCCTTGCACGTGCACTATAAATTGTATACACATAGGTACACTAAAGGGGAAAGTACAATCCCGACCCGCATGGGCCCCAACGAGCGTGTTATTGGTACACACGTGACGCTTAGGGATGCTGCGCGGGTCAATAAATGAATTCAAGTTTGAACCCGATCATTCTATACGGATCAATAGGAGTCGACAGTGCATTTGTTTAAATATATTCATATTAGGCCTTCAAGGCCTATAATCAAGAGAATTCACTATCAAAGGCATAAAGCCTACGAAACCCGATCCCCTATTGGCAAGTTGATAGGGTCGACAAGGTTTAATCAATGAATGACCCCACACCCCAATGATGGCCGTGTTGAACGATGGTCTCAACTGGAGGAGTTTTCAAATATTTTTAAGTGTCATCCAAGCTCCACTCAAAAATCTCAAAATCCTAAAATCCAGATATTTAAAATTGAAATCAATCCATCAATCACTCAAAGCAAAATTCATCCACCCTCCGCAACAGTTTGCCGGGGTGGAAAAATCAAGATTTACTTCACCTCATAAAAGAGTTAAATGCCTAGTCAAAAATATCACTATGATCCATTCTCAAACAATCTCATGCTAGTAAGGACGTGGTACGTGTCCTCTAATCGGCAGTCTGCCGCCAAATGGCACCGCAGGATAAACGGTTATGACCCGAGGCCCTCTGAACCGAGTGGTTTTGCCGCCAAATGGCACCATAAAATACCGGTTATGGCCAGAGCCAATACGCTCCTTAATGGCATCAAATCTTTGAGATATGAATCAATAGGACATAATCGATAGGGCACAAAGCCCTCTATCAGCTAAGGTGGATCCAAATTTGTCCCCTTAGACAAACATCCAATCCAGATCTACAAGATCCCCTTGGACGAAGCAACCCAAATTTATTGGAGATGTTAATTTGAGGTTGAAACTAAGAATTTGGAGGACCCTCACTAGAATAATCCAAACTGATTGAACTAACGATTGTCGATTCTGTTAGTTGAACATGAAGAAGATGAAGGGAGCTGTAGGATTTCATTTCCTCACATGGAGTTGCGAGGAGGCGAAGGGTACCTTTGCGAGGAAGACGAAGGAACTTTCGATTCATTCTCACACGAGGAGGTGAAGGGATGGCAATTTCCATAATCGTGCGATGGAGAAGAAGGGTTTGATCACAAGAAGTTGCAGATGTGGAGCTAAAGGGGGATGGTTTGGTCCCTTTAAATATGGAAAAAGGAGGGGATGGAGGGGGATTACGAATGAGTTGTTGAGGGTGGAGACTAATCTAAAAGAAGGCGGGTGCAAACTAGAGAGTGAGGGAGTTCGAGTAGCATTAGGCGATTGAAGAAGAAGTGGAATGTTAGTTTTTTAAGTAATTTATTTATTTTTTATTTTAGAAAATTTTAACTTATTTTTTTAACAATATTATTTTTATGAAAGGAGAAGAGTAGAAAATAAATTGATTATTTTATGAGATGAGTGAAGTTATGGAATCTAATTAATTATGATATATTTATAATTTAAATAAGAGAATATATATATTGATAGAGTACACCCATTTATAAAATTGTTTGGGGATGCAACGCACTCATGCACTTGAAATGTAAAAAGTTTTGAAAAGGAAAATGAAAAAGGGAGTACCTTAATTGGTACTATTTAGATATTGTCTCATGTGACGGTTGTATTAATTATACAAAATGATAACATATGGTAATGTGTCATATAGATATGCATGATATTTATGGTCATTCTCAAAAGAAATTTTAAATAGAATTATTTTATTTTTTTATTTTGTAACAAGCTTGCATATTGTTCAAAATACAATGGTGTTACTATAATTTAGAATGTTGTGCTCTTGCTAAGTTGTGTTGTGATTCAACCCTACGGTTTGCAAACTTGCACTAATATCATATGAAGAAATGTAAATGAGTAGAAGAGGATATATAATATTTTTCACTAAGATACATTTCAGTTTCAGTGCCCTTTAGCACATTGGAAATACTTTGTTGTTAGAAATTTTAGCGAACATAATTTTAAATAACCATCCGACCGTCTATTCCAGCCTCTTTAATTCAAGCCTCCAAGCTCATCGTGAAATTGACTTTTTGTAGATCATAAAAATCTTTATGGTCAAACGTTGAGTCATATTGTCAGCTATTAGAATTGATGTGATGGCTCATGAGGCTACCCATTCCTCTCCCAAGAGACCAACCTCCATTAGAACACCAAGACCGAGAACAATTGGCTGAAGTCTAATTATGCTTGGGTATTTGCATTCATTGGAGGTCTCAAACTAAGAATATAAAGTATTCAAAAGAGAGTGAAATTTTTGGGTAGTGCTTAATCTATTAATATGATCCGCCTTTGAAAACTTTTCTTCTTTGGTTCCTTTCACAGCACCCGCTATGCATTAAATAAAAGCTATTTTTCATGATTTTAACTCATGAACTGTACGTCACAATGAAAGTATTCTAATTTATATTCATGACATATTAAGGTTTTCTTCAATGGTCCGCATAACTTAATCCACTTTTGATGCCTTTCAGATTTATGTGATGATATTTAGCTATTGCTGCATTGTTGCGTAACTTTTGTTTGTTTTTGGCTATTCTTGGCCAGTATTCTTATTTACATTTGCTTTCTTAAATTTGCATTACAGTCGTTATGAAGTTGCTAAGTAACTGAATGCTTTCCTATTGTCTGTTTTTTTTTTTTTTTTTTGGGTTTCAGACTGATAGTTTCTTCAAGACAAGCGTCCCTAGTGTTTATGCAGTAGGTGATGTAGCAACCTTTCCTTTGAAGTTATACAAAGAGTTGAGGAGGGTAGAGCATGTTGATCATTCAAGAAAATCAGCAGAGCAGGCTGTAAAGGTATGCCTTGAACTTTGTTAGTTCTCTTTAGGCTGCGTTTGGGATGGCTCTCTTATTGCTTCCTAAAGCAGCTTTCAAGTATAAAATTTAAATTTTTTAACTAAAAAGTTGTTTTAAGAAATAGTAAAAAAGCCGTCCCAAACGAAGCCTTAACCTCTTATGGACAGGCTATCAAGGCAAGCGAAGCAGGCCAAACTGTAGAAGAATATGATTACCTGCCCTACTTCTACTCTCGTGCATATGATTTATCCTGGCAATTCTATGGAGACAATGTTGGTGATACAGTTCTGTTTGGCGACAATAACCCATCGTCTGCGAAGCCGAAATTTGGTTCTTATTGGATTAAAGATGGTAAGGTTGTTGGTGCATTTCTTGAATCTGGTTCTCCTGAGGAGAACAAGGCCATTGCAAAGATAGCCAGGCTCCAGCCACCTGCACCAGACTTAGAGCAGCTAAAAAATGAAGGTCTTTCATTTGCATCAAAGTTCTGATGCACTACCCTCTTTAATTTACAAAAGAAACTTGCGCAAGAATATTTCAATCAAAATTTGGTTGTTATAGATTTTGTTATTGAGGCTTTAAAGGCATTATGCAAGTATGATAACATATATAGTAGTGATATTTGAGATTTTTTTTTTAAAATCTTCTATGCATGATGAAATAGACTGATCTGATCTAATTAAAATTTTTAATCATTTATTTTTCATTTAGAGCTTTCATAAAATATCAAGCGCATTCCTTATCATTTCTGATTCAGACATGTTTATTTTTTGCTCAATTGTAAGTTCACTTGTATGTGTTGCAACTAAATTTTGGTAAGTGGTTGAAATGATGTCATCTTTTTCTGTCTGTGTTCCTGTTTTCGATGAATCCATGCCCAAAAATAAATTACTTTGCATACCATTTTCACATCTTATTTAAATAAAACTAATTAGGAAGGCATGCCACAAGAGTTCATGTAAGTTATATTTATTTATTTTGTAAGCCCTTTTATGAGACTTGGTATAATTTTAATTGTTAATTTTATTTTATTTTTTAATATTTTTTTATCTAGCATATTTTACTTTTTTCACATTATTTTTGACCCGAAAATAAAAATTTTCAACACTTACGTAAGTTAGACGTACTAAACAATGATGAGCCTTTCAATCATACCAAAAAAGAATATAGGAGACATCAACACCAGAATTAAGTCTTATAGCACTTCATGAAATATAGAAATAAGTAGTATCTAGGCTTTAGACGGGCAATCATTGCATTCATCATACAAAAAAAGGCGTGCATGGACATTGAGGCTGTTCCATAAATAAAGAATAGGATAATATAGTTTTCCTCATGTCCAGAAAGATGCGTGCCTTGCACAAGGTTCCTTTTTTGTATGGCATGTAGGGGTGGCGAGGTTGTTATGTATTGGGGTTTAAAGAAAGAGACAGAGTGAGGTCATAGTGACAGAGAGGTAGGTGTGGCACCCATAAGATAGGGAGTATATAGGAGAGGAGAAGGGATAAAAGAGTTAGGGAAGACTATATATAGATTTGTTTTCTTTTTTATTAAAAGGAGAGGGAGGGGATTCCGTAAATGTTTCTATGTTTCAATTTACTATGTTTCAATTTCATCCGAAGTCTATTTGGCAAAATGAATGATAGATTTAGAATTTTTCGAGTTAGTCTTTTGTTGAACTATGCATGTTCATCATGACATTTAATTGTATCAAGTTGTAGATTATATATGGAGGTCAACAAATGCCTCTATGATAAATATGGTATGCTCCCCACTATAAATTTATTATATCACAATTATCCAGTCAAAATGATTTGCAGCTTATCAACCCATAAGCCTAGGGTGCTGTGATTTCTTATATATTTCTAGTTCATATATTCAACTTGTGATGGCTTGTATTGCTTGTCTTAACTATTCGATATATTGACTTATTGTGATTGTCTTATATGAGTGCTATATTATCGGTTCTCTAAAAGACATTTGATATTATGCTCTTTGAGGTGCCCTAAAAGACCCTAATATTATGCTTTATGTAGTGTCCTAAAAGACGCTAACATTTGTGTGGGCATTTATTTACAGATGCATAGATTTTTCTAAGAAAGCCTTATAAAGTACTTGTGGGACTTTGAGCCTATATGATCCAAATGTTATCCAAATGTTTTCATTTTTGGATGCAAACATTAATATTGGGTAATATATTGAGTTAAATTTTTGGAGTAGTTATATAGGGGGATATTATTTGTCTTGGGTGAGGGAAATTAATCAATGAGATAGACGACAGTGAGTGGTGTGTCAACCATATAATATGAGGTCGATGTGCTTCTTGCATTAGCATGCAAATTAACTCGATTTGTGATGATATTTGTGTTATGTAATGTAATGTCATTTAGTTGAGGGGTTTATGAGCAAGCATGTTAGTGGGTGATTCCTAAGTGAGTTGTGAGTGTCAAGAAAATAAGAATTAAAATTCTCACCCCCACTGTCTATTCTTAGATTTTTTATTTGATGATTAAAATATTGTTCGACAAATTTATTGAATTATATGAATATTGCTGTTTTTTATGTTTTGAATGGCATTGGATTGACCCATGAGTAGTATAAGAAGCAATTAACAAATAATATATAGTATTTATAACCTTGACTAGATAGAGATTTTGTTTGAGATAGCTTTTTTAGTTCTTACTGTTTTTTAAAGCAGCTTTTTAGTATAAATATTTTTTATTTTAAAAAATTGTACTAGAAAGCTGCTTTTTAAAATAGTAAGAAAACTATTCCAAATGAAGCAAGAGTCGGGAAGGTCCCCTACATTACTTGGATAACTTGGAGAGGAGTTGAACTCTTGGTTATAGACTTTGTGAATGAAAGTTTATGACTCTTAGCAAAGTAGTGTGAATGACTAGAAAATTTTTTGGTAGATACCTTTAAATTTAGAATGATTTTTGATAGAGCTAGCAGAGTTGTGGTTGCTGCTAGGGGTGTCAATTTCGGGTCACTAGTTGGGTTCGGGTCGAACCCGAACTGACCCGGCACTATTCGGGTCAACCTGAACTCGATCCGTTTCGGCAAACAAGTCAGTTTGCGGACCCAAACCTGACCCACATCGGGTTCGGGTCAACCCGACACGATCCGAATGATCTGGGATGGATAAAAAATTGCTAGTTTTTGGGTAAAAAAATGGGTCAATCTCCGATTTTCGGGTCAAAAGCGGGTCAATCTTGAATTTGTAGGTCAAAACCGGGTCAATTTTGGGTTATTGGGTCAACCCGACTCGACCCGATTTTTGAAACGGGTTGATTTGCTGAACCCAAACCCGACCCATTTCGGGTTCAGGTTGACCCTATCATGAAATTTTCAGGTCGGGTTCGCGTCGGATTTTTGGATCGTACCAAATATTGACACCCCTAGCTGCTGCAAAACCCAGGTGATGGTACTAGTTGCCGAAGTTGGTGTTGGTTGAGAGCAAAGCTTATGGATACAGTGACCTTTCATGGTAGGTGAAGTTGCACGGCATACAGTCCATGGTGACCAGGACCTTGGAGGTGGCTTTGGTCTTTTTGATCCTTGATTGTGTACAAGAGGCATCATAGGTGACAGCAAAAATTTTCAGATACAGGTTTGTGTACTTGGATTTGCCGTGAGGGCTGAGGCCCTCGTGTCCATAAAATGTTCTTCATTTGTTGTGGAGGGGATGGCTACGAGAGCATCTCACTTAGTGTTCAAATTTGAAGAGATTATTCTATGTGGACACCGGACGGGAGAACCGTTCGGTACCGACCCTCGGTACCGACCCTCGGTACTACTCGATACCGAGTATCGAGTGCGGTACACTTTTGGGGTGACGTGGCGCATTTTTATTAGCATCTGGACGACGTCCGGACTCTGCACAGAATAATTTGCCCCAAACTTGAGACATATTTTGCATTTCATAGATGTAAAGTGATTTTGCTACCTTTGGGAGATTTGAATGATAAGCAGCCTCTGTTGCACCTAACAGCTTCAAAGCTTGTGATAACTGTGTTGGATTATTGTCGATTCTCTTGATATTATCCATCTGAAGCTTGAGCTGGGCAGTTTGGAGATATCTCTCATTTAGGAAGATGAGTTCATCTCTCTGATGTACCTGAGAGATCCATGGAGGGGGAACCACTACGAGGATTTTGAGTAAGAGGGGCTAAAAATAATGAGAAGTGAATAAGGCTTTCAGTGCTTTGATACCATGAGGAAAGTTGAATGAGGAACAGAGAAGAAGGGTTACACAGGGATACATTAGTCTTTTCATTGCAGTTCAAGCTGAATGCAATAATATGTATGTGTTTACAGGTTTGAGGAGAGGTATTTATGCTGCATAGAATTTTTTTTTGTAAATTTCTTTGCTATTTGCTTTATTTAGGACAATTTTTTTTACTGTTTCTTAAAGCAGCTTTATAGTGCAAAAAATAAAATTTTTGTACTAAAAAGTTGCTTTAATAAGCAATAAAAAAGCCGTCCCCCATTTAGGACGGCTTTCTTATTGGTTTTTAAAGTAGATTTTTATTATTAAAATTTTAATTTTTTATACTAAAAAATTGCTTTAAAAAGCAGTAAGAAAGTCGTCATAAATGAAGCCTAAGTGGCTTGAGTTCTGTGCAGAAGGCTATGCAGCTGCTACATGTGAAAGTGGTTTTCTTATATAGGCATAGCTTTTTCGTGGTCCTTATAATCTTATAAATGTAGGGTCAAAGGATAATAATTGTAACTGTAATATTTATACAGTAGACACAACTCCCCTTGGCCTATTGGTTGAGAGCTTAGGCTTCCAACTAAGAGGTCCAAGGTTCGAGTCCATGTATATGTGATGCCCTAAGATTCAACTTGGAAAGAATGTCAATCAATTACTCAAATAATTTACCAGAGCTATCTAAAACCTTCAATTAACAATCTATCAAATATCTATAAAATTTAAAACATCAATATACCAGTCGATACATATCTCAAAACATCATATACAATACTCAGGAACTATGCTAAAATCACAGATACTGAAATCTATCCTGTCCTGAGTACAAAAGAATCAAAATCGTCAAAAGAACAGAAAGCCTGTAGAACCGGATCAATTCCTATCTTCTGCTCCCTTGCCCTGACCTGAAAATGTCAACCACATATAATGAGCTTTACAAAGCCCAGCATGTCACCTAATACCTATAACTGAAATCAAAGCACGGCGATGCTATCAATATGCATGTCAGTCAATCAAATCCGTATCAGTCAATGGTCAATGAGTCAATGCAATCCGGAAATCAATAGTCAATAAAATCAGTCAATGCAGCGGCAGGCAGATCGATAAATCAACTCAATCAATCAATAATCGTCAATCAAATCCGTGCTGTCTAATCAATACGATCTATTCAATGAAATCAATCGAGGAAAGCAATACGATAAATCTCAATCCATTCTGACAAGAAATCTATACAACAGTCAATACGGTGTAGAACAGTAGCAACAGCGAGTCCATAAAATCTATAGGCAGCAGTATCAATGAATCGGTAGGCAGTAGTCAATATCCATGCTATCAATACAATATCTATATCCATCCATGTCCATATCAATGCTCAATAGTATCAATGCTCAGTAATCAATCGATGAAATCAATGAAATCGTACAATACAGTAATTTTGATCCCGATCAGTTCAATAAAGCAGAAATCGATAAAGCAATAAATCCGTACGTCAATACAGTAAACATGCAATTCAACAATACTGAACAAGTACAATCAATGGCTATGTTGTTGTTGTAGAATCCATATTGCTGTTGTAGATATCCATACATTGGTTCTATGAAAAGAGTCGTCACTCTATTGCCCGTCGGCCGCCCGTCGGCATATAATCTCCTTATGACTCCCATCGTTATATCCATGATCCATGATCAATGATTTAAAGGAAAGCCCGTCGGCCCACCATCCTGTACAGGTATCATCTCCAACCAATGTTCAACCAGGTTATACGTGTTTCAGTATCAATAATCAATCAATAATCAATTCAATAGTCAATAATAAAGCAATCATATCAATATGTACATTCATATCTATTCAATCTATCAATCTCAGACAAATCAGAAAAACTACGAAAATCGGGCAGAGTAACGGCAGTCTATCAAATTTACACAAAAATCTTGCAAAAATCACAATTCACCAAATTACAATAGAACGTTCACGACAACAATATAAGACTATTCTTCTACTGAATCAATATCAATAAACATCCTGATATTTTTCTATTCGATTAAAATCGCGTAGAACCAATTCCGACCGGTAAAATCATCGTAGAAAATACTCAAATCGTGTACAATAGTCATATCTATAACATACTAAAAGTTGTGCGGTGAAAGTCGTGTCAATACAAAATCAGGTCAAAAGTTCGACTACAAAAACACAAAACAGTGCACAACTCGATCAAAATACAAAATCTTCGAAAACAGAAATAGGGTTCGGAGTCCTTACTGCGAGATAAGCAAATCCTCCAACTGCGTCGTCGGACGAAAAGCGCTCCGCGGGCTCCAAAACCAAGCTTCCTCTTCTCTTTCCTTCTCTTTCTCTCTCCTGCCTTATCTCTCTCTTAAAAAATAAATCCAAAAATATCTCAAATCCAATATATATCCAGACTGATCGTCCTGGACGATCTCACTTCGTCCCGGACGATCCATGCTCAGAAAATTTCGTCTAGACGAAAATTTAATATCCTCCTCAGACGAAGGGGCTCTGGAAAATTTTCGTCCAGACGATCGTACCGACTGCTCCAGGTTCGTACAGACGAAATTGACAGATTCTTCACAAATTTCTTCAGTTCGTCCTGTACTAAATCCAGTTCGTACAGACGATCGTACAGACGAACTGCACTAAAAAAATCAGCTTTTTAAGGGTTTTACAATCTACCCACCTTAAAAAAATGTCGTCCTCGACATTTCACTTAAGGGATCGAATGCAAAATCGATACAAAGCAAATCCGTCCAATCAAATTTCAAATCAAAATCAAATCAAAACTCATCGGAATTCATACAAAACAAACAATGCAATCAATCACATGTCAATATGCATGATCAAATGTCAATATCAATCGGTTAGTCAAATCAATCTTACAAGTAGAACCTTCTGGTCGTTGTTGATCCTCACGATGCTATAAACTCTGTAGACTATAGATGCGTGGCACCACTGAAGGAAGTGCAGGAGGTCGTGGCGCAACTGTCTCCCTCTGATCTCTGACAGTCCTATCATCCATCCGGTTCCCTGATCTCTCACTGTAGGCCCTCGAGCCAACAGTCCTCTGCTGTCCTGTACCCGTGCCAGAATCAGTTCTTCCACCCAGTCCTTTCCGAGGACAATCTACTGCTCTGTGCCCTTGCTGTCCACAGTAAAAACACTGCCCCGTCAACAGGTAGCACCGACCTGCATGTCGTCTACCACAGTGAATGCACACTCCAGAACTACCAGACGATACTACCGATGCAGATCGCGATGCAGATCCCGATGCAGATCCCTTCGAGCCCTCGTACCTGGTTCTCTTCTCTCTATCTCTGTCTCTACCAGAATCATCTCGTCGTACCTCATCTCTCCTCCTCCTGGTATCCTCGTACCTCGATACCGGTGTTGCCAAGTCAATCTCTATCAATCGGGTCCGCTCCACCAGTTCAGAAAACTCATGTATCCAAAAAGGTACTAGTGGATGCCTCAGCTCTCTGTTCAATCCGTGTAGAAATCTATAACACTTTTCCTCGGCAGTAGGAATCAAATGAGCAGCATACCTCGCAAGTGCAGTAAACTCGGCCTCGTACTGTATCACTGACTTGCGGCCTTGCTCCAATCTCATGAAAGCTTCCTGCATCTGTCGTTGAGCTGACGGTGGTACAAACCACATCCTGAACACTGCAGTGAACTCATCCCAGGTAATCTCAGCATTGGTCTTCCCCTAGAATTTCTCTCTCTGCTGTCTGATCCACCATCTCTCCGCCTCACCCTCAAACAGGAACACAGCCAACGGTACCTTTCTATTCCCCGGACACTGCATGCTATCAAAAATCTTTTCCACTCTCAGGAGCCAATCCTCAGCAGCCTGTGGTCCCACAGCTCCTTTAAACAACAGAGGCTTCAGTTTATGAAACATCTGCATATGTCTATCCACGTCTTCCTCTTTGCTACCACTCATTTTGCTCTGAGCATCCCCCATTACATGTGCAATCGCAGTAGCCAACTGCATCATACTCTCTGAATGTACTGGAGCTGCGCTGTGTTGCTCATTTGGTATACTTGATTCCGCTTGAGGGTCCATATCTTTTCACCTGCACAATTCAGAACAAATGATACACACATGCAACGATGTATGCCAATGATGCTCTTAAAGCTACCCATTCTACCCAACTCTCAATCGAAACCTATAACTCTGGTAACAATCCATTCTTCCAATAACACTGCTCTGATACCAACTGTGATGCCCCAAGATTCAACTTGGAAAGAATGTCAATCAATTACTCAAATAATTTACCAGAGCTATCTAAAACCTTCAATTAACAATCTATCAAATATCTATAAAATTTAAAACATCAATATATCAGTCGATACATATCTCAAAACATCATATACAATACTCATGAACTATGCTAAAACCACAGATACTGAAATCTATCCTGTCATGAGTACAAAAGAATCAAAATCGTCAAAAGAACAGAAAACCTGTAGAACCGGATCAATTCCTATCTTCTGCTCTCTTGCCCTGACCTGAAAATGTCAACCACATATAATGAGCTTTACAAAGCCCAGCAGGTCACCTAATACCTATAACTGAAATCAAAGCACGGCGATGCTATCAATATACATGTCAGTCAATCAAATCCGTATCAGTCAATGGTCAATGAGTCAATGCAATCCGGAAATCAATAGTCAATAAAACCAGTCAATGCAGCGGCAGGCAGATCGATAAATCAACTCAATCAATCAATAATCGTCAATCAAATCCGTGCTGTCTAATCAATACGATCTATTCAATGAAATCAATCGAGGAAAGCAATACGATAAATCTCAATCCATTCTGACAAGAAATCTATACAACAGTCAATACGGTGTAGAACAGTAGCAACAGCGAGTCCATAAAATCTATAGGCAGCAGTATCAATGAATCGGTAGGCAGTAGTCAATATCCATGCTATCAATACAATATCTATATCCATCCATGTCCATATCAATGCTCAATAGTATCAATGCTCAGTAATCAATCGATGAAATCAATGAAATCGTACAATACAGTAATTCTGATCCCGATCAGTTCAATAAAGAAGAAATCGATAAAGCAATAAATCCGTACGTCAATACAGTAAACATGCAATTCAATAATACTGAACAAGTACAATCAATGGCTATGTTGCTGTTGTAGAATCCATATTGCTGTTGTAGATATCCATACATTGGTTCTATGAAAAGAGTCGTCACTCTATTGCCCGTCGGCCGCCCGTCGGCATATAATCTCCTTATGACTCCCATCGTTATATCCATGATCCATGATCAATGATTTAAAGGAAAGCCCGTCGGCCCACCATCCTGTACAGGTATCATCTCCAACCAATGTTCAACCAGGTTATACGTGTTTCAGTATCAATAATCAATCAATAATCAATTCAATAGTCAATAATAAAGCAATCATATCAATATGTACATTCATATCTATTCAATCTATCAATCTCAGACAAATCAGAAAAACTACGAAAATCGGGCAGAGTAACGGCAGTCTATCAAATTTACACAAAAATCCTGCAAAAATCACAATTCACCAAATTACAATAGAACGTTCACGACAACAATATAAGACTATTATTCTACTGAATCAATATCAATAAACATCCTGATATTTTTCTATTCGATTAAAATCGCGTAGAACCAATTCCGACCGGTAAAATCATCGTAGAAAATACTCAAATCGTGTACAATAGTCATATCTATAACATACTAAAAGTTGTGCGGTGAAAGTCGTGTCAATACAAAATCAGGTCAAAAGTTCGACTACAAAAACACAAAACAGTGCACAACTCGATCAAAATACAAAATCTTCGAAAACAGAAATAGGGTTCGGAGTCCTTACTGCGAGATAAGCAAATCCTCCAACTGCGTCGTTGGACGAAAAGCGCTCCGCGGGCTCCAAAACCAAGCTTCCTCTTCTCTTTCCTTCTCTTTCTCTCTCCTGCCTTATCTCTCTCTTCAAAAATAAATCCAAAAATATCTCAAATCCAATATATATCCAGACTGATCGTCCTGGACGATCTCACTTCGTCCCGGACGATCCATGCTCAGAAAATTTCGTCCAGACGAAAATTTAATATCGTCCTCAGATGAAGGGGCTCTGGAAAATTTTCGTCCAGACGATCGTCCCGACTGCTCCAGGTTCGTACAGACGAAAATGACAGATTCTTCACAAATTTCTTCAGTTCGTCCTGTACTAAATCCAGTTCGTACAGACGATCGTACAGATGAACTGCATAAAAAAATCAGCTTTTTAAGGGTTTTACAGTATATGCGTTGTGTGTGTGAGTTTGTCTTAAATGGCCTAAATGTCCCTAAAAAATATTTATACTGTAGCTCTTTTGTCTTTTTCATTGATAATATAGTGTATTGAATTTCTCTCTCTAGAATCTCTCCTTTTTTCCTCCCTCTCTACTTATATTCTTCTATCAAATTTTTGCTAGTCATATGAGAAAGATCTGAGATATTTTTCATGGACAAATTGGAATCCAACAAGAAATAATATTTTTATATAAGCTTAAACGAAAATGAAACAGCTTGATCCAAAATAGTTGAATATTACTTTGGTTTAAGGCATTTTTCTCCTAGCAATCTTTTTTTTTTGGTCTTCGACCATGTCACTAGGGAGCAGGTGGAAAACTAGATTTAAGTAAGTAATATGATTAGTCTTTAATTAATTTATTTTTGTCTAATTAGCTAATTTATTATCATTGATACATTATTGAAAATCATCTTGATGGATCTTGAAGCATATTTGAATTGAAAATCTTCAAAATTAAATTTAGGGCTATATGAACTCTGATTTCAGCAAAGTTTTAGTCAAATTGAAAGTCTCGATGAGAATCCAATGACACCGAAACATGATCCAATTTGAGCCCGAGTGAGCCCAAATCAAGGCTTTATAGTGTATTTGGAAACTTTATGACATTAATTGGATGACTAAATGATCATCAATTTTGATAATGTTTATAGTTAGGGGTGTAAAAAAATTGACTCTACCCGCCAACTTGACCCGAGCTTGACTTAGAAATTTCAGGTTCATGCTAACAGAAATTGGACCCATTTAATAAATGTGTCAAGTTCATATTAACCCGCCAACATGAAATTGACATTTAAGAGAGCTCTAGGACTCTAATAATCCTTAATCACCCATGCTCCTGGCTACCGCCTGATCATCGCCATCAGGCCTTCGTTGGCTAGTCACTATGACCCTCTTACCACCATAGAAAAAAATATATACTCAAACTAAAAAAAAAAATTGATTTTCTATTCTCTTAGCCACAATAATGCTCCATTTACAACAAACTAATGAATATTGATAGGGTTACTCATCTCCTCTCTCTCTCCATTCTTCAAGCATGAGAAAAAAATGTATAATGCATATGGAATGTCATATATATTGGCTATGTATTAGTTCATTTTGATGATAACAAATATATATATTTGAAGGCTCTCATTATTTACACTAAATGATTTTAGGATTATGTGATTGCATAAATTTTGGACCTCAAAGCATCATTGATCAAATAATTGGATGATAAACATATTTGAAAGGAGACATAAAAGATGCTCGAGAGCATATTTGTAGTCCTTGGAGTTATTAAGTTTGAAATTATCAAATGTTTCTATCTAACAATAGAATTTAAAGGCTTAAAATAAATTTAAATTTTATTTTAATTCATTATATGTGTTAGGAATATAATTAGATTTATTTTTTAATTCATCTATAAAGTCATGTTAAAATTACAAAGTCAATTCGATTGAATCGATTAAATTTATATGTTTTTATTATAAAATTTGTTTTTTTTTAATTTTAATTTCATTAAATTTACCTCATTTTAAAAACATGAAATCATTTATTAATCTTTTTTTTTGTCAATAACACTATTTTTGTCGAGTTTCAAGCCTTATTTAAGAAAAATAGAGGGTTGGGTTAGACAGTCGACAACCAGTATAAAAATTATTGAATAATGATCCTTTAATATATTGTTGGGATCAATACATTTGATATATCATCCAAAAATTAATTATCTTGATCGGACACGAATCTCAAGGCAAAAATCGAGTTAAAAACTTTAAAAATTAAATTGGAGACTATCTGAACTCCGGTTTCAGCAAATTTATAGTCGAACTGAACGTCTCGAAAATATGAACCCAACGACACAAAATTCGACTAAATCCGAGCCCAAATGAGTATGAATTAAAGACCCGAAGCTCATTTGGAAGGTTCAAACTATAATTTGGATTACCAAACAATTTCCAAACGTGATATGCTTATAGTCGAATCGAGTGGCTCGATGAGGAAAATCCAACGTGCCCAAAATTGCCAAATTCTGATATCATTAAGATATTCAAATGTTCAATAAAAGTTCCATGATTAAGGGATTCAACATCAGTCGTCCATCCAAACCACTCACAATTTACCCTTGATCTTCCTCTATTTACAGGTCATGCAACTCTCATAAAACTATAAATAAATTTCTTATTTCTTATAGTAAGAGACTCCCAGGGGGGGAAGAAGGAGGCGCTAGAATTAAGCAAGAAGCAAGAAGCAAGAAGAGAAGGAAGAGACTCCTCGACCATCATCGAACTTTCACCCAGCAACTGACCAACGCTGAAGTTCTGCCAGATGGCCAACTGACGTCGGAATTAAGCAAGGAAGCAAGAAGAAAAGTAAGAAATAAAAGGAAGAGTCTCTTCCTCGACCAACGCCGAACGTTCACCCGGCAACCAACTAACGCCAGACTTCTACCCGGCTACCAACTGACATCAGGCCTCTGCCCGACCGCCAATTGATGCCAGTTTTTCTGCCCAGCCACCAACTAACGTCGGACTTTTGCACGGCTTCTAATTGATGTAGGACCTCCATCGCTCTCCGACAACAGTCTTTCTGACCTCTATCGTCCTTCGACTGCGATCCTTCCGACCTTCATAACCAGACAACGGTCCTTCCGACCTCCGTCGCCCACCAACTATGGTCCTTCCTTCCTACCAAATGAACACATCAATAGTTATTCTTTGTTTTCCCTCCATGTAAGGTACTCCATATTATGTACATCAAGCCAAGGCCTTTCCTCCAAGGAAGGGCCTCATTTGTAATCGACTGCAAATAATAGTGGAATCATTCAAATTGGGCCAAGACCAGTGGGTTTTCCCCTTTTTAGAGTTTTCAACGTAAAAATCTCAGTGTCTTTTTAAATATTACGTCCTCTCTTTTATATGATTGCATGTTGGATCTTCGTACAAAATTAAGATGTTAAAATTTATACATATCTACTATTACAAATATTCCAGGATGCAACAACATTCAATATTTTAATAAACTAAAATATTTCTTCTATTATATTATGTTTCCCTACATCTGCTATTATTTTATTGCACTCATACTGCTTTCTTCTATTATAATGTAAACTTCATCATTTTTATAACAAACTATATTAGCTCAAATAGCTTATATCATAATGGGCTATAAGTGATTATTATAATATTACTATTTTAAATTCTTGTTGTTTGTAATGGCTATAATCTATAAAATATATTAAATATTATTTTTAAAGAAAAAGTTATTGCAAATGAAACCTAATAATTAATTAAAATTAATTTTGAAAAGCAGCAAAAAAAGTTATTGCAAATGAAACCTAATAATTAATTAAAATTTTTAGAACAATATAGCCACTCCATTAGATGAAATGATTATATTATATATTTCTCTTTTACTTTTTGTTAGAAAGTTCTAGAAAACGTTTTTGACAAGCTATAAATTTTGGCAAAACTTACTCTTGCCTATTAAGAGGTAGAGCATAGATTTTAAGGTCATTCTCCATATGAAGGAGGGGATCTAATGGCTAGGAATGTCAATAAATGATTTGACTTGCTAATCCGATTTAAACCTAATTCAAAAATTTGGGATTGGGCCGACCTATTTCATAACAGTTATGACTTGGGTTGGGTTTTTTGGGTTTAGGTTTGCCGTCAAATCCGTTTTTGATCTAAAATTAAACATTTAATATACTTATTATTATTTATTTTTTAATTTTGAGTATACTCTTTTTATTTTTAATAAATATACTAAAATGTATAGTTAATAAGTTATAATAAAAAATCAATCAAAACGGGTTAACAATTTAGGTTCGGGTTATATTTTTAGGCTCATTTACTTAACTAGTGAGGTTCTGGCTGACTATATTCAAATTTAGTTAATTTCCGGTTGAACCTAAATCTGATCCTTCAATCTAGTTTGACTCCCCTACTAACAATAGTAACATTTAACTAATGAATTCCTAAACGTTGGAGAGACATATGAGAATGTCGGCCGAGTTGAACCTTATAAAAATTGTATTTACATTTTTTCTACAATTTATAAAATTTATATCTACTTATTATTATTATTTATTTATTCAAATTAAGGTTTTAAATTCCAACATCATTAGTAAGATTTAAATATATGTGAAGCTTTATAAAAATTATGTGTGTTGTCTATAGGTAATTTTCATCTTTTTAACTTTTTTTTTTTTTTCTAAATTTATATCTACTTATTTTCTTGCAAAAGAATATTCTAAAATTTATATCATTGATGTAAGCTTCATTTGGTACTAAAAAGCTGCTTTAAAAAATAGTAAAAAAATCGTCCCAAATGAAGCTGTAGTTGTCACATGCTGTGGTTTGTAACCACAAATCTCTCCCAAACATATGGACTTTGGATTAGCTTATTGCAGTGTTTCAATGATAAGAATTGGGTGATTACCCCTCAATCTTGATCTTCAATCACCAGAGTATAAAGATCTTAAAAACATAAATGCTTAGGCTTTCAAAAAAATTAAATGAGGACCATACGCCATCACTTGTTCATGCATCTAATGGCGATGCTATCACTTAGGTTTTGTTTGGGACAGCTTTTGGTCGCTGTTTTCAAGAAATTTTTATGCTATAGAGTTGTTATAGAAAGCAGTAAGAAAATTGTCTCAAATGAAGCTTTGCTCGCCCGCCAACTCGCTCAAACCCGCGCCTTGCCAGCCAGCCAGCCAACCAACTCGCCTTGCCAGCTTGTGGCTTGCTTGCTATCCTGCACCTAGGATTGACTAACAACCAATTTTTTAGTTTTATACGTCAAAATCAAGTTCTTTGTCGGACTAAACTTGGCTTTGATATTGCCTTGAAAGAGAGGCGGAAGGAGGTGGGCTGCGGCCAAAAATAGCTGGATTTTACTAAGATAATTAGTTAATTTAAACTATTTTATTAGTTAATTAGTTGATTAGTCAATTAGTTAATATAAGATAGTTAATTTAATAAACATGTTAATTAGTTAGTTAATTAGTTAATTTAAATTAGTTAATTAGTTAATTTAAATTAATTAATTAGTTATTTAGTTAATTTTTAATTTAACTTATGTGATTATCTCTTATAAATATTTTAAATCCGTTGGAAAATTTTCATCGAAAATCCATTGGAAGTCCATCGAAAATATTATGTGAAAAAATCAGTTGGAAATTTAGGCATAAAATTTTCGTCGAAAATTCTGCCATTAATTTCCATTCTTCCCATAGTGCCTCAAATCTTATTTATGCATGTTATTTCAATTTCATATTCTAGATAGGCTCATAGAGCTCAGGGTGAATTATAAGTTGCTAATATCCAACTTTGAACAAGCATCAATAGAGGGGTTTAATGAATCCTCTACTTTCTTATTCCAATTAGGTTAGTTATTTTGCTCAATTACTCATTTGAGTGCTATAGTCCCCTTCCAAATTGATCTAACTCTCAACAAAGATAATAACATCTTGCTTGCACTAAAATAAATAAATAATAATAATAAATAATTAAAAAAAAACTTTTACTACATTGATTATTTCATTTTAAATATTTACTCCTGAATAAATTAAAATAAAATTATGGGATTTTGATTTTAATAGCCACAAAAAGGGTTAGCAATATTTTTAAAGCGTTTTGTGTTGGACTGTCCATAGCGAAGGCCTTTGAAAGTGATTTTGCAACAGTTGGGGAAGGAAATTTGCATCGCGACCATCACAACTAAAGCTTCGTTTGGGATGGCTTTATTACTGCTTCTTAAAGCGGTTTTTTAGTACAATTTTTTTTATTTTTGTATTAAAAAGCCACTTTAAGAAGCAGAAAGAAAGCCGTCCCAAACGAAGCCTAAATGATGTAGTGGATCGTCGGAATAATCGACTTGCAAGAAGGATTTAATTGAATCCAGGGAACAAGAGGAACACAAGCTTCAAAGCTTTAAAAAGAGATAATATTCATCAATGATCCTTTCCTCTTACACATTTCATGTATATATAATACTCAAATAGAGACAACCTAGAGAATCCTAGAAGATTCTAGAAGACTTTTGTAACAAACTCATAACAAACTAATTAACATATGCTTAAGGAATAATTTAGCTAAGATGCTCTACATCATTCTCCCCTTGTGTCAAAAGAGCTCGACTCCGTCGATGCGTTTCATCAGTATAGTAATCTTGAGCAAACCTTCTGGATAAAAAATAACTGTAAGCACGTTCATTAGCTCTTCAACTGAAACAATCTCTGTTTCTTCAAAGATGGTGCTGGTTCTATCCCTGTCAAAGCTATTATCCTGATTCTTCTCGGTCTCAGTCACATCCTTAACCTGGGTCGATGTAAATGCACCAGAGAAAACAAGCCTTTGCGACAATTTTCTAGTACCAGACATTATTGATTTGTCCTTATCATCAAATTGATCCTTCTCGGTTGCATCAACACCATCAAAGTCATCAATATAATCACTCAAATAATGGATAAAAACATGGATTAGGGCCATACTTCTATCCCGCCGTAATCTGGGTGTAACCAAACCACCTGGGTCGAACAACTTTTCGCGATGATGGTGATCCACTGCCATACTACCCACAAGATTTGAATCAATTATTATTTTTCCATTTTTGTGAAACATCAGCCCACTTATTATCTTCATCATAGACATTTGACATCAAGACAAAATTCACTGTATTTTGTGAGTCCACCTCACTAAGACTTAATATCTCGGTAAGCTCTGTATTGCATTGCATGAGTATCACTGTGAATGAGGCATCATATGGGATGATACCTTTTTTTATGCATTTTATCAAATAGTTCAGCTGCATTAGCTCCAAAATATCCTGACATCCACGAGCAATAAGAGACCATGTCCCTTATCTGCATTGAATCAAACAAAATGACAGCTCTTTCCATATTTCCACAATTTACATTAATATTTATTTATGCACATGCTGACATCAATCCCACCATAACAACTTGGTCAGGTTTGATTTTTCCATCATAAATCTCAAAGAAAACTTTAAAGGTCTCAGGGGGTTGGAAATTATGTGCATACCCATATATTATGGAAGTAAATGAAGTCCCATTCTTCTTCGTCATCTCATCAAAAATCTCATTTCCTGCTACTGGAGATTGTTGCGTCTGTTGTTCTGTAACTAATTTGGAGTAATAGTCCTTTCTCCAATCTACAGCCTCCGATACATTCTTCATGTTGCTATAACAGAGATCCACGGCAGATTCTACCTTGTTGCATTCGGCATTTGAGTTAACCTTGAAGATGCTGAAACCACGTGGCTTCTCTGCAGGATCCTTGTAGACACCAGCCCATCCTGCGATGATAAAAAGTTCTACACCAGTGCAAGCACTGGAAGCAGCACAATGTTGAAGACCATGGAGGGAACAAAGGAATTTGAGGAGGACAACATCGATGCTCTCAGAAAGCTTGTAGAGTAAGCCAATCGCCCTTGGAATGTTTACAGTGAACTGGTTCGTGGGCAACTTGGAGAGATAGGTGGCGCTGAGGCTTGTGACATAACCATTGTTGAGCTCAAGAATCCAAATATAGGGCTGTTTTCACATCTCGGCTATCACATAACCAGAGATCCTATTGTTACGGATCCACAAACTATTGAGATTACGACAATGGCCAAGGCCTGAAGGCAAAGGCTTAGTGAAGTCATTTTCAACTAGAAACAACTCCTCCATAGGTTTTTCCTTCGAGGCATCCTTCTTCTCTTCCAGAACTTCCTCCTCAATGCATCCTACACCAAAATCCATGTTAATGTGGTGGATTGCCCTCTTAAGTAGAGGACTGATGCAGATCTTCACAGCAAGGCAAAGGCGGACTTCATGGTCTGTGCAAATGAGATTGTGGTGAAAGGGCTGGGTCCTTCGCATAGACGGGACAATCGCATACACGAAATCAGGTTGATATTACTAGTCGGTTGCGAGGAGCGCAGGCGACGAGTCAAGGGTTGGCTGCGGGAGCGGAGGTGGGTTCCGGACGGATGGGTAAGAGGATTTGGGGTCACCGGAGCTGAGTGGAAGCGGAAAATGGTCATGCGGAGTGGCAGAGGCGGTTGTTTCTTCGGGTAGGGAATCGCGGGATTGAACTGGGATCTGGAGCGAAGGTGGAGCGTGGGTTCTGAAGGCAGATCTGATCGGGACTTGTGCTTTCCTTCCATGAAATTAAAATTAGGGACCGAAGGATCGCATTGGAGCTGGGTTGGTTGTTATTAGCTACACACTCCACTACCTAAGGAATATTCTCTGCCAATAACAAACAATGTAATGGTAGCACTACTCAACTACCAATACCACTTTACACATGTACTCTCTTCCTGCTATATAAGACCATGTACACTGTAGCAAATGAATCAAAGGAAATACTTGCATAATGAAATCCTCTGTTCTCATTCTCTTCTTCTGTATTATCTGTAGATTAATATACAGGTAAATAACTTCTACATGGTATCAGAGCAGGTCTGAGGGAATACTTACCTCAGTCGCTCCTACTATGTCTCAGTAATCATCATCTTCACAGACCACCGATCAGATTTCTTCGAACCTAGCCGACATGCCAACCATACCTTCACAGCTCAAGCTTGTCCTGTTTCACATCAAAACCATTATACCAGCTTCTCTTTCTAGTGACAACTATCCTATATGGAAGTCACAAATTCTCAAGCTACTGAGAGCTAACGGCTTTGAGAATCACATCGACACAGCTGCAACACCTCCTCAGCATCTTCTTCAACAATCAGACGACAGCAAGCTTCCAAACCCCGCATTCCACCAATGGCAGTTTATAGATCAAAATTTAGCAGCAGCTCTCTGCTCAACCATCTCACCCTCCATCTTACCCTATGTGCTGCATTTGGAAGGATGATCGGAGATCTGGCACACATTGGAGCAGAGACTTCAGGCCTCCAACCGTTCGCGTGTTATTCAGTTGAAAAATGAATTACACAACATCACTATGAAGGATCTCTCCATGGCACAGTATCTCACAGCCATCAAATCCCTCGTCGACAACATCGCCGCCTCTGGGTCAACTATCGACTCTGAAGACATCGTGTTATATATACTCAACGGCCTCCCTCCCTCTTATCAGGCATTTAAAACTGCCATTCGCACAAAGAGATGTCCGATTAGTCTTGATGAGCTCTATTGCTATTTACTGACTGAAGAAATCACTCTGGCGGCTGAAGTTTCCAAATCACCTCTCACAACCGATACCAGCACGACACTCTATGCCTCTCGCGGTAGAGGTCGCCGTGGATGTGGTCGGGCGCCTAACTATCAATATACCGGAGTTAGATCTGTAACTACTGCACCCACAGTGTGTCAAATCTGTAATAAACGAGGACACAACGCTCTACAGTGCTGGCACAGACTAAATGTGAACTATACTCCCACTCCACCGCCGACCTCAACTAAAGCCCTCGTTGCAGATTCAGGTCCATCTACTCAGGACTGGTACATCGACTCCGGTGCCTCCTCTCATTTAACTCACTCCACAGACAATTTACAACAACCAACTTCCTACCAAGGTGGAGATAGCATCACAGTTGGTAACGGACAAAACCTCTCCATCTCAAACTCCGGTCCTGGTATTCTCCCCACACCAAGTCGTAAGCTCTCCCTCTCTAAAATATATCATGTGCCCAACTTAAAGCACAATCTATTCTCTGTCTCTAACCTCACTAATGATAATAATGTGTCCATCTCCTTCTCCCATTATGGCTTCTCTATCAAGGATCTGAAGACCAAAGCTACTCTTCTCCAAGGTCCCTGCCGCAATGGCCTTTACACCATTAAGCTTCCACCAGCAGACTCAACACTCACAGCACTCTCCTCAACTAGCTCGTCATCTCTCTGCTGGCACAACCCTCTGAGCCATCCACATCGCCAAGTTCTTCAAGCCATCTCCACCCAGAACAGACATCTTCATATTCTTGTTTTTAATACAGTATGTTCCGCTTGTAAGGCTTCTAAAAGCCATAGATTAGTGTTTCAACACTCCTCTTCCTGCACTAAACTTCCGTTAGCTGTTCTTCATCTCGATGTATGGGGACCTTCTCCCACTACTTCACATCAAGGATATAACTATTATCTTCTCATTGTGGACGAATACTCTCGTTTTACATGGCTGTCTTATTACGCTCAAAATCTGAAACTACAAATGTCATCATTAACTTTAAAACTTACATTGAAAATTAAGTATCACATAAAATCAAATGCTTACAAATCGATGGCGGTACAGAATTCATAAACTCTGAACTGTCATCCTTTCTAACTCAGCAAGGTATAAGAAGACAAATCTCTTGTCCCTACACTCCCGAACAAAATCGAACGCAAAAACAGGCACATTATCGAAACCACTCAAACACTACTCCAAACTGCCAAACTTCCTCCTCAGTTTTGTCCAGACGCAGTCCTCACTACTGTGCACCTCATCAATCGTATTCCCACAGCTGTTTTGCATCACAAATCCCCTATGCTACTTCTATACAACCAGCAACCCGACTACTCTCACCTAAAAAACTTCGGCTGCACCTGTTACCCATGGTTACCTCCATCCAAACGTCACAAGCTAGCTCCACGAGCTCCACCATGCCTCTTTATTGGCTACTACGATTCATACAAAGGCTATAAATGTCTTAATTTATCTACCAATAAAATCATCATCTCACGTCATATCACGTTTGATGAAGATACCTTTCCAAGCACCTTCAACCCCTTTGCTCCCTCAACCAACACAGCAGAATAGCCATCTCACTCCAATCCCTCACTTCTTATTCCAATTTCTACATTAACTGCACCCGCCAACTCATACAGCTCTCACTTACAATCTCAGGATTCCCATCCAGCTCACATTCCTTCTCCAATTTCACAACTACACTCTCTTCCTCAAATTCAGCAATCCACTGAACCTCCTACCCAACGACATCCTATGGTTACACGTCTTCAAACAAACCATTTAAAACCCAAGCAGATTCTCAATCTAATTCACGCCGTCACTCCTCCAACATCCACAACTACCTCAGATCCCACCAATTTCAATGAGCCAACAAATTCCCTCATTGGCGTGATGCAATGGCCATGGAATTTCTAGCCTTGCAACAGCAAGGGACATGGAAATTGGTACCTCCCCCCACCAACACAACCATACTTGGTTGTCGCTGGACATACCGAACCAAACATCACTCCAACGGTACCATCGCCAAATACAAGGCTAGGCTAGTCGCTCAGGGACACCGTCAAGAACATGGGCTTGACTATCATGACACATTCAGCCCGGTCACCAAAATGCCTAATATCCGGGTCCTTCTAACTATAGCTCTCCATCATCATTGGCCCGTACATCAAATGGATGTAGCCAATGCATTTCTACATGGTGACATCAAAGAAACCATTTATATGTCCCAACCAAAAGGATTTGAGGACAGCCTCTACCCCAACCATGTTGTCTCCTCCAAAAAGCTATCTATGGCTTAAAACAGGCTCCTAGACAATGGTTCAATACCTTCTCTCGCTATCTTCTATCTCTTGGCTTCCGTCACAGTCAATCGGATCATTCCCTTCTCACCCTCACTCAAGATAGCACCCAAATCTACCTTCTCATCTATGTAGATGAGATTCTACTCACTGGAAACAATCCGACAGCCATTTCTTCGTTCATTACTCAAATCAACAACAAGTTTACAATGAAGTACCTAGGAAGAGCTCATAACTTCCTTGGTATCAACATACAGACCAATAAAGACTACCACTTTCTCTCCCAAGCTCACTATGCCCAATCAATCCTCTGTCAAGCCAACCAACAATCCTGCAAGCCTCTTTCAAATCCAAGCTCCACCAAACTGTCTACTGCACCATTCTCGGACCTCACTCTCTACAAACAAATCACCGGCTCGCTTCAATACCTTACGATTACCAGGCCGGATATTGCATATGCGGTTAATGTCCTATGCCAACATATGCACGATCCACAACAGGAACATTTTCATCACCTCAAAAGGCTGCTAAGATACATCAAGGGAACTACTCATCTAGGCCTTCCAATTCTACTCGGCAGCCTGCAACTTAGCTCCCTGTCGGATGCTGATTGGGCCAGTGATACAGTCACAAGGAAGTCAACCTCAGGTTATTGTTCCTTCCTTGGTTCAACTCTCATCTCATGGAGCGTAAAAAAATAGCACACCGTCTCTCGCTCCTCCACTGAAGCAGAGTACAGAGCCATTGCCGCAG
Organism: Dendrobium huoshanense; assembly: GCA_016618105.1. NCBI lineage: Eukaryota > Viridiplantae > Streptophyta > Magnoliopsida > Asparagales > Orchidaceae > Dendrobium > Dendrobium huoshanense. The sequence goes on from CM028342.1 coordinate 16,276,060, forward strand.
CAACAGCCGACATACTCTGGTTGAGATGCCTGCTACTCGACTTCCATGTCAACTCAATCGGACCAACCATTCTACATTGCGACAACATGTCAGCCATCGCGCTTGCAAACAACCCCGTCTTCCATGCTCACACCAACCACATCAAAATTGATCACCACTTCATACGGGATCATATTCAAGCGCAACACATTCAGCTAACACCCATCAACACACTGGATCAGACGGCGGACATCTTCACGAAACCGCTCTCCACAAAGAGGTTTCAACTCCTTCGTTCCAAATTGACAATCCAAATGGATCCGTCAATTTGCGAGAAAGTATTAGCTACACACTCCACTACCTAAGGATTATTCTCTGCCAATAACAAACTATGTAATGGTAGCACTACTCAACTACCAATACCACTTTACACGTGTACTCTCTTCCTGCTATATAAGACCATGTACACTGTAGCAAATGAATCAAAGGAAATACTTGCAGAATGAAATCCTCTGTTCTCATTCTCTTCTTATGTATTATCTGTAGATTAATATACAGGTAAAGAACTTCTATAGTTGTTCGTGCGAGTTGGAGGAACAGAGGAGCGATGAGGCCGATATGGTTACCGACCTGCTCATGGTTCTCTCCACCGAATACATGAATTTAACACATAAATCATCCATTCGATCAAGTGATTGCATCACTTGAGCTACCCAAAGGGGTTCATGGCATCGATCGCTGTCAACTGCCATTTTTCTTCGGCGTCGATCATCGTCGACCGCCCACCTTCTGCAATCCATCGTTCTTCGCAAGCTCCGGGCTCTGATACCAACTATTGTAGTGGATAGTCGGAAGAATCGACCTGCAAGAAGGATTTAATTTCAATTCAGGGAATAAGAGGAACACAAGCTTCAAAGCTTTAAAAATAGATAATATTCATCAATGATCCTTTACTCTTACACATTTCATGTATAAATAATACTCAAATAGAGACAACCTAGAGAATCCTAGAAGATTCTAGAAGACTTTTGTAACAAACTCATAACAAACTAATTAAAATATGCTTAAGGAACAATTTAGCTAAGATGCTCTGCATCACTAAAGCTCCAAATTGTTATTTTAAGTATACTCTCCACCATCTAATGAGTGGTGCTCGATACTTTTTATACAATATTGTCTTACAAATAGTAAGAAGTTATCCAATCAATAATATATTGGATGCTCTATATCATTTTCAGTCATACTAGGTTAATAGAATGACTTTATATCACCTAGCCATTTGCTATAGGAAAGTCATTTTTTATGTGGAATTTATGGCGGAATAATGTCCATTGTAAATGTCGATGGATTTGCAACATATTTTTATGTTGAAATTTTTAGCAGCAGAATTACGAAAGAAATTCTGCCACAAATTTGTTGCCGAAATTGCCGCTGAAAATCCCCCGCAAACTAAGTTATAATATAAATAAATAAATAAAGCTTTTTAAACTGTTGTCTCTGCGGCGAAGATTTTGATGAGTGGAGCAGGGTTCGTAGCTCAGGTAGGCCGGTCAGGTGAGAAATGGCGCAAGTACCAGGCAGCCTGGCCGACTAGGCATAATTTGTGATTTTTTTTTTTCTAAAATCCTGCCAAAAATCCCTCTCAAATCAGACAGAAATATTTGCAGCGAATTTTTCCCGCCGCAAATAATTTTAAAACGCCACTTTTTGCGTCGGATTATATTACACAAATAATTTTTTGTAAAAGATTTTTCTTATTTTGCAGCGGGTTTATCTGCACAAAAGATAACTTTGTTGTAGTGATTAACATCAGTTTCCTATAACTAATGCTATAGACATGCAACTAATTTGATGTTGGATCCAACCATTTAATTAAGGACCATCAATTTAGTCATAACATATATATATATATATATATAGCTAATAAGAATGTTAGAGTACATATTTAGATGATAAGAATGCTTTTAATTACAATGCCATTAAGTACATATTTATCTTAATTACAACCATTAAGCCATCAAAAGGATTTGGTAAAGATTTATATTAATTATAATTGTATTCCATTGCAATTTCATATATAATCATTTATTGATGAGAGCTCATTAAAAAAGTCTTAAAATATACATAAGAATATTCAGATGATAAAATTGAAAGAGAGAAAATAAGATCTTCATCTCTTAAATTCTTCTTTTTTTTTTCCCTCTTTTTTTATAGAACTTTAGCCCCTAGAAGAATATTCATTGCCTCTATGTTGATAATAAGTAAACTATCACATATTAACATTTAGGTAACCCGTGTTAAAATTACAACTTGAAATTGTACTAACGATTTATGTGCTTCATGGAGGTGAAAAATGCCAAAAAAGCATTTGCGATCATTGCACAAAATCTTTCATCACAAATCATTATAGCTGAAATGACACATACCAACGATTCAAAAACCACTACTACTGAATTTTATGACGAGAATCGTATTTTGGCAGCGTTTATTTTAGTCATTTCTAGCCATAAAATGAAATATGCGACTCTACAGATTATAAAATTCATGCAATATTAATGAGATGTCTCGTAAGTCAAATAATTATAAATCCTCAAATAATATATAGCTAATATTATTTATGAAAGTCCACATCATAAATGTGCCAACAATAATATATAAATTTGACTATAAATTAATATTTTTTTATTAGGATTTTGACTAACCAAATTCTTATTGAATTTTGCTTAAGTCATTTATGATTTATCTATTAACTCTTCACAGTTGAAAAGTCTGATCAGTGTGAATTTCTTGGACTGATGACAGCATCCATTCAGCATAATTCATATTTAAATGTTGAAAGACGAGCCTTAGTCAAATGGATGATGTGGAAAGAACATTTATGTACTACTATTGCAAGTTTATTTTGATTCTCTCTCTCTCTCTCTCTCTCTCTCTGCAAATTCTCAAAAAAATAAATAAATAAATTTGTGTGATGAAATTATTTTAAAAAAATATTTTAAGAAAATTGAATTCCAAAATAATACAAAAGATACAAAGTAAGCCAACAAGCCATAAACCCGGGATAGCCAAAACAAAGGAAACGCTACAAAGGGAAAAAATCAACCCAGGAGAAGAAGGCACAACGGTCGTTAGGCTCAGCAAAGGCACAGACTATGAACCACACCAAATATGGGCACGGACCGTCCAGAGGAGTGAAAGAGCCAAAGACCACTACCAAAATCCAACCAACCGCCACCACCGCTACAAAACAGTTACCACTTAAGGTTGCCAGCTAGTTACGGATTGGAGCGATGAGCCCGAGCCACATCATTGCCCAAAAACCGCAAGCCACCAGAAGCATAACCAGCAAAGCCATAAGAATTCACAATAAGGAGACACAAAAACACCAAAAAAGCAGCCATGATCTCAATTATTTCTGACCAATCAATGGTTACATGTGGGCTCATCTTATATATGAAAAGTTCTAATGCATATCTCATGTAATTAGTGAGATATAATTAGCGTGTCGACTTCCTATAACAAGATTTTGTTAGGTTATACTATGGCAGTCATATATTTATCGTTTAAAGTTAGCATTGTCTCTACTTTCATCTATTTATAAATATTAAGAAGCCAATCTTAAATAGTTCTCTTCTTCTTCTCTCTCTCTCTTATGCTCTTTTTCTTGTTATCTACTTTTCACATCCAATCTTGCTAGTAAGGTTAGGGTATCTATTGGGGGGGGGGGGGGGGGGCATAAATTAGTATTTAAAAAAAAATCTTTAACGATGAAGAAAATTTTTTTTATAACTTGATGCAGATAGGAATTATATTCACAAAAAAAAAAAAAAAAATCATCATTTTCACCCACACAATTAATCGCAAGAAAAATAAATATAAAAGTAACAAAAAGAAAGAATACACCAAATTAAAGTTGTTCGGTCCAACCTGACCTACGTCTTTTCTCCGGAGGCACCCTCAAGATATTACATTAAAGCCTTTTAGTGTCTCTCCTTATACTCCTATAGCAAGGAGGAGAAGCCCTTACAAAATGTTTACACCAACCCAGTGAGATGGAGGACCTAAGCTCCTTTCACAGGTAGAGAACCTTGACTTCTTTTCTCCCTCCAAATTCAGATTCAACATCAATATGCAAATAAATGAATTTTCAAAATCCTAAATTTTAAATAAAAATTTAAATTTTAATACAAATTTGAAAGATATTGTGACTTATTTCATATAGGGCTGTCAAAATCGGGTCAACGGTCGGGTTCGGGTCCAACCCGAAATTGACCCGACATTGTTCAACCCGACCAGCTTCGGGCCCGGGTCAACCCGAACCCGACCCGATTCGGGTATATTTTATTAAATTTTTTTATTTAATTCAATTTATTTAAATTTAAATCAAATTAAGGTAAGATTTACTTCAATTAATTTAAACTAAATCAAGATTTTGAAATATCATTTACTTATTTCATAAAAATTCATTAAAATCATCCTAAATTAATTAAAAACGGGTCAAACAAGGTTGATTTTGGGTTTTCGGGTCAACCCGACCTGGTTTTACAAACGGGTCGAAATCCCTAACCCGAACCCGACCTGGTTCGGGTTCGGGTTGATCCGAACCTGAAATTTTTGGGTCGGGTCCTTATCGGATTTTCGGGTCGGACCAAATATTGACACCCCTACTTTTATATTAGAATATGTTGGAATTATATATAAATATATTTGTAAATATGCTAATTTTACATATGTGAGAAACAAACTCAAAAATTACTCATCTATACAATTCTATTTTACAACCAAAAAAAACATGTATGACAAAGGTCATGAAATGTAAAACATTTTTCATGAACCAATAAAAAAGCTGAACGCGAAATTCACAAAATAATGCTAAAATTGATACGACCATGTCCCCACTCCAATTCGGCCAGGAACGAATCTCACATCATGGTGGGACCCACCCAAATTATCAAATAAATTATTCTACCTACAAAAGGGTGTGAATAGGAGTTAATAAGTGGAACTCAAATATGATTCAAATTGATGTTGATCGATCAAACATAAGTACATATCAAAAAATTAAAATTATAAAAAATCAAAATTAAATGAGTTACTATCGGGTCCAAATCAAATTCATGTGTTAATCTGAACCCGGCCCGCCAATTTAATGAGTTAAAATTTTGGATCCAGATTAGACCTATTTATTTAATGTACCACCTGAAACTGAATGTTTTCAGTTTGGTTCAGATAGAGTTGTAAAATTGGGTCATTTAATGGAATTTTTATTTGATCCGGTGAACGGATGTAGAGCTACGTTCGGCCGGCACTGAGATTGCGCCACGTAGCAGGCACAAAACCTCGGATCCGACCCGGCGAATAGTGGGTATGTCACACGTGCGTTTTTTAAATCCATGACAGCCCGGTATTGCTAGGTATTGCTCGGTATTGCTAGGTATTTGTTCGGCAATAACGAAAAATACCATTATGTGAAGACAAATACCGAGCAATACCGAGTAATACCAAGCAATACCGAATTTTTCTAGAAAAACTCGGTATTGCTCGATATTATTCGGTATTGGTCTTCACAGAGTGGTATTTCTCGTTATTGTCAAGAAATACTTAGCAATACGGAGCAATACCGAGTAATACCTAGCAATACGCGAACATAGCATTCCCGGGTTCCGGTCCGGATCAAGTCGTAGGGCCGTGCGGTAAAGAGTAAGAGCACGTGGCGCGATCTCAGTGGTGACCGAACGTAGAGCTACGTCCGGCCACCGGACCTAATAATTGTTCCAGTTATTGACATCCTTAATAAATCTAAGCATTGTAATATAAAATTATTGATATGATGTTTGTTTTGTTGAAAAAAGAATGCAAAGTACTCTAATTTTTAAGAGGGTTTGTATGATGAAAATGGAATACAATGTAAAATTTTAATAAGTTCTTTTTTTAATCATAATTTCCTTATTGTAGTATTATAAACTTGTTCGTTGGCCATTAAAGGAGAAGCATAATACTAAGTTAATTGTTGCAGAGATAAGAATGCTTAGGTGGATGAGTGACTTTACCCTTAGAGATAGGATACAAAATGAGCATATACGTGAAAAGGTCGGAGTAGCGCAAGTGGAAGATAAGATTAGAGAGAGTCGCCTTAGAGGGTTTGGTCACATAAAACGGTGGCCTTTCGATGATCCGGTTAGGAAAGTAGAGGTATTAGATTTGACTTATGTTAAGAATGGTAGATGTAGACTTAAAAAGGCTTAGTTAGAAGACATTAGAAAAGCTTTTTCTTTATTAGATTTAAATGAGAATATGACTTTTAACAGGACAAAATGGAGAAAAAGGATTCATGTGTAATATCAGTTTTTGCTCCAGGTTCGTCCGGACGAAGTCGGATCGTCCGGGACGATCGGTACAGGTTGTGTAGAGAAAATCATGTTTGGCTGTATGGTTCGTCTGGACGAAATCAGGATCGTCTGGACGAAAATAAGTCAGAGAACCCTTCGCCGGGGACGATATTTGATTTTCGTCTGGACGAAATTTTCCTCTTCATGGATCGTCCGGTACAAAGCTCGATCGTCCAGGACGATCGGTCTGGATATATATAGAAATGAGATATTTTGAAGAGAGAGAAAAAGCTGAGGAGAGAGAAAAACGAAGGAAAAAGTGGAAAAGTGGATTTTTGGGCGACGCCGAGCTGTTTTCGTCCGAAGAGACAGTTGAGGAAATTGCTGTGCACGAGGTAAGGCACAATCCGACTTTCTCAATTTTCAGAACCGTCGCTTTTGGCGGTATTATCTGTCCGGAATTAAGTTTTGTTCGTGATTTTCGTCCGTAATTTCCGACTGGTTTAGTTTTTACCGCGTAACTTTCTGTATTTTGTTGAAGTGCCGAATGTGCACATTTTGGTTATTTTCTGAAGATTTTTGTCCGAGTATTTTTGATTCGACTGTGTTTTTAGTCGACTGGATTTTTCTGTGAACTTGGAAATTATCTGTGCAGTAGAATAAATGTTCTGAAATGTTGATATCTATATTCTGTGCGAATTTGGTGAATTTTGATTTTCAGGAAAATTGTGTAAATTCTGTATACTGCCGTTGTGCTGCCCGATTTTTTGAGTAATTTCTGTTTTGTCTGGAAATCTTCTGATTTGATATGCTATCTGTATATGCTATATAAAGGGAGTTATAAGGGGCCTGGATCCTATGAGATTCAGTTAGTATCTGGGAATTCTGAAATGAGCTCAATATGAAATCTGATATATGTTCTGTTCCGGATCCGAGGAAAATCTGTTTAGGTGTTATATGCACTATATATGTATTCTGGTGCTATAAGCACATCTAAGTTGATCTGTTCTGGTGCCGCGAGCACAAAGGGAGGCATAAGGGGCCTGAATCCTACGAGATTCAGTCAGTGTCAGGGAATTTAGCTATAAATTACATAATATCTGATCTTTGATTCTGATATGATTCTGATACGATTTGCTCTGTTCCGATATGATCTGAACTTCTGATTCTATTGATCTGATATATTTGATCTGTTCTGTTTCTGATTTGATACGACTTCTGTTTCCGTACAATTCTGTTTGATTTGATATCTGTCCGAATTCGTTCTGATTTCTATACGGATTTGTCTGATGTATTGGTTTTGAGATTCTGAGGATTTTGATTGGAGGTTTGTTGCTTTACTGAGCTGTTGAGCTCACCCTTGCTTTCTGGTGGTTTTCAGGTTCTGGGAAAGGCAAGGAAGTCCAGGATTAGTTCAGAGTCTGATCAGTTTAGGTATTGTTTTGTACCTTTTGATTTTTGTACAGTCATGGCTTTTCTGTTCTGTCTTTCTTTCTGTCGAAAGCCATGTACTGTTCTGTAGATGATTGTTTTGAGGAAATGAATTCAGATAGATGTTTTGTTCCGCTGCATTTGATGATATATAGTAGCTCTGTGTTTGTTGGTCTGTGTGAATTAATTATTTGGAAGATTCAGTTCCGAACCAAATTCCAAAGCTAGATCCTGGTTAGCTTCTTCGTCGCGGCCCGGTGCGAACGGGATCCGTCTCGTCTCGGGTCGGGTCATGACAAGCTTTTTGGTATCAGAGCAATGGTTTTGGAATTTGAGAATTTTTGTGAAACAGAGCTATAGGAAGTGATCAGTAAGTCTGTCTGGGGGGTAGTTTTGATTTGTTCGGCTTTTTATTGTGTTGTTTTTGTGATAGTTTTCCGGATTTTTCTGGATTTTCTGTATGGATCAGCCAGACCCAGATATGACAGACGGTCAGAGTGCCGATCAGGCAGCACCAGTGGGGAGTACAGCCCCAGTGGTCGGTGCTGATACGCTTTCTCAGTTTGCTTCACTCGTTGCTCAGATGATGAGCGAGACTCAGAGTAGAGCTTCTACTGTCAGATCTGATGACTTGGACAGACATTTGCAGTTGTTTCTGAGATTGAAACCTCCAAGGTTTGAAGGCGCTGTTGAGCCCAGAGCTGCTGAGGAGTGGCTGAGGAGAGTGGAGAAGACCTTTGACGGGATGCAGTGTCCGTCAGACAGGAAAGTACCGTTGGCAGTTTTTCTGTTGGACGGAGAGGCTGAGCACTGATGGGACGGCCAGCAGGCGGCCAGATTTCAGGGCAGACTGAACTCTTTGATTACTTGGGAAGAGTTCACTGAGGTGTTTCGGGATTGGTTTGTTCCTCCTTCTGCACGACAGCAGATGCAGGAGAATTTTCTGAGACTTGTTCAGGGGAGCAAGACGGTGATGCAGTACGAGGCTGAGTTTACTGCATTAGCCAGGTACGCTCCGCAGCTGGTTAGCACTTCTGCTGAGAGGTGTTATAGATTTCTGAGGGGATTGCAAGATACCTTGAGGCAGCCCCTGATACCGTTCCGGATCACTGATTTCTCTGAGCTTGTGGAGCGAGCTCGTCTGATAGAGAACGACCTGATGGCTACTCAGCAACGGTGGACTGCGAGTAGGAAGAGGTTTGGAGGCGAGGCATCTGACAGTGGTTCCTCTGGAAAGAGGAGATTTGTTTCTGGTTCTGGATCTGGAGATTCCAGGAGGAGCGGAGGATCGTCTGGTACTGTTACCAGTACGACGAGTTCGGGATCAGTTAGTTCGGCACCTGTGTGCCAGAACTGTGGACGACGACACTTTGGCCAGTGCTACAGGATGGCTGGTCTGTGCTTCCGATGTGGTCAGTCAGGACATCGGATTGCAGAGTGTCCACAGATGGGATTTGATCAACGATCTGAGGGCTTTGTCAGACCTGTTGGTTCAGCAGCAGGAAGACCGAGGACTGTTCCTCCACGCCCTGAGGGATTTACTGGTAGAGGTGGTGGTTCTAGTTCTGCACCACGGAGACCACCTACTGTTCAGAGGGAGCAGAGTAGTTCTGTTGCTTCAGCTCCTGTTCCAGTTCAGCCACGAGTTTACAGCTTGAGTCAGCAAGAGGCTCGAGATGCTCCCGATGTTGTGACAGGTACGATTTACATTTTTGATCAGCCCTGTCGTGTTTTGTTTGACTCTGGAGCGAGTCATTCTTTTCTGTCCGAGCACTGTTTTGAGGCTTTACGTTTGGATTCTCTTTTACTTCCGGTTTCTTTGTCTGTGATTTTACCGGCTGGGAATCCTTTGATTGCTCGACAGTTTTGTTTTTGTGAGATTGAGATTTCTGGCAAGAAGTGGAAATCAAGTTTGATTCGGTTGCCGATTTCATCGTATGATGTGATTCTGGGCATGGATTGGTTGAGTCAGTATGAAGCTCAGATAGACTGTCTGAAGAAGCAAGTGAGTTTGCTTATGGCTGGAGAGAGAGTTGTATTTCAGGGATTACGAGGTGTTCTCTCCAGTCTGGTTTCTGTGTTGGAGGTAAGCAGGATGTGGAAGAAGGGATGTCCGGTATTTTTGGCTTCGGTGCGGGATCTGAACCTAGAGGTTGGTTCTGTTTCTGAGATCCCTGTGGTACGGGAGTTTGCTGATATTTTTCCTGAGGAGCTGGTTGGTTTACCTCCGGATAGAGATGTGGAGTTCTCTATCGATATTTTTCCGGGTACCGCTCTGATATCGAAAGCTCCGTACAGGATGGCACCGAAAGAACTTTCTGAGTTGAAAGTTCAGCTTCAGGAGTTGGTTGACAGAGGTTTTGTGCGTCCTAGTGTTTCGCCTTGGGGAGCACCTGTTCTGTTTGTGAAGAAGAAGGACGGTACACTCCGTATGTGTATTGATTACAGAGATTTGAACAAGGTTACGATCAAGAACAAGTATCCTTTGCCTCGGATTGATGACTTGTTCGATCAGCTTTCCGGATCTTCAGTATTTTCGAAGATTGACTTGCGATCCGGATATTATCAGGTGAAGGTGAAGGAAGCTGATGTGGTGAAGACAGCTTTCAGTACTCGGTACGGGCACTACGAGTTCTTGGTTATGCCTTTTGGGGTAACCAACGCGCCTGCTATTTTCATGGATCTGATGAACCGAGTATTCAGGGAGTATTTGGATCAGTTTGTGATCGTCTTCATCGACGATATTCTGGTATATTCTGCATCTGAGGATGATCATGCCAGACATTTGAGGATTGTGTTGGAGACTTTGAGGAGGCATCAGTTGTATGCCAAGTTCTCTAAGTGTGAATTCTGGCTGAAGAGCATTTCTTTTCTGGGGCATGTGATTAGCGGAGAAGGCATTTCTGTAGATCCCCAGAAGATTCAGGCAGTTGCTGATTGGCCAAGGCCGACTACGGTATTTGAGGTACGTAGTTTCTTGGGCATGGCCGGGTATTATAGGAAATTTGTGAAAGGATTTTCACAGATTTCGACGCCTCTGACGAGACTGACTCAGAAGTCAGTTCCTTTTGTTTGGACACCGGAGTGTGAAGCTAGTTTTCAGAGATTGAAGGATTGTTTGACTTCAGCTCCAGTGTTGGCACTTCCGTCAGGTACGGAGGGTTTTCAGGTGTTCAGTGATGCTTCACTGAAAGGACTGGGATGTGTCTTGATGCAGCATGGTCAGGTAATTTCTTATGCTTCTAGACAGTTAAAGCCACATGAGAAGAATTACCCGACGCATGATTTGGAGTTAGCTGCAGTTATTTTTGCTTTGAAGATTTGACGTCATTATCTGTATGGCGTCAGATGTGAGATTTTCACTGATCATAAGAGCCTGAAGTACATTTTTACTCAGAAGGATCTGAATTTGAGGCAGAGAAGATGGCTCGAGTTGATCAAGGACTATGACCTGACTATTCAGTATCAGCCTGGGAAGGCGAACGTGGTAGCAGATGCTTTGAGCAGGAAGTCTTCTGGAGTATCAGGTATTCAGCTTACTTGTGATGACTTCCTGATTCGTGATATGGAACGCTTGCAGTTGGAGGTGATTTCCTCCAGTGGTTTGGAGTTGGCTCAGATGAGCATTCAGTCTTCTTTGGAAGCACGGATTCAAGAAGCCCAGAAGTCAGATTCTGATTATTCGAAGTTGATTGCTCAGATTGGATCTGGTAAGACTCCTGAACTTCGAATTTCTGATTCTGGTGCTATTTTCTGTAAGAACAGGTTGTGGGTACCTGTGTTTGGAGATTTGAGGCAGGAGATTCTGTACGAATCTCATCATTCAGGCTACACGGTACATCCAGGCAGCGGTAAGATGTACGCTGATATGAAACTTTTGTTTTGGTGGCCTGGAATGAAGAAAGATGTGGCAGAGTTTGTGTCGAGATGCGAAGCCTGTCAGTTGGTGAAGGCAGAGCATCAGCGATCAGGTGGACTGTTGCAGTCGTTGCCTATCCCTGAGTGGAAATGGGAGGAGGTAACGATGGATTTTGCGATGGGTTTCCCTCGATCTAGACAAGGGCACGACGCTATTTGGGTGGTTGTAGATCGATTGACGAAATCCGCCCATTTTCTTCCGATTAGACAGACGGATTCAGTTGATCGCTTGGCACAGATTTATGTGAAGGAGATAGTCAGATTACACGGTGTGCCTCGTGTGATCGTATCTGATCGAGATGGACGTTTTACTTCCAGACTTTGGAAAGGCATTCAGCAAGGCTTGGGTACGAAACTGCATTTCAGTACAGCCTTTCATCCTCAGACAGATGGACAGTCTGAGAGGACTATTCAGGTATTGGAAGACCTGTTGAGGCTTTGTGTTCTGGACTTTAGCGGAAGCTGGGAAGATCATATTCCGCTGATTGAGTTTGCATATAACAACAGTTTTCAGTCCAGTATCGGTATGGCACCGTACGAGGCTCTGTATGGCAGGAAGTGTCGTACTCCTTTGACTCTGACGGAAGTCGGAGATAGACAGGCTTTGGGGGCCACTTTTGCTGATGAAACTGCTAAGAAGATCAGTTTGATAAGAGAGAGATTGAAAGCTGCTCAAGATCGACAGCAGAAGTATTACAATCAGAAGCACAGATTTGTTGAGTTTCAGGTTGGTGACTTTGTGTATGTCAAAGTCAGCCCGATGAAGGGTGTGAGCAGATTTGGTCAGGTGAGCAAGCTTAGTCCGAGCTATGTTGGACCTTTTGAAATCCTGGAAAGGATTGGAAAAGCTGCTTACAAGTTATTGCTTTCTGATTCTATGCCTGACGTGCATAATGTGTTTCACGTATCCACTCTGAGGAAGTGGATATCCGACTCTGGGAAGAAAGTATCTGCTGATGAGGTTGAGATTCAGGAGAATCTGGTGTACAAGGAAGAGCCAGAGTTGATTTTGGCGTACGACGTCCGAAAGTTAAGAAGTAAACAGATTCCAATGGTTAAAGTCCAGTGGAAGCACCGTACTGCACGGGAAGCGACTTGGGAGAAGGAGTCTGACATGAGACGGTTGTACCCTTACTTGTTTTGATTGAGTTTGGAATGGATAATGTCGAGGACGACATTTTTTTTTTAGTTGGGGAGATTGTAATATCAGTTTTTGCTCCAGGTTCGTCCGGACGAAGTCGGATCGTCCGGGACGATCGGTACAGGTTGTGTAGAGAAAATCATGTTTAGCTGTATGGTTCGTCTGGACGAAATCAGGATCGTCTGGACGAAAATAAGTCAGAGAACCCTTCGCCGGGGACGATATTTGATTTTCGTCTGGACGAAATTTTCCTCTTCATGGATCGTCCGGTACGAAGCTCGATCGTCCAGGACGATCGGTCTGGATATATATAGAAATGAGATATTTTGAAGAGAGAGAAAAAGCTGAGGAGAGAGAAAAACGAAGGAAAAAGTGGAAAAGTGGATTTTTGGGCGACGCCGAGCTGTTTTCGTCCGAAGAGACAGTTGAGGAAATTGCTGTGCACGAGGTAAGGCACAATCCGACTTTCTCAATTTTCAGAACCGTCGCTTTTGGCGGTATTATCTGTCCGGAATTAAGTTTTGTTCGTGATTTTCGTCCGTAATTTCCGACTGGTTTAGTTTTTACCGCGTAACTTTCTGTATTTTGTTGAAGTGCCGAGTGTGCACATTTTGGTTATTTTCTGAAGATTTTTGTCCGGGTATTTTTGATTCGACTGTGTTTTTAGTCGACTGGATTTTTCTGTGAACTTAGAAATTATCTGTGCAGTAGAATAAATGTTCTGAAATGTTGATATCTATATTCTGTGCGAATTTGGTGAATTTTGATTTTCAGGAAAATTGTGTAAATTCTGTATACTGCCGTTGTGCTGCCCGATTTTTTGAGTAATTTCTGTTTTGTCTGGAAATCTTCTGATTTGATATGCTATCTGTATATGCTATATAAAGGGAGTTATAAGGGGCCTGGATCCTATGAGATTCAGTTAGTGTCTGGGAATTCTGAAATGAGCTCAATATGAAATCTGATATCTGTTCTGTTCCGGATCCGAGGAAAATCTGTTTAGGTGCTATATGCAATATATATGTATTCTGGTGCTATAAGCACATCTAAGTTGATCTGTTCTGGTGCCGTGAGCACAAAGGGAGGCATAAGGGGCCTGAATCCTACGAGATTCAGTCAATGTCAGGGAATTTAGCTATAAATTACAAAATATCTGATCTTTGATTCTGATATGATTCTGATACGATTTGCTCTGTTCCGATATGATCTGAACTTCTGATTCTATTGATCTGATATATTTGATCTGTTCTGTTTCTGATTTGATACGACTTCTGTTTCCGTACAATTCTGTTTGATTTGATATATGTCCGAATTCGTTCTGATTTCTGTACGGATTTGTCTGATGTATTGGTTTTGAGATTCTGAGGATTTTGATTGGAGGTTTGTTGCTTTACTGAGCTGTTGAGCTCACCCTTGCTTTCTGGTGGTTTTCAGGTTCTGGGAAAGGCAAGGAAGTCCAGGATTAGTTCAGAGTCTGATCAGTTTAGGTATTGTTTTGTACCTTTTGATTTTTGTACAGTCATGGCTTTTCTGTTCTGTCTTTCTTTCTGTCGAAAGCCATGTACTGTTCTGTAGATGATTGTTTTGAGGAAATGAATTCAGATAGATGTTTTGTTCCGCTGCATTTGATGATATATAGTAGCTCTGTGTTTGTTGGTCTGTGTGAATTAATTATTTGGAAGATTCAGTTCCGAACCAAATTCCAAAGCTAGATCATGGTTAGCTTCTTCGTCGCGGCCCGGTGCGAACGGGATCCGTCTCGTCTCGGGTCGGGTCGTGACATCATGTAGCTAGCCCCATACATGTAGTGGGACAAAGGCTTGATGATTATGTTGTTGTTGTATAAACTTGCCTAATTTTGACCGAATTTCTTTTTACAACAGAGCCCTACACAGGGTCCTGGTTGGGTACACATTGGGTGCCCACACTCTGCACTAGCAGGCTTTTCCCACCCATGCCCACGTATGGTGACTTTCGGGATGTCATACCCAATCACACCCACCCACTTTTCACGCTTCTTCAATGCAGTCTGCCATGGATTAATGGCCTTGAGGTTTTTTTGTCATTTTCTATGACTGCAAACTTTCAAGCCACATATCAAAATTTATCATGGTCACGACGCTGTTTAGTGTTGCACACTACATAGTAAGGATTATTGTAATATACTGCATGCATATGATAATTAGTAATGTAAATCGGTTTGTCCTCTGATGTTGAGTACCCCCGCCCACGAGGTCATGGGCGTACCCATACCCACCCATGCCCATTGGGAATGGGTGGGTACGTGGGTGGATGTGTGGGTATGGACACCCAATGTAGGGCCCTGTTTTACAACAAGTTGGCTGCCCAATCACCGTCACCCCTATTAGCCACTGCTATCGTCACGGCCGCTATCAGCAACCACCACTCACTTTCAGCTATGATGAAGCCTTTCAATCTTTTAAATATATCGTACTAATCTCAAAGCAAATATAATGATTTTGAAGTACATCATAATGCACGCTATATTATAAAATTCTAACACATTTTTTTCTAATCATTTACATACATCATTACACTAAAAATGAATTCAATAATTCTTAAATAAATCATTAAAAATTTGTACCAAGAAATGGTATAACACAAAATTTTCCTTTTGCATCTAATGCTTTAAATTTCCATATCACTAATTAAGAAAAAATTACCTAAATAAATTAAGACTAATAAAACCCTGTTTAATTTACATCAAAATTAGTGCACACCATTGATAGCACTAATCTCAACACAAATCCTTATAATTTTTTTGTGTTTTTGTGTGTGTTCATTAATCCTCTACAACTAATTCGAAAAATCATGTTGCCACAACGGCATTTCCTCCTCCACCAGCTCCGCCGCGTCCCAGTCAAATCCCCCCACCATTCCCGGCGGCGTTATCAGCATTCCCGCCGCCATTTCCATCATCATTTCCGGCATATTGAATATATCCTCCTCGTCCAACACTGCAACCGAGGGCGGCGCTAGAGACGAAAGCACCGTCGACGCCGCCGGCCGCGTTTTGTACATATCGGCTGCCTTGACGGCGGCCAGCCGAATATCGTCGGGCCGGGTCGAACGCGGCACGGGTAAAGCCCAGGCGGAGTCCGGGAAGTTCAAAACTGCGGATTTTCCGCGAAGGGCTAAGGCCGCGACGTCGTGTGCTCGGGCGGCCATCTCCGGTGCGGAGTAGGTGCCGAGCCATATGCGCGTTTTGGTGCGGGGCTCGCGCACCTCGCAGACCCATTTGCCGCCGTTCCGTTCGCGGACGCCGCGGTAGACGGGGTGGCGAGTAACGCGGAATTTCTTGCGGCCGGACTTGCGCTTGGGAGGGGGGGAAGGGGAAGAGGAGAAGGAAGAAGGGGAGGGCGCGTGGTCGGATGAGGAGGAAGCGGAGGTGGAGAAGCTGTCGGAGGTGTCCATGGAGGAGGAGGAGAGGAGCTGTGAGAGATTGAGTTATGAGTTGAAGATAAAGAGAGAGAGAGAGAGAGGGGGCTTAAGTAGTGGGAGGGAACGTCGCGGTGAACCGCGCAGAGGACGCGCGGCGATGGAAGACAAGTGTGAAGTGCGGGGAGGGTGAACACGTGGGAGAGAATCGCACGTTTTTGGGGTGTTTTGGGGCCGCCAAAGGGTGGATAAAGCTGGCACGACACTGCCTGGCGGGGGCCGCACAGTCACTCTCCGCTGCGGAGCCAGCGGATTCTGGAAGAACAAAATTTTAAACTGTTAATGTTTTTTTTTTTCTTATAAAAAGAGTGTGTTTTAATTTTTAAATTTAAATTAGTTTAAAAAATAAATTAATATAAAAATAAAAAAAGAAACAAATACTAAATTAAATTATGAAGTTTTAATATAATTTGAACTTTCATTATCGAGTTTCTAAAATAAGATCTTCATTACGATTTCTATAGAAATCGGTGCTCCATTCATCAGTTTCGATTGAAATCAGTTTTCTAGTCGGCGATTTAAATTATTTTTTTTCTAAAATAAGTAATGTTTTCTAAAGAAAAAAAATAAATATGATTTTTCTTAATAATGATTATAATTTTACTTTTTCACTTTTTTATTTATTTACAATGTTAGAGTGTTTTGCTTTTTTGTTAAATTATAACTTATTAGTAAATTTATATAAATTTAATGTTACTTATTTATTAAAAATTTTAATTAAAAATAAATTAAATATATTTATTAATAAATAAATAAATAAATAATTTAATCAAACAATAATTTTATTTTAAAATAATTTTTTTGTTTAAAAATAAATAAATAATAAAAACTGTTATTTTAAAAATGAAAAAAAAAATTGTTTAAAATTATATTTAATTTCTGTTATAAGATTTAAATTTAATTTCTACCAAAAATAAATTAAATAATAACATTAATATTAAATAAAATATTTAAAAAAATTTATTAATTCATATAACGATTTTTTTTTAATTTTTATTCTTTTTTTTATATTTTTGAATAAAATTATTGTTTTCTTAAATTTATTTTTATTTATTAATTTTTTATTAAATATATTTAATTTATTTTTAATAAAAAGTAACATTAAATTTATTTATTATTCATTAAATTTTTTAATTAAATATAATTTGGTCGTTTTCCTTTGTTTCATTGGCCAAAATTTTGTGGAGAAATGTAGATCACTATTATTTATAATTTTGGTAATTGAGAAATGTAGAACCAAAATTAAGATCTAGAAATACATGCAACTATAGATAATACAAATACATGCAACTATAGATACCAACGAAAGCAAACACATAACAACTAAAATTGTTAGTTTTTAGAGCCCTAAAATTAGATTTAACTAAAGTTTAGGGTAAATTGGTTTGTTGGCTTCCCGTTGGAGATGTGTTTATCGTGTTAGACATTGATGATGATGATGTCTGTGAAGTTGTTATGCAACATGCTTCCACTTAAATTTTTATTGTATAATTGTGGAGGTTGATGAGGTTGGCGCTTCTCAATGCAAAGAGGATAATAATATCACATGTGATGCGGAGGAGAACATATGTTACTTTGGGGTTAAGCAACAAATGAATTTTTCTAGTTCAGTTATCCATCAGCAGATCCTTCACACAGTAAGTAAAGTATTTGAGACATTTTTTTTTATTTGTCATATAATACATTTATAAATTTGAAGTTTGTGTAGGGCAAATTAATTGAAACTCGTAGACGTGTGAAAAATCAAAATGATCATTCACAACCCCGAACCAACGATTGTTGATGGTTATATAACAATGAGTAGAGGTACAAGTGTCGAGTTTTGTGATAATCCAAATGATACTGATTTGGAATTTGGAGGGGTTGGGTGTTTAAGGTGTGTGTGTAATGCGTGACCTCAGAAGGGATTACTATGCGAGGACTACATACACTACTGATAGAATGGTTAATATGAATGCGTTTATGGGTACGTGCATGAATGATGGAGAATGGAATAATTAGCTAAATTTTGATGAAGCTATGGAGAAATCAAGGGCAACTCATGCAGTTGAGAGTCTTGATGAAATATTGGAATGAATGAAATTTTCAAGAAAAAAAATTCTATAATTTATGCTTATGTGGTGGTCCATAAAGAATAATGTTAAATTTCAAGTAGTTGCATCCACCCAAAAAATATATATAATATTTTGTGTACATAAATATGCACAGTTACGTCAATGGCTTTGGAAATTCCATGCTTGTGCTAATTAGCACTTAGGTGGAACTAGGGGTGAAAGTGAGTTGAGCCAGCTCGAACATGACTTGATAACGAGTTTGCAAGTCGAGCTTGAACTGGAGCTCAAACTTGAGCTCTGATATTAAACAAGCTCGAGTTTGAGCTTAATAAGAGTCGACTCATCGGCTAGCGAGCTCAGCTCGATTAGCTTAATATTAAAAAAAATATAGTATTGATAAAAAAATTCTCTATTCAGTTCAAATATTGCAAAACTTTACTTAGGCATTTAATAAAAGCTTGTAGGTGACAATTAATAAAAGCCCAAAGTTATTTTTGGGGAATTTTTGAGGACAAAGCCTGTATCATTTATGTAAAAAGAACAAATTACAAGTGTAAAATAGAAAAAACTAAGTAAGGGGTCCAAACAAAATAGGAACTCAAAACTCAAAAGAGAACCAAAAACCAAAAAAGATTACAAGGGTCAATGTCAAAAAATGAAGGACTTAAGATGCTTAAAAAGATTCATTAGAGTAGCTTCAAAATTGTTAAACCGTAAGCAGTAGGGCCCCAGGTTGCCCAGAAGACCTTCCAAGGGGCAGCTAGAGGAGACCAGCATTCATCATTGCCCTTCCAAAAAATATTTCCATCCCAAAAGAAAGCCACAATTGAAAAATCGAGAGAGCCACAATGGAGCAACAGGGTTGGATACCGGCCAAGGGAGCTGAAACAACTAATTCCACAAATTTGCTATATGAAAATTCTTCCATGTGTTAATTTTGCACAAGATAGCCTTTTTAGTCTTTACGGTTACAGTGGCAAGGCACTCAAAATTGCCCCCAAAAATATAATTATTTATAGATCTCCAGAGGTGATAGATAACACCAGAAGCACATAACAGGTAATAGTTAATCCGGCCAACAGGGATGCCTTGCTCAAAAATACTACCAAATAGTAGGTGAAGGTTCGGCCTAAGTAGGAAATCACACAACCAAGGGAGAAAAGCTTTAATTCTGCTAAATGAGAAATCACATCCAAAGAAAAGGTGTGAGTGAGATTCAGGCTCAGAAAAATAAAAAACAGCATAGGTTGGCAATTGTAATCCCACAAGAAGCAAGAACGTATGCTGTTTTTAATCTAGCTTTAAAAGCTAGTCATGCATAAGAAGAAAAATATAGTGTAGGTTTTCTTAACCAGACAAATTTGTGCCAAGTAACGACTTCCAGATGGGAGAAATACTGCAAGTGAAATTTTTTAAAAACCATTGCACAGAACCCAGCCAGGAGTGAGGAGTGGGATGCTGCTCAATATGAATGCCCAGGACTTTAGTCTAAATATCATTACCTAGACATTATGATAGAGACCAATTATAACCAACTATAGCCTTAGAAACATTCTAGAACTTAAGGGCATAGAGCCCGTGAGTAGGGGAAACACCACCCAATAACTTAGCAATGGATTGACCGCCACACCAGGGGTCCCAGAGAAAAGAGAGGTTGTTGTTAGAGTGAACAGTAAGGGAGATACAATTCCTAACATAATATGTTGTATTACAGATAAGTTTCCAATAAGGGGAGCCATGAGGATTTTGATTATACCAGAGAGAATGATAATTGTGTCGCCAACAATAAAAAAGTAGGTTATTGGTGTTGAGAAATCTCCAAATAAAAGTGGTAGAGAAAGCATGGTAAAGAGAATCTATGGAGGGGATGCCTAGACCTCCGTAGATTTTGGGCTTACACGTATCCTTCCACACAATAGTGTGTAATTTTCTTAGCTTAATGTTGCAAAAGAAAAGGAATATAGAGCATAGATGGTTGATGATTTTGCAATGGCTTTTTGATAAAATAAAGCCCATTATCCAGTATGCTAGAATATTGCTAATGGCAAAACTAATAAATTGAATCCTGCTAGCAAAAGAGAGCACCCGAGCTTTCCAACCATCAAGAGCATAAGTAATTTTTGGATAAGAGGTTGAAAGTTTGTCTTCCTCAGTTTTATGTAGAAGATAGGCAACCCCAGGTATTTGAGCGGGAGAAAGGTTTGGTTGATATTGAGGTAACACAAGCTTCATTCTATTAGCAATGATTTAAGCAATAACTTTGTAGAGGACATTGCAAAGAGGGATATGCCTAAAATCCTTCACATTATTAGCATGAGGGTGCTTTGGGATTAAGGCAATGGCCGTCGCTTTGACTTGCTTTGGCATCTTACAAGTGGTAAAGAAGGGCATCACAGCCGTGCAAAGCTGGGGGCTTATGTAGTTCCAAGTAGTCTTAAAGAACTCAAAAGGGTAACCATCTGGGCCAGGGGAAGAAGAAGAGTGGCATGAGAAAATAACACTTTTGATTTCTTCCACAGTAATAAGATCAATGAGACCAGGAAGCAATGTGCTGGGGACAATATTACCAGGGGGAATAATGGAATGGTTAGGATTGGAAGGGGGAGGGGGTTAAATAGGGAGATGTAGTGTTGGATGAAAATATGGGAAATGTATTGTTGGGAGGAGACAGATCCATTAGCAGTTGAGATCTCTTTGATCAGATTATGGATTTTGGTAATATTAATCTTAGAGTAGAGAAATTTTAGGTCATCATCTCCATGAGTGAGCCATTTGACCTTAGCATGCTGAGCCATCCAACTGGAGAGTGCAAAGTGGTAGTAGGAAAGCTTGGAGTTGGTTGATTTCAAAGTGAAGTTGAGGGTATGATCAAGAGGGGTGGCTTGGATTTGGGATAAGATGGAGCTTTGGAGAGAGGTGAAGGAGTTAATCTCAGTTTGGATGAGATTGGAATTGGCCCACTGCTTGGTCTTGATATGGTGCATGAGGGTTTTTAGTTTGGAGTAGAAGAAGTACAAAGGGCTACTGTTATTATGGTGGGAGAAAACGTCAAAGAAACAACTCCAAAATTCAGGTAATTTGGACCAATAATTTTTATACATGAATCTATCTTTCTTAGAAAGGTTGGCTGCCTGACAAAGGATGAGGGGTGAATGATCAAAAAATTGGGGATCATCAACCCAATAGTAGAAGTTGGGAATAGGGGAGAGCTAGTGGTCATTGATAAGGGCACGGTCAAGTTTAATGTGAATATGGTTGGCAGGTTATTGATTATGCCAGGTGTAGAAGTGACCAACATAAGAGAGGTCGTGAGCCCCGATAGTAATGATTAGGTGGTTAAAGGCTTCAAGGTTGTTACTTAAGAGAGGGGAGCCACCAACCTTCTCATGTGGGATCCTACAACAATTAAAGTCCCCAAAGATAATCCAGGGAGAATTGATGTTACTAGCTAAATTAATGATTTGATTACACAATACCTGCCTTTCAGAGTGCGTATTAACACCATAAACAACACTGACAGCATAGACCTCTAGAGAGGTAATGGAAACGGTGCCATGTATGAGTTGGGAGGAGGAGAAGGAAGTCTTGAAATCCACAGAAGCAGCATTCCATTTAATCCATATACGACCAGGTGAGGAATAATGAAAATTATCACAGGAACCCTCAACAGGGAAGATGCGGTGTGACATTACAAATCATGGGTTTTAGCAAGAGCATGGGAGATTTTGGCTTCCAAAATAAAGAGGAAGTCAAGGTTGTGGGTTTGGACAAGCTTTTGCAACATAAAATTTTTTTGGGGTTGTTGAAACCACAGACAAATTTTAGACAGCAGGTTTAGGGGGTTCATTATTTTTGGAGTAGGTAGTAGCCTTTTTGGCATGATTAGCTCGGATAGTTTTTTGGGTTGAAGGGTTGTGCTGAATAGAAAAATAGGAGCTAGGGAAAGATGCTATATTTTCTTAAGTGTCAGGTAGGAGAATGTTGGGTTGGTGGTTATGGGGGGAGGTGTGTGGGGGGCTACTATGGTTAGGATTTGAGGAGGTAGAGGCAATTGTTGGATTGGGGATGAAAGCATATGATTTAGGTTGGAAAGGACATTAAATTTGTTACTGGTGTTGATGGGTGGGGGAACTGTATGGGTGGGTGAATGAGCAGTTTTGGGGGAGAATTCCTCTGAGGGGGAGTTGAGGTTGGGGATTATGTGATTTGAGGGGACCGGGAAGAGGAGGGCCAATCAGGCAGTCTAGATTAGAAGGGTTTTGCTATAGAGTAAGGGGAGGCGGGGGGCTTAGGAATGTTTAGCTTTGGAGGTGGAGTTGCACGGGGCTTTTGGCTAGTGCTCCGGCCTCTAGGTTTGGAGGTGGGCAGGGGTTGAGGGATAGGATCCTTCTGACAAAGGGTGGGAGGGTGCATTATTGATCCACACTGTGAACAAGACTCTAGCTTCCAATCGTAGAAGACTTAAGGGAGGAGGTTTTTCCATCTACACAATAAAAAATTTCATCGGGGAGGAAGGAGTTAGTGATCTGGATGCATACCCGGGCGAAGGTAAGGCTAGTTTTTGCAGCAGTTAGGGCATCAAAGGCCAGAGGAATGCCAACACAACTTGCAAGTTTAGAGATACCTTCAGGGGTCCAAAAGGAGAGCAGCAGATTCATAATCTTGATCCAGAGGGGAATGGAGGGAATTCTTCATGCTTCGCCACAAAGTCTAGCGTCCATTTTTGGAGAATGACCGGCTTGCCGAAGAAGAACCAAGGTTTGTTGGCCCAAGCATGCACATAGTCTTCCAAATTTGAGAACTTTAGAAGGAAGAAGCCATAGTCCATGGTGAGAAGAGAGAAATCTCCTTTGAGGGTCCAGGTCTTCTTAATGGTAGCGAGAAGGAACTCATAGAACTGTCTTTTGCCGATGGAATAGCCCACCAAAGAGAGGGACCATTCAGGAGCTCGAGCCACGAATTGGACATGGGTGAACTGGACAATGTTATTTGAGGTAAGGTGGATAGAGAGGGAGTGGGAGAACTCAGTGGAATCTTGTGAGCTTGAAGAAAGTAGATCCTTATAGAAGAGAGGAGCTTCAGGCAACGAGATAGTGGTAGAAGGGTTGGAGGAGGAAGAGGGTGGAGGTGGGAAGTCAGAGTCAGACATGGGGGGACCCCCCATCGGGGAAGAAGGATATCTCAAGCAAACTAGGAAACCTTAGTAGAGCGAAAAAATCACAGCGCCTTTTGTGACAGCCTTTGATACTATCAATAGTTTCTATTCAAAAAAGCCCAAGGTGACAGTTTGAGGTTTTTTTTTGGAACGTGTTTTCAAAATCTTTTATTTTTTTATTATTTTTTAAAATATACTTCTCTCTTTCTAATAAAAAAAGGTGTCACTACTCAAGTGCTCTACTTTTCCTCATGAGCGACCAACGATCCAAATTTTTCGGCGACTAGGTGCTTCAACTTCTCTTGGTGTCTTACATAAAAGCTTGAGATGCAAGAAGAAATGCAATAAGAGTTATTTTTATAGTTTGTAGGAGTCTTTTTGAACTATGAATTTGTTTATGGAGGCTGTTGTTTCAGTCATGCTTGACACAATATACATATTATGTTGTTATGATTCACACATATTTAAGTAAATTTTAGGGCTTTAATTTTGGGCCTAGCATACTAGGTTGGATGTTTTGTCTGCAGTCTTAAGTTTGGATGTCACATTCTTGCTTGGAAAGTATTGTGGAACACTACTAATTGCACTTGTTCTTGATGCAAATAATAGTTTATTCCCTCTTGCATTTGTTGAATAAGAATATGACACATCCTACTCTTGGTTCCTAGAATGCTTGCATAACATGCTTATAATTATGCGGTTGAGGGATGGCTTGTGTTTTATCTTAGACATACATTTAGAGATGGTTCATGGTTATAGGGATGTTTTTTCACAAGCTGCACATCACATTTAGGGGTGTCAAAATGAGTTTTTGGGTCGGGTTTGACCTGGGTTCAAATGGGTTGACCCAAACCCGATTCGATTTTATAAACGTATCACAAATTCAAACATGTACTCGACTTGACCCTACATGCAATGCCAAAATACAGCCAACAGAGTCCGGATGCGAGCACAGTCAGGGTGCGCTGGTGAAGAGTTGGGATGCAAGTGAGGGTCTGCGAGAGGTCTTGCTGGCACTATTGTGCGGAGGGTAGAGTCCTGATGCGAGCGCGGGTCTGCGGGAGGGCTTACTGGCACTTGGCGTGACATGAGATTGAGCACTGCAACATGCGGGTGGGAGCGACTCACGAGTTTGGGATCACGTTGCAAACATGTTTTTGTGTCATTTTGGGTTTTCGGGTCAACCTGAACCCAACTCAATTATAAAAACGAGTTTCAAAATGAAACTAGAACCTGACCCGTCTAGCAAATGAGTTGACTCGAACCCAAAATTTTTTGGGTGGATTTTGGGTTGGGTCAAGTATTGACACCCCAATCACACTTATTTAAAGGACATGGTAGAAAATTTTAAGAAAGCCGTTTTTGGGATGGACATATCTGACATTGAGTTGATGTGCCAGAAGATGTATTTAGCCGAAAGTATAGATGACCTACATACATGTATACATACATGACATATATTCAAAACATGAAACATGAGGCCTATCCATGGCTAATAGATTGCGATGTCACTAGATGGATGTTGAGCCATAATAAGGGTTTTATGTATGGTATAATGACTACAAATGCATTAGAGTCATTCAACGGTGTGCTAAAGCGGGCAAACGATTTATCAATACAAGTCCTTATAACTTCCATATATCATTGATTTTTGTTTTTTTTTTTTTGCTTTTAAAAAAGTTTTGTAATAAAATTTGATTTAGAATGTAGCAAGAAAATTATCTCAAATGAAGCCTAAATGTATATTATAGATTATTTAATATTTAAAGAAGAAAATAACCTATGGATCACCATTTATCTATAATTAAGGTTTTATTTCACATAGCTTTCTTGCTGCTTTGCTTTCATATTGTAACTTTAATTTACGTTTTTCCATAACTGTTTTACTAATTTTTTTTTAAATTGTGCTAGGAAACTACTTTATACAACAACTTAAAAAGGTTACTTTCTCCATAGCACATTTATTATACCTTTATAAAAAGTTAAATCCATGTCAAACATACTCCAAATCATGTTCTTAGAAGGATATGAATCTTAGTGAAAAAAGTTCTATATTATTTTAGTCTGTTTAAGTCAAACATTAACATTAGGGGGTGTTAATAAATGACCCGCTTCAACAATTAGACTTGAAAATTTTGTATTCAGGTTGACCAATTAAGTTTTGGGTTAAGTTCAAGTTGAAAATCATGATCCAATTATTGTTTGAGCCTGGCTTAGGTTGACTTGAAAAACTCAAAATTAACTTGATTCTTGTTTGGGTTCAAATGAAACAGACTGCATTGATATACAAATTTGTATGATATATATAGTAAATTGGTCAAACAAGTTGGGTTAAAGTTAGATGGGTTCTACTTGAGTTGGTTGTGTCAAACATTTTGACTCGTATAATAAACAGATCGGTTCAGGTCAAGTCAATCTCTAGTTAAAACCAAACCCAACTAGCTAACCCGAATTGACACTCCATTTAAAATAAAATCTATAAAATACTTATTATAATGTTTCTTATAAAATTTCTAAAAAGAATTCCTTATTGGTAAAATTTTTGTTTACATTTAATTTTACATTCAATGAGGTTCTCAGACACATACCATAAAAAATATTTTGAGTGTAAACATTCTAAATAAAGTCTAAATATCAATCTTAATTCTAAACATATGAAAAAGGAAAAAAAATCAAGTAGGGTGAATATTTATTGTTTGTAAATTTTAGAGTGTATTCTATTTCTCATTATTACTTATTAGTTAGCATGAGTGCTAAAAGCAAAAGAATTGAAACAATTGAAGTGTATCTTTTTTGTTATACTAAAGGTAATATAGTATAGGAATCAATTAGATGTATTCATTTATGATGTTTTAAATTATTTAGGGTTCGTTTGGGCCAGCTTTCTTACTTCTTTCTAAAGCAGCTTTCTAGTACAAAATGCTTTTGAAAAAAAAAAATGTAAACTAAAAAGCTACTTTAGAAAGCTATAAAGAAGTCCCAAAAGAAGCTTTAGACTATTCAACCCTAGTATAGGAGCAATTATTACATCCGATGCCCGAATGTGTTCAGAGACCAATAACCACCCGCCACATCACCTAAAACTCGGTATTTTGGACTCGATATTGCTTGGTATACATTCTATTAGGATAGGTGCTTAGTAAAATTACAAATCATATACTTGTAGCCAATAATAAAATGACAGGTGTCTTGCTTGTTATTTCTCATCTATTTAAACTCTCTCCTGTATAACGGCTAGAGCTGAATAAGACAAGATAGCTTTTCCTCTTCTTGATTTATCTTCCTCTTCTCCGGCTTGCTCCGACGATCCTCCGATCCATCCAATTCTACATGGTATCAGGCCTTTCGTTTCCTCTCCTTCTAGTCCTCAATAATGACGAATTCCAATTCCGCTTCTTCCTCAGCTACAGAACAGCAGCCAAGAAATCCGACCGAGAACTCCCCAATATCCCATTCACTCAAATTCGTTGTGTCAAATCTCAAGACTCTCGTTCCGCATCAATTATCACCGGACAACTATCCGATCTGGCGTCATCAGATTCTCAAGCTCCTTCGGGCAAATGATTTCGAGCAGTTCTTGGCACCGCCCACGCATTCCGGAAATACCTCCGATCCCGATATTGATCGGGTCATCAAGAATTGGAAGATCACCGATCAGAACCTTCAAGCTGCGGTTTGCTCTACAATTTCTCCGGCGGTGCTAACCTACATCATCCATCTCGACACAACTCACGAAATCTGGCAAGCGCTAGAAAGTCAATTTCAGGCCACTAGCCGCTCCAAAGTCATTCAGCTTCGCAATGAACTTCATCATGTGTCGATGAAAAACCTCTCAATGACGCAATATCTCACAGAGATCAAGAAGCTCGTCGATCAAATCGCCTCCGCCGGATCCTCCATCGACTCCGAAGACATCATATTACATATCTTGAACGGGCTAACTCCGGCGTATCAATCGTTCAAGACATACGTTCGAAATTCTACCCTACCCATTCGGCTTGAAAATCTTTATGCAATGCTAATAAGCGAAGAAATTCATGTCACTGCCGACGCCGCTCGTCTTCATACTGATACGATCCAGCAATCTGCTCTGTACTCTAACAGAGGTCGCGGTCGCAGGTACCGTGGACGTTCGTCTCAAGCATCCCAGTCGGTCTCTCGCACCGGCCAGCCGCAGTCGCTTCCCGTCTGTCAAATTTGCCTCAAGAAAGGGCATACGGCAGACGCATGCTGGCATAGGATGAATGCCAACTATATCCCGCAGTCGAATACATCTAAACAGACTACCGCTCTCGTCGCAAATTCAGAAGCTCCATCTCAAGACTGGTACCTAGACACAGGGGCCTCTTCGCACATGACGAACACCAGTGACAACCTCTGTCAATCCACTCCTTATATGGGCAACGACGGTATCTTCATCGGGGACGGCAGGAACATCCCGATTGCCCACTCGGGCACGGGTATTCTTCCCACCCCGAATCGTAAGTTTCTCTTATCTAATTTGCTACATGTTCCAAAAATTTCTTACAATCTTCTGTCCATCTCTCAACTCGTTAAAGATAATAACATTTCAATTACGTTTGACCCTTCCGGTTTTGTATGTAAGGATCTGACGACAAACAAGCAGCTTCTACGCGGTCCTTGTAACGCAGGTCTCTACAAGATTACACCTACTTCAACTACCACCTCTCCGGAACTCGCCTGCACTGCATACACGAACCCAAACTTCACCTGGCATGATCGTTTGGGACATCCGCATTTCAAGATTTTGAAGAATATAGCTCAAAGCAATTCGGCATTACATATATCTTCTTTCAATTCTTCTTGTACTACTTGTATTCAATGCAAACTGCATAAACTACCTTTTGAAATTTCTACTTCTAGGACAAACAAACCACTTGCACTCGTGCACTCCGATGTTTGGGGCCCGTCACCGATTTCGTCTACTAACGGCTTTCGTTTTTTCGTTATATTCGTTGATGATTTTTCACGCCATACCTGGTTGTTTCCAATTACTCATAAATCTGAAGTTACTTCAACGTTTATTACATTTACCAAGTTTATTGAAAATCAAACGAAGCAATCTATTAAGATTCTCAGGACTGACGGTGGAACAGAATTTAACAATTACGCCATGAAATCTTTTTTGCATTCTAAAGGGATTGGTCATCAAATGTCCTGCCCTTATACTCCGGAGCAAAACGGAGTGGCCGAGCGTAAGAACCGCCACATTGTGGAGACAGTTTGGTCCTTGCTTCACAAAGCCTCTATGCCATTCCAATATTGGCCCGAGGCCACTGCAACCGCCGTATACTTGATTAACAGGATGCCCTCTCCAAACACCCAAAACAAATCTCCCCTACAGCTTCTCTTTAATACTACTCCCGAGTATACTCATCTTCGGGTCTTCGGGTGTGAATGTTTCCCGCTTCTTCCATCTCATACACGGACGAAATTTGATCCGAAATCAAAATCTCACGTCTTCATGGGATATTCAGACCGGCATAAAGGCTACATTTGCCTCGACAGAGAATCTCATAAACTTTTTATCTCTCGACACGTTCGATTCGTTGAAAATTCGTTTCCATTCGCTACTAATTATCCGTCCTTGCAGATATCTTCACCGGCTCTTCCTTACTCGTTGCTGCTGCCAACGTCTAAATCCCCTGAGTTCAATACGCAGTATACAAGACCTCAGCCACAAGCGTCCACCTCAACCAGTCCCACGCACATTCTCGCAGCATCTCCTATACATCCTCCTCCGCCTAATCCTAGTGATATCACCACCCGTAACACACCTAACCCCGCGCAAGTAAGACATCCAATGATCACTAGAGCTCAGACGGGCTCCCTCAAACCACTACAACGCCTTAATTTGATGGCTAACACGCTAAATCCTGCGGACTCCGACCCCGATCCTACTACTTTCAAAGAAGCATCCAAGCATAGGGAATGGAGGCAAGCAATGGCTGACAAGTTCGTAGCACTTCAACAGCAAGGCACTTGGGATCTTGTCCCACCTCCATCTAACGCTCCCGTCCTCGGTTGCAAATGGACGTTCCGCAAGAAATTCAACTCGGACGGCAACGTGGCTCGTTTTAAGGCTCGGTTAGTCGCTCAGGGCAACCAGCAGGAGTACGGCATCGACTACGGCGAGACGTTCAGTTCGGTTGCTAAACTTCCAGCCATAAGGGTCCTCTTCACTATAGCCCTGTCTAAAGGGTGGCCGGTTCAGCATTTGGATGTATCCAACGCTTTCCTCCATGGACAACTTACAGACACCGTATATATGGCACAACCACGAGGATTCATTGACAACGAATTTCCTGATCACGTTTGCCATCTTCGAAAATCTATATATGGCTTACGTCAGGCACCGAGACAGTGGTATACCACATTCACGAATTACTTAATTCAACTTGGATTTCATTATAGCACGGCGGATCCCTCTCTACTTACATTCAAACAAGATTCGACTCTAATCTTTCTACTCGTATACGTCGACGACATTCTGGTGACCGGGAACAATGAAGCCCTCCTGTCGAACATGCTGTCCAAACTACACAGTAAATTCAATATGAAGAATCTTGGTTTGGCTCATCATTTTCTAGGCATCAAAATACAAAAACTTCAAGATAAGTATTTCCTCTCTCAGTCCGCTTATGCTACCTCCATTTTAAATTCAGTAAATCTACTTCACTGTAACCCCCTCTCTAATCCCTCGTGCACGAAACTTCCCGATCAGGTTCCATCCGACAGTAATCTATCCGCAAACGAGTCCTACAAACGGGCAACAGGATCGCTGCAATACTTGACGTTAACCCGTCCGGACATTGCACACGCGGTTCACGTCCTCTCTCAGCACCTGCATGATCCATCTCAAACTCATGCCTACCTTCTCAAGCGACTGTTACGATACATCAAAGGAACATTGTCGTTCGGCTTACCCATTCTACCGGGATCACTCAACCTCTCTACCTACTCAGACGCAGACTGAGCAGGCGATCCAGTAACAAGAAAGTCTACAACGGGTCATTGCACATTCCTCGGCAGCACGCTCGTCTTGTGGACAGTCAAGAAGCAGACGACGGTGGCTCGGTCGTCCACAGAATCCGAATACCGGGCACTCGCAACTGCTACTGCCGACACCATCTGGCTCAAGCGTCTGCTTACCGACTTCGGCATACAACATAGTCAGCCGATCGAGCTCTTCTGCGATAACACCTCTGCAATCGCGCTTGCACACAATCCGGTGTATCACGCCCGCACGAAGCATATCGAAATTGATCACCGGTTCGTCCGCGATCACATTCAAAACCAGGTCATCCGCCTCACTCCGATCGGCACTCTTCATCAAACCGCGGACATCTTCACTAAGCCACTACCTACCGCTCGATTCAAGGATCTCCGTTACAAACTCACAATTCAAGATGAAACATCAGTTTGATAGGGGCTATTAGGATAGGTGCTTAGTAAAATTACAAATCATATACTTGTAGCCAATAATAAAATGACAGGTGTCTTGCTTGTTATTTCTCATCTATTTAAACTCTCTCCTGTATAACGGCTAGAGCTGAATAAGACAAGATAGCTTTTCCTCTTCTTGATTTATCTTCCTCTTCTCCGGCTTGCTCCGACGATCCTCCGATCCATCCAATTCTACACATTCGGACCATTCGATTTTTGACCGGATGTAATAATTTCTCCTAGTATAGGTATGAGTTAGTTTACTCCTTAATTTGACTTCATTCACTGTTGGAACCCAAATAAATTATTAGCTATTTAATTGGATCCCCATTAAACACCTAATGTTCCAAGGATAATTGATCTCTGAAAGGCCCAGGCTTTGTTTGGTACAATTTTTTTCTATTGCTTTTTCGTTGCTTTCATTAAATTTTTATGCTAGAAAATTACTTTTAAAAGCAGTAAGAAAATCGTCTGAAATGAAGCCTTATTGGGTTGATCTCACTCAATGGATTTAATCTATGCCCAATTTATATATAATGAAGAAAAAAAATATTTGTGATCACTTTTATTTTTATATTTAAAAATATGTTTATTTAAACTATTTTAATTTCAAACATTCCCTTTAGGCTTCGTTTATAGAGAAATTATTCTGTGCGGAGTCCGAACGGGAAGTTTCAGTCTTAACTTTGAGTGTACAAATAATGTTTACAAAGTTTGAACCAAATTGCGTATGCGAAGTTCGGACAGCAAGTTCCCGCCCAAACTGTTACTGTACGCACTGTGTGCCCCGTGTATTATTTTTAGATAGTTTACATCAAATTATATACACATTATTTATACACAATATATACACTTATAATCCGCATATAAACTTTCCGTCCGAACTCCGCATAGAATAATTTCTCCCGTTTATAATAACTTTCTTATTTCTTGCAAGTGGCTACTTATATTTATTTAACAGGTGCTGCCATGTGGACCACGCAGACGCAACACGACTTGGACCAGACGCAACACGACTAACAAAACAAAAGCGGATATCGCGCGGCGAAGGCGTGCTTTGGCGACCGTTTTTAAGAAAATAATGAACGCACACGCGGCGGCTTACGGTTTGTAGGCCGTTTTTCTCGCTTGCGGGTGCGGGCCCACCCTAATATATCTATCTGCTATTTTTCGTTTAAAATTAATATTAATATTAAAATCTATATGCGGCAAAGGATAAAAAGCCAAAATTTCATTTCAGAGCCACCTCAGCTTCGTATAAAGGGGCTGATCGTCGGCGGCCGCAGGAAGAGGAAGACTAGGGCTGTGGTATTTCCGCATGGGACGCGCGGACTGTCCACTGTGAGCGCAGGATTGACCGGCCAAGCTGAAAAGCTTTCGAACTCTGATGTGATGACGATGGCGATGACGATGGCGATGACGATGACGATGACGATGACGATGCTCGACTCAAACTCGCCGTTGATTGCATGGTTAGCATCTGATTTCCTTAATAATGCCGATTCGAGCTAGGGGTTTTTCATCGCGCATTTCTGGCTGTGGTTGCAGTTTTGTATTTGTTCCTAGCTGCTTCGTCTCTATCTTGCTTGCCCAATAGGCCCGTCTTTCTTTCTCTTGACGTTCTGCTGTAACTGACGGGTTGAGGGCATGACGGAAGAATGTCTTGTATATTTATTGTATTGTAGGAGGTTGTCCTTTGTCTATTGATTAGTTTAAGAAAAGATGCGAGGACACCGTAGGATCGGTGACGATGGAGTAAGGAATAGCGATAACGATTCCTCTGCTAGATTGAAGGACCGCTGTAGCTGCCTTAAGGCAACTCCAATAGACTTGTTTGCCGTTCTTGCTTTGCTCCAACGTCATTTTTTACGTCTGCATCATTTTTTTATCTCTAGGCGCGAAAGAAGAGAACGACGGGGCAAAATGGGGTTCGATTGGAGAAGAATCACGGCATTTTTTTGGTTTCACTGAATTTTGGAGTGAAAAATGAGATTTTCGGTTGGAGATGACTTGTATGCATGATAGAAGTGTGAGACCTCGTTCCCTTACTGTTCCTCTCTGATTTGGATTTTCCTCCCAGGATCGTCCAGGACGATGTTGAGATCGTCCAGGACGATGTTGAGATCGTCCAGGCCGATCAGTGCATTGAAAACAGCTGATTTCTGGAGTGCTTTCTGGAGCGATTTCTGGACAGGATCGTCTGGGACGATATTGAGATCGTCCAGGCCGATTGGTACTGTTCAAAATATCGTCCTGATCATAGCCCTGGGAACGGTCCAGGACGATCAAAATTGGTCTGATCGTCCCGGGACGATATGGCGATCGGCCGGGCCGATCTGAGTTTTATAAAGCTGAAATCAGTCATTTTGAGGAGAGAGAAAACCATTTTATAAAATCAGATATTTTGAGGAGAGAGAAAGAGAAAGGAAAAAGAGAGGAAAAGCTTGGTTTCGGAGGCCGCGGAGCGCTTTTCGTCCGACGCCGCTGTTGGGAAAAGTGAAGATCTCGTGGTAAGGACTCCGAATCCTATTTCTGTTTTCGAAGATATTGAGTTTTGACCGAGTTGTGCACTGTTTTGTGTTTTCGTAGTCGAACTTTCGACCTGATTTTGTATTGACACAACTTTCACCTCACAACTTTTGGTATGTTATAGATATGATTATTGTACACGATTTGAGTATGTTTTACGAAGATTTTACCTGTCGGAATTGATTCTACGCGATTTTTATTGAATAGAAAAATATCAGGACTTGATTTGATTTGGATTCTATAGAATAATAGTCTTGTATTGATGTCGTGGACATTCTATTGTAATTTGGAAAAATTTGAAATTTGTGTCTTTTTGCAGGATTTTGTGTAAATTTGATAGACTGTCGTTACTCTGCCCGATTTTCGTACGATTTCTGATTTTCTCGAAATTGATAGATTGAATTGATATGTGCATATGACTATTGATATGATTGTTCTAGTTTGCTTTAATATTGATTATAGAATTGATTATTGATTGATTATTGAAATGATTCTTGAATTGACTATTGATACCGATCACAAGTGGAACCTGGTTGAACATTGGTTGGAAATTGATATTGACCTGTACAGGATGGTGGGCCGACGGGCTTTCCTTTAAACATTGATTATTGATATATGAATGGGAGTCATAAGGAGTTTATTGATATGCCGACGGGCGAAAAGAGTGACGACTCTTATTGATAGAACCAATGTATATGGATATCTACAACAGCAATATGGATTCTACAACAGCAACATAGCCAGTTGTTTGTACTTGTTCAGTATTATAGTATTGAAATGCATGTTTACTTTATTGACGTACGGATTTAATGTTTTATCGAGATTTCTGCTTTATTGATTTGATCGGATTTACTGTTTTGCACGGATTTATAGATTTCATTGATTATCATTGAGCATGGATAATCTTGATTATTGATCATTGATATTGATATGGATAGAATGGACATAGATATTGTATAGATTCATTGATGCTATAGATATTGGTATTGTCTATAGATTGATTCTGCATTATACTGATTTGACTTGCTACATTGGATTTATTGATAGTATAAATTGAGATTTATCGTATTGCTTTTCCGATTGATTTTATCGACTTGATAGTATAGATTAGATTTGATCGATTGATTGATCTGACGGATTGATTTGACGGACGGATTGACTGATTTGACGGATCGATTGCTTTTCTACTGGGTACGAATTTCTTCGAGATTGACGTGGATTGATTGAGTTGATTTATCGATTTACCTGCTGCTGCATTGACTGGTTTTATTGACTATGAATTTCCGTATTGCACAGATTCATTGACCATTGACTGATATGATTTGATTGACTGACATGCATATTGATAGCATCGCAGTGCTTTGATTTCAGTTATAGGTATTAGGTGACCTGCTGGGCTTTGTAAAGCTCATTAGATGTGGTTGACATTTTCAGGTCAGGGCAAGGGAGCAGAAGATAGGAATTGATCTGGATCTTCAGGTTTTGTTCTTTTGGTCGATTAGGGATTCTTTTGTACTCAGGTTAGATAGATTTCTTTACTTGTATTGATAGTATAGTTCCTGAGTGTTGTACATGACCTTTTGAGATATGAATCGACTGGTATATGGATGTTTTAAAATTTTATAGATGTTTGATAGATTGTTAATTGAAGGTTTTAGATAGCTCTGGTAAATTGTTTGAGTAATTGATTGACATTCTTTCCAAGTTAGATCTTGGGGCATTACAAGAAGCGTGCTGAAGAGGGCCTGTCGGTGGTTCCCTAATACCAGGGGTAGACCTGTTGACTGGTGGTGGGATCATCTGCTATGGCACTCGGATCATGGAAACAAACTTAAGAACCTACCCTGCAATGGTATCACAGCCCCCACCACAAATTCTCGCTGAGTAAGAGGGTTATAAGTTCTTGGACAGTGGCGTTCTTCCCAGATTATGCATCTGCTGATCCCGGCTGGAAGCGTTGTCAGCAGACAAAGGACAGAGAATTGCATCACCATGTTGATGATCCTCTACCAGAAACTTCTCTTGGTTTTGACGGGCAGTGCATGGTTAGACAGAAGTAAATGTTCTTCGAGGAAGGTCTTTTGGAGGCATCTACTCTGACCATGTTTTGCGTTCTGTTTTTCGTAGTGAAGACAGTTTGAGAAAGAGTAATGTTTATGACATGGATATTCAGAGAAGTGAGATGCATCATCATTATCGTGGCTTCCCTAGGGATCCATATAATGATCTTGATTGACAGGGAAAAAGGTTTATTCCAGAGATTCATCTTTGCCTGAAATTCATTCCTTTCAGCGAATGCTTTTTAATGGTACTTCTACATCTAACATAATAAAGGAAGTGCATCATGATCATGGCCTCCATAGGGATCCATTTGATGATGTGAACAGGAAGAAATTTTATTCCAAGGATTTATCTTCTCCTAAAATTCATACCTTGCAGACGAGACCTTTTGGTTGCACTTCGTTATGTAGTGTAGTAAAGGAAGAGTTCATGGTAATCCATCACAAGCACATCCTAGGTGAACTTGCTACAGGCACCAGTAGGTGTTCAAATGTCACTTTGGAGAATAATGCATACATGGATGCATCACTCTATGGTTAACCAAGAAATGGCATATATGATCTGCCTCGGGGTATATGTTCATGAGCTGCTTGGCAAGAGAGGGCTGGATGATCTTAGGTACCTTGCACCAGACAAGCTATATGGAAAGGCACCATATGTTTCTCAGAGTGATTTTTTTTTTTTTTTTTGACAAGTTGTCAGAGTGAATTTAGAGACACTATTGATTCAAATTTTTTGGATTATTCATGGGTTAGGATTGGCACCACAAACACTTCACATAGGAATTTAATTGATGGAGTTTGGTTTGATCAGCGTCATTCATTACATGGAGATGCTAGCGCAGAGCAGCATCATTCCTTGCATGGAGATGCTGACCCAAGTTATCAGGATATGAGGATTACCTATGAAGAGTTTCTAGGTGATTTGGATTGTGATACTTGTAGATTAAGACTTAAATCATTTAAGGATCATAAAATAAGTCTTTTTGGTTTTCATTGCAGTGGTGCTCCTCCAACGGATTACAAGGGATCTAGGACCGGAAACATTTTTTTTATCAAATATTCATACTGATATGTGTGAACGGGGCATGATCCTCACGGGATGTCATTTAGGGATAGTTTATCTTATTGGGACATAAAAATATTGTAACTAGAGGTTATGCTATCTGTGGAAATATTGGTGAAACCGATTCATGAAGCATCTTTTCGAATGAGCAAAATGCCTTTGTGGTGAGGTCTTTACCTTGTTGGAGTGAGGAAATGTTGGCTAAACTATGTGAAGGATAATTTAGCTTCTATAAAAATAGTCCTCACAGTTCAGTTGCATGCATGCTTAATTGATCGTAGATTTAGGAAACTGGTTATCTTTTACACTTCTCTTCTCCTAATCTTAGATCAGCGTTGTCATTTTCTTATGTAAAATTTCCTTTACTTTTTATTGAGGCACGGACAAGTTTTGGTTGATTGATGTATCTGATGTTTATTTCCTAGTTGACAAATTTAGGTTGTTTTAGTTACTCCTGTGTTTTATAAATGCAATGAATCATCATCCTTAATGGTCTTTCTGTTCGATTAACTCGATGGGTCACATCAGATGCACTGAAGTTTCAGAAGAATGTAACATTTTATCTGTTTCAGTGGCTTTGATATCACTGATTTGATCAATTTTTTTTTGGGTACGGTGTAGTTGGCATTGATACATATGGTTTGTTTATGATGCAATTTGATCTCTGTTTTCGTTTCTTATTATTATTTTTTTCTTTTTAAATTTTGAATGCAGTTTTACTTCTTATTTCCTCTTGTTGAAGATAACTTTTTGATTGATCCCTGTTTTTCATAAATAAAAGAGTTTTCTTCTTCTTGCATTTATAAACGTTTGGCTCTCGTTATCCCGTTATCCATCTATCATGTTTGCTTCTCTCTCACTCCCTATCTTCTTCTTTTTTTCTGGTTCCTTTGACATGTTGGTGATAGTCTTTCATTCATGCTTCCCCTTTACTTGAAAGTTTTGTTGTAAGGTGGTGGTGCTTGGAGCAATTTTTAGGTGTCTAGAGCATTTTTTTTGTGAAATTACCTAATCCAGCATTACAGTGAATATATGTTTTTACGTTGTTTCTTTTCATAACTTAAATTCTTCGTACTTGTTAATCTGATTTGGTTTTGACACTTAATAACTGCACATTTGGGTCTACACAAAGCGTTGTGTGTCATTACGGGTTGGAACTGGCGTGT
Organism: Dendrobium huoshanense; assembly: GCA_016618105.1. Taxonomy (NCBI): domain Eukaryota; kingdom Viridiplantae; phylum Streptophyta; class Magnoliopsida; order Asparagales; family Orchidaceae; genus Dendrobium; species Dendrobium huoshanense. The sequence goes on from CM028342.1 coordinate 16,313,814, forward strand.
ATCTTTTGGTCAGAAGCATATTAGACCAGGCCTTCTGAGGTTTTCAGAGTAAACCTTATATTGTCACCTCCACTTGTCATTTTCCTCAATATTTCCATTAAATGCAGTACCTTAAATTCAAGTCTTCTTAGTGTCGAGGGTATTGAAAAGCTGCTCAGAGGCTTTCTGTCTACCTGAGAAATTTTTATCTATTTATTCTTTGTAAATAAGTTTATCTTTTAACAAAGTTGCATCGTCATCTTGATTTTCCTCTTCTATTTTACCTAGGCAAGGTTGATCACCCTAATGTTTTGATTGACATTTGTATTTTATGATGACATAAACATTTGTCATGCACACAACAACAACAATAACAACATCAAGCCTTTATCCCATTACGTGGTGCCAGCTACATGAATCTTTTTTTCTCCATTGTGTTATGTTAAGAGTCAAATTCTCATTTAAATCTAATAAAAAAAAGTCATTTCTAATGTTTTCTAACCAAGTTTTTTTACTATACCTCTATCTCTCTCACCATAGGCCAAATTTAATAAATCTACTCTCCTAACCAGATCATCAGAAGAATGATGTTTTATGCGACCAGCTACTCTGATTTTTTCACATATATGTTCATTTCACATTCTGTCTCTAAGAGCAAAGCAACTCATCCACCTGAGCATCCTCATCTCTGCAACACCTAACTTTTTATGCTTCTCTTTTAATGGACAATATTTTGCACCTAAAGCATTCCAGCTCTCACCACCATCTTATAGAATTTTCCCTTAAATTCGAGGGAAACTTTTCTATCACACAATAGGTTAGATGCATTCCTCCACTTAAACCATCCAACTTGATTTCTACTAATATCCCCCATTTATTTCACCATCACTCTAGACAATCGACCCGAGATATTTAACTTGATCGCCCAACGTCGCAATCCCCCCATTAGATCTATTACCACTAAAATTACACTCCTTGTATTCGATTTTAGATCTACTCAAACAAAAACCTTTAGATTCTAAGATTGACCCCCATAATTCAAGTTTATCTTCAACTCCCTCTCTAGTCTTATTAATAAGAGGAATATCATCATCAAAAAACATACACCATGGTGCATTGTCTTGCAAATGCCTAGTAATAACATCCATGACTAAAGCAAAAAGATATGAGCTTAAAGTTGATCATTGATGTAATCCAATTGAAATAGGAAAATACTTCGTCAAATTGACCTTATGTTTAACACAACTAACATCTCATGCATCCATATCCTTAATGACTAGAGTATAAGCATTACTATCCTCATTCTTTTCTGAAACTCTCCATAGCACTTCTCTTGAAATTTTATCATAAGCTTTCTCTAAATCAATAAATATCATATGTAGATCATCCTTATTCTCTATATACTTCTCCATCAAACCTCTCAATAAATATACAGCTTCCATAGTAGTTCTATTCGACATAAATCCAAATTAATTTTGAGAAACATTAGTATCACGTCATAACCTATGCTCAAAACTCTCTCCCATAGTTTTAAAGTATCACATTAACTTAATTCATCTATAATTTGTACACTCTTATGCATCACCTTTACTCGTACAAATAGGAATCAACATATTCCTTCTCCACTCATCTAATATCTTTTTAGTATTCAAAATAATATTGAAAAGTTTCATAAGATAAAAAATTCCTCCATCCCCTAAGCATTTTCACACCTATATTGAAATCAGTATTAGTCATGCACACGATATTCAAAACATGTTTGAATTCAGGATGACATAATTTCAGGTTTGATTTTAGTACTTATTTTTATGTGTAATGCCCACGTCTAATAGAAACGCAGACAATACGATAGGCTTGCTCATCCCAAGATAAAGATTTGTGGGCCTGAATAGATGCAGTTAGTATTCATATGGGGTTTGAGCTATATTGTAATCGCCAAGATTGGGAGTAATTATTGTGTCCGGACACCAAACGCGTTCAGAGACCAATAATAAAGCGCCACAGCACTTGTGCGCTCGGTACCGTGCTCGGTACCGCACTCGGTACCGCGCTCGGTACACTCAGTATGCTCGGTATTATGTCCGGACTTAATAATTTTTCCAAGATTGGATGGACTGTTAAAGCTAGTTATAATGAGAACTCACTAGGGACTTGTCCACTCTCAGACTAACTATGGTACAGACATAAGAAAAAAGTACTGTAAAACCACTCTAAATAAGGTGGTAATCTGTATGTATCATGTTTTACCATAGCCAGCTCCATAAGTGTAAAATTAAGGGCAATTCTGCAAGAGGCCAGGTTATGTAGCATAATGGATGAAAATACTTGTCAGTCTTAGCACGTGAAGCTTAGAAACCCTCTTTCTTGAATATGAGATTTAGGATTTGTTTGGGATAGCTTTTTAGCTGCTTAATTTTTCAGACAACAATCACAATTCATTTGACTATTTTCTTGTTGCTTTCTCGTTGCTTTTTAAAAAATTTTATGGTGAAAAGCTATTTTCTGCAACTATAATAGGAAAGTTGTTTTCTCCACAGTAACTTCACATCTAACTTTATAAAATAATGCAATTATCTTTGTTTAGATTTGGATAAATGAGATTATATGCAAGTCATGAAACTATGTTGTGTACAAGTCCTCTCCGAGAACTGAGAGTGAGGTTTGTTAATTAGTTAGCACATTTATATAATTTTCTTTTATTGGCATCTCTGATGTTTGCATGATGTAGCTGTTTATTTTTCTGTGGAGAGAATGGCCAGTTAAGTGGTTTGGTGAATCAAATTTCTGCACTAACCATAAGGAACAGGCTCCCAAAATTTTAGCCATGGAATTGGCTCAATAAAAGCAACATCATACCTTATGTCCCACTGTGGGGTCAACTACAAGAATTATTTTTCCCCGTAGTGTCATATTAAGAGTTAAATTCTTATTTAAATATAGTAAAAAATGTCATTTCTAATATTTTTTAAGCAAATCTTGTTAGGTTTATTCCTATCTTTCTTAATATAGATCAGATAATATATATAGGCTTCGTTTGGGAAGATTTTCTTATTGCTTCTTAAAACAGCATTTAGTAAACAAGCCGTCCCAAACGAACTCATATTCTCTTAATCAGGTCATCAAAAGGCTGATGTTTTATGGGACCATGGAATTGACCCATCATCCCTTTTACACATTACGCACAACCTCTTGATCTATGATTGAGCTGCAGAAGGCTTATGAGACTTGTAGGAAATCATATGGTTTGGGGGATTGGGGTTCTATGGAGTAATTGAGTGGATTTGGTGGATTTTTCTGATAAATCTAAGAGCAAAGAAAGGAGGATGCTGACGAGTAGTGTTGGTTGGCATGCCATAAGGCTTGGATTCCATGCCAATGTAGAGGTCGTTAGGGTTCTGTAGGAGTCTACTTAAGAGAGAAATTAGTGAGGCTGATATAATTTGATTGATAATAGATCGATCATTCCGATATGAAGTTGAAGCACTATATCCCTAGATGTGAATTGTAGGTACATAAAATGATTAAAAGAAAAAGTATTCCTCCTTTTTATCTCCTTTGAAGCATTTGCATAAGAGAAAATTATCTAGCCCAGCACCATATTTGGTCTCCTGTCTACATGATCAATTTTCTATTGTTTTTATCTTATGATCTGCTCTGGTATTCAGTTTGTAGTCCTCTTATACTATGAGGATTACTTGTGAACACATCAACAAGAAGATTAGTGCTTGTTGATGCTCATCACCTCTCTTTTTCGAGTTCTTCTCCTTTGCTGGATTAGTTTGAACTTGTGAAATCTCTTAAGTAAAAAAAAGCTATGCTCTTAAACTTCAAGGCACCTTTTGATGTAATGGTTGAAATTTTATTAAGAGACTCCATAGTTTAGCATGCTCATCTCGGAGAAATCTTGGAATGGTTGACCTCTTGAGAAGTTGCACTAACAGGATAAAATCATAAGGCCGTTAGATCAAAGCGGACAATATCTTGATAGTTAATAGTTTAGACTGTTACAAGTAATATCAGAGCAATACACCAGCCAGAAGATGGGAACTAGTGGTGGATGCTTTGAAAATGCAAATATATCCCATGATTTAGGGAGAGCTTCAATGCTAATCTTGAGTTTTGGTTGATTGGAGATGTTGGACAGTAGTCTCTTCAAATATCTTAGAACTCCTTTTAGTCCTAACATGCATTGCTTCATGACTCCATTCTAATGCATTGGGGTTTGCCTTTATAAAACTCTCTAGATTTTCCTTTAATCTCTCACAAATCACAATGAAATCCAATGACTTGGAACTAGTGCATTGATATCTGATTTATGATTGGGGTGTGAAAGGCTCAAAGTTGATAAGACATTATAAACTTAAGGAATTTAGTTTTTCTTTTGACACTTCACATAAGTTCAAAGAAGGTTTCACCATAACTATTGATTTTGTGACTTTATATGTGCTGACCCTCTTCCATTTCCAATTCCAAGATAACTATGAAGAGATAACTTTTGGTGTTTGTAAATAACCCCAACACTGCTAACAATGCAAGAAAATTCTTGCAGAACTAATTTGTTTTATTCTCGAATGTTTGAACTGTGATTACGAAAGAGTTAGGCTTCGTTTGGGATAGCTTTTGGCTACTATTTTTAAGAAATTTTTATGTTAGAAAGCTGTTTTAAAAAAACAATAAGAAAACTGTCCCAAACAAAGTATTAGAGTCGTACAAAATCATCATCTCCCAAACAAGTTTTTTTTTTTTTTAAGCAGCTTTTTCATGCAAAGATTTTCTGAATTAATTTTTTTTTACTAGAAAGTTATTTTAAAAAGCAGTAAGAAAGTTATTTCTCCTAATGTATATCTATTTATTTTCCCTTTATTTATATGTGAGATCATATGGAGGTATCTAAATTTCTTCTCACTCATCTAAAGTAGATAAAATAATAATTTCTTATTTAAAAAAAAATTAAGATATTAATAAATAAATACTATTTATATTTATATATAATATTATTTTTATTATTTAAAAATTAATTTATGATTCTCCTAATCTAAATAATTAAACTTTTAATTTAAAAAAAATAATCACAATCATTAATATTTTATAGTTTAAAGAGTTATAATTTAATGAATAAAGTTATATGTATGCATGAAATATATAATTGAGTCATGAGAATATCAATAATCAATTATAGTTTTAAAACTTGATTTTTATAAGAATAGTGATAATTATTGGTGATTTGACTTTCCATATATGATGAAATAAATTAAAATTTTGATAAATTTATAAAATATTAGTAGAATATATATTTATTTATCTTATGTGCTATTTATATTTTGTTTTCAAAAAGAGCTCCCAATTTCATAAGAAGTAAATTATCATCTTCATTATATTCAATATAAGAAAAATATCATAACTATGATATTATAAATACTCATTTAAATTAAATATAAAATAAATTATACATTAACTACAAGGCCAAAAATAATAGAAGGGAGGTTTACATGAGAAGGGTGCTCCCACCAACTCTCCACCCATTCCTCTAATAAAAGCTTCTCGGCCGTCTCTGTCATAGAGATACCATTTCAATGGCGTGCGGAGTTCCTCTTGCTATACTCACAAGCTAAAACTTATACCTCCCTTCTGTCTTCTTCTTCTTCTTCTTCTTCCATTCATCTCACAATTTCAGAATCTGAGATGAACTGTATACATAAGAAATCATAAACCAGAGATAGTTGTGAATCCGCCATGAGAAACTTTTCCTCCTGCTTCAGCAATCACTCTATCAAACTCACCACCGCCGCCGCCCCCGCCGGAAACACCCCCACAATCACTTCCATCTTCAGAGCCAGGCTCACTTCCGGCAAGCCTCTCATAAGCAAGCTCACCTGGTACATGAACCAAACAGATCCATCCCTCTCAATTACCGTGGAAGACAACCCTGACTTCAACAATCCATGGAAGACCACTTCGACGAATTCCGAGCTGCTGAGGAAGAAGAAAGGCACCCTTTCCTTCATCACCAGCTCCTCCTCCGGTTCTCTCCACTGGGACTTCTCAGCTGCCAGATACCAACAGGGACGACCTGAACCCACTGAGAACTTCTACTTTGCAATCATTACGGACGATGAAATTGCTCTGCTTCTCGGAGACAAAAGTGGGGAGTTCCTGAAGAGCAGTAATGAGAATCTCCCAATTGCAGAGTTTTCATTGCTGTGCAGGAGGGAAGAAGTGGTTGGACGCTCACTGGACTCCATTACTAGAGCTAAGTTTGGCGAGGCAGGGAAGGATCATGAGATCAGTATAAGATGTAGAGAAGGTGGGTGGGATGGCAAAGAAGCTGAGCTGCTGGTTTCCATTGATAAGAAGAGAGTGGTTCATGTGGTGAAACTGAACTGGAATTTTCGCGGCAATGAGACTATTTTTGTTGATGGATTGCCAGTGGATATGATGTGGGATATGCATGGCTGGTGGTTTGGCAGCTTGGCTGGCCATGCTGTGTTCTTGTTCAGGCAGCGGAGGAAGCTTGAGACCAGGCTGTGGTTGGAGGAGAAGGAAACTCTTGGCTTCTCTTTGCTCATCCAGGCCTTCAGAAGCACCTTTTGAACTGTAATTTTGTCATCGTTTCTTCTGATATCATCTTGGGGGATTTACATACATAGACTCTTCTTTCACATGTTGCCTGACCAACTAGGCTGAGTCATTGGATTAATTATTTTGTGCGGATGCCGAACGCCGTTCGGAAACCAATCAGAATGCACAACGTCACCTTGTGCTCGGTACTGTGGCTCGATACTGCTCGGTACTGCTGACGTGGTCTCCAGACGGCGTTCTGCGTCAGGTCTCCGCACATAATAATTTCTGGAGTCATTGAGGGTGAAATCAAAGACGGTGTTACTAGTAGAAGTGGGTGAATAGGTTGTGGGTGGCAGTGGAAACTCTGTTTCAACAGGGAAGAAGATGGAAGGAGGTCAAACGTCTCGTTGCAACTTCCTCGTGTCCGGTGAGATCTATTGTGACTTCTACTTCATCGTCGAGGATTTCAAAGTGCTATATTATATAAATGTGATAATTTTGAGTTCTATGTATGTAAAATTTTTAAGATGTTTCATGTTGATGATGAGGGAGCAATGTTCAGTGTCTGTCAACCAGAGTATGTTGATGTTGATGTTGATGTACTTTCTTCTTTGTTTCTCATCTCTCTATCTGGTTTCAATCAAACATAAATTTTTAGTTGTTACATTCACTGCATTGATAGTGTCCTGTCCAAATTTAATATGCTTCATATTAACTTTTTTATTGTTATGCTCTTCAATTTAAGTGGATCATGTCTTTGTAAGTTTATCTTTATATTTTTCTGTGTAGAACACCGTAGCATAAGCTATTTGAATGAAGAATTTTAGAAAAACTTGGTATGGTGATTTGGTGTAGTATTAGAAAAAAATTTGAGTCCAGGTGATTTGATAAAAAATGATTACGTTGACTTAAAAGTAATTTGAATTTATTTTGAAAAATAGTTAGATTGAGCACGAATCATGATGCATATTTGAATTGAAAACTTTTAAAGTTAATTTGGGACAATTTAAACTCCGATTTTAGCAAACGTATAGTCAAATTGAACGTCTCATTAAGACGAATCCATCGACACCAAAATTGGTACAATTCAAGTCTAAATGGACCCAAATCAAGGGTCTGAAGCATATTTGAAAACTCCAAAGTATTTATTGGATGGAGAAATGATATCTAAATATGACATATTTATAGTCGAATCGAGCGGCTCGATGAGACGAATCCAATGAGCTCAAGATTGCTTAATTATAATATCATTAAGGCATTTAATTGCTGAACAAATGCTCTATGATCGAGGGAATCTATATCAGTCATCAATGGAGCACTTTGAATTTTCCATAGAACTTCTTCATATTTATAGAACATTTCACTCTCAAAATCTATAAATAGACCCTTACTCTATATATGAGAGGGGACTTTAGGAGGTTTGGACCCTAGGCTAGAAACTCAAGAGAGCTCTGAAGCTTAAAGAGTCCTAGAGCTCCACCAAAACACATTTGTCGGTGAACCCTCGCCTCCATGTCACCGCTACTAAACCTCTGCCCGACTATCACGATGGATCTACATTCGGCCGCCACATTCTAGTCTCCTCCCAAATTCTGTCTCATGCTAACTACGATCCCTCCGACCTTCGCCGCCCGCCAACTACGATCTCTTTGGCCTTTATCAATTGACAATGGTTACTCCGACTTCTGTCACGTGATTATGATCCCTTCGACCTCCATCGCAGAACGATGGTCCCTCAGAACTCTATCATCTGTCGCCCGACAACAGTCCATTTGACCTCAATTACTTGGCTACGGTTTGTCTAACCTCATTCACCTACTATAGTCCTTCTTATCTCCATCGTGTGCCGACTCTGGCCCCTTTGACCTTTGTCACCCGATAATAGTCCCTTCGACCTCAGTCGCCCGACTATGGTCCCTATAATATCCAATCTCTATCGTCCGACTATGGTCCCTATGACCTCTATCACCTGACAGCAGTCTGACCTCTGTCACCCGACAACATTCTCTCTGACCTCTTTCACCTGACAAAGATTCCTCCTACCTCTGTCACCCTACTATAGTCCATTCAACCTCCATCACCCAATTATAGTCCCGCTGACCTTTGTCACCCTATAATGGTCCATTCGACCTTAGTTGCCCTACTACGATCTCTTCGATCTCCATCACTGGTTGACTATGATCCTTTCATTCTTTGTTGTCCGTCGACTACAGTCCCTCTAACCTTTGCCTCCTAATAATGGTCCCTTCGACCTTAGTCGTCTGACTAAGTCCCCTTTGACCTATGTTGCATGAATATAATCCTTTCAACTTCCGCCTCCTACCAACAGTGATCCCTTCGACCTTTGTCGTCTGCTGACTACAATCCCTCCGACCTCAGTCACTCAATAATGGTCCCTTGACCTTAGTCGCTAACAACGTCCCTCCAACCTCAGAAGCCCGACTACAGTTCCTATGACCTCCGTCCCTCGATTACGGTCCCTCTAACTATAATTGCAAATCGACTATAGTACACCGACCACTATCGCATGACAATGATCCTTTTGATATCCATCATTCGTTGATTATGGTCCATCCGAACTCTATCACCCGACAACAATCATTCGATCTTAGTCGCCCGACTACGATCCCTCTGACCTCCGTCGATCGAATATGATCCCTCTGACCTCTATTATATTACTATGGTCTCTCTAACCACAATCCCCCTCTGACCATATTCACCTGCCTATGGTCCTATCAACCAAATGAACATGCTAATGTTCTTTTGAGGACAGCTCTCATGCTATTGGATTATTCCAACTCCAAACATGTAATGTGCTCTATACAATATATATTTAATGCATTGAGCCAATGACTTTCTCTGAGGAAGGGCATCATTTATAATCAATAACAAATATTAGTAAAATCATTTTAATTGGACAATGCCACATGATTTTTCTACCTTTTAGGATTTCCACTTAAAAAATTGATCTCTTATTACTCTTGCACTCTCTCTTTTATTTATGTGTGTGTTGAATCTTCATACAAAACTAAGATGCTAAAAATTCTATCTCTTCATCGCCGTGAATGTTCTAACACGTAACAAGCATAACATATAAATAATTATATTACACTCATCTCAAATTAGATCCAAATGTTGTAAAGCCTATTTATTAAAAATTTAGTCTGAGTGTCTTGACCTGATTTTTTTCATTTAGTTTTTCTAGGTTTGCCAATGTTGACATGATAGGTATAAATGACCCAAAGTTGGCTTGGTTAAAATATGCTTGGCCAAAACCTGTTAAGTATATGAGCCAAAATGTTTGAACTGAGCCTAACATGACTTGTTTAACCCATTTATTATAAGGTTCTTGCTTTAAAAAAAAAAAAAAATCAATATGAACAGTTTAAACCAAACCTAATTGATTTAAATGAATCAATTTCATATTAAGTTCATGTTTCCTAATCAGCACATATCAAACCCTAAATTTAATCGAGTCATCCAGAATTATTCAGTCGGGTTCATGTAAATTGTTAGATTATGTCATTTATTGAAATATAAAAGTTTTTCTTTGTCATAGAATCTTACCTCATAGTGTAGCACAAGACATTTTAATTAGGAAATTTAAATAAAAAAAAAATTTCGATGGCAATCATAGAGAAGGTGGCCTAGTGATTGATTTGGGTTTTTTCGTTGTCATGATGTTGAATCTAAATTTGTTCGTGGGCTATACTCGGATCTTACTTACAAGATTGACCTAAAACGATTGAGAGAGAGAGAGAGAGAGATGACAAAAAAGAAGAGATCTCTATAATGTTTTATTACCATAGAATATATAGGGAGCTTGAGACTAGTAAGTTGTATGCCTTGTGCTTGCTCTCTAACCCCCTATTTATATGTGGGAGTAGAGATAATGTTATATAAAAAAATTAATATTAAACATTACTAGATGACATAATAAAATCTTGTCAAAAAAGAAGATAGGTTAATTTTATATATATATATATTTAATTCTATGAGATATACATTTCAGCTTTTCCAAATATAAGAAAAATCAACATTTTTCTTATATTTGTCTTTAATTCTATGAAATATATCTAATTAATAAATGTTTATATATATTTTTAAAACTTCTAAAAGCTTAAATTATATAAAAAATCATTAATATTAATTTTTTAAAGGAGAGATTTTTTTTTATGTATACATTTGAATATGATTTAGATACTGATTAAATTAATTGAATTTTAGTTAGCATAGATAACATCCTAGAAAATCATTAATTAGCACATTATTAAATTAATTTAGTGCAATAACTTCTGTTTAGCCATTAAATCATAAATAATAGCATTTTTCAGTTAATATATTTGGTTACTTAATATTAATTATTAGGTCTGAATTAATTTTTGAATAACATGTTTGTATCTAATTTATTTATTTGATTATTAATAATATTAATCAAAGATGCTTTTGGAACTCTAATTAAATTCATCTTTATTTAATAATTTATTAAATTGACTAAATATACAAACTTTAATTTAATCATAAATAATACTAATTTCCTAAATTTATATTTTTATAATTAATTAATAGAACTTATTAAATTTTGTTGTAGTTATTGATTAGTCAAAAATTTTTGCAACGCACCCGCAACCCAATAACCGTCATGTTTCTTCCCTTCACTCTTTCTATCCAAAGCCCTTGATGAAAAATAATCAATCAAAAGTGGGTTGACAGATCAACCCGAACTCGACCTGTTTAATAAACCGGTCAAAATGCACAACTCGAACCTATCCCATTTATTAAACGGGTCAATATGACCCTCAATTTTTCTGATTTGGACCTTTATTGACATCCCTAAATTTGAGAATGTCCAAAGACCAAGAACTTTATTTTTATGTTTTGTTTAGGCACAACTAGAAGGAAGGAGAGAACTAGGATAACAAATAGAAGGAAATGAAGAGCTTGAAGAAGTAAGAGGAAGGAGAAGAATCTCATACAAGAACAAAATTATGAAAGAATTAAAAGAACCCGACATAATGATCATTTTGTCCCTTTTAATGGAAACCAAATGTACCCAAGAGGAGTTCGGAGTTAATCTACCTACTAGAGAAGAAGTTTCCTCTTAAGGGCTTGGAGAGGCTTATATATGTATATTAGGGGTGTCAATTTCGGGTCACGGGTCGAGTTCAGGTTGAACCCGAAACTAATCCAACACTATTCGGGTCAACACGAACCCGACCTGTTTTTGAAAACGAGTCAGTTTTCCCTTAGATGATTCGTGTCTAACTTAGATGATTTTTGGTGTCATATCAATATTCAAAATTATGATTAAGTAAAGAGATTTTAAAAATAAAACAGAGAAACATAAACTATCAATAATCTATCATCTTTGAGAGATTATTCCTACACAATAAAATTAAATAAAATATTAAATATATATTAAGCAAGATGTTTACTAATTATCTCATTTAATGATAAACATTTGAGGAATAACTATTTAATTGAACAAACATAAGTAAATCATGTTATTAAAAATAGACTAAAATTAATTCGGGTAAGTTGTTCCCGCAGATCGATATAAACATCTTCTTTCATATTTGGCTATGGAAGTTTTTTATTAAATTATAAGGTTAAAGAAAAGTTTTATGTTTTTTGTATAAATTTATTAATTAAACAATTTATGTAAACTCAATACCACTCAGTATCACTGCTCGGTATTATGCAATATCATTCAGTACCACTGCTCGGTACCGTTGACATGAAACATTCTAGTTGGCCTTCGAACGGCGTTCTGCATCCAATCTCTGCACAGAATAATTTCTCCTTTCGATGAGATTATTTAGTTCCATTTTTTATTAGTTAAAGGAATAAAAGGAGCTTTTTAAATAGTTAGGAGTCATTGTAATCCTTCGTGAAGTGTCATAGACCATTTAGGGCATTATTATATATGTTATAATATGTGTTCATTATTTAAAATATTAATTAAAATTTTGAATATATGCATATATATATAATATTAATGTTAAAATATATCATAATTAAAATTAATACCATTTCTTTATTTGAAATTGTTAAAATTCATAAATTATTAAATAAAAAGTTGAATAAATACAAACAAAGTTAATGATTATTGTTATTATCAGCTTAACAAATCTTTGGACCGGAACTCGGGAATGCTATGTTCACGTATTGCTAAGTATTACTCGGTATTTGCTCGGTATTGCTCGGTATTGCTTGGTATTGCTTGACAATAACGAGAAATACCGCTCTGTGAAGACCAGTACCGAGCAATACGGAGTTTTTCTAGAAAAACACGGTATTGCTCGGTATTACTCGGTATTGCTCGGTATTTGTTTTCACATAATGGTATTTTTCGTTATTGCCGAGCAAAATCAACAAATACCTTGCAATACCAAGCAATACCAAGTTGTCATGGATTTAAAAAATGGACGTATGACATACCCACTATTCGTCGGGTCGGGTCTGCGGTTTTGTGCCTGCAACGTGACGCGATCTCAGTGCCGGCCGAACGTAGCTCTACGTCCGTTCACCAGACCAAATAAAAGTTCCAATGATATGGACCTAATGAGCTCAAAATCATCTAATTACAACGTGATTAACCTAACTGCCAGAGTTATAAACTAGAAAAGTCGAGATAGAATATTCTAATCAAATTTTAATTATAATATATTTAAAAGTTTAGAATTTATTTAAAAATAGGTGTAATATCACAATTATTATGTATTTGGGAATTTAAATGCAAAGTATTCAAATTATTTGATTTATACATTTAACACCTACACTTCATTATTTATAGTCATATCACTCAAAGCATTAAAAACATCAAAGATAATACATCTTTATCCTCTTTATTGCAATCTTAGCACCAATGTTGATGGACAAGTTATCAGTGGCGAAATTGATGGCGATCGACAACGACTAAAGTCACGGAGTTAGCATATCTAAGGATCTGAGTGCCTCACGAACTCTCCTTCTCTTTCTTGCATCGCGATCCCTTTCATGCGTTGGTCAATAAACCCTAGCTTCTCTGTTTCTATCGTCGCTGATGGAGTGCAAGTGGGAGAGGGAAAGATAGCGAGGTGACGAACACACACGAACGATCGAGAGAGAATTGAGGAGTTCGCTAGACACCGATCCTGTTGAGATTCTATCATAACTTCCTCATGTCCAATAAATTTTATCGTAAAATTTGCTCCTTTTGTTGACCGGGTGTTATATTATGTAAAGAAAAATGATGGGTTGAAAAAGTAAGCCGAATAATTTTGGGCAAATTATTGCATCAGGTGACCGAACAGAGAGGATCCGAACAGTAAAGCGCAGGTCATTGTAGCAGCTGCTACAGTGACCTGCGCTTTACTGTAGACAGAGAGGATCCGAACGGATATTTCCGTTCGGTCACCTGATGCAATAATTTGCCATAATTTTGAGCCCTATGTTTGTGAAATCTCCTTTCTAATTTTAGTATTATATTTATATTAAGAAAATTTAATAATTTGAAAATTAATTTTATTAAAATTAATTTTAATAAAATTAATTTCCAAATAACAAACCCCAAATATAAAATTTCAGAGAGATTCAGTGAGAGCCAAAGAAGGAAGACGACGAGCGAGCGAGAGGCAGAGAGAGAGAGAGGAGAGAGAGAGAGAGAGGCTTCAGATCGTCGCCAATGTCGTCTTCTTCCCTGCGGCGCTGCCGTCTCGGCCTTCAGTCAGGCCGCACCGGCCGGTCGACGGCGCAGGCAAACCTCGCCAAAATATTAACGATCATCGTCACCGTCCCTCCAACACCTACGCCAACGTATTCTGTAATCGGAACCACCACCTGCCCTGATGCTAACGATATCCCTACCACGACCCCTGAGGTAGCTATCAATCTGGATCTTACATTAGGGCCTAGTGCGGATATGCCGAGAGGATCAGAGCTGCACGCGACTCCGGCGGAGGAGGAAGAAGAGATTCCTACCGCGCACAGCGGCGTCGACGATTGCCCGAACCAAACCTTGTTTTATGATGCCCCCACCGTCAATAAGGTCTCCAAGAAGGTTCCACCGGCCGATACGAGCTCTGAGGGAGAATGCTCTCCTGAATCCGCGCCGATCATCCTGGGATCAGTCAAGGAAATATCCGAAATCACGAATACTTCTTGCAAGGAGGAAGAATACATCAACGGAGAAGCCGAAGCACGCGAAGGATACCTCGATCTCTTATTGGAAGCTGCCCGTCAGGTCTCCAGAGAGGTGAAAGACGATGATAATAAGAACGCTTCGCCGGATGCACCGCGGCCGCCTGCCGCCACAAGAAAGAGAACGGCCAGCTCGCCGGCAGCGTCGAGATCGAAGCGGAGGGCTGCAGCTGCGGCGTCCTTCAATGCCTACGAGGAAACGGAACCCATCGTTCGATCGAGGCGGGGAAGAAACCAGACTCTGCCGTCTCGTTACCGCGATTCGATTCTGGAGCCATGGAGGAAGACACCGACGGTGCTCCGCCGGTAAGATTACCCCCTCCTGAACCTTCTTGAAACGGTGCGGCTGTGTCAAATTACTCCCTTTCGCGTCACCGCGCTGCTCCCCCACGCTTCCATTCAAAGGTTAGTTTCTTCCATGTACAAAAGTAGGATAGTGGTAAAAAGGGTAAAGAGGCTACCCTGCTCTCTGCATTCCACCTCGTCTTTTAACTGCCCAGCCACCATCGATCGACCTACCCGTACATTTTCAGCTTTAAAGATCTGGATTTTATTCGTCCGGCTACCACTGTGTCCACCCACCAGCAGTTACTCAACGCCTATTACTTCCCCCATTCTCTCCTAACTGATCCCAAGCTCATGAAAAATTATTAGGTCCGGTCACCTGACAGACAGATGCATCCGGATTTCTCTCTGTTTGAAGTAAAAGCACAGTCAAAGCGCAGCTGCTACATTAACTGTGCTTTACTGTAAATAGAAAGAAATCCGAATGTATTTCTCTGTCAGGTGACCAGACCTAATAATTCGCCCAAACTCTGAGCTTTTAGGTCATAGAAAGCTATGATTCTTTAGTTATGTAAATGTGAAGTTGCTTAGTCTTCATTTCAATTTCAATTGATACATTTGAATATTTGATCGTATATGGTCTCTTTGTGCACACTTTTTTGTTATGAAATTTACATATAGATCATATACTTCTCATATATTTACATATTTAACATATGGTATCAATATATATATATATATATATGAAGATTCTAAAGTGATGAATTTAGATGTTATAAATGTAAATATATGAGAATTATATGATATTTATGTAAATTCACTTAAGAATATTGTCATTAATGATAGTTTTAATGTCATTTAAAAATATGTGAATGTTATATGAGTAAATATTAAATTTAGGTGTTAGATATGTAAATATAGAAAAAAATTTGTGATATGAATGTAAATCTCTCTTTTAATTATTGTTTTCTTAAGGGATGCTTAGTTGTTGATTTGGTGTATGTTGGTAGCATTCATTTGACAATTCTATGCCATTTGGCATTGTATTGTAATTTTGAATTGGTGGGCCCTTTTTTGACTTGGTTCAGAGCTATAGATTATTGAAAAAAAAAAAGATAATTAATATTTGTGAATGTTTGATTTTTTAATTATTATTTTTTCTTTCATTTGCATATAATAATAAATTCATTTTAGATATTTCATATTAGCAAATGTTGATCAAAATTATTTTTTGTAAATTTCATTTTATATTTTTTATTTCAGGAATATTTTTTTAATAATTTAATTATATTGAAAGATATTATTAGCATGTCATGCATGTTAAATATAGACAAATTGTTTTTCTAACTATTGTGTTGTAGGAAGGATTTATAAACTTTCCTTAGTAATTTCACTGCATTAATTAGACCAACTACACAGAGTGGGCTTGGTAGAAAGTTTTATTGAATGTCCAAACATAGATTTTGATTCCCTTTCATAGCAAAAAGGGCATAAAGATCTATAAGTAGAATGCTTCAATGACAAATTAAGCCTCTAATATATACAATATTGCATATCAATTGTTTTATTTTTTTATTTTTATTTTTTTTTTTTTTTTTTTTTGCGACGAGAAAGCACTGTTCTTAGGCTAGTGAAAACCCCGGTCGACCTAGCATGCAACCCACACCAATTTACTGAATTATATATTATGTCAATTATGTCAACCAACAAGCCTTTCACCACCCGGACAATCAGTGGTGGGTGTCAATTATATTCTAATTTACCATTCAAAAGGGTAGAGATTATAGCAACTAGTTTGTTTTGCTTTTTGACATAATATATAATTCAGATTTGTGTGAAAAAAATCTGAATGTGATAATTGATGAAAAGTTATTGATTTGATAGGGTTTTCTTCCTATTTTGTAAAGTTATTGTAGAAAAAATAATTTTTTAAAACTGTTATAGAAAGCAACTTTCTAATACAAATTTTCACCAATTATAATTTCAATTTAAGAGAATGTGATAATTGATGTCACCAAGACATTTATCTTAGAATGTTCTAGAAGTGGCAGGAAGATTAGCATTCATAAGCTGATGAGATGACTACCATTGAGCTTATATGTGCAATATGAGGCTTGACTTAGGTCAAATAAGGTCAACCAGTTGTGTTAACCTAACTTTTAACACAATTAGGCTAACCTAATTAGTTAAATAGTATGGATTAGTTAAATAAGAAAAAAATAAGCTTAGGGAATTCACATATTTAACTAATCCATACTCATTGAAATTGGTTTTTACTATTTTCTATAATCTTAAGCTTTTTTCTTTATTTTCTTAATTATTTAAAAGGCTATTTAATGCTTGATAATTCATTTTTATTATTCCTTTTAAATAGATCTTAGAGCACTAACCACAATATAAAAGGTGATTAAAATATTAATTTCAAGAAAATTACATTAAAAAAAAAAAAAGAGCTCAAGCAATTAAGCCGAGCTCGCGTCTATACATTTTTTAACGAGCTGAGCTCAAGCTTACTCAATGAGCTTATGGGTTGATAATATGAAATCATATTTTCATATACCACATTTATTATACTCAAGTTGACCAATAGCTGACTTTTGTATGAAATTATTATTTTCATATAAACCTTTACAATTTATTTATTACCTATGTTTTGGACTTAAATTCACTTATTTCAAATATTTAGATTTATTTTTAAAATAATATATTGATGAAATAAAATTTGGAACATAATTAATAAAGGCTTATAATTAACATATCCTAATAGGATACCAATAAGTCCTTGTGGGAAACATGATTGAAACATATGAAATTTCTTTATAACTTTTTTGACCTCCAATTTGGCATCTAGTTTAGCAT
The DNA here is from genome assembly GCA_016618105.1 of Dendrobium huoshanense. Taxonomy (NCBI): domain Eukaryota; kingdom Viridiplantae; phylum Streptophyta; class Magnoliopsida; order Asparagales; family Orchidaceae; genus Dendrobium; species Dendrobium huoshanense. The sequence goes on from CM028342.1 coordinate 16,331,679, forward strand.
CTTTTGGGCTGATTTTTCTTTTATTTTATTTTTTCCCATTTGGCTTTATAAGGTGTATAAAATAAATATTTATATTATAGGAGAACCCAAAAAAAATTAATGCAATAATACAAATTGTAATGATGTATAATATAATTTAGAAAAAAATGAATTGACAAATTACAATATGATCATATATGCTAATATGCTAAATTTAGGGGGGAAAATAAAAAAAAATTACAATGTTAATTTTTACAAATATGAATACATTATTCTTTGCTTATTTACTACCATATTATCATTGTCATAGTTCAAAGTACTCATAATAACTGACATTTCAATATTAATTGACATAATAATTTAAATTATGATAATATATAATCTAATAAAAAAGAGTAAAGTTGATAACTTATTATTTGATCATGATAAGTTGACTTTTTTCTTTGTTTCATTATCTTCAAATGCATCAACTTCATTAAATTGAAATTATCACAAAGTCATTTTTTTGCTGAAAATGAAATGCAAAGTAAAATGGAATACAATGTAAAAGAAGTGAAATGTATTTGAAATTTTTTAAAATTGTTTGGTTGAATGTAAAATTAATGCAAATGATTATTTTTCGTGTGATTAATTTGAAATAAAATAAATTCAATATAAAATTCAATGATGGTGGTGATGAGGTGGCAATAGCGAGCTGTTATTACGTCCTCCGACCGGAAGCAGAAGAACATCCGGTCCTAGGCAAAAATCGCATGTACCGAGGTGTACCGAGTTTTTTGACGGTACAGGCGTTTTTTTGCCTAAGACCGGATGTTTCTTGCATCCGGTCAACCGAACCAAATAAAAGCGCGGCAATAGCTAGCAGCAACGAACAATGGTGGTCAATGGAATTTTTATTTTGTTTTTTTTTTTTAATGTTTTGACATGAAATTATATATGTTTGATATTATAAATATAAGATTTTTTTTTTTTTCTTTTATTGAATATAAAATAAATTAGTTTATATGATGATGACGATGGTTTTTAGCGAGATGATGGCAGTGCTAACCGACAATGTGAACTTTTATTTCCAGTTTATATAGATAAATTATAAAATTTCTTCAGTTTAATTGATTTGGAATCAAATTAGCAAAGAAGATATAATATTAGTAGATTAGTGTAGAATATTTTAGCCATGCATGATTCTTATTTAATATAATATTCATATTATTTTTATTTTATGTTAATAGACAAACTGATTATGAATCCATAATATTTATCAATGTTTTAAAAATCAGACTGAGTTTCATCCTAAAAATCGCTTCTGCATCAAACTGACCAAAACTGTCGATTTAACCAAAAACCGTTGATTTGATTACCATTCTCTTGTATTGGCTGGTTCAACTTTGAATTTTTTAAATAATTAAATAAATAAATTTAAATTATTAAGAATAAAATATTAAATAATATTTATAGTTTAAATTTAAATTTTAAAAGCTTAATTTTAAAGTAAAACATTTCAACTAAATATATCACAAAGCTTCATCACTTTATGAGACACATTACTTCATTCAAGCTCAAAAATCAATATAAAATAAAAGCATTACCAAGAGAAATCTCAAGTAATATGAAACTAAAAAAGTTAAAGCTCCTATTTTTTACTTTTTAACCCATGTTTAAAACACATACTAAATAAATTTTTTATGATGTAAATAATAATTATTTTTAATTAATAATATTAAATAAATTATATTCTTCATTTTCTTATGTACTATAAAAAGTAATTAATTATTATTTTTAAGTAAATAATCTAATCTAACCTCAATAATTTATAAATATAAAATAATAATATGAATTTAATATATAACTTATAAATATAAATTATATCTAAATATATAACATAAATTAATAATAATTTATATTAAACAAATTAATTGATATGTAAGTTAAATTATTATTAAATTTGAAATAAAATTTAAAGATTAAGTACGTTTAAATTTAAAATTATAAAAGATATTAATAATGTTTGAATTCAATTTATTTTTTAATAAAAAATTTATATTATTATATGATTCTTATGTCATTTAAAATTTATTTATTACGTCATCCGTTTCGACCCCGATTCGATGAGTTAAACCCTAAAATCGCTCCTACTGATTCATTATCCAATCTGATTTTCATAACCTTGATATTTACTATCATAATATATTCTTATTATTAATTTTTTTAATTATATTATTATTTTTTGTTTATACATAACAGAGATGTATTAATATATTAATTCATTTTAATAAAAAAAAAATCATTGCAATTCAGCTTTCTTTATTAAAAATTAAAAAAATAATTAAAAAAAACATTGTAAGATACCAAAACAAGGCAAGAAAACCTAATATTTTGAAGAGAGATCACCCACTCAAACTCTACAATAGAGGTGCCAATAAATGACCAAACCCAACAGCCCGATCCAATTCCAACCCAAAAAACCCAAAAAAAAATTAAAGATATTTAACTAATTATGAGTATGGATATGTAAGTTAAATAATGAGTATGGATTAGTTAATTAAGAAAAAAAACTAAGTTTAGGGAAATCACATATTTAACTAATCCAAACTCATTGAAATTGGTTTTTACTATTTTTTATAATTTTAAGCTTTTTTCTTTATTTTCTTAATTATTTAAAAGGCTATTTAATGCTTGATAATTCATTTTTATTATTTCTTTTAGCACTAACCACAATATAAAAGGTGATTAAAATATTAATTTCAAGAAAATTACATTAAAAAAAAAAAGAGCTCAAGCAATTAAGCCGAGCTCGCGCCTATACATTTTTTTAACGAGCTGAGCTCAAGCTTACTCAATGAGCTTATGAGTCGATAATATGTAATCATATTTTCATATATGAATAATTTTATAATCCATATACCACATTTATTATACTCAAGTTGACCTTTACAATTTATTTATTACCTATGTTTTGGACTTAAATTCACTTATTTCAAATATTTAGATTTATTTTTAAAATAATACATTGATCAAATAAAATTTGGAACATAATTAATAAAGGCTTATTAACATATCCTAATAGGATACCAATAAGTCCTTGTGGGAAACATGATTGAAACATATGAAATTTCTTTATAACTTTTTTGACCTCCAATTTGGCATCTAGTTAGCATCTTTTGGGCTGATTTTTCTTTTATTTTATTTTTTCCCATTTGGCTTTATAAGGTGTATAAAATAAATATTTATATTATAGGAGAACCCAAAAAAAATTAATGCAATAATACAAATTGTAATGATGTATAATATAATTTAGAAAAAAAAGAATTGACAAATTACTATATGATCATTTATGCTAATATGCTAAATTTAGGGGGCAAAATAAAAAATTACAATGTTAATTTTTATAAATATGAATAAATTATTATTTGCTTATTTACTGACATTTCAATATTAATTGGCATAATATAAAATTATTATTATTGTAATATTTTTAAGGTATTGAATGTTTTATAATATATATATATGTATATATATATCTATATATATATATATATATATATATATATATATATATATATATATATATATATATATATATATAATTTAAAAAATTCTTCATTATTTTGTTCATTCTATGTGGATTGTTATAATAATTTAAATTATGATAATATATAATCTAATAAAAAAGAGTAAAGTTGATAACTTATTATTTGATCATGATAAGTTGACTTTTTTCTTTGTTTCATTATCTTCAAATGCATCAACTTCTTTAAATTAAAATTATCACATAGCCATTTCTTTGCTGAAAATGAAATGCAAAGTAAAATGGAATACAATGTAAAAGAAGTGAAATGTATTTGAAATTTTTTTTAAAATTGTTTGGTTGAATGTAAAATTAATGCAAATGATTATTTTTTGTGTGATTAATTTGAAATAAAATAAATTCAATATAAAATTCAATGATGGTGGTGATGAGGTGGCAATAGCGAGCTGTTATTACGTCATCCGACCGGATGCAGAGGAACATCCGGTCCTAGGCAAAAATCGCATGTACCGATGTGTACTGAGTTTTTTGACGGTACAGGCGTTTTTTTGCCTAGGACCGGATGTTTCTTGCATCCGGTCAACCGAACCAAATAAAAGCGCGGCAATAGCTAGCAGCAACGAACAATGGTGGTCAATGGAATTTTTATTTTGTTTTTTTTTTTAATGTTTAGACATGAAATTATATATGTTTGATATTATAAATATAAGATTTTTTTTTCTTTTATTGAATATAAAATAAATTAGTTTATATGATGATGACGATGGTTTTTAACGAGATGATGGCAGTGCTAACCGACAATGTGAAATTTTATTTCCAGTTTATATGGATAAATCATAAAATTTCTTCAGTTTAATTGATTTGGAATCAAATTAGCAAAGAAGATATAATATTAGTAGATTAGTGTAGAATATTTTAGCCATGCATGATTCTTATTTAATATAATATTCATATTATTTTTATTTTATGTTAATAGACAAACTGATTATGAATCCATAATATTTATCAATGTTTTAAAAATCGAACTGAACCGACCGGTCTGATTCATCCTAAAAATCGCTTCTGCATCAAACCGACCAAAACTGTCGATTTAACCAAAAACCGCTGATTTGATTACCATTCTCTTGTACTGGCTGGTTCAACTTTCAATTTTTTAAATAATTAAATAAATAAATTTAAATTATTAAGAATAAAATATTAAATAATATTTATAGTTTAATTTTAAATTTTAAAAGCTTAGTTTTAAAGTAAAAAATTTCAACTAAATATATCACAAAGCTTCATCACTTTATGAGACACATTACTTCATTCAAGCTCAAAAATCAATATAAAATAAAAGCATTACCAAGAGAAATCTCAAATAATATGAAACTAAAAAAATTAAAGCTCCTATTTTTTTACTTTTTAACCCATGTTTAAAACACATACTAAATAAACTTTTTATGATGTAAATAAAAATTATTTTTAATTAATAATATTAAATAAATTATATTCTTCATTTTCTTATGTACTATAAAAAGTAATTAATTATTATTTTTAAATAAATAATCTAATCTAACCTCAATAATTTATAAATATAAAATAATAATATGAATTTAATATATAACTTATAAATATAAATTATATCTAAATATATAACATAAATTAATAATAATTTATATTAAACTAATTAATTGATATGTAAGTTAAATTTTTATTAAATTTAAAGATTAAGTACGTTTAAATTTAAAATTATAAAAGATATTAATAATGTTTAAATTCAATTTATTTTTTAATAAAAAATTTATATTATTATATAATTCTCATGTCATTTAAAATTTATTTATTACGTCATTCATTTCAACCCTAATTCGATGAGTCAAACCCTAAATCGCTCCTACCGATTCATTGTCCGATCTGATTTTTACTATCATAATATATTCTTATTATTAAAAAATATTTTTTTATTATTATATTATTATTATTTGTCTATAAATAACAGAGATGTATTAATATATTAATTCATTTTAATAAAATAAAATATCATTGAAATTCAGCTTTCTTTATTAAAAATTAAAAAAAAAATAAAATAAAAAAACATTGTAAGATACCAAAACAAGGCAAGAAAACCTAATATTTTGAAGAGATATCACCCATTCAAACTCTACAATAGAGGTGACAATAAATGACCAAACTAAACAGTCCCATCCAATTCCAACCCAAAAAATCCAATTTCGGGTTGACCGGTTCAATAAGCAGAAAAATTCGAGTTTAACATCCCAACTGGTTCATCAAATCCGAGTTGATTCACAAACCCAAATTTAATTCAATTAATTATTTTTTTTCTTAAATTATTTTGCTTATTGGGATAGTTTACTTCTTTTTAACAATTAAACTAAATTCTATAGTTAAAAAATTACTAATTTTATTTTAATCAAAACATAATTTCAAATCAATTTCAAGACATCAAATTCAGGTCCACCTTTTGACCTATTATTTGATTTGGGTCAACAGGATTTAAATCAAATCAATTTTGAATCAGACCCGAATCAAAACCACTAATCCGCTTTGACATCCCTACTTTGCAGTAGAGTTATTTTCATTCAACAATTATCCAAGCTCAAAAGTTCAAATGAATCCAACCAATCACCAGAAGAATTTATGCCCTCACTTCCATGATCAAATCACAGAACTACAATGTATTGTTACTCAGAAATAGAACAGAAATCAAAATTGAAATGAATCTTTTGTTGAAAAGAACATACAGAACAATATGTTAATGAAAAATGGTAGCATCAGAGAGTGGCATATGAAGAGAGAGTATGTTAATATCATGACCAAATCTAGATTTCTTACCAGTGATTGAGTTCATCTTTGAACTTTTGGAAGAATTTTGAGAGGAAAGAAGCCAAGCTAAGGAGCTCAGCTGGCAATGGCGCTTGCTTGTGCTCCACTCACCCCTTCCTTCATGCACTGCTCTCAGTATAAGCTTCGACGGAGACTTGCTTGGCATCTTCACTGAGTTAAAACTCAGTGTTTCTTTCTGATTCAAAGATTTGCAAAAGCTTCCATGCAAAGATGGCTGAGACGCGAGCTTTATTGCTTTTTTCCAAACAGAAAACGATTCTTGTAATTTGCATGGCAACTGGGCATGCAGAAGAATAATGACATGTAAGTTATATATAGATAAAGAATAAAGGTCTAGCAATGGACAATTGATGTATATAAGGATATGTTGATATATTTCATATCAGGATGAGGTTATTTTTTTGAAATGTACCTTTGATTTCATATTTCAGATGTTATTCCTTGATATAATTAACTAATTAGACAAAGATAATGAAACTATTAAACATTTGCAATAGTCTTTTTGGTAATGATTATATTTGTAAATGTCTAATGATTTAACTCTATTGTCTGTAATTTAGATATACTAGTCTAATAATTTTTAAAAAAACAGAAAGCATTGATATGCTAATTGCTCTGCAGTAATCTCCAGGAATAAGCACAAGGATCTATCATTGCTGGAATGGAGGGGATGGTTCTCGAATTACTCACCGATGAAGGCCAGCCAAAGGAGCCAAATGACATTGTCAAGGACGAGAAAGAAGACCTCTCTGACTTATTTTGCTCATCTATTTGCTGATCACTTACCGAACCGAAACTCGTTGGTGCCCCTTCGTCTTCTTCATCCTCACCATCGTCATCCTGATCTTCATCCTGCCCAGCCTCAGGAAATTCCCCTTTGTCATCAGCTTCAGCAGCTTTTCTCTCTTCCTCTTGCTGCTTCATCTTCAAAACCATTTCCAAATCTTCCATTTCCTCTTCCAGGCAAATCTCAGCCTCAATATATTCAAGTTCCTTTTCAATAAGCTTCTGTTTCATATCGCTGGTTCTCTTCTTCTCCTCAACCCACTTATCCAACCTCTCAAAAACAGGCTTCAGAGAATTCTCAGCTGATGTAATTAGCTTTGCCAAGCCAGTTTGCTTCTTTTCACCGGATGGAGATCGCCCATAAAACTCATCATATCCAAGTGGTAAGAAAACTACTTTGTTAAGGTCAATATCCTCTCCCTTTTCTAGATATGGCTGCCAGAATAACCGCAAGCCATGCTCCTCATCTTCTACATAATTGATAAGCCTACCAGTTGGGGTGTGGAGAATGAGAGGATCTTCTTTATATATGAGTTTTGAAGGGTCTTCAGGATCCGGCTCAGGCTCATCATTGATAAGAATGAATTCAGGATTGTCAGGATCTGGACAGTTGCAGTACTTTAGTTATTACAATCAACTTAAACATGAAGCTTGAAAAAAAAAAAAAAAACTATCATAGATTTCACCAAAAATAAATATGCAAAGATTAAAAAATAATCCTTCCCTGGAGGATTTCAATCAATGAATAGTACAGTCTGGTTGCATCAGTAGAACCACCAGTCTTAAGAAAACAATTTTCAAAAGAAAGCGTCCACATAACATGATTCTAACAACAGGACATAACAAAGATATCCTTTGACTAAGGCTTCGTTTGGGACGGCTTTCTTGTTGCTTCTTAAAGCAGCTTTCTAATATAAAAATTTTAATTATTGAACTAGAAAGCAGCTTCAAGAAGCAGCAAGAAAGCCGTCCCAAATGAAGTCTAACACCATCATCTTCTACATGATTAGAATGAAACAAATACACTAGCTGGTGAGCATAAATAACAAGCTCAGGAACTAATATGACGGTGACACAAGCAATGGACCAATTGTAACCAACTAATACACATACTAGTAACTGTAAATTGAATGATTATACTATAGCCTTGCTTCGTAGAGTCATGGAATTATTGTGCTATGAAGTAGGTACAAGTCATCACTGTTCAGAGAGATTGGCATCTTGCTCTACAAGTGTACTTCCTATGATCATGAAGGAATAGAAGAGATGCATTTGTGATATAGCGCTTCTCTTTGCATTTTTTTCCACTTAAATTAAAATTATAAAATGCAATATATTTTAAAAAATCAAAGCAATAAAATATCATCCCCAAATGAAGCTAAGTCCAATGAGGCTTTCCATGTTACATGAAGGTCTCACGCATGCAATATAAGTGATTATTGATCAAAATTACAAGTTGCAAGAAAGTATGATCGAAATCACAGCACAATCCTGAATGATATAGGTGGTTCAGTGAACAGATAGAACACAGTTGCAGAAATTTAAATTTCAGCAAGCACAAATCAAAGTTATAGAAGAAAATTATGATGGCAACCACTTGAAAAGCTTTGAAATTCGAGAGAAAGATCCTTCTCTCCAAATCTCTAGTAGAAGACTTGAGCCAAACAAACCTAGAGAAACACAAATTCTGCATAATAGCACATAACCTAACCCTAGAGAGAAAAGAACTACTTGAAACAAAAGCACAAATACAATTCCCCAAACAGCCCTTGATTTTGAATTTTACCTCCCAAAATCATAGCCAATCAGTTTGGATCTTAAAATCATAGCCAAACAGTTTGGATAGCCACTTATGATGCTCCTCAGTCACCATCCTTTGCTCTAGCAAGTATTTCAAGCTCCTCTAGTTTGTTATGATAATAAAATGCCGACCAAACAAGTATAGATGCCACTTCTGAATGACTAACACAATGGCCATCAATTTCATCTCATATATTGACTTCAACCTAGCTCTGGCTATCAACACTTGGTTGAAGTAGACAATGGGTATGTGATTCTACATGAGCATGACCCCCAACTCATATCCTGATGCATCTGTCTCCACCACAAAGATCTGATTGAAATTTGGTAAAGCCAAAATTGGTATTATTGTCATGGCTTTTTTTAGTCGCTCAAAGGCCTAGGTAGCCGCCTCTCCCCACAAGAAGCTATCCTTCTTCAGTTGCACTGTCAAGGGCTAGACTATGGTGTTGTATCCTCTCATGAATATCCTGTAATAACCAGCCAACTCTATGAAGCCCCTCAACTCTCGCAGATTCCTAGGTAGAGGACATTTCTGCATCGCCTCAATTTTGATTTGATCAATAGCCACCCCCTCCTGGGATAACACGTGCCCCAAATATTTCACACTAGCCTGTGCGAAACTGCACTTCTTTAGGTTGACCCTTAGCTGATGATCATGTAGAACTCCCAAAATCACCCTCAAATGCTCCTCCTCAGACATATTATACACTAGTTTTTCGTCAAAGAAAACTAATGCAAACATTCAGAGATATATTCGGAATACCCTGTTCATAAGGGATTGGAAAGTAGCAGAAACATTGGTGAGACCAAACAATATTAATAAGAATTCATACTGCCCCTTGTGTGTCCTAAATGCATTCTTTTGAAAATCCTCCTCTCTTATCTTGATCTGGTGGTAACCCAACTTCAGAACTATCTAGTAAACACCATTGCTCTATATAGCTCATCCAGTAGCTCATCGATCACCATAATGGGGAACTTGTCTGATACAATCTCCTTATTCAAGGTCCGGTAGTCCACACAAAATCTCCAGCTCCCAACCTTCTTCTTGATCAAAAAGACTGGGATAGAAAAAGAACTCACACTCGGCCTCATGATCCCCACCTCCAACATTTCACGGATCAACTTCTCTATCTCGTCCTTCTGAATATGGGGGTAGCAGTATGTCCGAACACTAATCGATGACACCCCCTCCCTCAAAGTGATGGCGTGCTCTAGCTCCCTCAGTGGTGGTAGACATTGGGGTGGCTAAAAACCCTCCTTGAACTGTTGAATGAGTGGTTGGACTTAAAAAGGGATGTCTCCCCCTTCCTCAAGTGTAATCCCTTCTAAGCTATACAATTCTATCAAAATTTCACCCCCACCTCTTGTATGATCCTGACCATAGTTATGGGGTGATGATGGACACAGGGAGCTATGGGGTGATGATAGCTACTGGGAAGATGAAGGCAGGTAGAGGAGTGTGTAGGGGGTGCTTCTGACCATATCTAGAGTCCAGATAAGGGAGGAGTTTCTCCCTTTAATGTTAGGGAGCACTGATATCATGCTATGAATGAAATGGTTGCAGAAGTTGGGAAAGATCAAGGTTGATTGACAGATGCTAACGATGGAGTTCAAGGTTGAAGGGAGGAAAGTGGTTATTAAAGGGGATCCTATCATGTCCAAAACTATGGTTTCACTCAAAACCATGGTCAAGGCGATACAAGGAGCAGGGTTGTGCTTATTTGAAAGGGATTAATTAGGAAATATTAACTAATTGAGATAGTGTGAGTCTGTGCGAGAGTGAGAGTAGGAATAAGAGAGAATAAGAAGCATAGGGAAATAAGAAAGTGGAGATAGAGAGATTTTAAGCTTCATTTCCTTGGGCATTGTCTCATTCCTTTGAAATAACAAATGAACTCTAACTCAAGGGCTCGTAAACTTCCTCAAACTACCTATTTGTTGCATTGGACCCGAGCCCAATTAGATTTAATTGTAGTGCAAGAGTGTGTTTTCCTCTTATTTTAATGAGGTTGAATGATGATAGCCTAGATTTTATATTTAAATGTTATAGCATAGAAATTTAAATGGAAGACGAATTATGATTCTCTTACTAAGAGACGAATAATCTATAGCTTACATTTTTCAATCCAAGTTACCTTTATCCACTATTGATCCAACTATGGATGGAAAGTTGAAGCTAGTGTAGGCCATCATGCATTAATCGCATGCCCTTTTGACGATCATGACTTTTTGGGAACTCTTGAAGGCATTCCTTTATTGAATGCATTTAACACCTCATCAAAAGGTAAAATTAACACAAACTCATGTATAAGCCAATTAATTTTATTTTATATTTTTTTATCTCCTGAATGAGATCAATTAGTGTTTCATAAAAGGTGTAAGAATACAGCATTTTGCCAATTACCAAGTCTACGTAATGCAAGATTGTAGCAGCCGAAACCCAATCTCTACGAAGTGGGGGCAAGCCAGAATCTGTGTAGCCATTAATTAAAGGTGTATCGAAAACACCATTTGAATGAATCAAATATTAAGGCAAGCAACAATTACGCCTATCATTATATAAAGTTTTCTTTCTCATTAACATGAACTATCATTCAGCCTTTTTAAAAAAGATAAAAGTTGCACAGTTGTACGACCTCCTGCAACTGCTTCATTATTATATTTCATAATTTCACTGATTGGGTGCTTCTGCATATTCTTTGACAACAGAATCAAGTGACTTACGATTCAGAATTTCTTGAATTTTGTTTTCCATGTTTAGATGTGAGAGTATATGCATGGAGCTTCATGTTCTCAACATTATCTTCGTAATAGAAGTAATTGAATTTATTATGGCTTTACTTGACATTTTTTAGTTCCTTCTGGTGTTTGGATAAGGGTGCGATGGGACACAGAAAGGTAAATGTGTTGTTGGGAGGGGTTGGGGAGATCTAGGGTTTCAGCTAATTGCTAATGGAAATATTAGCAGAAGTGGAAGTGTAAGGCTTACAGTTTCATTCACAGAGGACAAAGGATAATACAATAGAAAGCTTAATATTAATAGCACCTATTAGGTAAACGTCAATAATACTTCAAACTTCTCCAAGTTTTGTGTTTCGTTCTAAGCCATTAGGGGTTCACTGACTGAAAATATATCAACTTTACACTGAGAACCAGTGTATGCTCTAGTTTTGCCAAAGGAATACATTAACAACTTGTTACGCCGGCCCAGGAGGGGCCGGCTGGACCGGTCCAGGAGGGACCGGTCCGGGTCTATTCCAGGCGACGGAATAGACCCAGCGGGAGCCAGGGCTTGGGCGGAAACTTGGTGGAGCCCATTATGGGCTAAATGCAAGATTAGGAGGGAAATATTTTGAACTAAGGGGTGTTTAGGTCATTTGTAATATTCCTTTGTCTTTAATTAGGTGTTTTTGGGAGGGATTTGGATCTATCTTGAATTTGAATCGTTTTGAGATCTAGAGTTTGTGTTCTTGGGCTCTAGGCTACGGCTAGAGATTTGGAGAGTTTTTCCTTCCTCTCGAATTGAAGGAAAGTTGTATCTTGCAAGTGCTTTTCATCTCTCATTAAATAAAAGTGTTTGCTTTGTTTTCTCTTACGTTTTCTCCTTCGTTTTCTCTCCGAATCCACTGTTTTGGGCTGTTTTCTTGTGTGGACAGCAGTTTTTCATCCTAGATCTACTTGGTTCTTGGTGTGAAACACTTGGAAATCCAAGTGTTTCCTATCAAATTGGTATCAGAGCATCGATTTGGGACCACCGGCGGCTGAAATTCTGAAATTTCAGCGAGTTTATCTTGTCCGGAAGAAGATTTTGGGAGATCCGTGAGGAGAGCAATGGCCGGAAAGAAGGTGGACGTCTTGGAAGGCGAGATCGGTCAATTGAAAACCGATTTGGAAGAAATTTTTTTTGAATTTCAAAATCAAATCACCACCAACAACGAAAGGTTGGAGGGGAAATTCACGGCCATGGAAGAGATGATGAAGAAATTACTTGAGATGAAGGCTAATCCGACGGCATCGGATGCAAGAGAGACTGTCGGCGACCATGGCGTAGGAGGAAATCCGAACCCGCCTCGGGGGAGGAGGAATCCGGCTGTGGAGATCCTTGAGGGAGACGACGACATGCCACCTCTAGAGCCACTATCTAGAGAGGAGATGAGCCTGGGGAATGACCGTCGAGGTGCTGATTTTCAGCGTCGAGGTGCTGATTTTCAGCGTCGAGGTGCTGATTTTCAGCGTCAAGGTATGGATTTTGAAGGCCGGAGGGGAGAATATGAGGGAAGTGCAGAATTTGGCGAAAGAAGAGGAGAATATCAGCGTCGAGGTGCTGAATTTCAGCGTCGAGGTGCTGATTCTGAAAGGGGAAGAGGGGATTATGACGATGGACTCGGATACCAACGGGGGAGGGAGGACCGGGACACTTGGGGAGCACCTCATCTTCGAGGAATGGGAGGTTATGGGGAGTACAGGGGTAACGGAAGGGATCCGAAGGTGAGGAAGTTGAAGATGCCCATCTTTGAGGGGGAAGATGGCCATGGCTGGATCTACAAGGTGGAACGGTATTTTGCAGTCAACGGATTGACAGACGAGGAGAAACTGACAGCGGCAGGACTGTGTTTAGAAGGGAAGGCACTGGCATGGTACCAGTGGCGGGACATGAGACGACCTATTCGAAGCTGGGGGGAGTTCAAGGAATGCCTGCTAGAGCGTTTTCGAACCAGCAGCGGAGGGGATTTCTATGAGCAGTTCTTTGCACTGACACAGGAAGGGACAGTGGCAGAGTTCCGGGACCGGTTTGAGTACCTAGCTAGCAGGTTGGATCGTCTTTCTGATACCGTGCTTGAAGGGAACTTCATGAAGGGGCTCAGACCAGAAATCAGAGCCGCCGTTAGAGTGATGAGACCACACGACCTGGGGGAGGCCATGGAGTTGGCACAGTTGGTCGAGGACCAGAAGCACCTGGAGAGGGGGACTCGAGGTAGCAGCTCTGGGGGATCCCACAGGATGACGACCACGTTTTTAGCATCCAAGGGAGCTGCACCGGGGGGTACACGAGAAGTACCAAAGGAGAGGTCTGGAGGAGGAGGGCCTGGGGGAAATTTTAAAAAGCTTACTGTTAAGGAGATGCAGGAGAAGAGGGCCAAGGGATTGTGCTTTAGATGTGATGAGAAGTACATGCCGGGACATAGGTGCAAGGACCGGACTCTTCAGGTTCTCCTTGTTTGCGAAGACGAGGAAGACGAAGAGGAAGGTGGGAGCAGGTCAGAAGTGGAGGAGGAGGAGAAGTTACACCTGGATGTGGCAGAAGTCTCTCTGAACTCTGTAGTGGGATTCACTTCGAGTCACACTATGAAAGTGAAAGGGGTGATAGCTGACCACGAGGTGGTGGTTCTGATAGATAGTGGGGCAACCCACAATTTCATTTCCACTCAGCTTGTTGAGTTGCTTGGTATGGCACTAGTGGATACCGGTGGCTATGGGGTAATGATGGGCACGGGGAAGGTGGAAATGGGGAGAGGAGTTTGTAGAGGAGTGATGCTGACCATTCAGGAGATACAGGTGAGGGAGGATTTTCTTCCCTTAGAATTGGGAAGTACTGATGTGATTTTGGGAATGAAGTGGCTGCAGACTTTGGGGGAGACCAAGGTGAACTGGGGAGAACTGAGGATGGAACTGGTAGTGGAAGGGAGGAGAATGGTGATACAGGAAGATGTCGGCCTGTCTAGGACGGGAGTGTCTCTCAAGTCCATGATCCGAACCATCCAGGAGGTTGGGGGTGGATATTTGGTGGAGCTGCAACGATTGGAAAAAGTTAGTGTGGGAAAAGAAGGAGACATTCCTCTTGTAGTTCAACCAGTCATCCAACAGTTCAGCGAGGTGTTCCAGCCACCTCAAGGGTTACCACCGGTCAGAGAACAGGAGCATGCAATTCTACTAAGGGAAGGGGTGTCACCGATTAGTGTACGACCCTACCGCTATCCTCAGATTCAGAAAGATGAAATTGAAAGGTTGATTAGTGAAATGCTGAGGCAAAGATCATCAGACCTAGTGTGAGTCCTTTCTCTAGCCCCGTATTACTGGTCAAAAAGAAAGATGGAAGCTGGAGATTTTGTGTGGATTATAGGGCTTTGAATAAGGAGACTATCCCAGATAAATTTCCCATTCCTGTGATTGATGAACTTTTGGATGAACTGTATGGAGCAGTGATATTCTCCAAACTGGATTTGAAGTCTGGATACCATCAGATCCGGATGAGGGAGGGAGACATCTCTAAGACGGCGTTCAGAACACATGAGGGGCATTATGAGTTTCTGGTGATGTCGTTTGGGCTTACCAATGCCCCTGCGACTTTCCAATCACTGATGAATAGAGTGTTCAGACCGTATCTCAGGAAGTTTGTGCTTGTGTTCTTTGATGACATCTTGGTATACAGTAGAACTGAGGAGCATATGAAGCATTTGAAGTTGGTATTGGAAGTTCTACAGGAGCATCAGCTGAGAGCCAATCTGAAGAAGTGTTGCTTTGGCCAATCTATGGTGGAATACTTGGGCCATGTAGTATCCAAGGAAGGGGTGACAGCTGATCAGTCAAAGGTGGAGGCGATGTTGAGATGGCCATTGCCTAAGAATCTGAAGGAATTGAGAGGATTCTTAGGACTTACAGGATACTATAGGAGATTTGTTAAAGGGTACAGTACTATAGCTTGGCCACTAACAGAACAGCTAAAGAAAGATGGATTCTTATGGGGAGAGGCAGCCACAGCAGCATTTGAAACACTAAAGAAGGCTATGACCACGGTACCAGTCCTAGCTCTACCGGATTTCACTCAGACCTTCATAGTAGAGACTGATGCTTCAGGGTACGGATTGGGGGCAGTGCTCATGCAAAATCGTCGACCCATTGCCTACTTCAGCCAGGTATTAGCAGCCAGAGCCAGGCTGAAGTCAGTCTATGAGAGGGAATTAATGGCTATTGTCTTAGCCATCCAGAAGTGGCGACCCTACCTATTAGGTAGGCATTTCATTGTCAGAACAGATCAGAGAAGTCTGAAGTACTTGTTGGAGCAGCGGATGGTGACGGAAGAGCATCAGCGATGGCTTTCAAAATTGCTGGGGTATGACTTTGAAATTCAGTACAGACCAGGCGGGGAAAACAAAGCGGCGGATGCTTTGTCCAGACGATTGGGTGAACTACAGACAGTGGTTGTGTCTGTTCCTTTGATGCTAGATTGGGAGGCAATCAAAGAAGAAAGCTCGAAGGATGAGGTGTTGGGAAAGATCATGGCTGATTTATTAAGGGAAGTTGATAGCCACCCAAGGTACTCGGTAGAGGGGGACAAATTGCTTTATCAAGGAAGGTTCGTGATGCCCAGGACTTCTATCCACATCCCAAACATACTCCAAGAATTTCATGGGAGCGCGGTTGGGGGTCATTCTGGGGTGCAGAAGACCTACAGGAGGATTGCGGCTGAGCTTTACTGGAAGGGAATGCATAGAGATGTAGAGGAGATGGTGGCCAGATGTGAGATTTGTCAGAGGAACAAATACATGGCTATGTCACCAGGGGGGCTACTACAACCATTGGCGTTACCAGGAAGAGTATGGGAGGAAATATCCATGGACTTCATAGATGGGCTGCCCCGTTCAGAAGGCTTCACAGTGATCCTGGTGGTGGTGGATAGGCTGAGCAAGTATGCTCATTTTATTCCCCTCCGACATCCTTACACCGCAGTAACAGTGGCTTCAGCATTCATCAGAGAGGTGGTCAGGTTGCATGGGATACCAGAGGCAATAGTGTCCGATAGAGACAAGGTGTTCCTCAGTCACTTTTGGAGGGAGCTGTTCAAGTTACAAGGAACAGTTTTGAAAAGGAGCACCGCTTATCACCCACAGACAGATGGCCAAACGGAGGTGGTTAATAGGAGCTTAGAAACCTATTTGAGGTGTTTTGTGTCGGAGACACCTAAGCTTTGGGCCAAATGGTTACCTTGGGCAGAATACTGGTACAACACCTCTTTTCACTCAGCTTCACAGATGACGCCATTCAAAGTGCTGTACGGAAGGGATCCTCCACACTTGGTCCATTTTGGGAGTAGCAGCACTCCTGTTTCGTTAGTAGAAGAGTACTTAGAGGAGAGAGACCGAGTACTGGAAGAGCTAAAAAGGCATCTACTGAGAGCACAACAAATTATGAAGAAGCAGGCGGATGGGCATAGGAAGGACATACAGTTTGCAGCAGGGGAGAGGGTGTTTCTGAAGCTCCGACCATATAGACAGAAGACAGTTGCCAACAGAAGGAATGAAAAGCTGGCTCCAAGGTACTTTGGGCCCTATGAAGTACTGGAAAAGATTGGGGCAGTAGCATACAGATTGAAACTACCTCCATCGGCAACTATACATCCAGTGTTTCACGTGTCACAATTGAGGAAGGCCATTGGGGAGCACACCGCCAATTCTGAGCTACCAACAACCCTGACTGAGGACTTAGAGGTGATTCTAGAACCTATGGAGCTCAAAGGGGTGCGCCAAAAAGAAGATAAAACTAAGGAAGTGTTGATCCAGTGGAAGAACCTTCCTGACTACGAGGCTACGTGGGAGCCATACTGGAGGATGAAGCAACAGTTCCCTGATTTTCACCTTGAGGACAAGGTGATTCTTTGGGAAGGCGGTAATGTTACGCCGGCCCAGGAGGGGCCGGCTGGACCGGTCCAGGAGGGACCGGTCCGGGTCTATTCCAGGCGACGGAATAGACCCAGCGGGAGCCAGGGCTTGGGCGGAAACTTGGTGGAGCCCATTATGGGCTAAATGCAAGATTAGGAGGGAAATATTTTGAACTAAGGGGTGTTTAGGTCATTTGTAATATTCCTTTGTCTTTAATTAGGTGTTTTTGGGAGGGATTTGGATCTATCTTGAATTTGAATCGTTTTGAGATCTAGGGTTTGTGTTCTTGGGCTCTAGGCTACGGCTAGAGATTTGGAGAGTTTTTCCTTCCTCTCGAATTGAAGGAAAGTTGTATCTTGCAAGTGCTTTTCATCTCTCATTAAATAAAAGTGTTTGCTTTGTTTTCTCTTACGTTTTCTCCTTCGTTTTCTCTCCGAATCCACTGTTTTGGGCTGTTTTCTTGTGTGGACAGCAGTTTTTCATCCTAGATCTACTTGGTTCTTGGTGTGAAACACTTGGAAATCCAAGTGTTTCCTATCACAACTCCACAGCTTTATAAATATGATACTTTCTATTAAATACAACTAAATGAAATAGGAAAAGGACAATGCTAGAAACATCCCGAGTGGACTCACCACCAAGGAATATAGACGGCCACCAATTTCACATAAAGAAAAAGTGAAGTTTTAGTAACCTTTAGACCACCAATATTCAAGCTCAGCGGGCATTGGAATTCTTAATGGAGCTTTATAGAAAGAGTTCAGCCACATTTCTCTTTCCTGATCAACTTCTTCAACATAGGTTTTCCAGTAATCAGGAACCTGCATAAAAAAGGTTGTTATGGCTACCAAAATAGAGCATTTATAGTTTTGAGAAAAGTAAATATCAATCATTCAACACACTTCATAGAATTGGTTAATAAATCCAGGGGCCATCCACACATCATCTTCTTCATAGAAGTAGGGATGTTGAGGATCACCATAGGGGCCTCGCTCTTCCCGGACCACTATTTAGAAGGGCAGAAAATAGTCAAATAAAATAAACAATTACATCAAAACAAGACTATTGTACAGTAACTCGGAGCAGTGAGTAAGAATCTGTGTTTATAAAGCAAGGAGCAGAATGGATATAATAGATAAAATAATATATGCCAAAACTAACGTGAACAAATTAGCATGAACTTACATAATGCAAACAAATAAGCAAATGAACATGTAATAATCACGCTGCATGTTTGCAAGATTTGGTTTCTCACATAATGTGAAAACCATAGAGAAAATGAACCTCGATGATTATGATGTCACAAAATCAATTGTTAGTGTAGGAATTGAGACGCTAAATTGAGTTTCCATTCAATCATTTATTGAAATGAAAAGTAAAAACAAATAAGCTTCTCCAAAGATAAAAGAAATATAAAGACGTACTCCCATCAGGCTTGTTAACAAACATTCGTGCCTTTGCTGCAGCTACTTCTGCAATGCCTGCATGCAACTGAAATAACAAATGCTCAAGTGTATTTCTCAACACCAGAGGAATCAAACAAAATTTGTGACAAATACCGCGGACACATCTTCGTCACAGCCAGATGAATCCTCTACAAGCTTACCAAAGTAGAACCTTCCCTGTAAAAATATGTAGCTAACATTTTGAAATATTTTAACACAATAATGCATGTCAATCATATTGATAAAAAAGAACACTAACTCAAGTTTTAGCATGCAATTTATGGTAAACATATTCAAGAAATATTGAAGGTAAAAAATTATCAATTAAAAATAAGTCATCCATAGCGCAAAAAGGCATCAATATGACAAGAACCTACATATGTTATACTTTCATTTACTTCAAATACTCCACAGCCATGCATTCGGCTATGCTTCCATTGGCCCGCATATCGATATCGACCTTTCTCCCTGTCAGAGAAACCTAAAAAACAGTTAAAAAACAATGACAAAAT
This sequence comes from Dendrobium huoshanense, assembly GCA_016618105.1. Taxonomy (NCBI): domain Eukaryota; kingdom Viridiplantae; phylum Streptophyta; class Magnoliopsida; order Asparagales; family Orchidaceae; genus Dendrobium; species Dendrobium huoshanense. Next base: position 16,351,237 of record CM028342.1, read on the forward strand.
TTAAGAAAATAAAGATGAAAACCAATAACAACTGTAAATAAATCATAGCTGTTCCATGCATTCAAGGCCAAGGTTTACAAAATAGCTACATTTTAAAGCTGTAATCAAAGTTTCTTGGATCGAACGCAGTCAAAATTTTAATGCTTCATATTCATGCATGCATTACATGCATATTTATATTACTTCTTCTTTGATGTTGAAGGAAGTTAAGTAGAATGTATATAGGCCTTCTTGTAAAAAAGTGAAGAAAAGTAAAATAGAATGTATCTAGTTTGGCTTGTAAAAATAAATATAAAGTGTCATTGTATACGTAGAATGTACATAGATTTAGTTGCAAATATTTAAATGTACTTGCTTACGTATATGTGTATAGGGGCATCAAAAGATAATCCCTCCTCTAGAAGACGTTCCCTTCTGGAATTCTATAAAAAATATAGAGCCAAAAGACTCAAGAAGTATAATAAGCAATTATATTTAAATCCAAATTATTTAGGAAGTAGAAATCCAAGCTTGTTTGTTGGTGGAGCCTGGCCACCTTACATTCTTGTAGATCATAGGTTGTACTTTGATGAAATTATAAATGAATAAAAATGCTTTATTTATACATTGTTGTTCATGCATCATTCGCATTGCACAATTAATTCTATAAGCATATTGCGGACCATTTGATTAAAAATTTTTGAACCATACCTCGCCTGGAGTTATGAAAAGATGCCCAGATTATCTCCAGACATAGCATTTCACAAGTTGATGATTCAATCAAAAATTGCTCTAGTAAAACAAGCGCCTAGACAAATGCAACTCGACATCAAGTAACAAGTTGGGGTTGAGGTCAAGAAGTTAATTAATGTTGGTGTTAAAAGTCTCGAAAGAGACGACCATTTAAATGACTTGAGAACTGATTTCCAAAGAATACGTCAATATAATTGAAAAAAAAAAATCATTTGAAGTGTGCTTTTCGAGTTATTTTAGGAACATTTTTTGGTTTTATGGTTAGACACCGCGGAATCAAAATTGATCCCAATAAAATCAAAGCAATAATAGAAATGTCACCACCTAAAAACCTCGCCCAATTGAGATCTTTTCAAGGTCGATTAGCATGCCTTAGGAGATTCAAATCAAACCTTCCATGCAGATATCAATTGTTTGCAATATTGTGCAAGAAAGACGCTCCGTTTAGGTGAGACGAGAATTTCCATAAAGAGTTCAATAGTATAAAGTGATATTTCACAAATCCTCCAGTTTTACCAAGGAAGCAATTGATCATATATACGATAGCTTTAAGTGAATCTCTTGGCGCCTCATTAGCTCAAGCTAAAGAGGAAAGAAAATAGAACGCGCTTTAAGTGAATTTCTATCTAAGTAGACGTAGACTTCCCACCGAAGTAAATTATCCTCCAATCAAGAGGCATTGTTTAGCCTTGATATTTGCCGCATAGAAATTGAGGCACTACATGCTTTCTCACAAAATAAATTAGATATCCAGAATAAACCCACTGCAGTATCTAATAGCTCATCCAATGCTATCAGGAAAATTAGAATGTTGTTCGATGATTCTATAACAGTTTGATATTACATTCATCCCTTTGCGAAGTGAAAGCACAAGTTATAGAGCATTTCCTAGCAGCTCACCCAATGTTGGATGATTGTCCGATAAATGACGAACGACCAAATGAATAAATCACAAAACTCAAGTCAAATAAGAAGTTCATGGGAATTCCATTTTGACGGTATTTCTTCCAGTCAACAAGGAACATCGGATGAAATTTCTCAAAAGCAGGCTATAATTGGTCCTATGTTGCCAATCAATAGACGATTTCTTAAGAAATACTACAATGGTTGATGTATTACAAGAATTTTTCAATGAGACAAATCATGAAGTTTACATTTTTAATGTAGTTGATGCTACATAAGTAAATTAGGTCCAAATGGCAAAACCAAGAAACTTATCTCCAATGGAGTTGCTAGAAAAATTTGTGGGCAAAATTAACCACTCATTTTGCTTTCAAATATATAAATTAGTTTCTTTTATTCAAACTTGTATAGCTTAACATTATACAACCCCAAAGGAAAGACTAAAGTTCTAATATTGATTTTAAAAAGAGAAAAGGCAATTTATTTTCATTATCAGACACAGTATAAGAAATCTACAATTCACATAAAAGATGAAGAGAATATTCAATATAATCAAAGTGATCAACACATTAATCAATCAACAAGATAGTTCAACAACATGTACTTTGATTGGCAAATAATCATGAGCTATGATGCACCGACACTTCTCCCCAAAGAGGCGTGCAGTGTCCGACACCGTGTCCGACACGACACTCGTCCGACACTCCTCCGACATGTGTCGGACACTCCGAAAACGTGTCCGATTAAAAAAATATTAAAAACAAATTAGACACGCTTGTCGGACACGCGTATCTTAAATATTTTATAATTTTTTAAAAATATAATTTCTTATATTTTGTGAGATTTAAACTACATTTCTTATATCATATCCATAACACCAAATCAACGTCTGCATTTAATACCCATTCATCGAATATTTTCATTTTCATTTCTTTTTGGCAGTGAAGGTATTTTTATCTCCTCTCTTTTTGCACAATTACAAATCTTTATCTTGTTGAACCAGAGTTAAAAGTAGTGATATTCAATGATGATAATATTGAACGCCAAAAACAAACCTCTAAAGCTAATCCTAATAATTGAAGCTTGAATGCTTGATGTTGTAGTAAGTGATTATTTGCTTATATTTTTGTGGTTGTACTAGATATTTTGTACTAAATATTTTATATTATAAGCTAGACAAGTTATCATGTCATCCATTTATTATGTTTGTCATTTTTAATATGATATTACATTAATATATATACACTATATAAAAAAATGTATTGTTGTGTCCGCGCCGTACCCATGTCCTATATTTTCAAAAAAAGCCGTGTCCCGTGTCCGTGTCGTGTCGTGTCTGTGTCGCCGTGTCCGTGTCCGTGCATCATAGATCATGAGGTATGCTGCTCTTCAATGGTTCTTATGAACTAGAGAAAGTAAGAACAACAGCTTCAGCATGTAAACAATAAGCAAAAAAATTGAATGTCAACCATTTCCAGTAATTACAATAGCATGTAGCCATCAACTTCCTTGATGGCTATATGCAACGTCTTTATGAGGATAGTTGATATGAATAATGATGTCACCTTAATCGCTTATTAACATTGCTATTGTTCTAAGGTTCTACAGTAAAAGAATGTATCGTAATATTATATTTTAATAATTAACATTGTCCCACCAATATGCACCAATTAAACCACCATACTCCAACTACAAAATCTAGGCAATGCAAAATAGAATAAAATAAAACTTACGGCTTTTTGCCAAAAACCTTGACCCATTCATCATTTTCATAGAATGGAATTTCCCTGTTACCACCAACCAGGTGGAGGGTATCTTCTATGTCCATTTCTAACCATCTTCTATCTTCTGGTGTCATAAAATCTCTGGTTATGACCCTACCTTCTTCACGCATTTTGGCTTCCAGACTGCAAATAATGAAAAAATATCGAGCATCAATTATGAGAATAGACAACAGCATTAAATTCACAATATTTTGTGCGGAATTTATGTTTCAAATTTATAAATAAGCACGGGTGAACAAGTATTTCGCAGACATACACTGATCCTGGCACAGGTTGCACATCAGGAATATCAACTTCTACAACGCCATGGCCCTCCATTTCATTCCGAAGCCACTCTCCTTCATACCTGAGTTAGATAGGCAGTGGTTCACAAAAAATAAAGCATTTTAATGAATTAGACAAAAGAAAAATATACAAAAAAATACATGGAGCATTTTGGTAATTTGTCAACAAATCATTATTCATACACAACTTCTAAGTAGAATACACTTTCACAAGCATTTGATCATCATCGGGACACCTCTGGGTAACTTATAAATCATAACGTCAGATGAGATGTAAAAGGGTGTCATTTATCCATTAAGGTACCTAAGATGGTCATCACAGAAAAAGAAAAATACAAAGATTGCTTTATTAACCAACTTTGGCAAACGAGTGGTTTAGGAGCAGAGTGTATGAGAAACTTGCTCAGAGTATTGATCTCAATTGACTTAACATTTTTTTCCCAATCTCATGCACCAAATTAGATTAAAGGAATCGAGAGACAAACATCAGATTAAAACATAAAAAAAACAATACGAGAGAAACAACAAAGCTTTACTCTGGTGCAGTACTTTCATAATTTAGAATGAAATACAAAGGATCATCCATCCCAGATCAGTTGGAGAAATTATCATTACAATGTTGTAGAATTATCTCTCAATGGTATTAAGAAGATGCCGATGGTTGCAAGTTGAGTTGCAGTCAGTGTAGTAATAGCAACAACGGTTACCAGATCATTATCTTTGGCAGCTGATAATAGAGGGAATGAGGGCCGTGAAGAACCAAAGGAGCAACAAAGCAAGTTTAATTGTGGTGACAGCGTTGGACCAAACGGGCTTGCAAAGCTGGACCTAGGTGTTGATCAGGTAGGCAGCAAGTAATGCGGGTTGATGATGGGGAGTCATCAGAAGATCTACGAAGAGAAAGGCACACTCTTGCTGTGGTAGAATGCAAGGCTGGTAAAGGCTTTGATGTGCATGGGGACTGGATAGGGTTTGGTTTTGTGGAGTTGGAGGCCTTGTTCAAGAGTTCTATGACTTCAGAGAATTGTTTTGTGGAGTTATAAAGGAAGGAAGGATTTGGGCATGTGTGCTTAGGGCATGTGGGAAAAGTATGAAAGCTTGTGGAGGAGTTTGGGTGACTTAGAGCTTGTGAAAAAGGGAAAAACACGAGAGCAACAAAGTTAGGGTTTTGAATATAACAGGAGGTGCTCGTTCGCTAGGGATGCTAAGGGTTTTTTATGGATTGTTGGGAAAGGGGTAGAGGATCTTGCGTTACAGTTTGAGTGTAGGCTAAGAGGTAGAGGGAGAGAGGAAATGAAACAATAGTATAAGTGAAAATTTTACAAAGATCCCAAGGCTCAAATCCACCAAACCTTTTCCACATATTTACAACCAAGCAAACAAACTTAAATTATATAAATACATTATATTTCTCCAGAGAGCTTACATGGACTCTTTATAAAGTATATATATATATATATATATATATATATATATATATATATATTCAAGAAAGAAGGGGGGTCAACTAGTACGAAATATGAAATGGAATGGTTCCAAATTGCATACAATCTTCTTGTCCTTTATTAGAGTGGTCTTTTATTAGAGTTTCCGAACACACACTATTTAATTAAATTCTTTTCCACCACTTGTTGCTCGTTCATGAAATAAAAGGATAGGCATGCACAATTGGAAGGTGCAGTCCTGTATTGAAGCACATGTTGGAAACCTTAAGGGGGCAGCCAAGCTTTGATCATGATCCTGTGCTTTGAATTTAATGATGATGATTTTCAAAGTTTAGTAATGCTCTAGTTTGCGAAATAGTCATTGGTCTGAATACATGCGTAGGCACTGTGTCAAGTCCACTAAATCATAAAAAACTCTACTACACAAAGTTGAACTCAAGATAGTCATCCACAAGATTAGGTGAGAGGTGTTTAAGATACTCCTTAGACATCCATGTATGTACAAAAGGATGCTAGTTCTTCCACCAGACAAAGAATATATGTGGAGTATATGTAGTTGCTAGAATTTCATCTAATATAATGATTTATGCTTGGGGAAATTTGGGTGGAGAGGCAACTCCTTGACTCTTGGTTTGGTGACTTATATCAACCCTAATTCCATGAGGAGGTTGTTTTCTTGTTATTTCTTTATTTTGTTAGGCTTCTTTTACTCAACCGCTTCTCCACATACTCCTTTAACTCCTCTAGAGCTTTTCTCTAAGTTCCAACACTTCTCTCCCTTTGTTCTTTCCAAGTTAAGCCAATTAGTCAAAATCTATCTCCCAACTAACTTGCCTTTATTCAAGTCCGCACACAAAAACTTTCATATCACAATCCCAAACAAATATGGCATCCTTTTTTGACATCATAATATATTCATTGAATATCTACACCCATCAATCAAGCCAGCTTGCCTTTCTCCAATTCCACACAGGCAAATTTTCACATCATTGCCCCAAACAACTCTGACAACCTTTTTTTCACCATTCTTGGATATTCATAGAATATCTACACTCATCAAATCTCTCCCTCCATCAATTCCCCTTAAACTCTACATAAGATTAGCCACATGAAAATAATCTCAAAACTCACTATCCCTAATTACATCCATCAAGCAATACTGGTCCCACATAAACTTTATATCTTTCTTAAATTCTCTATCACTCTCATGAAGAAAACCTTTTCTATGCAAATCATAAACAAGTCCTTTTACTCCACGGTACTAAATAGAGTGTCATGACCCAGCCCGGCTAGCCCGAAAATAATGGGGTGGAAACAGTCGACAAAAAAAAAACACAATTAATTTCATTTACTTTTATAACAAGACATAAACATCATCAATGTCATAATAAGAAAGAGCTACTAATAACTTCCATTGGAAGTAATCCAAACGGTTTCTTTTCACACAACTAAAACATATATATATCCACAATTACATAAACTCTAATAAACTGTTCAGACACAGGTACAAACTACTGAACTCAAACTCAACATAAAATATAAAAATAACCTTTTTTCCTGAGGTCCTCTACAACAGTATGTGTACAGTTGTCTCGTAGCCATTACTTCTTAAATGGTTCTTCTGAAAAAGATTTTCAAACATAGGATGAGCCAACGCTCAGCAAGTAACATGTCTTTATCTCAAATTCATGACTTAACCAAAAACAAAACATTTATCATTAAATTTTCATTCAGAATACTTTGAGAAATTAAAATCAAACATTGATATACATAAACTGGATAACATTTCCGTACAAAATTTTCTTTAAATATTTCCTTAAATGTTTTCATTCTTCCTAAACTTTTCCTTTCATCATAACATTTCATTTATATGCATAAAATACTTAATCATAAATTATACACCCGTCCCGGAAGTATCATTGTTTGTACTGATCAGGTACACAGTCTTTTGGCCATTTCCTTTACCATTTAGCTCTGAAGAACTCCATTACTAAAAGCAAGCCCTTTTACCATTTAACTTCGTAGAACCCCATTACCATTTTAGCACTTCCGGATCAACATTCACATGCAATCATAATAAACCTCATAGGGCTTAAGTTATTCAAAATTTCATGTGTTCGTTTAACTTGTTTCATGTATAATTGTTCTCATGTCTACCTAAAAATTTCAATTATGAGATAATAAACAAATATACAATCTTTCTTGCATAATAACATAAAGAAAACTCAAACATGTAATAATTACATGAAATAAAATATTTATAAACTAAATATATTTTATTTAACATAAAAGAAAATTTAGAGACATGAAATTAATTTAAATACAAGTACCTACCTCTCTTAAGCTCAGTATTTCATTAAAGTGTCGCTTCGATATAGCTCTTTCACCTTAACGATCACAACTTAAAATAATTACAAAAAAGACGTGTCACAACTCAATTCCTTAAAGTTTAATCTAATTCCTAAGTCTAAACCCTTCGTTTTTCCCTTAATTATTCCTTATGACACTAAAAGAAATCTAATTAAATTTATCAAAATTTTCGGATTTAATTAAATTCTAATTTTTGGAAAATCATAAATCGTAAATTTTATCAATTTATTGCTCTAAAATTATTTCTAAACATATATTTATAATTATATTTTTAATTTTCGGATTAAATTAATTAGGAAAATTAAGAAAATGAAATTTTAGTTAAAAACCTAAATTTTTTCCTTAAAAATATTTCAAAAACTCTTAGAAATCACTTTTGTAAAGGTGTCATACGAAGATTAAATTTTAGTTCAAAAACCCTAATATTTAAATTTCCAAAAAAATTTCCAAAAACTTCATTTTTGTCGTTAAATCATTCATCTAATCCTTCCTTAAAAGTTTTCTAAAGAAATTATGAAAAAAAACCAAATTTTGGAAAAATCATAGATTTTTCATCTCAAAAAATCTTGAGATTTAGAAGAGAAAACAAGTTTCTAAGATAGTATGTTAAAATTTAGGGTTTTTGACCTAAAATTTAATTTTCGTATGACACCTTTACAAAAGTGATTCCTAAGGATTTTGGAAATGTTTTTAAGAAAAAATTTTAAATTTTTAGCGAAAATTTTATTTTCTTAATTTCCCTAATTAATTTAATCCAAAAATTAAAAATATAATTATAAATATATGTTTAAGAATAATTTTAGAGCAATAAATTGATAAAATTTATGATTTATGATTTTTTGATATTTAGGATTTAATTAAATCCAAAAATTTATATAAATTTAATTAATTTTTTTTTTGTGTCGTAAGGAATAATTAATGGAAAAACAAAGGATTTAGAGTTAGGATTAGATTAAACTTTAAGTAATTGAATTGTGACACGTTTCTTTTGTAATTATTTTAGGTTGTGATCGTTAAGGTGAAAGAGCTCTGTCGAAGCGACACTTTGAGGAAGTATCATGCTTAAGAGAGGTAGGTACTTGTATTTAAATTAAATTCATGTCTCTAATTTTTTTTATGTTAAATAAAACATGTTTAGTTTATAAATATTCTATTTCATGCAATTATTACATGTTTGAGTTTCTTTATGTTATTATGCAAGAAAAATTATATATTTGTTTATTATCTCATAATTAAAATTTTTAGATAGACATGAGAACAATTATGCAAGAAATAAGTTAAACGAACACATGAAATTTTCAATAACTTAAGCCCTATGATATTTATTATGATTGCATGTGCATTTTGATCCGGAAGTGCCAAAATAGTAATGGGATTCTAAGGAGTCAAATGGTAAAAGGGCTTGCAAAAGCCAAATGGTAATGGGGTTATTCAGAGCCAAATGGTAAATGAAATGGCCAAAAGACTGTGTACCTGATCAGTACAAATAATGGTACTTCCGGGACGGGTGTATAATTTATGATCAAGTATTTTACGCATATAAATGGAAGGTTATATGATGAAAGAAAAATTTTATGAAAAATGAAAATGTTTAAGAAAAACTTTGTATGGAAAGGTTATCCAGTTTATGCATATCAATGTTTGATTTTAGTTTCTCAAAGTATTCTGAATGAAAATTTCATGATAAATATTTTGTTTTTAGTTAAGTCATGAATTTGAGATAAATACATGTTACTTGCTGAGCGTTGACTCATCCTACGTTTGGAAATCTTTTTCAGGAGAACCATTTAAAAATGTAATGGCTACGAGACGACTGTACACATACCGTCATAGAGGACCTCAGGAAGAAAAGTTCTTTTTATGTTTTCTGTTGAGTTTGAATTCATTAGTTTGTACCTGTGTCTGAACAGCTTATTGGAGTTTATGTAATTGTTGATATATATATATATATGTTTTAGTTGTGTGAAAAGAACAGTTTGGATTAATTTCAGTGGAAGTTATTAGTGGCTCTTTCTTATTATGACATTGATAATGTTTATGTCCTGTTATAAGAGTAAATGATATTAATTATGCTTTTTTTTGTGCTTTCCGTATGACTGACTGTTCCCGCCTCGTTATTTTCGAGCTAGCCGGGCTGGGTCGTGACATAGAGTTCTTCCTATAATAAGGCAAATTTGATAATTGTGACCTAGGGATAAAATTTATGGCATGATATATCTCTCATGGGATACAACTCATCAGGCAGCTCACTAAGGCAAATATCAAAAAACTTGTTCATAAGAGCTTAAGTCCAAAGCAGGCATGTAGAACTTTGTTGAATTTATGGCATGATATATCTCTCATGGGATACAACTCATCAGGCAGCTCACTAAGGCAAATATCAAAAAACTTGTTCATAAGAGCTTAAGTCCAAAGCAGGCATGTAAAACTTTGCAACAATGGAGTGAGTTCAAATAAAAGAGGTAAAGAAAACTTCATAAATAACTTTTTTAAACATATCATTTCAATATGAATCCTAAGTTCAAAATCAGAAGTGGCAAGTCAAACTCAACTGACTAAGTGTTTGAGGCAATAGGTAAGGAAGAGGGAGTTCGTTGAGCAGCAGTAACAATCGGTTGGAGTGTTATATTTTTCTTTTGCCTTGATACAAGTTTGATTTTAGAATTGAACTATTAGATGTAGGCAAAGGATTCAAAAGGCTTTATAGGAAATAGTTTTATGGCATTTTCTTGGTGTTTGAAAACATAACTATTTTCACAACTGTAATAAATAACATCCAAGTCATAAAGTCATCGTCCGCCTAAAAGGTTATGTGGAATTTCCATTAGAAGCAACTTAGTGGCGGACATTATCAGCAATGTGTCCAATTAGTAATTTGAATATAATACATTATATAAGAATCTAACGAGTGATTCAATGGTGAAAAATCAAAGTTTTGACATGAGACTAGCAAGAATAATAAGAAATTTACCACCACCTCCTAAACCAGCTATGAAAAATAGGCAATAATGTCCAATCAGTTTTACAGAAATCAATAGTTCTCCCTAAAAGGAGCATTTTGTGATGAACGACACGCAAAATGGTTGATCATCAAAGGCACAATAGCTTCAAGAAGTTTAAATCAACTGTAATAGAGTACACAGTAACAAGAGCAAGAAGGTACAATCAGAGACCTAGAGTGCTTCTCATATTAAGACAAGCCTGGGGGCTAATTGGGAGACCACCCAATTGTGACGACAAGGTTGTCACGCGCTATATTCCTCTCATGTGTTGCATTTCATTCAAACGCTAGAAAGAAGTCGGCTAAGTGGGGCTAGCTTACCCTTATCATGTTGGTTCATTTGATTCAAAGCCTTTTAAGCATCTTATTTGAGCTATGTAGTTGTATGCAGACTCGATGTGAAGCATTGGATCGTATAAAAGAGTTATCGTGTCAATTGGACCTTGTTCAATCTCCAATTTGATCTCTCTGAGCAAAATCAAGCATTAAATCAATTTAACTAAATTATCTTCAGATGCTCAAGTTGTATCAAAATCTCTGTTCGATTATGGATAAATTTTTACCAGAAAAATAAACATTTTATTTTGGTGTTATAACTTCAAAAAGTTAAGTAAACAAGAACCAGCAAATGATTAGAACATGGCCTACACAGCTTATCATACAGGATCCTGTGATGGTAGCATGCTTGAATGATTAAAGTATATTTACTAAGCTCATTTTTACCATTATAACATGCATAAACAAGACGAATAGCCTTTGATAATTCAAACAAACGCACCTTCGATGCTTGTTGATATTAGTAGCAGCATGACAGGCCATGATTTTTATACAGATTGAATGGAATAAAAAATGAAATTTTGAAACAAAGTTTTTATAAAAATCTCTTAGTACAAATGTGAAATTACCAAACCTGACAAGCCCTCGCTCTTCAACATATACACCTTTTCCATGGGCACAATCATCCCAAACGGTTCCTTCATATCTTCAAAAAAATAAAGGGAAAACCATCAAAAACATTCTCATATTAACCACATGAAATCAGCCAAATTTTTGTCAAAGTTTCATCTCAAATAAAAATAGAACCTTTGCCTATGACATAAGTGCAAGCTACTAGCACATGCGGAGGAAACCAAGACATGGCATGAGAGGGCAACAGGAAGGGAGATAGGGATCAATAAACTATTAATATGTGTATATAGAAGTAATAAACAAACTGATAACACAAGTTATCATGTTTGTACATGTTAAAATATGGATAAACAGCTTTCCTTGGTTTACAAAGAATTTAAAAGGTAATCAGAGACATGCATAATATGCCCATGCATCATAGAGAATAGAAAAGCGCAACAGACCATCCACAAGAAAAACTAAGCAGATTTTAGGGAATTGGATAACTAATTGTTAAAAAACAACTCAATTATGAGGGCCTCAAGGGATATTTCATTGGCTATTTTAAACCTTGGAGATGAAGAGCAATAAATTTTAGCTAGCATAGGGATTTGGTATCACCCATAGTTATCTAATCAAAATTGTTGGAGGTAGGTAAGGCCGATGATAATCAAAGCCAGCAACATCTCTGGATGAAACAAGTCTTTTGGTGCAATACACAAGGAAGCTTTATGGTGGACATGAAACACTCATTACCTTGGGTAAGAACATTCATTAAAGAACGACCTCAGTCCCTCAGCAAGTAGATAAGAGGCTCAAGTTATCTCATGAGCTTGAGTCAGTTGTAGTGCCAGTTCCCTCCACAGCAAAGACACAAAAGACACAACCACTTCAACGGAATGAAGATTAAGAAGCAAATGCACTTCTGATTTTCATAGATACATCTAAGTTAAAGTATTGGAGAGGAAGATCCGGCTCTCCCAAATTCCTAGCCACCAACTAGAGCATACTTGTCAATGCACAAAATGGCGTGCATCATGGCGCACGGTGCGGCGCGGAGCACATAAGGTGCCAGCTGCATAACGCAGCGTGCATGTTCAAGTTGACGCGCACCATTTGTGCCATGTGTGTGCAATGGCGCATGGCGTGCGTAATTTAAATTTAAGGTTATGCAGCTTTTAAATATTTATATAATTTTAATTTCTAAATAATATAATAATAAGTTTTATGTTATTAGTTATTATTTTTAACTAAATTTAAATAATATAATAATATTTAAAATTATTTAATATGATATAAAAGTTTTGGTTAGGGTTTTATTTGTTTGCTTGCGGCCCACTAGAGTTGGATGGACCTCCTTCGACAAACACATTTCGAAGTCACGAAAGAAGCTCTCCTACGCCTATGCGCCTTGCCTTGTTCTTGCTTCCGGCTTAAGACAACTATCTTCCTATGTCTTTTTACCACCAAAGGTAACGAGCTCTCTTCTCTTCTTCATCGCTAGGCCATGAAAGGTGTAGAAGCGTCGTTGCCTTCTTCAACAAAGGCGTTCCTATTGGATCGGAGGTCACGACGGAAGTTCGTCGTTAAGGTAACGATCTTTCTTCCCTACGCCGCTATGCTTGTTAATGCTTCCGCCGAAGTTTCTACTTCCGCCAAAGGTAACGAGCTCTCTTCCCTTCACTCAGAAGTTAACGATATTTCTTTCATGTTCGCTCAATTGGAGGAAATCCCTCTCAGAACGACGCCAAAGTAATCGCGCTCAACTTCCCTTTGGGGGTCGGCTTTCCTTGGACCAACCAAGAGTCCAACTCAGCTTGATTTTATCAGTTTTGGCATTTCTTAGTATGTGATCAAATTCAAGTGATTTTAGCTTAGTTGGATTCGCCTTGCGAAAATGCATCATATTGATTATAATCTTGAATTGAACTTTGAATGGCCTTTAAATAATTTAAAAAGTGTTTAAATTCAATTCAAGTGTTTTTTAATCTAAAAACTTAAGTCGAAATTTGTTCTTGATTTTTTTTATTAGTTGTTAATGCTCATCAAAGTTTTCACAAGTTTCATGATAGAGATTGATATGGCTTACAAAATCTACCTAATCAAGAAGAAATTTTAAACACAAGCATAATAAAAAAAAATTGGACCCTAGACTTGGAACAAGTCTATTAAGAGAAAAAAAAATGAAAAACAAAATGGACCCTAGGGAGAAAATATACACAAAGCATACAATAGCTAAATCCCCAAATTGACCTTTGCTTTTACCTCATAGCCGCCCCCTCCAATTTAAAAATCTGCTCCCTGGGCCCACTTCAAAGGGGAGCATTAAAAAAAAAAAAATTAACCCTAGACTTGGAACAGGTCTATTAAGAGAAAAAAAATGAAAAAAACTGGACCCTAGGGAGAAAATATACATAAAGCATACAATAGTTAAATCCCCAAATTGACCTTTGCTTTTTCCTCATAGCTGCCCCCTCCAATTTCATAATCTGCTCCCTGGGCCCACTTCAAAGGGGCGGACACCCCCCCCCCCCCCCCCCCCAAAAAAAAAAAAAAAAACTCCCATGGTCCGCTTGGCTTAGCCTGCCTGGAATAAACTTTGGCCATTCCAGGGTGGACCGGCCCTTCTATGACTGGTCCAGGAGAGACCAATCTATCAATACTTCCTCCACAAAGACCAATCCAAGAGAGATTGGTCTATCAATATTTCCTCCCCAAAGACCCATCTTGTCCTCAAGGTGTCTAACACCACCTCAAAATTCTCTGTCAGTGCCACAAGTAACTATAAACTGAATGCATGATCCTGTAAAACTTTTCGCATCTGTGACACATGGAACACTAGATGTATAATAGCGATCGTAGGTAATCTCAATCAATAAGCCACAGTTCCAATCCCCTCCACTACCTCATAAGGATCAAAATACCTCGGGGCTAGCTTCTCATTCCTCTTGTTAGCTATTGTCCTTTGTCTGGAGGGATGAAGCTTCAAGTATACCTTATCTTCGATCTCAAATCGGATATCATTCTTGTGTCCATCCACTTGCTTCTTCATAATATGTTGAGCCCTCAACAAATGGCTCTTTTAATTCAGCCAACACCATATCCCTCTCCTCCAAGTACTTATCTACTGACGCGACTGGCGTGCAACTCTGCCCAAAGTGCACCACGTGAGGTGGGCCCCTTCTGTACAACACTTTGAAAGGAGACATCTATGAAGTTGAATGATATGAAGTGTTGTATCAATAATCCACCCATGTCAGCCACTTGGCCCACAGCTGAGGTGTCTCTGAAGCAAAATGTCGCAGATACGTTTACCAACTTCGTCTGCCTGCTTGTCTGTGGGTGATAAATGGTACTCCTATTCAATATTGTCATCTGCAGCCTGAACCACTCCCTCAAAAAAAGATTGAGGAACACCTTATCATGATCGAAAACTATAGACTCCGGTATCCCATGCAATCTGAACATCTCTCTAATGAATATTGTTGTTACTGTCACTGTCGTGTACATATATTGTAGGGGTATGAAATGAGCATACTTGCACAATATATCCACCACCACTAAAATCATTGTAAACCCTCAAACCTAGGTAGTCCATCTATAAAATCCATGGTGATATCCTCTCATACTATGTTTGAAAGAGCTAAAGGTTGCAGTAATCCACCCAGAGTTAAGACAATGTATTTATTCCTCTGACACACCTCACATCTAGCCACCATCTCCTCCATATCCTTATGCATCCCCTTCCAAGATAACTTTTTCGCCAACCTCTTGTACGTCTTCTGCACCCCTGAATGACCCCCAACTATGCTCCCATGGAACTCCTCTAGCATGAGAGGAATATGGACTGAGGTTGATGTGAATCAGTGTAGGAATTGCATTCGTAAATTAAAATAAAGATTATTCAAAGCGTGTCATAACAAATTTTAATTACTAACAAAAGTAAAGGGTTAAATCGTTCAAAGTAGTTAACTTGCTTAGGCGAAGATGTGCTTTGAGTTAACCAAACCAATCATATCATTCAAAGATAAAGGAAACACTTAAATGCTCATAACAAAAATCCCACAATTAATAATAAAGAAGTTCACCTTGAGTACCCTTTCTCTCTCTCTCGTTCACTCTTGGGTCTTAGCGGAGAAGAAAGAACCATGCGAGGATTAAGAGCACCACTACGATGAAGGCGACGAAGGACTTTGTTGCCGGAAAGGTATTCACCGGAGAAGGTGGTGGCGGATGACGTCCAATGATCGTCCAAGTGTAACCACGAAATTGTCGGTCGAAAATACTTGCGAGGATCGGGACGACTCGCTCCAAGTACTCTTCGATTGTGGCGTCGTCTTCAAATCCTACGTCGAAGCAAGGAGAGCGTAGGATATTGATGCTCCCGTCGGCGTGGAAAACTAACCCCCACTCAAGCTCCGGATCCGCCATTCAACATCGAGGAAGGGCGGGGAGATGACAAGGGAGAGGGGTGGCCATGAACTAGAGAAGAACAAGAGAAAATTCTGATTTGAATTTCAGATTTCTCTTTGTTTGGAGGGAGAGATTAATTGCAATGAAAACCTCCCAAAATTTGAATTAGGAGGGGCGGGTATTAGGGAGAATTAAGAAGGGGAATTAATGGGTGCTTATGTGGCAAGTAGAGAGAGAAAGGCCTGGTGGAAGGGGCCGGCCAAGCAAGGAGAAAGAGAGGGAAAATTTGATTAATTTGTGGACCCCACTGATTTAATTAAAATCTGAAGTTTAATTTCAGGTTTTAATTGATTAGGGAGTTTCATATAGGGAGGGAGGGAAAATTCGAATTCAAATTCAGGTAATTAATCCTAATCAATCGCCTACTAATTTGATGAGCCAAATTAGGAAGGCATTAACTAGAATTTGATGGCTGAATTCAAACCCAAGCAAGGAGATTGGCGGGATTCACAGGAAAAAAAAACTGATCGGGCGGCTGGGGGCATAGGCAGGCTGGCTGGATTGCTGGGGGGAGGGGTTTTGATCGGCGGAAAGGGGAGGGGTTGGGGCTCGATCGGCGGAATCCAGGGGAAAAAGGAGCGGACCACTACAAGGTGGAATTCCTGGGGAATTTCTCTTGATGGGGCAGCTGTAGGTGGATGGTAAGAAGGAGGGGCTTGGGCGGCTCGGTTTGAGGAGGAAAGGGAGAAGACCAAATAGAACTTTGGATACAACCAAGAGCTCACCACGGTGGCTGTTGGGAATTGCGGGTGGAGTCTCTCCAAGACCTCCTCTCTTTCTCTCAAGCTCTCAAGCAAGAAGACAAAGAAAAAAAACTCAGAATTTTATTAAACTAACATTACCTCATACAACAAGAAGAGACCCCTTTATAAAGGTCTCCAAAACATGAAAAGAAAAAGACTCATATGCCCCTCGGGCTACAATAAACACTACTCCTACATAAGGGCGACATCGTCACTAGTACATGAAATAAAAGATACACAAAATAAAACAACATGATGACATCAAAAATATAAACTTCCGATCGTAGCCGTCGATCTACGATTCATTCGCCGATAAACCTGCCTAAAATGCCTGTCGATGACCTCATCAGAGGTCTATGGCAACACAAATCTCCCCTAGTACAGTAGTCTCTCCCCAGCCAAGGTGGCTACTCTCATCCCTCGGTAGATCTTTCATAATTTCCCTCAGCTCCTCATCATGCATACTCTCCTCCTTAATATCGCCCTAATCCAACATCAGTGGTACCGAAATGGCCAACTCCTAGAACTCGCCCACACATATGGGTAAGGCATCTGCATCTTATTCTCTAGCCCTGGCCTATACTGGATCCCAAAATCATATTCCAATAGCTTTGACATCCACCTTTAATGCTTCTCGGTCACCATCCTCTTCTCTAACAAGCACTTCAAGCTCCTCTAATCTATCATGATGACGAAATATCCGCCCAGCAAGTAAGGCCATCAACTCCTCATAATCTGACTTCAGCCTAGCTCTGGATGTCAACACCAGACTGAAGTAAGCTATGGGTCTATGATTCTACATGAGCACTGCCCCCAATCCATACCCAAATGCATCCACCTCTACCACAAAAACCTGACTGAAATCTAATAGGGCTAGAACCGATACTATGGTCATTACCTTCTTCAGTCTCTCAAAGGCCTAGTGGTAGCTGCCTCTCCCCACAAGAAACTGCCCTTCAGCTGCTTAATCACTGGCCATGCTATAGTGTTGTATCCCCTCACAAACCTCCTGTGATACCAAGTCAACCCTATGAAAACCCTCAACTCCTTCAGATTCTAAGGTAGCGGCCCTTTAAACATTGCCTCAATCTTGGCTTGACCAACAGCCACCCCCTCCTGAGATACCACATGCCCTAAGTACTCCACGTGAGCTATGCAAAACAACACTTTTTCATATTGGCCCTTAGTTAATGCTCTTGTAACACCTCTAATACCACCTTTAAGTGCTCCAAATGCTTTTCGTATAACCTACTGTACACCAAGATGTCATCAAAGAAGATCAATACAAATCTCCTGAGATATGATCGGAACACCTTGTTCATAAGGGATTGGAATGTAGCAGGGGCTTTTGGTAAGGCCAAACAGCATCACGAGGAACCTGTAGTGTCTCTCATGTGTCCTAAAACAAGTCTTCGGGACATCCTCCTCTCTCATCCTAATTTGATAGTACCTAGACTTCATATCCATCTTCGTGAATACCATCGCCACAAAGCTCATCCAGCAACTCATCTATCATCAGAATAGGAAACGTGTCAGGCACAATCTCCTTCAGAGCCGATAGTTCACACAGAATCTTTAGCTCCCATCTTTCTTCCTGATTAGTAAGACACTAAGACTGAGCTAGAAAAAGAACTCACACTCAGCCAGATGATTCAAGCCTCCAACATCTCTCAAATCAATTTCTCAATCTCATTCTTTTGGATCTGAGGGTAATTGTAAGGCCTGACACTAATCGGTGACACTCCCTCCCTCAAAGTGATGACGTGCTCCTGCTCCCTTGATAGTGGCAATCCTTGATGCAGCTGAAAGACCTCACTGAACTACTATATAAGCGGTTGTACTAAAAGAGGGATGTCTCCCCCCCCCCCTCCTCTAATCTGATTGTCTCTAACCTCTGTAACTCCAAAAATCCTCCTCCCACCTCCTGTATGATCCTCACCATAATTTTGAGAGAAATCATGACTTAAGATAACCTTGCATCTCTCCTGATCATCACCCTTCTTCCCTCCACCAACAGTTCTATCATTAGTGTCCCCCCCCCCCAACCCGCCAAAATGTTCTAACAGGCAATCCTTCCCCTCTCCTTATCAAATTAGGATTTCCCCCACTACCTGGACTGTCGGTGGCTCCCTTTGCTTCCGACGATACCGTTTTGGTTTTGGAACTCGAGCATCTTCCTCATCATTTCCTCCATGATGGCAAACTTCCCATCAATTCTCTCATGGACAGATGAAAATTGATTTTCAAAATCTGAAATTTTTTTGCAAAATTAGATTTCAATAGGGGTGTCAATATTTGACACGACCAGAAAACCCGACTCGAACCCGATCCGAAAATTTCGGGTTAGGGTCAACCCGAACCCGAAACAGGTCGGGTTCGGGTTAACCCTTTGACCTGAAATTGACCCAAAAGTGACCCGATTTTGACCCGGCATCTCGAGATTGACCCGATTTTGACCCGAAAAGAAGAGATTGACCCGTTTTTTACCCGAAAATTAGCAATTTTTAGTTGAAAACGGGTCATTCGGGTTGGGTCGGGTTGACCCGGACCCGAAGCGGATCGGGTTCGGGTCCAGAAAATCGACCCGTTTTTAAAAACGGGGCAGGTTCGGGTTGACCCGAATAGTGTCGAGTCAGTTTCGAGCTCTGTTTAAAATTGCGCAATAAGAGGCGCGCCTCTGCGCAATTTGACCCAAAACCGCCTCGAGGCTTACGTAATTCCTCTCCTGGCAGAGGCGTACGCCTCACTTGAACTGAGGCGCGCCTCAAAGGCGCAATTGCGCAATTCTGGCTGAGGCATACGCCTCAAATATATGCTTAGTACTGCTCAGTATATGCTCGGTACCGCTTAGTATATGCTCGGGATAGCTAGGTATTTGCTCGGTACTGCTAGGTACATGCTCGGTACTGCTCAGTACCGCTAGGTACATGCTCGGTACTGCTAAGGAACATGCTCGGTACCACTCGGTATCTTCCCATAAAAACAACTTACGAACTTCAAAAACAAATAGAACTTCAAAATTACTCTTACAATAAAATTTTGTTCCGGGGGCGCTGCCCCCGGAAACCCCCGCAGGGGCACTGCCCCTTGACCCCTGCCAGGGGGCAGCGCCCCCTTGGACCCCCGGCAGTCCGGCATATTGTTCTATTCATCATCTTTAGTAATAGTTGTTAGTGTTAGTCTACTTGTTCATGAGTGCATGCTTTGATTGGAAGACATTGGACTCTATAGGAGAGGAGGAAGGGGTGAGAAGATTCCCTTGAAGACCCATTTAGTGATGGGACATGATTGGATTATATATGTTCTTTCTTAATTGTACTTTGGAAGTTTTGATAGACTAATATTTTGTGGTTTTGTACTTTGGGACATGATTTTATTGCATTTATTTTCTTCCTTTCCCCTAATTTTAATTGTCATTTAGATGTTTTTATTGTATGATAGAATCTTACTATTTTTTACTTGCTAAAACCCTTAAATTCTCATTTACGCAATTCTTCGTCGGTGAGGCTTACGCCTCACACCGCCTCTAGGCTTACGCCTCGCCTCACGGACGAAAAACGCCTCGAGGCTTATTTACGCAATTTTAAACCTTGGTTTCGAGTTCGACCCGAACCAGACCCGTGACCCGAAATTGACACCCCTAGATTTCAATTGTCTGATCTCTCATTCCAACACTTCTATCATTCTCCTCGCCATAGGTACCTGGATCTATGCTCTGATATCAATTTGATAGGAGGTAGATGCACTTTCAACCAAATCAGTGAACCTCAATGAGAAATTGGGAAGAAAAACACACCATGAATCTTTTTATTGCAATAAATATGAAAGAAAATAGCAAGATACAATTGGATCTTCAATTGGAGAGGAAGATCCGGCTCTCCCAAATCCCTAGCTGCCAGCTAGAACCCTCATAATCTAAAAAACCTAATTTCAGCAAACACAAGCATAAAATAAATTGAACCCAAAGGAGAAAATATACTTAAAGCATACAATAGCAAAATCCTAAAACAGCCACTTGTTTTTCCCTCCTAGCCACCCCCCTCCTCCAATTTCAAAATACGCTCCCTAGGCCCACTTCAAAGGGGCCGAACTCCCCCCTGTCTGTCCGGCTTAGCCCACCTGGAATAAGCCCTAGCCAATCCAGGGTGGACCAACCCTTCTATAATCGAACCAGGAGGGGCCGATCTATCACAAGACTACCTTACTTTACTTATCATGTAACCATCTTTATCATATGTATAAAATGGCTTTCCTTCCCCACATGCTCTATCCACCATTACCCTTTCTTTTGATTAATTAAATGGTATAGTAGTAATCTTTTTTTTTATGTTTTGAATAAGAAATATTCATGATTCCAAATATGTTCTCCCATCTTCCATTCACTTGGATGGTGAGGCTTCCCTCACCCTCTCATCCATCCAACAGCACCTTCCATCCCACACCATGTTTTTACCATGTCTCCTAACACAACCTTCTTAAGCTCCACACAAAATTAGCCACCTAAAAATTACCCATACAGCATGCAATCACTATGGGAAGAAGAATGATGGAGAATTAAATAAAAAACCTAAAAGCAAGGGAAGATCGCAATATGTGATCTAGAAATAATGAAATAGGTTAATAGAAAGCTTCTTCTATAGTATATCACCTTATCGAAAATTATTGATTTTTTTTCAATTTTTCTAATGTTCTCTACTTCTATAAGAAGGGATTGCAAAAGCTATGCTGGGTCAAATGTTAGAAAAGCTAAAGAATGTACATAAAAATTGCAAAATTATTATCAATACAGTAAGAGATTTTTCCACCATGGTCACACGCAAAATAATAAAGGTAGTCTATAGTATATATCACTTTAAATGCTTATATGAATAGGAAGTGGCATGTCATTATTTTAAAATAAACTGGAACATAATATGCAGCAGCAAAATATTCAACTTGGAGAAAAAAATACTCACAATTATAATCATCAACAGCCCTAAAAACCCCCTACCTATTCAAGAAGCACACACCATATGCATAGATAAGCTTCAATTTGTTCTGCTACTCACAAACGTATTTGCACTACCTATACAGACCGGTAAGACAAGTATAAAATAAGTCTTCACACTATTCTTTGAAAGCATCTCACCTTCTTATCTCCAAAATGCCT
Source organism: Dendrobium huoshanense (assembly GCA_016618105.1). Classification (NCBI taxonomy): domain Eukaryota; kingdom Viridiplantae; phylum Streptophyta; class Magnoliopsida; order Asparagales; family Orchidaceae; genus Dendrobium; species Dendrobium huoshanense. The sequence goes on from CM028342.1 coordinate 16,373,009, forward strand.
TCTCCAATCAAGGAATCTCTTTGAAATGATGAGGTTCCTTTTTATTTTTATAAAAATCATGATCTATACCTTTCTCTTAGTCCTCCTAAAAGAGACTAAAGGTTCAAATCCCCTAAAATGAATATCTTTAACATTCCTGAATGATATCACAACTGATACATTCCTTTAGCCGGAATTGAACCTTTCAATCTCCTCAAGACAATTGGCGCTGCCCATCAACTACTAATTGTTGAAAATTTACTGCTTGCATTTGTTCAGTAAACAGGATTTTCAAATAAAAGACTCTGGTCTCAATCACCTTTTTCTGGTATTAGTCCTGGAAATTATGCCAATGGGATACAATTTTTTGTAAGCAACATGGAATGGCTCAAATTGTGGTTTAGCTTTTTGAGTTAAGAGAATTTCAGATAACAACAAAATCATAAAGCATTTATCCCACTACATGGGGTCGTTACATGAATCATTTTTCTTCATTATGTCTTGCTAAGAATCTAATTCACATTTAAATCTAATAAAAAAATATTATTTCTAATACTTCTAAGTTCTAACCAAGTCTTTTTAGACCTACCTTTATCTTTCTTAATATAGGTCAAATCTAATACATCTATTCTCCTAACCGGGTCATCGAAAGTCCGATATTTTATATTACTAAACCATCCAAGGCGGCTCTTCTCTGCCATTGGAGCTACTCTAACCTTTTCACGCATATACTCGTTTCACATTCTGTCTCCAAGAGTGAAGCCACTCATCCACCTAAGCATCCTCGTCTCTGCAACACTTAATTTTACGCTTCTCTTTTAATATCCAACATTTTGTGCCATAAAGCATTGCAAATACCACCATCTTATAGAATTTTCCCTTAAGTTTGAGGGGTACTTTACTATCACACAATAAACCCGATGCATTCCTCCACTTCAACCATCCAACTTCTACTAATAATATCCCTATCTATTTCACCATCACTTTGAACAATAGACCTGAGATATCTAAAACATATACTTTTATTAATGACTTTATCGTCCAAAGTCACAATCCCCCCACTAGATCTATTAGTACTAAAATTACACTCCATGTGTTTGGTTTTAAATCTACTCAAATGAAACCTTTAGACTTTAAGGTTGACCTCCATAATTCAAATTTACCTTCAACTCCCTCTCTAGTCTTATCAACAAGAAAAATATCATCAATAAAAAGCACACACGAGGGTACATCCTCTTGGAAAAGTCTAGTAAGAACATCCGATGACTAAAGCAAAAAGATATGAGCTTAAAGTTGATCCTTGATGTAATCCAACTAAAATAGGAAAATACTTGATCAAACCACCTTATGTTTGAGTAAAGGTAACAGTACCTACATATACATCCTTAATGACTTGAACATAAGCATTATTAAGCCCTTTCTTTTCTAAAACTCTCAAGAGCACTTCTCTTGAAATTTTATCATATGCTTTCTCAAAATCAATATATATCATAGGTAGATCCTCCTTATTCTATTTATATTTCTCCATTAAACCTCTCAATAAATGTATAGCTTCCGCCTTCCATAGTAGACCTATACGGCATGAATCTAAATTGATTTTGAGAAACATTAGGATCACATCATAACATATGCTCAATAACTCTCTCTCATAGTTTTAAAATATGACACATTAACTTAATTCCTTTTATAATCCACACACTCTTATGCATCACCTTTATTCTTAAAAATATGAATCAATACACTCCTTTACTAATCTGACATCTTTTTAATCTTCAAAATAATATTAAAATTTTTAGTAAGCCAAAAAATTCCTTCATCTCCTAAGCATTTCCACACGACTATTAGAATATTATCATGTTCGACAATGTTTTCATCCTTCATTTTTTTTAAAGTCTCTTGAACTTCAATTTTATTGATATGCAATAAAAAATAAAAATTTATATTTTCATTTAGAGTGTTAAGGTCACTAAAGTCAATCGTCCTTTTACAATCTTCATTGAAAAGCTTATCAAAATATCTCATCCATATTTGTTGAATATACTCTTATAATAAATGCATATTTTGATTTTCATCTTTATGCACTACACTTAAACTAAATCCTTAATTTACATCTTTGTTTGGCTAACTTATAGATGTATTTTTCGCCCTCCTTAGTATCTTATATATTATAAATCATTAAAAGCTAAATTTTTGTTTCACATATTGATTTCTTAGACTTCTTATGAACCTCTTTATATCTTTCACAATGTTCTGAGCTTTTACACCTAAACTAATTTTTATTAAAAGCTTCTTCTTTTTTTATCTTTGTTTAAATATTTTGATTCCACCATCATTAAGAGTTTTTTTTCCTTTTGATACTTCAAGCATATATTTTACAACATTCTTAATATCACTAAATATTTTTTCTTATAAAACATTAATTTCTTCATGCATAGTCAAAATTTTAAAGTCTTAAATCTTTTTCTCAAAAATATTTTTGTTAGTGTTCTTTACTAATCCTAAGATAACATTTTACTTTATTTTTTATATTATACTGATTCATCTTAAAGTGCTACTAATAATAATGTTAGGTACATAAAATTTTGATTGAAATGATTTTACAATCTTTACAATCTAAACTATTTATTTTTCTAATAAGAAAATAATCAATCTGAGTTTTACTATATAAAAAATGTTAATCTCTTTTCTTAAATAACATATTATAATTACAAAATCATAAGTTAGACCAAACTCTAATATGATCTTATCACCTTCATTAGTCAGTACAATCTCATAGCATCATAAATACTTTTAAAATATATATATCTCTACCAATATGTACATTTAAATCTCATTCAAAAAAATTATTTATTCAAGAGGTATCTTTTGCACTATTTCTTCTAAGTTATTTTAAAATTTTAACTTTGAATGCATATCCAAACATATTTAAAGAGTATAAGCACTTATAATATTAATAAGCTTAACATCAACAGCAATCCTTAAAGTTATAATTATATCTCCAATTTTATTAATTTCTACAACATATCCTTCAAACTATTATTTATAATCACGCATACATCATTTATAATACAACTCCTACATGAATATCATAGCTTAAATACAAAACTATCAATCTCCTTAACATTCTCATCAATCCATTTAGCTTTTTCAATGTATAGAACATTAATCTTCCTATGAGTCATAATGTTTATTAATTTCATTAATTTTTCTGTGAGATAATCTATTTTCCAAATTCATATCATAATTCTAGTTTCATAGATTAGCTTCTTTGCTCACATCAATTCATGATATGATAAGCCTTGCTAATTTAACATTGCACCCGATCACCAGTGCAGAGGCCCTTGCTGATCATACAGCGCGCCGCTTTCAAAAAATATCGTAGTATTAACACAATGTATTAAATGATTCATATCATGATTATTCGACAAATTTTATGTTGATTGTCGACTACCTAACTCAACCCTCCACTTTTCTCATCTAAGGCTTGAGACCTGACAACGCCAGTGCTGAATTTTGCTAACGTTGAGGGAAAAAATATGAAAAAATAATTTCTTGTTAAGTACCAAAAGCTAGCTTCTCCTATGTCAAACATCATATTTGCACATAGGCTAACTATTATAACCAATCATAGTTCCATTCGCCAAACTATACATACATAGTAACAATCAAAGGACTGCACTTACAAAACTTCTTCGTTTACTCCTAGCAATGGAAAGAGTCACAGCAAGAAATGAATGTCTCTACTGAAAGAAAAGCTTGAAATTTATCACATCTTACGTGCTTCCATCGGCAAAAACAAAGCTGACCCAGTTGAGAAACTCTTCAATCCGGTCAAGCTCCTCTATTACAGACTTCGGATTAGAGATATCATGGTGGTCGTCGGGAATCACAGGGAAAGGCTTTCGGTATGGAACATAGAACGGTGCAATGAGTGGATTCTTCCCATCCTTAACCGCCTGATTAATGGCCTCCCACTCGTCTTCCTCAGCAAAGACAGGATCCCAGCCAGGCTCCCCAATCCCCAGGGGAACGTCGGCCCAAAGCTCCCTAAGATCCTCCTCCCTCCAATTCTCCGGGTCCTTAGGGAAGTCGAACATCTCCTCGGGATCGCTGTAGTTGTTCTCCTGCTCCTCCTCCAGCTTCCTGTTGGTGCGGTTACCAAGGGCCTCTGAAAATCGCCGTAAGTTAGTCTCTGGTGAGTCGTCCTTCTCATCGGACGACGAATACTCATCGTAGTAGTCTCCCTCGTCGTCGGAGTACTCAGAATCGTACTCCGACTCCGAGGATGACGATGAAGAAGAAGCCTCGTCTCCTGAGGATTTCTCTTCTTCTTCGTCCTTTTCCTCCATTGTTTCCTGCTCATCTTCTCGATCATCCGCCGTACTCATGTTAGAGTCTGCCATTTCCCGCGCTGGAGAGCAGAGGAGTTACGCAGTGCAGGCAAGCTATGGAAGAGGATAAGATGTTCCATATAATAGACGAACGGAATGCAGGGGAAGAGGGATAGGGTTTTAGAAATTGGCACGTGTCAGTTTTGAACTCTATTTTTATTTAATCCAACTAAAATGTAATTAACTGTTAATTAGGTTAATTAATTTTTAATTGGATACCATATTACTAATTAATTACTAAATATGATAAATTTCCATTTTAAATTTGTTAAAGAATATAAATAGTTTTTATTAATGATAGATAAAAATAAAACTAATAATTAAAATTAATGTTTAATTATTCATAAGTATTATAATTTAATTATAATTAGCCTACTAAACTTTAATTAGTTCTAATATGCCTAAGTTATAATCCTAACACTAATTAAGAAATTATCTTTAATCAAGATAATAAATAAATTGGTTTATTGAGTCCATGGCTAAAGAACCTTGAAAACTTATTAATTAATCTCCATCCTTAATTGAACCTTGAGCTCTTTGATCATTATTTTTTTTAAATTCATTAATCTATGGCCTATTAATATGAACTTGATCACTTATTTATACCATTAATTGTCATATTTTTCCTCTCTAAACATTATATCCAATATTTAATGGAGTCATTTTTAATTTTTTTGTGCTTGCTAATTCTTTGGGATTTGTAGTTAACCTCTGATTAAGTATATTAAGTGGTTACTGATCTTCTTGATCATTTGTATAATCATCTTGATGTTATTTTAATTATTATAATTTAATTTCATGAATGTAATTTTATGTTTAATCATATGAAATTATGAAGATTAAGAAGTTGTGATGTAATGAACGGGCTCATGTAAAAGTGGTCATGAAAAGCTCTTTAAAATCAAGCCATGCAAGCTCCATGCAAAATCATGCTAAGGATGGTTCCAACTCATTCAATTGGATTATGAAGATCAAAAGTCAAGTAATCAATATTTCAGATATGTTTGGGATAGCTTTTTTGTTGCTTTATTTTTCATACAGCATACACAATTTCATCTGGTTGTTGTTTTATTTTTGTTTTATCATTCTTATTTAGAAATTCTATGATGGAAAGTTATTTTTTTGCAATCATGGTACCAAAGTGATTTTTTTTCAAGGGCAATTTCACAACCAATTTTATAAAATAATACAGGCATTCCAAACAAACTCTTAATCATGAAGCATATTCAAGTGACTTTTCATCTTCAAGCAATTAATTAAGACAATGCATAATATGAATTAGCATTTCCAATCCTCAAAGATTCACATGTGAAGAAGGAAGGTTCGTGCATGAAAAAAATATATTAAATTGACACTTCAAATTCAAGGTTTAGCAAGGATGAAAGATTTACCCCTCTTAGCATTTGGAACAATTTCATACACATAATTAGTTATTGTTTGAATTTTAAGTATTTTAATTTTAATTTTAATGATGTAACCTAGTTTGGAAAATCCATTAACCTTTAAATATGCTTGGAAATGGATGCAAAAGTGATTGGTGATTTTGGCATCCAATTTGAATCTTTCCCATTGCACTTATGGGAGTCAATCTCCATGTGGATGTAGTGATCTCCTTGCCATATTCATGAAATTTGCTTGGCGAGTAATCATATGAATATGTTAGTTATTTTCTCCTTGTGTTAAATAATTTATTTCTATCATATGATGGTTATGATGGTAAAAAGTGCTTTAATCCACTTCGACGATTAAGGTCATTTATAGAGGATTTTATACTTCCATAATTATGACTAGTTTGCTTGTTATAAATTCATTTCATAATTCATCATCTATATCATTTTTATTATATTATTCTTCCACCATCCATCACCATTTCTTAAAGAAAAACAAAACTAAAATTTATATATAATCCACATCATTTAATATTCATCGCAATTATCAACCCCTCTCCCTCTTTTCCATAGAATTTCAAAAAGAGTAGGCAACTGTCATAGTAATGATGGTGTAAGACCAACCATGAGCTTTTCCTTAGAAGCAATACCTACGAAATCAGGATATTATTGTACCTCTTTTAATCTGATCTGGAAAAAAAAAGTAACTTACTAAATTTTGCATTTGAACCCATCTATATGTGTCTAGGAATATTTTGAATACATTTGTAGGTATACATATGCTCTAAAGCAGGTCCCGAAGGTCTACGTGCATGACCTGCGGTCTAAGGTAGGCAGGGCTGAGTTCTCTGAAATCTTATAAACTAATTCAGCCTGGTGGCTCTTCGATGTTGTGGGCTTCCATATGAAGCACAACTATGAAAACCATTTAGTAAAAGAAAGCTAAACTTTTAAACATCAAGGCACCCTTTAGAGTAATGATTGAAATTTCAATAAGAAACTTCATAGTTAAGAGTGCTCATTTCAGAGCTAAAATAGGTGACTTACTAGGAACTTACACCAACATGATTGTTGACCTCATTTTTATATGAGGTCACTAGGACCAATCTAGACCCTATGATCTTTTTAAACCCTAGGATCTATCAAGACTCTAGATCAATCTAGATCTTAGATCAATCCAGATTCAAATCAAGTCCAGACTTCAAACCTATCTAGACTTTAAACATATCTAGATCTCAATTCTAGTTTAAATCATGATCATGTATCTGATCTAGCTTCAATCATATCCAATTATTTATGATCATTTAAATGAGTGTCAATGATTTGGATAATTTAAATTCAAGAAATCAAATCCTAAAATCCAGACCAAAATCAAAGTTCAAAGGCCTAAGTCCTAAAATCCTTTTTTAATAAATTTTTAAATAATTAAAATCTTGTTAAATGACATATGAATCATGATCTATTAATTGCATATTAATTAGGTATGTCTCTAGGGTCTACCCTCTAAATTTAAGCTCAATTTAATACATCTAACCCCAAAAACTGAATCTATTTATAAAGGCTATAAAATCTTCAAATATTGATAGTCTATGACATTGGACTTGTCATCCAGTGGGATTTGGCTTTAAAGCCTTCTCCAAAGACTATAACTACATCTACATCCTTGATATGTTGAGCAATAAACTATATTTTGGTGGATTCACTTAGACCCCCAGTTGACTTGGGCCAAAATGACTAAAATGCTCTTTAAAAGCAATTTTGGAGTTTTTTATGGACTTCAACATGACTTTTTCAAATCAAGCCTCAAAACCTCGTCCAATACATCCTAATCACTATTATGAGTGTATTGGATTTAAGCCATAACCCTGGTTAAACTTTGTTGACAAGGTGAACCAGCTTTGACCAAAATATTCCTTAGGGGTTTGAATATTTATTTCAAATCAAATGACCTCCAAATTACATAAGACCACTTTCATTCAATTTCATATGTCAAACTAAACTTGTTGGACCCAAGTCAGGCCTTGGGTTAACTTGGTTGACCAAGTCAACCTAGGTTGACCAAACCACCTCCAATACTCTCAAATATCATTTCAAATCTGTTAAACCCAATCTCATACCCTGGGTCAACATATTTGACCAAGTTAATCAAGGTTGACCCAAATAAGCATTTAGACCCAATAACCATTTGAGGGTTTAAATAGTTATTTTGATCATTTTGATTCTTAAAACTACCTTCATTAGACTTAAAATATCATTTCAAACTTATAGAGCCTAAACACATACCCTATGTCAACTTAGTTAACCAAGTCAACTTATGTTGACCAAATCAAGCCTTTAAGTTCTCTTAATTTGAACCAAACCCCCAAATCAACATCAAACCCACTCAAACGCTTTTGGTCGCATCCCCCACTATTTTGAAGTTTATTAGACCTTTGAACCAATCAATAATTAACTTGTTAACTAAGCCCATGGTTGGTTAAATTTGACCCATTTGGAATCCATCACTTTACTTGATTAAATTCAATTTATTCAAAACCTTCAAACCCTCAAAGACCCTTCAATTGCATGACTTCAGCACCTATAAACCTACCATCAAGTAAATCATTTGATTTATTGACTAATCAATTTAGTCAAGATTTGGGCTAGGATTCAAATGAGGGCTCTCAATAGAATCGTGTAGGCGACGTGGCACATCCTGGGCACTTGGATTAGATCAAATTCAATTAAATCAGATAGCGTTTATATATGCCGATGTAGTTAAGTGAGCTGGTTCACTCCTGACATGTGTCCCTATGCTGCGGTGCCATGCCACCATCAACTAATCATTGCCAATGATGGATTGACGGTGTTAGTGTCTTGATTTGATTAAACTGATTAAAAAATAATTAATTGCTCAAAAACTTCAAAAATACACATTAACTCTAATTTTCACCAAATTAAATGTTTTTGTATCATTTGAAACATCTAGTATTTATTAAAATTAAATTTAAGTTGATTTGACCAATGGATTATAAGAACTTGGGTTTGATCAAAATCCAATTTTTTTTAATTTTCTCACAATCCATTGGTCAAATTGGACCCAAATTTTGGTGAAAAGTAATTGAGCGTTTTAGGCACCCCCAGTATTTTTTCTTAGGTCTAGATGCTCATGGGATTGATGTGATGAGAATTTACAAAGTAATTGATGTATTTTGGAACCAAAACATTGAAATTAAATTCATAACTCTCCAAATTAAAAGAATTAGACTATATGATTACTGTGGTGTGCGTGTATATGTTTCAGGATTAGATGACCAGAGATTCAAACCTAATTGAATACTAGTGACACCTTGAAAAAAAATTAAGGATAAGGTCTAGTTAACTTAGAAAAATTTTAGAAAATTATACACACACCCAATAAGGGTGAAACTTGAGAACATTAAACATAGCAAAATTTTACACCTTAGGTCCAAATTTCACTAGATTTGGAGTTTATTAGGTTAAAAAATTAAGCAAGTTAAAATTTAATCTTTTTAGTGACCCAAAACTTTAAAAAATAATAATACTTTCAAATTAAATAAAACATATGAATAATATATCAAATTAACCAGAATTTGATATTCTATTTAGGAAAATAAAAGTCTCATCACTGGATCTTTAATTTGACTTTAATTTAAGCTTTAGTAAAAATTAATATATAATTAAATAAAATATTTAAAAATTATTAAAAAATTCAAATAAACTTTAAACACTTGAAAATACTCCTATGGGTCATCTTTGACATTTGAGAGTGATTTCATGTAGTTAAAGATGATTTTGGATTAAAAAATATATCCTTCTTAATTAAATAATTTAAAAAATCAATTAATTAACCAAACTTTGAAAAAAATAACTAATTCTAAAAAAATCCAAATTGATCAAACTTAGTGTCATTCAACTCTATTTGAGGTCTAGTATTTTCTAAAAATGGCAAACTAACATAAATAGGTCAAAGTGAAAAAGTCAACTCTCTGGTTAACCATAGTTCAAAATTAGGTCAAAACTTCAAAAATCTATAGCTTAATGTAGAAATTTTCAAATTGAGCAAACTCAAAGGCATTGTACTTCATGTAAGGTCTAATATTTATTAAAAATATTAAACCAGCAAAAATCACTTTAAAAAAAAAAAAGACAACTTTTAAATCAATTTTAGTTCAAATTTTAACTTAAACATCAAAAATTCATAACTAAATGTTGAAAAATCTAATTCTATGAAACCTATAGTTTAATTACTCATCTTAACTCCTAGTATTTAAGAAAAATATTAAAACTTCAAAAATCAACTTTAACTAAAAAATCAAAATTTGACCCCTTTAATTAATTCATTTAAATAATTCAGAAATTAAAAAAAATTAATATTTAATTTTAAAACCTAGAAAACTTTAACCCCACATTAAAACCAGCATCTAATCACTTTAATTAAAATTTATCAACTTTTAAATCTTTAATCAATCAAGCTATGTAATTTATATCGGTTACTACTTGATAACACGCGCTTACGAGGTTATTGACTTAGCCCTAATGAATGCTAAATAAACTTTGTGGTCCTGGTTTGATAAAGGTTATTATCAATTAACACTTAAATACACTTTAAAATCATTTTTAAAATATTAAGATTGAAATTTGAATCAAAATTGCCTTAAGCTTTTAACGAACAATAACATAAAATAATTTAAATTAATTGCCTAACATGGGACATATCAAAATCACACAGCTTATCTCACACACTTTAGATGATTTTCTATGACAACCAACTCTAGTGTTAGGCTATATCGATATTTTTCATTTTTATTGTTATGTGTTGGACTTTTTGAGTTTTCATTGCATATGTTTGAAAACTAATTAATTGATGTGATTATTTACTTAATTTCTATAATCTGTATATTGATGTGATGGACATTTGATTTACCCTTAGGTTAGGGGCAATTTAAATGCTGACATAATCTTATGCATGTGATCATGCTCATACAGAGCATTGAAATTAAATGGGGTAAATAAATAAATTAAGTCTTTTAAATAAAAAAAATATTTTCTATAAGCGCTTTAGAATGCTAAGTCCCCCTTTAAAAATTAAATGAGCATAGCCAAGTGTGGTTGGTTTAAGTACTTTTAATTTCAATATATAATTACTTAAGATGTGATTTCAAATTATAACTATTTAGGATAACCTTGCAGAATGTTTAAGTTTAGAATTTTATATTTTTAGATATAATTTGATTTGAATCAAGAGTTGTATATTCAAAGTGATTTGAAATGAGATAAAAATTCAATTTGGAATCCAAAGAGGAAATAACATATCCCAGGGGAGAGTTCTTATCCATTTAGAGATTTAAATTTGGATAACTTTTAAATATCCAAAAGGAAAAGAAAATACCCATTTTGATAGAGAATTTCTTTTCATTTAGATATCCGGACTCGACAGATCCAAGTATCTCGTAGAATAACGAAGAAGTGAAGATTGAGAAGAATCCCATTCTCAAATTTACTTGAGTCTTAGGAGTAGAATCCAAACTATTGTTTATGATACCTAACCATTTTACTTTCTATAGACCATATGTTGTAATATTAAGTGACACTTATCATATAGAAATTCAATTTGATAAATTTATTTAATTTGAATGCACAATAAAAATTACATGTCTTTTTTAGCTTTTATTAATTGCATGCTGCTTTTGATTTAGCTTGGAACCTAATCGGATGCTCATGAGGGTACGAATAAAAATGTTTTACTTTAATAAAATTAAAATTTTTAAGATAACATAGAAGCTTAATGGCTTTAAGAAGTAAGCCCTAGGTCAACTTGAGAGTTCACATGAATCATATTTTAATATTCTCTACCTTGTTAGGCACCTCCCCGCTTGCAGGTTCTAGTATGCTACAAGATCTATTAGGGTAGTGTCCTATTAACGGAAAGTTGAACAATCTCTATGAAAAAAATTATTTTCAAGCCTTTTTAAAATTGCTTCATTTTTTATTTAAGCATTCATTGAGTCAACTAGCATGTATTGCATTAAATACAAATCTAAAAGTGTCTAAAATTTTCATTACATTTAATTCAAACATCAATTTACTTAATAAAAGTCAAGGGATCAATCAAGACCAACTCTAGATGTCAGTCCCAACTCTTAAAAACTTAATTAAACATCTCTACCACTCTTACATAAAAGATTAGATATGTGGATTTTAAGTGATTAGGAGGTTAGCTAGCTCCTAATCTAGGCCAAGGTATGTCCATGTTTGTACTACATTAGTTAGGTTCGGGTTTTTGATTTTCAGTACCCAATTTAGACTTAGGTTCTGGGGCAGTTTAAAATATATGATCTCAACTTTCGGGAATTGAATATCAACTTTCTAATAAAATTGATAATTCAAACTTAAATGTATTTCAATACAAATTAAAGCCCAACACTTATGATAGAATGGGGTGCTCTTAAAATATTTCATAATCCCAAAATACCTCCTACATTTTCTCCTTTGACTTTCAGAAATAAGTTTTCCATTTTAATCTAATCTTTGTTGAATTTCCAACCTCGCTAGCTTTGATATTAAGTCTTGAAATCTCAAAATAAAATTTCTACCATTATTTTAATAGAGAGTATTAGTAGGAAACTCTAATTTTCTATGATGTAATTAACTACGAGGGCTTGTGTTTGTAGGCTATTTAGAAATCCAGATCAAATTTTCAAATTTTTTTTTCAAAACCTCAATTAATTATCTTTGGAAAATTTTAAGTTAAAATCAACGATCATTATCATCATTTTTAAATGATTAATAAAAATTGATATTTTCTTCCCTTAGGAAGATATATCAATCATTATTGTAATTTTAATTATGAAATTAATGACATTTTATCCAAATTATCATAATTAAGTACCTGATTGAACAATCATTTTGACCCTCCAATGTTATATGTAATTCGTATTAAAATCTGACTACGATAATCAGGATGAACTTTTAATCATACAAATTGAACCCATTAGGGAATTGTATGTTCACCTTTTGAGATGATATAAAGTCATAATGATGAGTTCAATTTTAAAATTGAAATATCAAAAATTAAATTATCTTAAAGAAAATTAATCTTTTTAAAACTCAACTTTTCAAACAAAAAATGATAAAACTGTGAGGCTCTTAGGCCAAAGCAAATAATATCTCAATAGTTAAGAGTTTGGGCTATCAAAATTGGTATCAGAGTAGCTGTTAGAAGAATTGATTTTATCAGAATAATAAGGGTTAATTATTTGTCAGGTAGAATGGGAAACTTAACATGCATTATTTTACATACGTAATTGATTGCATAATTGAGGTGATACAATGAATTGCATTACTATAAGATTATTTTGACGAGTTTTTATTTGATTTGAGTTTTGATCATACAAATTTGCTTTATATTGATTTTGTGCCTCAATTCTTAAGAGAAATATTAGGGATGACATTTTTTCAAGGTATGTAGATTGTAGTAGCCCATATTTTGACCCAGGTAAATTAAATTTTTTCTAGAGTCATTATAAATTAAACTTAAAAATAATCTTTGCCATAAGATATATATTATTGTGTTTTAATTTTATGATTTTTTCATAATTTTTTGGTGCTAGTAAAAATCCTTAAGAATTTGGAACCTATAGGTGCAAGAGAGGATTATGAAATTATTAGGTGTCCATTTTATAGATCAATTTATCTAATATTTAATAAACAAAATGATTTATTTTATAAAAAAAGTTTCTATAATTTTTAAAGTCCCAAAAGAATGTATATAAATTTTATATTAAAAAATTGATTAAATTAATAGTTATATTAATATTATATATTATTTTATCATAAATATCAAAAGCCACTTAATGCTTATCATATAAATTTTATTTCTCTTTCTTATTTTGGCAAACAGATGCCTCTTAAGGGGAATTAAGAAAGAAAGTGGGGAGAGAAGGAAATTTATGATTTGGAGGTCTCAAAGCGATGTTTGTCAGTTTAGTAAGTTAGAAGATTTACTTGTTTCATAGTAAAAAGCCTTTACCCTATTTCTAATTTCAAGGATTTTGTATTTTTGATATTTTTTTGATCAAATTTATATTTATGTTATAGAATAAATGAAAATAATTTTATATTAGTAAAACTTTTATCGCGTAACTTTTTATATGTTATAGAGATTTAGATTATGAATATTTTGAGTATTTATTTGAGATTTTTCATTGGGTGATTTTAAAATTAATCCCCATGAATGCTCCATGAATGCTCTTCATTAGCTTAATCTCTATTTAAATTTTCATTTAATTTCATTGAGTGTGTAGAGCGAATGAGCTAGATTTTCATTTCTAGAATTTATTCGCAACGTGCATGAGCTGCACATTTTTTGGGATCATATATCACATGATCAACGATCCAGATCAAGCTATACTGCGATCTATCTTAACCCCGCGATCTGTGGGGTTATCCGAATTTTCATCCACTTTGATCCTAGCCGCTCAATCCGAACATCAGAGGATCGAGTGGTTCTCATTTCGTTCCGACCTGGTTAAGTGAGATGATTGGGCCCCACCATTGTTTAATCATGTGGCAATGATTGATGTAGTTTAAACTGGGCCAATGACATGCTGCCGCGTATCCTTCGCGCCGCCGCACAGCCACTAGAATAAAATGATTTTAATTTTTTTTTAAATATATTTTTAATTCCAGATCTTTAAAAAAATGTTAAAAATTATTATTAAATCATAAATACACATATAATATATCAAAATTCTTAGAATTTTAAACCCTTTAATTTAAATTTAAGATTAATTTACGAGAATATTGAATATTTAATAATTTTAATTAAACTTTAAAAAAATAATTAAAATATTATAAAAAAATTTTAATATATTCAAAATTTATATATTTTCAGACTTTAATAAAATAGTTTAAAATCTATTTTGATTTAACTTTATAATTATTTTTTAACATTAATTATATTTAATTATTTTAAATATATTTAATTATTAAAATTCACAAAATCATTAAAAATTCAATTTAATTAAAAAATGTAATATCTTATATCATTTCTTTAAAACTTAAAATATTTTTAATTTAAAATTAAAATTAATTAAAAAATCATTAATATATTTTAAATAATAATTATATATTTGAATATTTAGTTATTATTTCATTAAATATTAAATTAAATATTTTAAAAATTTTATAAAAATTAATTCTAAATTATTTTAAATTTTTTAAAAATATTTTAATATTATATTAATATTATTTTTAAAATATTTTAAATATATTAATTATCATAAATTTTAAATTCTTTGAATAAAATTCAAGTTAGATAAAAAAATTTAATTAATTAATATTTTAATCAAATTATTTAAAATTTAAAATAATTTTAATTTTAAATATTTTATACGTTTTACATTATTTCAAAATTTTAAATATTTAGATTTTAATTAATATTTAATTAAATATTAAGCTAAATATTTTATAAAACTTAAATTTTTTTAAAATATCCAGAAAAGATACTTCAAATATTTTCAAATTAATATTAATTTAAATAAAATTAATTATTGAACTATTTAAACATTTAATTAATATTAATTAAATAATTGATTTAAATATTTTCAAATTAAAAAAATATATATATTTTTAAAATATTTTAAGTAATCCAAAAATATTGAACATAGCATCCTTTCATGATATCCTAACTCCAATCAAAAAAAATTAATGTTAAATAAGAATAATATCTCACCATCCTCATTGAGCATTATCAAGTAGCATTATTAGTTGACTCAACTATGTGATAACTCATTGTTGTGACCTATTCAAATCAATATGAAAAGCCATTCTACATGTTTTCAATGGCAACCCAAAAGCCAAAATACAAAATTCTGAATAGTTTTAGGACTTCCATCAACTCTCAGATAATGACATGGATGTCCCTCCAGAAGAGTGATACCTCTAAGTAGCTAAAATTAAATTTATCTCTTCATGATCATACTCTTTTAAAGTATTACAAAATCACTTTAACCCCTCCAAATATTGAGATCAGTGAGGTGAACTCACCAAGCTAAGGTAAGCATCCACATTTGGTTCATACCAATTCTAATTTGAATAATTAGCAAACTAAGTTTCTAGCATGGATGAAATTTTCCTCCAAAGCTATTTTGAGTTTAGATTGAAGCTCACAATCCCCCTGATGTCTACAGTCTTCACCCATCCATACTTGATCAGGCTATTAAATTAGCGAAGCTCGTTGTTATTTCACCTCCATCTCCAACAATCTTATCGCCGTTGTTGTCAAAACCTCCAAAACTTTCTCTCTCCATTATGAAACACCACTTGCCCATAAAAAAACTAACTTATGCAAAGATCCTTAATTGACATGAAAAATACATTTATTTTAATGGTGATGAGAAATTTAACATCTTACATGTTTGTAAGTGAAAAATGTTTGCTCTGTAACTGAATTAAGATGACATAAATAATCCAGTTACAAGTGATTCCCCATCAAAATTTGAACATTCCTCCAAATATATATATATATATATATATGACTCAATTAGACAAATAAAATTCAATGTTCATGCTTTGGCCAACCAACTGAACCTCTTAACATGTCACCTTATACAGTAGCTAACACTACAATATAAATTTTCATTGATAGGTAGATTAACCCATAATTTCATTCGGGAGTGATCCATCCCAACACTAGCCCACACTCATCTCTAGTTTTTTTAATTAAGAAGAGGTATGACGCAAAGTGATTATGTGTTTGACTATAATACCTTGAACCAATGCATCTTTCAAAATTTTTTTCCTATACCTACAATTGACAAAATATTGAATGAATTATGAGGTACATTTTTTTCCAAACTTGATTTAAAGGCTTGCTACCATCAAGTTTGTATGTCAATTAAGAATATCACAAAAAAACTATATTTTGAACCCATTATGGCCACTACAAGTTCACTGCTATGATCTTTGACCTTTTTCCCATCCACCTTTCAAAGTATAATGAATGATGTTCTAAAACCATAATTATGCCATTTCATTATTATCTTTTTTAACAAATTCCTCATTTACAACATTATCATCGAGTTGCATGATGACCGCCTTCGCTTAATTTATCATTGCCTCAATAATAAAAAAAATCACCCCCAACAACCTAAGTGCCTCTTCGACCAATCCCAGATCAATTACTTGATATACATCATCTTGGTTAACTGCATAAACCGAAACAACGATAAAATTTATATTATACTAGATTAGCCAATGCCCATAATAATTAAATGGCAGCATAAGGTTTTGGGCATTACCAACTAACATAAAAATTTTTCATACACTTTGCTATAATCATTGCTTCTTTAAATTCTATACATCAAAAGGATACCATCCACTGGTCAAACAACATGAAGCAATCATTTGATAAACTAAAATATGCACTAATTAATTCTCTAGTGCTCACATTGTCAAAGTTTACAAAATCATTCCTCTTAGCAATAGATTCCTCTAGCTTGAGCTTAGGTGTCATTCTTCATGAGGATGGCTAACAGATTACCTATTACAACAAAATCTTAACCCAAATATGCAACATACCTTCGCTTATGCTCATGAACTATATATAATTATAAAAGCCATTGCCAAATGGTGATAATACATGTTGTACTCACGGATTATAATTATAACTGATAAGATAGAGTATTTCCAAAATATAGAAACAAACAACTTAAACACTATAATAATATTGATTTTTTATTTAAATTCCTTATATTTGAATATAGCATGGAATTTAAACTTAGAGAGACAAATGAGGCCAACAAGACCTATCCCACATTAAAGATAACAACCCTCCACTTCCACCACCACCACAAATTATTCACTTATAACAACTCTAATTAAATTATTAACTAATGCTATTAAATTATCCATCACTAATGATGGTGAACCACTCTAACTATATAACAATTGGTGGAAAATCCCTTCAATTTCCTTGCCATTACCTTTCGAGGTTAACTTCTCTAAGAAAATGGGTGCATTTTGCTTAGTTGTAACTCTCCCCTTAAACAACAAATTATGGACACCTACCACTAAGGAGACATTGGTGAAAAATGAAGATATCACACAACATCTATAAGCGTAATTCTCTTGGTCAAGGATAAAACAAGACATCATCCAAATCATCCAAGGTCATTCACTATGCTAAGCAACAAAATGTCAACCTCCACACCAGCAGAACTTACGCAGCCAATACCGATTCTTCCACCGGCTTGAGAGGATCTCTCAATTGAATTCATCATTGGCTTACCAACCTCCCAAGGTAAATCTTATATCATGGTTGTGACTAATCATTTCACAAAAAAAAAACAACTTTTATTTTTCACAACTATAGTTGTAGTTTTCATTTCATAAATTTGTCACCTTCATGACATTTCCCAAATGGTCATTTTTTATTTAAGATAGAATTTTTATGAGCAAATTCTATCAAATATTTTTCAAAGGACTCAATAATTAACTCTACTTCAGAATTTCCCACTCCACTAAATCCAACGACCAAATAAAAGTCAAAACTGAATAAGAGAATCATACTTATATTGCTACATGATGGACAACTATTTCAAATGGACTTAATTACTATTGGGATAAATTATCCTACAACACATCATTATACTCCTCCAATAGCATGACCCCTTTCTATGGTAGACCCCCACCACTAATTCACCCTTATAGTGAACATTAGTTAGCTATCAAAAGCATCGACTCATGTTGCTACAATGTGACACTATTTTATGGAATCTACATGAGAACTTGGTCTAGTATAACACTACATGAAATTGCAAGCTATTAAATATTGTAAAAACTTGGCACTCCATGCCAGTGTTAAAGTATTTCTTTATCATCAAGTCTCCATCCATCATGGACACTATTCCTAGCTCTAGAAATGATATTATGACCCTTATTCACTTATGAAGCACTTACGCATCATAGCATATATTCTCACACATGTTTCACATCTGTGTGCTTGAACCATATCATGAGAGCCTAACCTTTCATTCAGTTGCACTACCATCATACACCTAGGAAGATCAACCACTTGTCACACCTACGGAATCATATGCTCGTGCCAAATTATTAAAGATAAAACTCCTATTTGGCAACATTTGGTCCAAGGGACCACATTATCACTAACTAAAACAATATGGATCAATGGTATGGAGCTTGCCATGATTTTGACAAACAATAACCCTAAGCATAACTTTAATATGTCAAGCAACAATGAAATTGATTTGAACCCACATGTGCTTAGTGCTGAACAAATGCTCTAGCTATATTTGTTAGCCATCATCAAGACTCTAGGAATACTATTGGGAGAAAGAAGTAACCATGGTGTTTGTGGGTGAAAAATTTGAGTAAACTTAATTTAATACAAGTTTGTTATTTTTTTTCAAAACATATGTCCATTTTTTATTAGGAGGATAGTTAGCTAACGATGGGATGTTGCCAAGTGGAAACTGATATGGGTTGATGCCATTTTGAAATCATGGAAAGGTTGGGATACATGATATAGTGTTACTTTTTCAAGATATGAAAAATATATTGCAAGTTTCTCATCCTTTAGCCATTCCTAAATTCATGTTCTCTTAAATTTCTGATCTACTCTTCCTTGTATTTCCCTTTATGTTGATGATAACCAACCTCAAATTAACATTTATCCCCTAGAACCACCAACCATAGAAAGAAAACATGGTGATGATGTTTTAACTTCAAATCATCAACTCGTGGGAGTGGGTATGGGTTCTTCACCATGTTTTCTTTCAGTGGTTGGTGGTCAACACACATCCACTAGCCATCATCATTTTTTGGCACCACCATAATCAAACATCTATAAGATGAACTACTTGGCTTAATAACTCCTTGATTTAATAGCTCTCTAAGTTGCTTATTGATATATTCATTCTCTAACATTGTGTTCCTACACATCTCGATTTTGGGGAATGTAGATAACAAGTAGATCTAATGATTCATTTCGTGGTGGCAATCCTCTTTCTTCCTGGTAAGCTTATCTTCTCAAGCTCTTGATAGTTATCTACTCAATGTTAAAGACTCAACTCATGATTCTTGATCATTAAAGTTAATGCTTTTCCTTTTTTTCTCTCTTGTTTTGCTCTTATTGGATTATACTTGGTAGTAAGCCTTGAGATTCTCATCATTCTTCTCTTATTGGATTATTAATATAATAAAATATTTGATCATATTTATCATTCTATTTATCTAACCAACTACTACCAAGTCCAAATGTTAATAAGTATTATATATGTTAATGGTGTATGCACTCCATCTGTACAGAGTAGGTATGGTTGAGTTTTTTTTTTTTTTTTAAGATAGAATTTCAATTCCATATATATGAGCATCCAAAGATGATCCAATATACATTGAGAGGCACTACTTCACACAAAACCTTATAGATGCATGCTAAGGTGAGTAAATAGTAAATGTGACACTATCTATCAATCTGCATATTTGATTCTTTCTAAATCCATCTGAGTGTATATGGATATGGATGAGGAGTCACCCTAGGTCTGAGCTGCTCAACTAACCTTGTTGAGATTAAACTCTTTTGACATCCTCAATTGAATGGCATTAAAAAACACTAGCTTCACTTGTATACATGAGGTTAATAGTTCATCATGTTCACTTAAGTAAGCTGATGCCTTTATTTGCTCTTTCCTCTTCAATATTTTCATAAATGAAAGGTTTAATTTGGTTGCTTTATCAACTCCAAAACGTGATCTTACTCAATAGTGCAAGCCACCTTCTTCCTTGTCTCATCTATCTTAAATTTCTTTAGAAATAATTTTGAATAAAGCTTCTAAGATTTCACTTTGTTACGTCCCAATATTTGATAATGGTCACAAGAAATATTACTTCTAGAAGAAAAGTTTACATAATTACCAATGTTAGAACTCTACTAATTCCATTTCTACTTTTTGACTACCGTGGATTCATTTCCCTTCTCTTTGGTAGAAGGTTTGTCATTCTTGATATTATTCTATCTTTTGATTGTCATAGAAAACATGCTAACTTCGTTGAGGTCTTCCTCATCAAAGGTGCTTCTAAGTAATCATATTATGTGCTTCATTAAGATGGACACATCTTATGATGTTGCACTAGTTAATTATAATTAGTTGTAATAAAGTTGCACTAAGTAACACAAATTATAGTTAAATGAAGTTGGTGTTTTTAGTTAGAATGCAAGTATTTTATTATAATCACTTGTTAATAGTATTTTGTAACAATTAGTAAGTTAGTTTTGTAACTAATTAATCATTGTAAAAACAATATAAACTATTTGAAAATACTATAAATAAAGCTGAAATGGGTATATAGGCTAGCAAAGATAATTTCCCCCCAATTTTTATTTTTTCTCTTCTTACTTTGCTTTATGTGGATTGTTACCTAGGAGAGTTGGGAACTTTTAGCAAGATCCATATCCTTAATATTTGTGCTTTCATTGATCTTCACTTGCTTTGTCAACACATGAAGGTTACAAATTCATGTACATAAGTTGTCGACATTTCTATCTTCATATTCATAGATCTATCCATACTATCTCCATATTCTAATTGTACTTCTTTTCCTTGCATTTTTCTTCTTCCTTGAATTTTTATTTTTTATCTTCTTACTTTGCTTTATGTGGATTGTTACCTAGGAGAGTTGGGAGCTTTGAACAAGATCCAAATTCTTAATATTAGTGCTTTCATTGATCTTCACTTGCTTTGTCAACACATGAAGGTCACAAATTCTTGCACATAAGTTGTCGACATTTATATCTTCAAATTCATAGATCTACCTGTATTATCTCCCTATTCTGATTGTATTTTCCCTTACCCGTAATTAACCATGGCATCCATCCTTCATATGGATGCTCTAACACTGCATTCCTTCTTTAAGTATAAATATGAAACACTCCTTCCACACAATTATCAATCCAATCGTGCCATCTTCTCTTCCAATTATCCACTATACCTCGGCAATATTATGGGTCTACATATTATCCTTTGTCTACCACTCCTACGCTATCTTCAACCATAATTCTTCCCATTGGCAACTTTCTATTCGTTTACCCAACTACATCTCCCATTGTTGAACCCATATATTAGACTTTATCTCCCCATTCACCACTACAGTCTCAAATCTCTTTGAATTATCATATCTTACTGCATTATCAAACCAGTCGCCATCTAAGTGATTCGAATCTACAAATAGTTTGCTTAAAGTCACTCTTTGCTCTTGGATCATAATAATGGCAGGTGATACTCATACAATGATCAAAACTATAAAAGATTGCATGGGAAAGATCAACCATAAATGAGAAGCAAGTGGCCTCTATCATGAAGCATATGAATGAGTTATCTTCATTGATGAAGGAAAAGCTTAGCCAAACTTCACAAGCAAAACATAGCCATAGTGTGGATGGTTCAACTTGTTTAGGAATGTTATGTGATTGTAATCCAATATCTATGAATTATAATTCAAGTAATCATAGTTTCATTAATCTTTGATTCTCTTGAAATTAGTTTTCATGTATTGAACAGAAAAAGCACACCAAAGGCCTTTGAGGATGAAAGGTAAGCATTGATACTTGAAACACCTTTATTTATGCTTTTTGAAGCAACTCTTTAGTACAAATTTTACTAAAAATAAATTGTGCTAAGAATTAATTTTGAAAGCAGTAAGAAAACAATACCAAACATAATATAATCAAAGCCTTAGACTTCATTTGGAACAGCTTTCTTGTTACTTACTAAGGCTTCGTTTGGGACAGCTTTCTTCCTGCTTCTTAAAGCGGCTTTCTAGTATAAAAATTAAAATTTTTGTATTAGAAAGCCGCTTTACAAAGCAGTAAAAAAGCTGTCCCAAACGAAGCTTAGAACAACTTTCTAAGGTAAAAATTTGAGTTCAAAAATATTTGTACTATAAAATTATTTTAAAACATAATTAAAAAAAAAAAACTATCTCAAACAAAATCTAAATATTTCAATCGTTATTGGTATCTGCCACTTTGTTTTATTTCATTGACTGCTTTGGGCTGGCATTACAAGCAGCAGATGTGATCCAATGAGTTCAGTCACTGGAATTGTCAGGTCAATACATTACTAATACAAATTATTTTTTTATTTCATCAAATCAAATACAAAATAACTTTATAAATATATGGATTCATATCGCGATCAATATATTAAGAAGCCCAAAAGAACCTACGGGCCATATTCCAACCATAAACTATCACCAGGCTCATATTTCATGAGCTAAAGAGCCCGAAATTCGAGCCAACCTCAAACTCAAAGTTGATAGCACATAAACCAACTCATTTAAAAAAATATTATCATAAAATACACTTAAATTATAAAATTATTCAAAATCTTTAAAAATGACATCTTTTTTATAAGTAATTTATTATTACTTCATTATAATAATTACTTACATCATAATCATTTTCTCTTTTCTCATAAACAAACCAACTTGAATCCATAGAATTAAGCTCAAGCTCAATTAATTAATCATTTACACCCCCCTACTTAAAAAATTATTTTATATATAATCACATTTTCACTTCTTTAAGAAAATTATAAAGAGATCATACCAACAACCATATAATTCTCATTGAAACAAGGTTTTTACCCACCGCTGCTTGTCCAGGTGATGAAGAACCGGCTGGGCAAAAACCCAAGTCCCTGATTCGAATCCCTTGGAGTGTTAGCCCATGTAAATTGATGTGGGTTGCATGCTAGGTCAACCGGAATTTTCACTAGCCTAAGGACAATACTTCCTAGTCACAAAAAAAAACAAGGTTTTTTTTCTAACAAACAGCATTTCATGGAAATATCATTATGAGTAGATTAAATATAAAGAAGAGCCAAATAAGCACTGGCAATAATAAAAACGAAGCACTAACCCATAGTGATCCAGTTAATAATACCCCCAAGTCCTAAAAAGGAACTGCTCGTTCAGAATAATAAGACAGACACTCACAGAAAACCGCTTAAGCTAAAAGCCAAAAATCGAAGCAGAAGCCAATGAATCCTTTCATTCCCCCCACTCACTTTGCAGGCGCAGCGCCATGCTTGGCTCTGTTGTGCGCTTGAAGAGCATTGTCGGAGACAAAAGTCCTGGAGATGAATCCATCATAAACAAACATGTAAGAATTCCAATATCTTGTAACAGATTATGATTTCTTGGGGTACTGCTTTCTAAAGAATCTTTCTAGTACAAAATTTTCAAGTTGAAAAAAATTTTATACTAAAAAACGGCTTTAGGCTTTGTTTGGGACGACTTTCTTCATGTTTCATGAAGCAGCTCTCTAGTAAAAAAATTAAATTTTTTTTACTATAAAGCTGCTTTAAGAAGCATAAAGAAAGTCATCCCAAACGAAACTTTAGAAAGCAAAAAGAAAGCTGCCACAAGCAAAGCCAATGACTTCATTTGAGACGTTTTTTTTTTTTACTGTTTTATTTTTCGGATAACAACTATAATTGGCCATTATTTTCTCTAAGAAGATGCTTTCTATCATAATTTTAAAAGTTTATTTTTTCTACAAGAATTTTATAAAGCAGTAAAAAAATTGTTCCAAACAACAATAAAAAATCCGATATTCTAATCATTTAATCAAATTTAAAAGAGATTTATTAGTTTATCATTCAAAATATAAAGGTCAATATAAGATAAACTCTCAGAAATGTATGTATATGTGTAGATGCAGACCTGTTGCAGGATTTGCAAGCTGCGGTTCCGCCAGATTTTGGAGACTGCTGAGGCTTTCCACCAAGCTTAGACGGATGAGGAGTTGCAATGTGAACACTTTTCTTCCCATCACCACCACCTGTAGCAAGGTCTTAGTGAACACCAACGACTAAGGCTTCGTTTGGGACAATTTTTTTATTGCTTCCTAAAACAACTTTCTAATTTAAAAATTGAAATTTTCTTACTAAAAAGCTGCTTGAAAAAGCAGTAAGAAAGCCTCTCAAACGAAACCTAAAAAATAAAACATAACAATTCGGGAGGACAACAGAACCTGTTTTCTGGGTTCCACCGGGAGTAACGAGCTTAGCTTTCTTCTCAGGAACAGGTGTTTTTGAAGCGGAATCTGCTTTTCTCTTAATGATGTTTTCAACCTTCAGAAGTAGTGAACAGATTTTGTTGCAGTTATTGTGTGAAATCGAAGTATGAAAAATTGAACCTTGCGAGACGGAGTACCTTCTTCGGCGTACCCTCTTCGTCGGAGCTCTCATCATCCTCTTCGCTGGAGTCGTCGTCGCCGGGTGCCGCAAGCATTTCCTGCAAGTAAGTATTTTTACTCCATGACCAATTGCTCTGCTCTACAGTCAAGTAGAGCAGCAAATTGCAACAACCAGAATCATCACATATACCTTAGGCATCGTTTGGGACGGCTTTTTTATTATTTTTAAAGTTTTTTTAGTACAAAAAATTCTAGTTCTAAAAAATTTTGTACTAAAAAGTTGTTTTAGAAAGCAGTAAGAAAGCCATCCCAAACAAAGATGAATCACAGGCAATTAAACAAGAATAAACAAAAAAAAAGCTCCACAAGCATGAAAAATGTGGTGAAGCAAAATTAGCTGGAACAAAATGGAAGTGACAGCAAACCTCATCATCATCAGATTCTTCTTCAGAATCATCATCATCGTCGTCTTCGTCATCATCACTATTATCCTCATCTTTGACTTCCACCTTATTTTTATCATCTTTAATGGGCTCTTTAATCTCCGCCTTAGACTTCAATTTAGCAGACGCATTATCAGCCTTTCCAGAAGCAACTTTAGCTGCGGTTGCCTTGCCAGCCACAATCTTAGAAGGATTCCCTAAAACTTAAAAAAACAGATGAAAAGGAATCATAAGTACAACATTTACCAAAGAATACCAATAAATTTCAAAAAATTATTTCAATGGGCTAAACTTGCCGAAAATATATTTTATCATTTGAGATTTAAGAGAAAGATGTTGTGGGTAGATTCAGAAGACTTCTTGAACCCATTTTAGGTGCAACGTTAAACAGCGAGCATTTGCATAAAAAGGAGAGGAAATTGTAGAACATATGCCCAACGATTTTAAATTTGTAAACTATTATTTTTTTCTTTACTCGTAGCATGACCTGCGCTAATCAAAATTTAACTAAAAAAGAAATAAGTAGAATATGGAACCTTGAACAGTAGCAATTTACATATAAACCAAAAAAATAGAAAGCTAAGACGCTAATAATGACTACAAGATGAAACGTTAAACCGTATATAATATCCAGAAACAGCAGACGTCATTGTATTTACAAAACTCCGTACATCGTAATCAAAATAAGATGCTGAACTAGTAAAGTTTATCCATATATCCTTTTCTAGGGGGCAGAGAGAGAGAGAAGGAAAACAACTCGAACCCGAACCTGGTTTTACAAACGGGTCAAAATTTTTCAAGTTGTGTTTGGGGCGGGTAAGATTTTGAGACCCATGTGTGTCCAGTTAAGAGTCAAATTCTCATTTAAATGTAATTAAAAAAATATCATAATATTTTCTAGCCAAATCTTCTGAGGTCTAACTCGACTTTCTTAACATAGGCCAAACCTAATACATCTACTCTCCTAAATGGGCCATCAAATAGCCGACTTTTATGTGACCAAATCATCTAAGTCGACTCTCAATAATCTTATCTACCATTCGAGCTACTCCAACCTTTTCACTTATATGCTTTGTTTTGCCTTCCGTCTCTAAGAGTAAAGCCACCATCCACTTGAGCATCCTCATCTTTGCAACACTTAATTTTATGCTTCACTTTTAATGGCCAAAATTTTGCACCATAAAGCATTACAAGTTTCACCACCATCATATAGAATTTTCCCTTAAGTTGAGGGGTACTTTTGTATCACACAATAGGCCCAAAGTATCCCTCCACTTTAACCATGCAACTTGAATTCTACTAATAATATCAATATCTAGTTCACCATCACTCTAATATGTACTCTTATTAGTGACTTGATTGTCCAATGTCACTCATCCACCTGAGCATCCTCATCTTTGCGACACTTAATTTTATGCTTCACTTTTAATGGCCACCATTTTGCACCATAAAGCATTGCAAGTCCCACCACCATCTTATAGAATTTTCCCATAAATTTGAGTGCACTTTTTTATCACACAACAGATCTGAAGCATTATTCCACTTCAACCATCTAACTTAAATTCTACTAATAATAAAACCATCTATTTCACCATCACTCTGAACAACAATAAACCTGTGATATCTAAAATGTTACTCTTATTAATGATTTTATCGGCAAAGTCACAATCCCCCACTAGATCAATTACTACTAAAATTACACTTCATGAATTCAATTTTAGACATACTCAAATGAAAACATTTAGGCTCTAAGATTGACCTCCATAGTTCAAGTTTACATTCAACTCCATCTCAACTCTAATCTCTAATCAACAAGAAGAATATCATCAACAAAAAGCATACACCAGTGTCCATCCTCTTGCAAATATCTAGTAACAACATTCATAACTAAAGGAAAAAAAAAAAAGATATGGGCTTAAAGCTGATCCTTGATGTAATCCAACTGAAATAGGAAAATACTTGATCAAATCACCTAGTGTTTGAACATAAGTAACAGATCCTACATACATTCCTTAATGACTTAAGTATAAGCATTAGTAACAACTCCTACATACATAACCCTTTATTTGCTTTTACAAATTTGAAAAAAAAAACCTTTTTAGATGATTCTTGAGCATACTCCTTTTTATCTTAGTTCAAGTTCTTTATGGTCATCATCATCATACTAACCAAACTGGGATTGATATTTAGGAACATGCATAATTCATTTTCATTTGAAAATAAAAACCTAAGATATATTTCATCAGTATTTTGTACTTTTCCTAGATTTAATCTCAAAGTATATGCTTGACATTAAGACTCTATGGAGCACTCTTGCATAGATTATTCTTAGTGTTGCCACAAATTGTCACTTCTTCTGCTCGATTAGCTAGATTAGGGGTAAGATCGTTGTTAGCCATTAATTAGCTTTCTTTCTCTTCTTGCTCGTCTTTTCACTTTCAAATACAAGAAATGGTTCTCACTTGTCTTTATGCCCCTCTTGCTTTGTACCATGCACAAATAATTGGCGCTTTGATATCAGCAAAGCCTCTCAGTGCAATGACAAAATCCCACAATAAGAGACTAAGATCGATATGAATAATATAAGAATTCTTTGGAGAGAAACATAGAGGTCTACTAATCAAAATAGGGGAACCTCAATGGGATGACTCTCCTCAATTTTGGATTTATTCTCACTATAAATTGCAAGTTTTGATGTTGATATTGAGTTCTCACAAAATAGTAATAAACTGTAATGATCGCTATCTTTAGTTTGTAAATAGAAAAACAAAATCAACTTCTTCTTTTACGAGTATCATCTAAATTGAGATAGCACATAATAGCAACAATTACAGGCAGTAACTAGCAGCAAGCAACAACCACCAACAAGTCAGAAACATCGAAGTATCAATCAAAAAAAAAGAGAAGAGGTTCAATCATGAGCTAAATGATCAAAAACCAAATGCTAAAAAGAAAAGCTTTGTGAGAAGAAATAATGAGGGAATGAGACTTTTGGGGGAAATATTTAATTGATTTCATTGCAATAATTAAGGACTTTAAAAATGAGACTTTTGGGGAAAATATTTAATTGATTTCATTGCAATAATTAAGGACTTTAAAAAGGAAAATATAGCAAAGGATAGAATCTAATATATTCTTTAACTCCACAAAAGACGACCTTATCTATAATAATAAACTAAATAAACTCAAACTAAAAAATAATAATAACAAGAGTTATCTTGATTGCAAATTAAAAATAAATTTATCCAAAGAATAGTTTAATAGTCTAATTTTCCTTTAAGTTTGAGGGGTACTTTTTTATCACACAAGCAGCCCGATGCATTCCTCCACTTCAACCATCCAACTTGAATTTTGCTGATAATATCCCCATCTATTTCACCATCACTAGTCATAACAATGATTATTTGCATCCTCATTCAGTCCATCATGTTGGCTATATAGTATATTAGCATAACCATCTGATTAGCTAGATTAGGGTTAGGATAGTTATTATTCATTTATTAGCTTTCTTCCGCCTCATCTTATCAATCTTTTTTCTAAGCTTTCAATGTGTCCCTACAACAAGAAGCAATTCACACTTGCCCCATACTACACACCAAGGATTGAAGCTCTAATGCCAACTTCATCAATAGCTAACCTCTTGATGCTACGATAAAAGCCCACAATAAAACTCTGCAACATATATGAATGGCATTATAATTCTTTAGAAAAGAACCCCGGAGGTCTATCAATACAAATAGGGTATCACAATGGAGTTTTCTTGAAATAACTCCCCTTCTCAATTTTGGATTTGTTCTCATTGCCAAAAGCAAGTTCAAATGCTGATTCTGAGTTCCCCTTCACTAAAATAGCAACAAACTACAATAATTTTCCTCCATATTAGTTATAGATAGCAAAACAAAACCCTTTCTCTTCTTTGTACAAGCATCAACCAATCCAGGATAGAACATAGAAGGAGCAAAGCAACCAATAATAACAACAGCAGCTGTCAAAGAGAAATATAGGAGCAAGTAATAATGACAGAGTAAAGGGGTTCAACCACGAGTAATAAGAACTGAAACCAAGCACTAATGGGAGAAGCATCAACCAATCCAGGATAGAACATAGAAGGAGCAAAGCAACCAATAATAACAACAGCAGCTGTCAAAGAGAAATATAGGAGCAAGTAACAATGACAGAGTAAAGGGGTTCAACCACGAGTAATAAGAACTGAAACCAAGCACTAATGGGAGAAGCTTTGAGAAGACAGAGAAGCGAAGGAGACTTTTTTGGAGAAAATTTTTGATTGATTTCAACGTAAGAATTCGGAATTCATAACTTTAAAAAGTAATTACAACATATGATAACAAACTTCATAAAAAAAGGAAATCCTATCTATAATAATTGATGAAAGCAAGAAATTAGAAAAAATCTAATTTTTGCTTGCAAAAAGAAACAACTTCCTAGACAATAAGAAAATACAAAAAAATTCCACGAAAATAGACAACTTTATAATATAAAACGACACATACAAACGACGCTTACAAACTTTTAAATAAAGCTCCTAAAGTTGCATTTCCTTGCTTGAGAAGAAGGATACAACTGGCGTCGAACTTGCGGAGAGAAGAAAGAGGTAAGAAGTCCAAGACGAAGAGAGGAGAAGCTCGCAAGCTTTCCTAGATAGAGAAGGAGAATGGAACAAGCTCGAAGCTTTTCCAAGGAAGAAGAAAAACCCACAGGTTTTTGGCTCCAAAAATTGCATCATAACATCTCTAAAAAACTCTCTAAACATCACATATTTATAGGATAAAAGGGCAACCAAACAGTCCTTTTATTTCTCCAATTAAACTAATCAAATAAGGGGAGATGGAAGGGTAAATATTCAATCCATAAACAGCACCCAAACAGCCCACAGAAAATTGGGAAAAAGATGCCACGTGAAAAGCAACCAGGGAAGAAACTGAAGGGACTGCACAGGAACCGGACCAGCAGCCAGGCAGGGAACCGAAGGGGCACAAAGGGGACTGGAACCAGCAAAAAAAGGGGGAGGAATCAGCCATGGGAAGGAGAGCTAAGTGGGGGAACCAAAGGGGTAGCAAATGGGGGGAATGAACCTCAATTTATGAGCTAAAAAAGCTCCCTACTAGACATTAATGAGCTGATTCTAGTAGAAGACCAAGAAACTCTCCAAATTTATAATTCAAAATGTTTTGACCCCCCAGCCTACATCAATAATAAACTAAATAAGTCCAAACTAAGATATAATTCTATCAAGAGTTACTTTAATCCACAATTAAAAATTAAAACACAAGCTTGTTCAAATAAGTTTCAAGGTTAAATTTCAAATCAACAATGTCAACTCAACATCAACAGGCCTTTATCCCACTACGCGGGGTCGGCTACATGATCCTTTTTCTCCATTGTGTCCTATTAAAGGTCAAATTCTCATTTAAATCTAATAAAGAAAGATCATTCCTAATATTTTCTAACCAAGTCTTTATAGGTCTGCCTCTACCTTTCTTAACATAAGTCAAATCTAATACATCTACTCTCTGAACCGGGTCATTGGAAGGCCGTCGTTTTATGTGACCAAACCATCTAAGGCGACTCTCTCTAATCTTATCTTCTACTAGAGCTACTCCAACCTTTTCACGAATATGCTCATTTCTTATCCTATCTCTAAGGGTAAAGCCACTCATCCACCTGAGCATCCTCATCTCTGCCACACTTAACTTAGTATTATGCTTCTCTTTTAATGGCCAACATTCAGCAGCTTAAAGCATTCCAGGCCTCACTACCATCTTATAGAATTTTCCCTTAAGTTTGAGGGGTACTTTTCTATCACACAATAAGCCCGATGCATTCCTCCACTTCAACCATCCAACTTGAATTCTGTTGATAATATCCCCATCAATTTCACCATCACTCTGAACAATAGAACCAAGATATCTAAAACGTGAACTCTTCTTAATGACTTGATCGCCCAAAGTCACAAACCCCTCATTAGGTCTATTACTACTAAAATTACACTCCATATATTCCGTTTTAGATCTACTCAAGCGAAAACCTTTACTCTCTAATGTTGACCTCCATAATTCAAGTTTACTTTCAACTCCCTCTCTAGTCTTATCAACAAGAAGAATATCATCAGCAAAAAGCATACACCAGGGTACATCCTCTTGCAAATGTCTAGTGAGAACATCCATGACTAAAGCAAAAAAGATATGGGCTTAAGGCTGATCCTTGATGTAACCCAACCGAAATAGGGAAATACTTGGTCAAACCACCTTGTGTTTGAACACAAGTAATAGCTCCTGCATACATATCTTTAATGATTTGAATATAAGCATTATTAACTCCAATCTTTTCAAGAACTCTCCATAGCACTTCTCTTGGAACTTTATCATATGCTTTTTCTAAATCAATAAATATCATATGTAGATTCTCCTTATTTTCTCTATATTTCTCCATCAAACCTCTTAATAAATGTATGGCTTCCATAGTCGACCTACCCGACATGAATCCAAATTGATTATGAGAAACATTAGTATCACGCCGCAACCTATGCTCCATAACTCGCTCCCATAGTTTTAAAGTATGACACATTAACTTAATTCCTCTATAATTCGCACAATCTTGTGCATCACCTTTATTCTTAAAAATAGGAATTAACACACTCATGATCTTAAAGGATTCATGTCATTATTATTCGACAAATTTTACGCTGGCTGTCGACTACCTAACGCAACCCTCCACTTTTCTCATCTAGGACTTGGGACCTGGCAACGGTAGTGTTTCAAATCAACAATGTCAACAAATCATAAAAAAATAGAAGCAACCAGTAGCAAGAGAGAGAGAGGGGGGGATTCAACCATACACTACATAACCCAAAACAAGCGCTAATGAGAGAAGCTTTGGAAGGAGAAATAAGAAGAGAAAGAGATAATTTTGAGGAGAAAATGTTTTTTATTGCATTAATTAAAAATTTTAAAAAGGCAATTACATTTAAACAAACTTCACTGAAAGAGGAAACCCTATCAATAATGATGAATTAGATAAGTAAAAACTATGATATTCTAGAAAAAGCTATATTAATCTTGAATATAAACATAAAACAAACTTTATCGAAACAAAATTTAAAAAATTAAGCTCATATCCTATCGTAACTTGAACATTGATCCAATTGTCCAACTTTTAAGACGCCATTCTCGCTCATTTAATTGCATATTGACTCCTTGTGACATCCTCAATGATCTCAACAATGTGATCTAAGAAACACCATGGGCAATTTATGTAGAAAAATCAGACCATTAAAACTTCAACAAAGAAAAATCCCAAATCCGTTCACATTATTATAGGAGAAACTTCTTTTTTAGACTTCTATTAAATGGACCAAAATTTGATCATTTTCATCATGACATGATCCCCAATTAGTGAAGGGCTAAGATTCCAATGCCAATTTCCAAAATTCCCTTTCCTTTATATTTTGATTTAATCTTTTTTACAATTGTAAGGCTATCTTTCTCTCTATGATCTTATAAGTGAAACCTTTATATGGATAAAGACTAAATTAAGCAAGGAAGGAAACAATTGTATGGTTATCCTGTGTTGCATCTTACTTAACTATGCATAATATCTGACATAAATTTTCATATCTTGTTATCATCTTGCATGGTTCTTGGATAATACCCTAAGAAACCCTTTCTTAAAAACATTAAGAATCTTCAGCCTATTCATGCATAAGAAAACTTCCGGGTGAAGAGTTGGTTTCTTGCAAACTCCTAAGTTGGCACCTTGATTTCTTGCCAATAAAGCTTGGGTTCATAAAAATCTTGAATCAATTGGTATCATTATATGATTGTATGTGGTGCGAAGTTGATTCCAAATCATATTCATGTATAATATGCATGTAATCATATACTTCTACATTCATAAGATATAGATAATAGTATTAAGGAAGCACTTAGTGTTTCATTTAAAAGAAATTCCAAGCACCTATCTCATTAAGAGAATCTAAACTTCACATTCTAAAAATATTAAAAAATTAGAATTTAAAATATACCAATCACCACTTTTCTTTCTATCTTCCCATCTTTCTTATATTTAGCTAGCATATACTAACTAAAAGGATTTAAATTCACAGATTTAGTTTTTTAAAATACAAATTAACTAAATAAATGATATGACAGCCTTTTTGGCTCTCCAGTCTCCATAGGATTGAATTTTAAAATTCATTTTCTTACATTTTTAAAATTTTAAGCCATGTTATATTATTTTCTTTATTATTAGCATTAAGTTGCTTGAAATTAAGAAGAAATGTATATTTGGACAATATCTTAAATATGAATAAAATAAGCAATATGTATTTAGTGCTCGATTGCTTATGAACATTATTAATATTAGATATTGAAAATATTTTAGACATCCATCCATATTTTAATCTAAAAAAATGATTTATCTAATTCGTTAATTATATTATCAACTTAAAAACTAATCTGAACCATATTTTCATCAACTTTAATATTTTTTTAGAAAATCCCCGATAATATAATTACTAATCAGCTAAATGGATTTACAAATAATATTTTTTAGAAATTGTTTTAGGAGAATTTACATACATACCACATAATTCTTATGTATATATATATCTAACACCTAAATCATTATATTTATTTATATAACACCCAAATAATTAAACCTCATCAAAAAAATATTAAGAACATAACTTTTCTAAAGTGAAATATACATTTTCATACATAAATTTTGATGCGATTTAGACTTTAAAGTATCATATAAACAATTATGAAAGTTTACGCATTAAATATGTAAATAAATAATTATGTTACATGCAACATGTAAAGCCCACAATTTTTCTCTATAATATAAATTCTTTAAATTCAATATCATATCATCGACTATAATTTACAACATAAAAATTACATGTGAATCGAGGTTCAACAATTTTCATAATGATTTAATCATTCAACAACAACAACAACAACAAACCTATATCTCACTATATGAGATCGACTACATGAATATTTTTTTCTCCATTGTATCCTATAAAGAGTTAAATTCTCATTTAAATTTAATAAAAAATAACATTTTTAATACTTCCTATACAAGTCTTTTTTTCTATCTCTACCTTTATTAACATAGGCCGAATTTAATACATCTGCTCTCCTAACCATCTGAGGCGATGCCTCGATCAATTTTATTTTATTTTTAGTTCAGAAGAGTCAAGAGTGCTTATTAGATTTAGGGCTTCATCAGTTCGAAACATTTGTTCCAATCTTCACCCCCCTTCTATAGCTCACAACAAAGGAAACGCTCTCTCAACTTCGTGTGCATTGCTTTAGCCTTGACTTCTTCAGCCTTACTTCGAGCTCTTCGTGACGAGGTAACAATCCATCTTCCCTTTCGAGCCCGTGTAGGCTTCGACAGCTTCGTGAGAAGCAATTATGAAATTTAAGATGTGCATTATTTACATTAGGCATTTATGTTGAAGTTAGATCAACTTAATTTATATTTGTTAAAGTTTAACAATTTCATCTTACTCCATTGCTTTTTTCTAGCTTAAGTCAAGCCAGAAGTATTAAGTTGGTCACCACAGATAATTTGTTTTCATAATTTTTAAGCATCGATGTATAAATTGCATTTGTTATAGCTTTCTTCTTTACGAATACATAACTTTTAGATGCTATGGCTCTTTAATTGCAATTACATATTTTTGAATGAATTTCACCACGAATAATTCTTTTTCATTTGAATTGTATTTGCTATAGCTTCACTTTTTTAAAAATTTATATGATTGAATTGTTGTCATATCAAGAACTTTTTTAAAATTTATATGATTGAATCATATGGAGGCATCATTTAGATGGGCTAAAATTGAGTTGGAGGAAAGAGTAATTTTTGTGAGTATTTATTTGAATATTGTATTCCAATAATATTTATCTTCAAATAAGTTATTATGTTTATAATTCACTTAATATTTTGTCATGTCATGAGTTATTTATACCATTTTAGTATTTTAATTTTTTTGTTTTGAGGCACACGCCTTGAGGCATGCCTCGTGGCTTAATGCCTCAAGGCATTTTGAGTCAGCGCCTCATTATAGTTATGTTTTATAATTTTTTATTTTATATATATATATATATATATATATATATATATATATATATATATATATATATATATATATATATATATATATATATATATATATATATATATATATATACTTTATTCTATTATGCAAAGAGAAGGAACCAATTAACAATAGGATGAATGGTTGTGTTATGTTTAATAAAAATTTGGAAGATAAATACTTCAAATTATAGAAGCAAATAACTGGTGATGATGCTATAGATCATTTGATTGTTAATGATATATTTTCTAATGATGAATGAATAATAGCAAAAAATAGTAAAAGATTTAAAATTGAAAATGTAGGAATGTGTTTGATGATGAGAAGAAAGAAAATATTAATAATAATATTAAAATGATTCTAAATTGATAATAACTTCTACTTCACAAGCACTTAAAAAAATAGCAAAGTGCATGTCAAACTTTAAAAAAAATATCAAATGGTGATTTAAATATGAATTACTTTGTTGTGTTATTAATACGTTGATTTATTTTATATTACATTGAATCCAATGTTAATTAATATGCGGAGTTAAAAAAATGTTATAATTGAAGAATGTTTAGAAGATGACAATGAATTAGAATTCAAGGATAATATAATTATTATATACGAGGGCTAATATGAAGAATATGAAAATAATAATGAAGTTGTTGTGGATTCTAATCTTTATGAGAATTTAATTTTCAAATGTGTTTACTTTGAATCTCATTTCAAATTTTCATTTTACAATAACATTTAATATTGAGAGTTATAACTTATATCTTTATAATGACAAACCAAATAAATATGTTGATTTTTTTTTGTTATTTTTATGAAATATTTGTAAGTTTATTTGTTTGTTTTTTTTTTAAGGCTTATGCCTCAATCCGCCTCGAGGCTTATGCCTCACCTTGCTGAGGCAAAACACCTTGATTCCCAATTTCGCTCTCTGCACCATTTGCTTGGTGCGATAAGTAAGCAGGGGTGAAAATAGCACAATATTTCAACCATGCACGAGCATAAGTTACAACGCAAAGCACCTATAATGCACACTAATTTATTCATTTATAATTTAAGATCTAAATTTAATAATTGTATTATTAATTATATTTATATTATTTTTTCACATTTAAAATTTATTCAATTAGTAGATTATTAAGAAGCAGTCAAGTCGAAGCTCCTATCCTATCCTTCACATATCATGTCTCAACTTTGGCCCGAGTACATAGCATGCCCAGTTCTCATCTAGTCTCTTACATATTCAATCTCGACTATAACTCAAGAACACCGCAAGCCAAACTCGCATTATGTTCTTGCATTTTTTTCACTCTCTCAAACTATCACAAGATGTTCAGCTTTACTCAAATCTAGGGCATCTCAATAATCCACATGTCATTCGTCTCCGTCGTTGGCCCATTCATCTCTATTCAACTCCCCTCGACTCTAAAATCATCACATGTCGAACCATTCATCTCTATTTGTCTGCTTCAACTCGCAATTTCTATTTCTACAAAAAGAATGGACTTGACAAGGCTTTGAATAAGGTATTGGTTCTCCCCTTTGGCTTCAAATTTACTATTTATAAATTGCATTTTGGTGTTCAAAAAATTCTAGTGTATACGGTTGGGGATTTAATATGTAATTTGATGTATTTTCTAATGTATGGGAATGTTGAAGAGGATTCAAATTATTTAGTTTAATGGCTTTTGTATTTTGGTATTTTCAATTTCTATTAATATTACATACTCAAAAGAATCTCTAATTTAATCCAAACTACAAAGAAATATCCTGCATTAAAAAAGGCAATCTTTGCAAAAGGTGATAACAATTGAGTGATGTGTATTTTATGGAAAAATGATAAAGATAAGAATTACTCATCACAAACAATAATTTGTTGTGGCCTTTATAAATGCTAAGGCTTGTACTAATTCCCTTCATATGCTCAAGTTGAAATTCATGATTCTTTAAAGAAGAAGAAAGAGATAAAAGACCAAATTAATAAATAATCAACTATTATTTGAAGAAGAAGAAAGTTAGAAGACAAAATTAATAAAATACCACATGTTCATATTAAAGAAACTGATGATTTTGATACGAGGATGATGATGTTTTACAACAAAATCAAATGCATCTAGCCAAAGTTCAATGACCTCTATACTTAAAAAATTAGGGGCTAAATGATCGTTTGATATCTTTTTCCTCAAGATCCAATTAATGTGGTAAAGAAAAGAATACATAAAATGTAGAATGAGATGGATGTTGCTAGGAAGGAGATGAGGGGAGTAACAATCCAAGTAGACGATGCTGACATCCCCTTCAATGTTATTAACTATGACAACTTCCCTGTCACAGTAAAGACATTTGGACAATTTGGTCCTAAGATGAAACTATCTACTATCATGCCGCGAGATTTCCTTATTTGAAGAAAGAGGTGAAAAACACATAGCAACTATTCCAACAACATAAAAAAGATTATTTTAGATATGTTTGCTCTCTTATGGTTGATGGTTGGACATCCCATACAACAACAACAACATCAAGCCTTTATCCCACTACGTGGGGCAGCTGCATGAATCTTTTTTCTCCATTATGTCTTGTTAAGAGTCAAATTCTCATTTAAATCTAATAAAGAAAAGTCATTTCTAATATTTTCAAACCAAGTCTTTTTAGGTCTACCTCTACCTTTCTTAACATAGACCAAATCTAATACAACTACTCTCCTAACAGGATCAACGAAAGGTCGATGTTTTATATAACCTAATCATCTAAGGCGACTCTCTCTAATCTTATTTGTCACTGGAACTATTCTAACCTTTTCCCGGATATGCTCGTTTCGTATCATGTTTCTAAGAGTAAGTCCACTCATCCACCTGAGCATCCTCATCTCAGCAACAATTAATATGGTTTGACATCTATAACTTAAAAAAAAAGATTTTTTTTTTAATTGTCCAAAAAAATTACATTCATATAATCAGTTAATGCACGTTCTTATTCGAATAATACAATGAAGATGTTTGAATTGTCAAATTACTGAAAAGTCTACTGAGTAGATTGGACCGCATTGTGTCATTTAAGTGGTCACTAATAATGCTTCTGAGAATGTTCTTCCAGGTTAGTGACTCAAAACAAACTTCTATTTCATTTAAGTAACATTTTTTTAGAGAAGGTAAGTACTTTATTGTTAAATGATTTTTAATATTATTGTAGGAAAACTATCGATGGATAAATATATACATTTATATTAGACTCATTAAAATGTTTATTATTTGGATTTAATAATAGAAGATATCCTCGAGGTTTAAAATTATGCAATAGGGTAATATGTTAAAGGATGACATATTAACTTTCTATTTAAACTATGTTGTAAGAATTTGGTATATATATGAAACAAAAAAATTGTACAAGACATAAAATGACAAGTGATAAATAACATGAAATAGAAGTGAAATCAAAATATTATAAGAGTAAAATATCATATAACATAAAGTTCAAATCCAAATTCCTTCCTTTTTAGTTCCCTACTCATCCACATTTTAATTCCTAAGGAAAGCTAAAATAGTTGATAGCAACTCAGAAATCACATCCACTATATCACTGAAGGGGTTTTTATTTGAGTCATCATCATATTAAATTGGTCGTTCTCATGACTCATCCTGTGAAGTCCAGTGCCTCCCAAACTACTTATTTATTTATTTCAATCATCATCCTCTTTCATAAATATTTGCCATCAACATAAGATGAGAGCAGTAATTCAAAATTTTTAGAGGAGGTGGTCGTGGTGTGCTTCTTTCAATTGATCCCCAGAGGTGGCTACAGTGGTGTTGGTGTCTGCAGCGAAGGCGATGGGTTGGAGGTCAATGCAGTCAAGCGGAAGCTATTGCGGCTCGAGAGTGCATGAAGGCGTGATTTGTTCAGAGCTTTAGTTTAAATTTTTGTAAGTTTTAAAAATATATAAATATGGTGAGGCGTTTGTTCACGCAAGCGCAATAAGCCGTGCTTAGCCAAATTGAGGTGCACGCCTCGTAAAAAAAAGCTCAAGGAGTTTTTCATCAAAATTGCGTTGAGGCGAGATTCGAGGTGAGGCTCATATTGCGCAATTATAAACAATGGATATCCTTGACATTCAAAGACTAAGGCGATGCTTTGAGAAGGCAGTGACAATAAATAATTTCATTCATTCATGACCACAATTGCTTGACTAAATGATGAGATGAATAACTAGTTAAGTCTGACAAGAATCATGTTGATACTACCTTCTTGACATCATAATGTTTTTATTTGCAACTAATGGATTTTGAATGAAATGTTTTTACATAATGATTTCATGTTGGATCCTTATTCAAAGGAACTTAAAGCAAACCAAGCACAACAATCTATTTGGAATATTGTGGTACATGTACTAAAAGTAGGCAACCCTTTGTTGAAGGTCCTTAGATTGGTTGATGGAGAAAAAAATCCTCTAATGGTTGTATGAAGTAATGGATTTGGCAAAAAAAAACAAGTGATATTTTAACAATAATGCTAAGTACGAGCAAATTTATTAAATTATTAATAAAGTTGGGAAGTGCAACTCCAATGACTTTTGCATGCATCTACACATCTCTTAAATCCCAAATACTTTTAGGGTAACCTTGATGTTGAAAAGATAAAGAAATATATAATGGATTATTATCATAGAATATTGTTATACAAGCTATTGGTGTTTATGCATTGAAAAATTAGGTAATAATATCGATAAAGAAGATACAATTTGCAATTAGTTGAGTGGATATATTAAGGGTGAAGGACTTTTTTATATTCCTCTAACCCTAAGACAAAGGACCACTCAAGCATCCAAAAAGTATAATTTTAGATAAAAAAATATGGTTAGTATTAAATAATATTTTGACACTTAAATAATAAAGGTTAAATCATTCTAGCTAATTGGATGTTAGCATGTGGTCAAGGTGCTCTACATTTAAAAAGTTTTGGGATTAAGGTGTTAAGCCTAACTCACAGTTCATTTGGACCTAAACACAATTGAAATATAATTAGCATGAAAGAAAAAAAAATAAAATTGTGTATTGATTTTTATCATGAAACTTTATAATTTAGTAATTTTAATAATTTTTAACTAACTTTATAGCAGAAGAAGCAGGATAGATCATAGTAGTCTCAAAGATTTAATTTATGTAAAATAAAATAGGGCCTTAATTCATAGATACAAACATCATAAAATTAGTGACCATATTTCTTTAAAAGATATAAATGACACTAATGAGTCAGATAAAGATAATGACTTGGTTATGGGTGATAAAGATTTAACATAAAATATTGTTACAAAATCCATTGGTGTTTATGGAAAAAGTTAATAATATTTGAGAGCTATCAACAAACAAAAGAAAAGGAATCTTTATCTAAGCTTAGCATTATTGTAAGTTAACATGAAGATGATGAGTGTAATGAAGAAGATTATGATTTTGGATAAGATGATATTGACGAAGAAATAAAGCTTTTGACTTATGATGATGATGATAATTCTAAAGAAGACTAATTTAATTTCATACAAAAGAAATATTAAACTAACAAAACAATTGCAATATTTTGAATTTTATAAGGTTGAAGTGTTGAGCACTTAAACTTAAGCATCACTTTTATTGTTTTTATTATCATAATAGTTTATTTCTAAATTTAGTAATCTTTAATGTTTATCTACATTTTTATTCATAATTTTTTAATATTTTACGCCATGTTTAAAATAGTGCATAGCAAACTGTGCGCAATGCACTATGGTTCCATGGGGACCTTTGTGTTATGGCGTATCATTCACCATTGAAAATTATGCCTCTAACTAATAGGAAACCAAATAGATACTTGAAGCACATATAAAACATGTTATTTTGATCATTTGCATTTTGCACTTTGATTATGGGTGTGCTTGTTGTGCGCTATAATTTATAACACACTATTTTGTATTATTGACATGTATGATAGAATAGATGCAAAACACAGAATGCTGATGTTAGAACAAGAGATTACTAACAAATACAAAAAACATCAATTGCACATACCGTTTGCTTGCTTTGCAACTGGAAGATCCTCTTCGGACTCAGAATCTGAACAAAAAAATAAATTAATTAATGACAATCCCAAATAGATAAACTCCACAGACAATATAAGATTTTAAAATTAAAATATCTTACCAGAAAAACCATCTTCGGATGTGATGCAAATGATAATTGAGTAAAAGGAAAATATTGGATAAAAATTTAATGTTTCATGAAAAACCTGAGGCAATCCTAGTTAATAAATGTTAAAACAATAATGGACAAAAAGGATATTCATAGCCCTGATAAATGCTCCTATAACCAACAAAGAATACACTAGTATTCTTGGAACCATGTGATAACTCGAATTCCTTCTCAAAGACAAGGTCATACTGAATTTGAGCACACTTCTCTGTAGAAAGGGTTCCAAGAACTAGTTTTTGGTTGTTGACATTGACAAAAATTGGGACATTTTCACTTCCCTTTTCCTTCTTACTTTCCCCAAGAGAAGCCTGCATGATAATAGCAAAGAGATACTAAAACAACCGCTTAAAACTCCCATAAGTGAAGCAAAAGTCACATCAAGAGAAACCTGTGAAAGATGCAAAACTCTGTCAACCCCTGGCTCACATTTAACAGCTTGTCCAGGTTTAACTTCAATACCTGAAACCAAAACAATAAATCTGGACTAAGAAATAATCATGTCCAATAATTATGCCATAAGGCCTCAACCAATAAATAATTCAACAAGTTTCAGAAAGCAATCAGCACACTTAAGAATTCTTCCGCAATGTAACATACTACAAAAAATCCCATCAAAATCATATCAATCTCGCAACTATCAGATAATACCCAAAATAATCTTATGAGCAACTATGAATGAAAGATAAAGCCAAAAGAATTACAGCTAAAGCTTGAAAAAATAGAACAACGAGAAAATCATTAAAAGAACAACATTAATCTTTTTAAATCGACAAATGCGCTGTACTTATTCTCAGTAATTAAAACACAAAAACGTCGTTTATAAAACTTGTTTTGTGGCGAAACAACTGGTAGACAGGTGCAGAAATAAGGAAAACCTAGCCTGCCCAGATTAACAAAAGGAAACGGAAGCAATGAAGAGAATGAACACCGCAGAATTACCCCAGAACTCCATTAGAGCAGAGATTATTCGAGAGATGAATGAATGATGACAGAAATTGCAATTGAGACGAGAAAGCAGCGGTGGCGACGGCAACTACGAGCGCGAAGCCGATAAAGGTGAAAGAGGTTTAGGGTTTCGGAGGTTTGAGGGCCTTTTAAAGGAGAAGCAGCGTAAGACAACTATCACGGTATTATCACTGGCGATCGGCAAGATCTACCGTCCGTTTACCGTCTACTATTGGTCACCGCTCGGAAATCTGACTCTAATCCTATAAGAAAATTTTGAGTTTGGGTTCGGGTTGGCCCGAAAATTTGATTTTGACCCGGCATCCAGCCAGGCTTCCCAACGAAGAAGCGCACAGAAGGGAGAAAGTTTCCTTCATATCGAGCGAACTCCCATCATTGCTTCCGACTATTTTTGTAACTTCCAATTCTGATTGGATGGGAACGTTGTCGAATGAGAGAATTATGTGGGTCAAGTTCGGGTTGAGCAAAACCCGAAGCGGGTCATGTTTGGGTCTAGAAAATCGACCTGTTTTAAAAAAACGGATCGAGTTTGGGTTGACTTGAATAGTGCTGAGTTAGTTCCAGATTGAACCCGAACCCAACCCGTGACCCGATTTTGATAACCCTACTTTACATCATCATTTTTTTGTGATTTTAAGAAATTTTTTATTAAAAAATAATTTTATAAAATAATAAAAAAATCATCTCAAAAGACTTCGTTTAGTGGTGAGATTGATTAATTAATTAATTAATTAATTCAAATTTAGGAATTTGAAACTAAGGAGCCTAGTCATTTATTAAGAAAAAGAAAATATTATCCTTATTTAAATCATTATTATAATAATATAATAATAATATAATACAAAATAAATAATTAATGAGAAACAAAAAAATATTTTAAAAATGTGAATTTTAAATATTTTTATTAATTTTATACTAAATTATTTAATTATAATATATTTTAAATAAATTTTATATTAATAAATTTTAAATGAGCTTGGGATGAGTCCATGAGTCGAATGGTAGTATGAGACTAGTTCAAATTTGACTCATTAGCTCATTGAGCCACACATAATTATTTATTAAGTTGAGCCCAATTAGGCACACGAGTTGGCTCAGTTATATCTCGAGTCTCATTTGGTTTCCCTTGATAAATAATATATAAAGTTATAAATTGATTGAACAAAATAAATTTAAATTATAATTGGAGATAATTATTTACTAATAGTTGTTTTAATTTTTGTAATTTTTTTAATGAAAAAATTTCTTTCAAGATATTCGACTTAAATTTTGGCTATTATGAGCCTTAAATTCTTGGATGTACTTTAACATTAATGCAATATATAAGTAATTAAAATTATATAAAACTTCAAGTATATCTAAGGGCTTTGATCCCCAATCTTTGACTATTTTATTTAAAATATAATGATAGTTTTCTTCTTTTAAAACTCATAATCATTTTAGTGAATGTGCAGGATGCACACATAGAAATCAATGTGAGGAAGTTGTGTGTGACATGTGCACATGCGGATCAAGATGATTCAGTCATGTATGGTGAAAATGCGCATAGATGAATGTAACAAAATAGTGCATGACGAGTGAACATACAGGTCGAGATAAGGAAAAGCGTGGTTGTCAATAAAGCATGCATGTTAGAATTATTGAAGAGGGAGTTTGATGGTGACGAAAGTTAGGTTACAAGTTATTGGCATGATTAGTTTGGGTATATTGGGACATCAACAACTAGTGGAGGATGGAGACTGGATAACAAGGAGGAAATCAATGTCGACATTTTCAGGTAGGGCACTAAAACATGAAGCAAGGTGTGCAAGCCTACTAATGATGGAGGCCTATGTGACCACAAAAGTGTGTGCTTTATAGAGTATTTATCAGTGTGTAGAGACTTGGAGAGTGATAAGCGCATGCACAAGCGTGTGTGTGGAATGAGGGTCGACAAATGCATAAGCAAGGATAGTCGTAGGCTTAAGCTACTCTGGCGTTTAATGGCAAAACTATTGTTATGCACGCATGTGGGTGTATACTAATCACTAGCATGCTAGGGTACATGGATGTATATTTTTTGCGCGCACTTATG
Source organism: Dendrobium huoshanense (assembly GCA_016618105.1). NCBI lineage: Eukaryota > Viridiplantae > Streptophyta > Magnoliopsida > Asparagales > Orchidaceae > Dendrobium > Dendrobium huoshanense. The sequence goes on from CM028342.1 coordinate 16,417,810, forward strand.
TGTGCTTTGGAATTCGCACATATAATTTTAACTTCATACTCACACTATTATATATATTGAAAGCTATCAAATTTTTCCTTGCGAAGCAAACAAAAGAACTATGATATTGTGCTCTTTGAATGAATGGAAGATCATTAGTTATTTATTTTGAATGGAGGGCTCAAATTTTAGAGATAAATAAGGTGTTAATTTCAGGGAGAGGAAAGCATGAACTTACTATAAAGAAATGTAAAGGAGGTGGATTTGTGTACAATCTAGATTCATTTAACCTTTGAGTTTTAAGAAAACATTCAAATGTATTTAATTATTAACTAAAATGAGTATAAATCTAACTAAAAACATCGAAGAAGCTATCCCAAGTAAAACCTTAATTAATAAAATCATTGAAAATTATTATCAACATCTCCAAATAAAAATCAACCAACATCAAATAATCAAATTTATACAATTTAGAGATTTAAAATACATTATTATCTATAAAAATCATTGAAATTATAATAGGCACATTAATATGATAAACAAATGAAAATATATACATAAATATTTCTATTGCTTTTAATATTGACTTTATCCGCTGTCAAATTCAAAGATGTAGGTCAGTCAAGTCAACTTCCAAATGAGCTCGAGCTCGGGAGTTGAGCTTTAGTGGATATTAAAGTTGAAAATGAACAAAATGTCTATATATTAATATATGTAAAGCTCATTGGTTCGATTATAACTCAATCATTATCCATTAATTATCTAATCAAACAAACTTAAATACTTAATTAATAGGTTATGAAATGAGTAATCTTAAAAAAATTTGCTACTCTACTCAATTATGATCATTAACAATATCATTTAAAATTCGTGAATAAATTCAATTAAAACTCAAAATACACTCAATTTTCTAATTAATATTTAATTATCATAATCATTGATTAATTAGTGCTTTATAAACTAATTTTCACCAACTTAAAGTTTTATATAGATATATTCATATAGTTTGCATGCAGATATTAGTATTGTTTAAATTGTAATGCCTAGCTCAAAATACACTTTTTTAAGTTAGAACATGTAAAGCTCGATAATTACAAAATGAATGACTTTCGAGCCAAACTCGATCAATATTACTAAAGCTTGAATTAAGCTCTTAAGTCGAGTTGAAACAAAATTTTGATGAATATGTTTGACTTTGAAGAGCTTTGAGCTGAGTCATTTGCAATCTTATAAACTATTGATCAGATGAGTCGAGTTCGAGCTTAATGGATGAGCTTAACTTTGAGACTAAGCTGAGTTTGCAGAATTTGTGGGAAGATTTCGATGGACGGATCATTAGAATCTAACTTTTTTTCAAGCGCACTATGCTCGACACAGTAAGACACATCTACATTTCTAAATGAGCTACTCATTTAAAGCTTGATAGTCACACTAATCCGAGTTTGAACCAAACTCAAAGCAAGCTCGAATGAATACGAATTTTAATGAACAAAGCTCGAACACTTTCACAAACGCTTGAATCAAATTTGAGTCGAGCTCTAACAGGATTTAGTAAATGAGATTGAGTTCAAACAACATTCAGCTCATCTCGACTTGGCTCGGTACATTTGCATCCCTCCATCGTCATAATCAGACAAGTCAAGTTTGAGCTCAAATTCCAGTCTACCATGAGATAGGTGACCTGAATTTAAATTAGCCATGACTCAAGCCCAACTTGACTTATGCTTCGTTTGGGATGACTTTCTTATTGCTTCTCATTTGCGATGAAGCAGTAAGAAAGTCATCCCAAACGAAGCCTTATTCACACTCCTAGTCAAACTTACATTCATATTATCAGAATTTATTTCAAAACATTCTCATGTAATTTATATCAAGATAGCAAAGACAAAACATTCAAAATTAATATAAATGTACAAAACACAAATAAAAATCAATCATAGATCAATTATATCATAACAAAGTATTTACATACCATCAAAATTTGAAGGTTTATATCATAGCTTCCAATATTCTATCTGATCATCTGACATGTTCTATCCATGTCTAACAAATGTTGCAGAAAATATATAGAAACTCCATAACATCATACCAGGAAACCTTTGCAAATGCTAATTAAGTAAAACATCTTCCCCTTAATAAGGGGGATAGTAATTTACTGAATGAACAAGCATATTACAATTATTAGTTCAAGCAAAAATGGAGATGCCAAAAAAAAAAATGACCATTTTGCACAAAACTTAAATACTTTACAGGAGCAGATAAATGAATAGCATAGATTCATAAAGGTACTCTATTGTGGTTTTTCCTCTTCCTTCTAATTCTACTTACACTTGCAATCACCAGATGACATAATTATACAACATTCAGATTCACAATGCAAGACATGGAGAATAAGGCTTCATTTGGACGACTTTCTTTTTGCTTTTCAGAGCAGCTTTTTAACATAATTTTTTTTTTATTTTTTAACTAAAAAACTGCTTTATGAAGTAGTAAGAAAGCCGTCCCAAACGAAGCCTAAATTTTGTAATTGTAGCTTACCTGAGAAAGGCAAAGGTGTCTCCTTCAACGAAAAATGTAGAAGCAGCAGTAGAGCTTTGGCATCCCCTGAGACTCAAAGGAGCTGTTAAATAAGCTAAAAGCTTATTCTCCCTGACTGGTGTTAATTAAGCTAGTTTATTCTCCCTGACTGATCAATTAGGGTGCCTACTTGGTCACCGCAAAGGGCTCTCGAAATATTGCTGGGCTCCATAAGATTAAAGAGAACAACTGCAAAAGGACAAAAAATACAATAAGATCATCTATCACATGTTTCCAATCCATCTAATATATTGCAGAATGGATAAGTTAATGTTAGGGATATTTTTTATAAGATTTAAAGATTAGGATTTTATAACAGTATATATAAATATTTCACTTTTAGATATGTAATTAAGTAAAATTTCAGTGGTATGCAAGTAAACCACAAAATTATTATCTATTTACATATTTAAAATCTAAACATTTTATATTGGTATGCATAATTCTCTAGAAATCACATCAAAATATATGCATTAAAAAGATATATTTTAGGCGTTGTTTGATTTGCTGAAAAATGAGTGCAGAGTATTCTAAATGGAGGGAAAATCAAATTTGAATGTTTGGTTTGCTAAAAAAGAAACACAACATAAAATTCTAATGAACTTCTTTTTCATTGCCTAGTTCATTTTTTGATGTATTGTACATTTACCCAGTTTAAACGATCAAGTCATTAATAAGAGTACACGTTTTAGATTAATTTGGTCTATTGTTCAGTGTGATGGTGAAATAGATAGGGATATTATTAGTATAATTCAAGTTGGATGGATGAAGTGGAGGAATGCATCGGGCTTGTTGTGTGATGGAAAAGTACAACTCAAGGAAAAATTCTATAAGATGGTAGTTAGACCTGCAATGCTTTATGGTACAGAATGTTGGTCATTAAAAGAGAAGCATAATATTAAGTTAAGTGTTGCAGAGATGAGGATACTCAAGTGGATGATTGGCTTTACTCTTAGAGATAGGATACGAAATGAGCATATACGTGAAAAGGTTGGAGTAGCTCCAATGACAAATAAGATTAGGAGTCGCCTTAGATGGTTTGGTCACATAAAACAACGGCCTTCCGATGACCCGGTTAAGAGAGTAGATGTATTAGATTTAACCTATGTTAATAAAGGTAGAGATATACCTAAAAGAACTTGGTTAGAAAATATTAGAATTACATTTCTTTATTAAATCTAAATGAGAATTTCTCTTAATCGGACACAATAGAGAAAAAAAAGGATTCATGTAGCCGATTCCACATAGTGGAAGAAAGGCTTGACGTCGTTTTTGTTGTTGTGTACATTCACCTAGTTTTGACTTCTTTTTTCACCGTAAGCTAACTGTGTTGTCGTTGGCTGCCGCCCATCATCAGTCGCCCCCATCTGTCATAATTACTTAACTTTACATTGCATTTATTTTACTTCAAACCAAAGAAAAATAAATAATCTCCTGTATTTTTTTACCCTCATTCAAATATTTTTAAACATTTCAAATACACTATATTCTCTTTATTATGCATTTATTTTTTTAGCAAACCAAACAACCTCTTAATTTAGTGATTTATGCTATTGGTATTTTTTTGTTCTTTACAGATTACGGTGTAATATTAGTAAATATAAAGATTTAAATATTAGACGCGTAAACAAATGAGAAATAACTGGTATGCATGTGAATTCCCCCCATTCAAAAAAATAAATTCTCAAAGCTGATGGAAGGAAACCAGGAATGTTGTTTTCTTCACAGAAAGTAACTGCAGTCATGTCCATCGCAGTAAAACCTCTGGACACCAATTCTCTGAAAGAGAGATGCTCAAATGCAGAGCTGTTATTTCGGGAATGGCAGTCATAAACACCATCTGTAGTAGTTCCTTTCAACACAGCCTCTGCATTAACTGCAAAATACACAATATTTGGTAAGTAGATTGTGGACAAAGAATACATAAAAAAGTTATGGGAATCCTGCTATGTACAAGATATGGCAACCCACTCTCTGAGGCTCTCAGGGCAGTAGCTGTGTCAGTAGTGAAGAGTGGATTTCCAGTTCCAACGCCAATTCCGCCAAATATAACAATTCTTCCTTTTTCAAGATGGCGGATAGCTCGTCGTCTAATGTATGGTTCGGCAACCTCTTGCATCATGAACGCAGTTTGTACTCGAGTTTCAACGCCAATCTTCTCAAATGACGCCTGGAGCAATAGAGCATTCATGACTGAAGCCATCATTCTGTTAAATTATCAACTATTGAAAGTATTAGCTCAAGTACTTACAGTACATAGACAAATACTCTATATCGGTGATCATACATGTAAAATAAGAAAATAAGGTAGAATGAATGTCTTTCTCTGTAAACTAAGAATATGCGACCTGTAATCATTTACCATAGTGAACTTGCACAAATAATTTAGAGTCAATTTTATAGGTGGTTCAGCACACATGACCAAGGATAACAGTCAATGTATAGATTAAAAGATAGGAGTTGACATTAATGTTTGCAAAACACACCAAGGACAATTGTCATTTCAGGCGTCGTTTGTTTGGCCGTAATTTCTCCGTCTCCGGTTTGAATCGGCGAAAAATTACTGTTTTTTTGTTTGTTAAGATGGCTTTTCCAAAATACCTTCTTCCGAACCTCCGTATTTCTGCCAATCTGAGAAGAAAAAAACTCTGTTTCCTGTTCCGGTACTTCCATTTAAAAATGAAAAAATGAAGCCGAAAAACCAAACGAGGCCTCAATCTTGCTTTATGAATGAGGCAAAAAGATGGTGCCAAACCAAAAATTAAAGTGTTAAATTTTCGACGTAATAAGACATAATCATTGTCATCACCACCATTAATCTCATAATTACTGCATGATGCCAAATTTTATAATCTCATAAATTCACTCAGCTTCATTTATACATGGATGAACATAATTCATTTAGCTATGATTTCGAAATACATTGACATCTTAATTAGCATAAGTGCTTTAAAAGAAATTTTTGTTGCTATTTTCAGTTGCCCCTCATATTGTGGAGTAAAATTGCTCTAAGGCATCTGGGGAATGCAATTGGCAAGCGCGTTGTACGCCACAGCTCTGAGAGTCTCACCAGGCACGTGTGGCACATCTTTTATGACTGGTTGGCGAATTGTACACCCTATGAAATAAGGTAATATTAAATACTTTAATTTATTAAATAATTAAATTTTATAATATTATAAATAGCATTTCTATCTATTTGATGAAAATCTTAAATGAAAAGATTATTTAACTGAATATTGGCTCAAACAATTAGCCTCTTTCATGTTCTTTAAGTCAAAAGCTCAAAAGCATCTGGCATATGTTCATCTCCTTTGATATGCATCACTGACGCTACAAAAGACATCCTCTAAGTCGTAACTCATCACAGCATGTCTTCCTTGTTTGCATGATGTAATTTGTAAACCTGACTCAGAACCTGATACTCATCACAGCTTGTCTTCATTGTTTGCATGATGTGATTTGTAAACCTGACTCGAACCTGATTCAAAAAATTTAGATTTGAGTTGACTTGTTTAAAAAAACGGGTCGGGTTGGGTGTTCCAACCTATTGGTTAAATAGGTTGGGTTTAGGCTAACTCACGAACCTGCATTTGACTGGAAAATGACCGTTTAATATTTTCTTCCTTAAATTTTTTTACTTACGAGTATAATTACTATAATATTCATATTTTTTTTATCAAATATCTTAAATTTTATAATTAATAAGTTATTAAAAAAAATTTAGCCAAAATGAGTTAATGAGTCGTGTGGGTTCGGATTATTCGGATAGCTAGTGGGTCATATTTGAGTTGGTTTTTTTGATCCATTAATTAAATGAGTCGGGTTCGGGTTTACTAGATTTGGGTTAAAACTAAACTCGACCCGTCAACCCGTTTTGACACCCCAAATGTACATCTTCAATCTCTATTCATCTCTCTACGCATGAAGCTTTGTCCTTTCAAAGACATTGCTGGGTTTAACATTCATTGCTGGAAGCCACCACCATCACCAAAACAACAACATCAAGCCTTTATCCCACTACATGTGGTCAGCTACATGAATCTTTTTTCTCCATTGTGTCATGTTTAGAGTCAAATTCTCATTCAAATCTTATAAAAAAAATATATATTTTCTAATATTTTCTAACCAAGTAATTTTAAGTTTGCATCTACCTTTCTTAGCATAAGTCAAATCTAATACATATACTCTCTTAATCAGGTCATCAAAAGAATGTTTTATATGTCTAAACTATCTAAGACGACTATCTCTAATCTTATATGCCATTGGAGCTACTCCAACCTTTTCACGTATAAACTCATTTAGCTTTCTGTCTTTAAGGCTGAAGCTAATCATCCACCTAAGCATCCTCATCTCTACAACACTTAATTTTATGCTTCTCTTTTAATGACAAACATTCTACTGCGCCATAAAGCATTGTAGGCCTCACCACCATCTTATAGAAATTTCTCTTAAGTTTAGGCATTATTTTTTTGTTACAACAGGCTCGATGCTATCCTCTACTTCAACCATCCAACTTGAATTCTACTAATAATATCCCCATCTATTACATCATCATTTTGAACAATAGACCCGAGATATCGAAAAATGTACTCTTATTAATGCTTTTTTATATTTTCTTTATATGGTCTCTATGCAACTTGTCAAACCCGTGGTTTAGACTTCAGAGTTGAGACAGATAAATTTAGAAAAGCTATGGGAAGAGAATCCAAGAAAAATGTTAAAGAGAGGATCTTCAAGAGGGAATTTTAAATATTGGGATCTTTAGGAAATAGTTTGTTATTTTTCTCATATTTGATATGTTTCAATCATATTTTTCTATTCATAGAATGTTAAAAATATATAATTCAACAAGCTTATGCCTCACCTCGTGCTGGGTAAAATGCCTCACACTCCGCCTTTTAAATCATTAATTAGCACTGTCGGTTACCTAAATGTCTGAATAGGTTTACTAGGCATCTAAAAAATAAGGAAATGTGTAAGCTGTTATGGCGTCACTTTGCCTTACTCTAGCACCAAAGTGAGCACCCGACTCAACTTTCACAACATTGAATGAGAATGTGATCAACTGATAAGCATCTACTGCAGCAACATTCAATACCAACTGAAACAAGACCATTAAGATGCAGGCCAACTCCAATAATGATAGTCTAACCTTCATTCCATAACCAAGATATGTATTGCTAAACAGAAGATGCATTAGTTTAATAAGATCTGAAACTCCAAGTCATAAAATATTTGCTGAATTAATTAAGTCCACCAAACTCCAGCAACGTTAACTATATCCGTGTATGTAACCCACTTGATGTTGATATAAATCTCTTTTTATGCTTTTGTTCTTCCTTCACTTAAATTGTCTTGGAATGGGTTTCCTTTCTCAAATTTAGCCTTGGGATCTAAGGGAATTGAAGATTGAATGAATTTGAGAGAGAGAATGCTCTAGGCTCTCAGTTCATAAGAGACAGAAATAGGAGAGGAAGTTTGTAAAGCTCTGTAGGAGAGAAAGAAAAGCGGCCTCGGATCCATGCCTTTGCCAATAGGAAGAGAAACACATCTTTGGTTTTTTTTTATTAGAAAGAGATCAAGAGGCCGAGATGATAGAGGAGACCCACTAATTTAGAGGAGAGAGAGTCAATCAAGAGAATAGTTTAATTCACTTCATATTAATAAAAAATAACATCCTTCAATTCATATTTATGTAAGTAGGGCAGGCTTTAGCATTTAAATTTAGAAATAATTACATCACCTTATCCAAATTAAAATCTAATACTATCATTTAATTAAAATTTAAATTTAAGATTATCCAAAAGGATCATTTTTTATATAATTTAAATAAAAGTAAACATAATAAAATAAAGACATTTAGATTCATGAAACAATCTAGTTTTGGATTCAGTTTAGACTTGGGTGTAGTCATGACTTAAAAGTCTAGATAGAAAAATTATTTTGTGCAAACACCGGACAACGTCCGGAGACTGACCAGAACGCGCCACGACATTTTTTTGCTCGGTACCAGTGCTCGGTACTACTGTGTAGCGGGTGACATGACACGTTCTGATTGGTCTCCGGACCGTCCAGTGCCCGCACAAAATAATTTCTCCTAGCTTTGAGTCAATGTACTACATCATCCCTCCACTACCACCCCAAAGTACACCAATACACAAGTAATGCATAAAAAAGAAGGTATTTATAGCATTCAATACTTCTGTTACGGAATAAAAATATCCTTCAACCATTCCTAGGTCTCCATTGATGCTTTCCAACAAGACTACGACCACGGAGTGATGGATATTAACCAGCCTTCTATGGTAAAAAAAAATTCAACTCGGTAAACCTTTACTAATAAACAATCTTTACATTAACGGCTTTACCTTTACAGATTGGTGATCAAGGATAGCTGGGTTAATGTTGATGTTTTATAACTCCGCTATTAATAAACCCATTGCAAGAGAGGATGAAAATACCATACATGAAATCAAGTGTTAATTGAACTGTAAAGACATCAGCAATAGTTAAAATGATTGAATGTTGAGCAACTAAACTTCAATTAAAATATAAATCCAAATGTAAAGTTAAAGCTAATGCAATATCTAATTGTGCATATTATCCATTAAATATTAAGTAATTATACACTATTTTATATTCTAATATAATTAAATTTAAATTAAATTTAAAATAATGGCATACATGATAAGATAGCTAATTATTAAATAAGAAAATAAAAATTAATATTTAAAATTAATCTCATATTTTATGTGTAGTTAGCAATTAAATAAAATAGTGGAATATTAAATAATTATAAATCAATTTAAGTATCAATTTAATTATATATGAATCTAAATTAAAATAATGACACACATGATGTCATAATTAAATATTAATTAAGAAAATGTAACTTCCATAATCAATTATGTCATTTCTCCCTGACTAGAAAAGCTAGCCGCTTCATAATGTTGCCACACAAGATAAGTATGCCGCCCACTTGCTAGCAGGGCAAATCAAAGTTCACTTCTGGCCAACCGTCCATCTAGTCAAGTGCCAAAAATATAGTGGATCAAGCAACATACACTGTTGGTTTGCTTCTTGCCCAGGAGGAAAGAAAGCAGTGTGACAAGATGTGATGATCATAGGATACACAATGTTACCTCCCAGAGCCTAGGGGTGTCAATTCGGGTCAACGGGTCGGGTTCGGGTCAAACCCGGAACTGACCCGACCCTATTCAGGTTAACCCGAACCCGACCCGTTTATAAAAAAAGGTCAGGTTTCTGGACCCGAACCCGAACCGATTCGGGTCCGGGTCAACCCGACACGAATGACCCGAAGTTGACCTAAAATTGCTAGTTTTCGGGTAAAAAATTAGGTCAATCTTTGATTTCCGGGTAAAAAACGGGTCAATCTCGGATTTTCGGGTCAAATAGGAGTTTTCGTGTCAATTTCGGGTTGCTGGGTCAACCCGAACCCGACCCGTTTCGGGCCCAGGTTGATCCTAACCCAGATTTTTCCGGGTCGGGTTCGGGTCGTGTTTCGGGTCGTGACAAAAAATTGACACCCCTACCAGAGCCATGCACACTATCATGGAGACAGGGGTTGTCAATATTTGACAAGACCCAAAAACCCGACTTGAACCCGACCCGAAAATTTTGGGTTAGGATCATCCCGAACTAGAAAAGGGTCGAGTTTGGGTTCAACAATTCGACCCGTTTCAAAAATTGAGTCAGGTTTGGGTTGACCCTTTGACCCAAAATTGACCCGAAAACCCATTTTTGATTCGACAACCCGAGATTGATCCATTTCAACCCGAAAAGCGGAGATTGCCCCGTTTTTGGACCCGAAAACTAGCAGTTTTTGGTCGACCCCAGGTCATTTGGGTCATGTCGGGTTGACCCGGACCCGAAGCGGGTCGGGTTAGGGTCCGAAAAACCGACTCGTTTGCAAAAATAGGTTGGGTTCGAGTTGACCTGAATAGTGCTGGGTCAGTTTTGGGTTCGACCCGAACCCGACCTGTGACCCGAAATTGACACCCCTACATGGAGTTGCAATTCATGCACATATAATAATATAGTTAATAGTTCCTTCAGCTGAATTACAAGCCTTTTTTGCTTTATCAACCAACATTATGAAATGGTAAACTCATTGAATTTGCTTCCGTGCATTTATATGAGCATCAGATCTCAAAAGCTATTTATGCTCTTGCAACACTTGCTACAACTTAGACAATCAAGCTCTTTTTAATGCCCTCTAGTTCACTTGCATGACAGAATAAAATATCATTATAAAGCAAACTAAAATGGAAGTAACCACTTTCGGGCAACTTGCTTCAGCTAAAACTAAACACCCAACATCTTTCACATATCTTGTCAAATGATTAAGAGGTATGGTTCCTGTAAAACCATGAATAAATTCATTTTGCTAGTTTCGAATCTACTGACAGTTCCACTCATTTACATGGGTACCTAGATGGTTACTTGTGTAGAATAAAACTTGAAACTAAATGCACAAACCTAGAAGTTAAGTAGATATAGTAATAGTTGTATGTGCTCCATGTCACATGCATGTCGAGGAAAGAAGGGTATTACACCAGTATCGCTGTTAGATACTACCTTCACAGGTTCTCAAGCAGAACTACTAGTACGTTTCCGTACCTAATTAATGTGCAGCAAGGCAATGTCTTAAAGACAACTTACTAGATTGAGTACCTTCTAAGGTACTCCGCCATTCTGTGTATCTGCCATTCAGTGCGCGATTTTACCCAACCCAGACCCTAAAAAGAATTCCGATAACTTCAATAAAGTTCTTTGTGCGAATCCATATGAAAAATGCCCAATGATATTGAAAAATAATCACAATACTATTTCCTCACATGTTTCATGAATTCTCATTTGCTGGAAATTAAGTGATGGGATACAGTTCAAAGCAAAAACCTTTATCAAATGAGCAATCAATCATATTTTGTGTCTGAATGAGTGAATGACAAACTAATTATTAATTCAGGGAAAGAACTACAGAATACTAGTTAAAGCATATAAAATAAGATCCAAAAAGTACCATCTATATAGAAGACCATACCCGATTTGGTATGTAGTAGCTCTATCTGTGCCAGTAGTAGCCACCCAAGAATTACCACAGAAAAAATTCCGACCACCAACAACAATTGCCACCTATTAATAAATCACAAAGAACAAACATTTATAATCTAAAATATTCTTATTGGATTGTTTTGTATACAGAATTTAAATAAAATATACCTCAACACCAACACGGCTTGCCAAAGCAACCTCCCTAGCAATCAGCATCAGAACCTAACAAAGAATAGTGATTAATTTCAATTACAGAAGCCATGTCATCATTCTCTGACAAATTTTGGCTAGACTAAGGTTTCGTTTGGGACTGTTTTCTTCCTGCTTATTAAAGTGTTTTTTGTAAATTTTTGTCCTAGAAAGCCACTTTAAGAAGCAGTAAGAAAGTCGTACCAAACGAATACTAAAACACAAATACAAAATTGAACAACAAGCCAAAACAGTATGGATGGGAGCTCACCTTTGGATCAACATTCTGTGGACCAGTCCCAGCTAAAGCAGAGCCACTAATTTTCAAGACGGTTCTCTTCCATCTAGGATTAGATAGTGATTTCAATTTAAAGCTACCTGTTAAACTAGCCGAAACAGGTGAAGTCACAGGATATCTGCACATGCAATTAACCCGAATTGAGATTAAAATAACATGCTAACCCATAACGACAATGCAAATTGCCAAAATAAGGCAGAAAAAATATCTTATTAAGGTAAATCTATTTATATTCATCAACAATTAAGTTCTAACTTCAGGGTTGTCTATAATAATATCCTTACGATCAAATAACCATGACACTCTTTCAAACACTTTCATTAGAGAGTTGAGACTAACAGTAATAAAATTCAAAACATAAATGAACTAATATATATATATATATATATATACTCCTTTTTGTGTCCTTGATTCGAATTTGGAGAGAACAGAATGAAGAAAGTTTTGCCATGGCTATGCACGATATTAATAGATGCTACCTATGATGGTTCCCAGGGAACCATTGTCACGCCTGCTATTACAAGAGTAATGATAATTGGGAAGTAAATCCCTCTTTGATGTCAAAATCCAGACTAGCAGATCTCATCTTAGATTTCTAGAAGTGTTATCATCTCATTGGATCTCATGTTCCATCGTTGGATCTCATGTGACTTGTAGCTGGTGATGCTTCTACCTTTTCTAGCAAGATCTTACCGTGCACGCGGGAGGCGTCCTTTGGACATTTTTGGAGATTTTAATCTATCTTGAGGGTGTTCCAAATGGCTTCTTCCAATTCTATCTTATTTGGCTTTCAGGGTTAGCTTCTTGATCTTTATTTCAATTTGAGTATAGCTTCCTCCAAACTAATTGGAGAGATTATTGGGCTTTTGGAATTGATCACGTTATCACTACAAGGTGTTTCCTAAACATTAGGTCAATTATGTTGTGCACAATTTGGAAAAAATGAACTATCAGGGTACTCCAAACCTAGAGAGATTCTTTATCCTGTCTTACGTGATTGGAATCCATTTTCTCATGCTTATGCAACTTAATTGACTCAGTTGACTATAAGGCTTAAATATTTCCTCAAATAGAGATTAATTTGTTGTACGTTAATTTACCCATATTTTGAACCCAATTTTATTTGACGAGAGCAAATGATTTAAAACAAAGTAGGTGAAATCTCAATTAATGAATTTGCATGAACATGTCTTTTCCAAAACTTTCGTGTTTGCCAATGGTCATCGATTTGAAGTGAAGAATTCATTATAGGCCAAATAGACGTTTCATGATCTCTCATAAATGTGATAAGAGTATTCCTTCACAGGGATATGCATGGCATACCTCCCATGGATAGCTCAGTGATGCCTGATTTCACTATTAGCCTCTTTAGGTATTAGTGTTGGTTAATGCTCATCCTAATTATGGACATATGCACAAGTGATGTAGCTCTTATGGCCAATAAATGATGCTTTGGGCATCCAAATCAAGATCTTCTTATTCTTGATTTTTTTTTTTTTGCTAGACTCTAGTCTCTATCTTCTTTTGACAAATGGGTCACGCGATTCTCTCCTTTTCCTTGTTGAATCTCCAAACGCTGCTATTTACTTCCATGAATATGCTCCTTTCTTTAGGTAAGGCAATGTGCACTTGGTGGGCAATGCACCTATGGTCCTACAGCGGCTTTAAAAATTGATGCTATCAAAAATTTCTGTACTTTTTATTTTATTTGAACAATAGTATATTTTGTTTTCTTTTCTTTTTTAACTATCCAATGATGGGAAAGCATCCAATGATCATGGTAGGCAGTGCATATGGCTTGGTAGACCTTTGGTTTGCTGGCTCAATTGGTCCCTGGCTGCTGGTGGTTCACGGGTTGGCTGTTTTGGAGCATTCGGTTTTGAGCTTGTTCTCTAAGTTGCTTGAGCTGAAGTTTAGTAGCTCTTTAATTCTCAAAAGGTACCTCATTATGAAGCTTACTTTTGGAGTGGCCTTGTCCCTTCCCCTTCCCCTTTCTTCTTGTCTCTTAGGAATACGTGGATTGTATTAATTAGGGGTTGAATTTTATGCTTTGAATTCATTGGGAAGTTAATAATTTTTGTGCTTTACCTCTTGGGATCTCACGGCTAGCTCCTTATTCTGTGACCGTCCCTAGTTTCCCGTGGCCGTGGCTCTCGGTCCGTGCGATTCCCTTGTCTCCCGTGGCTGTCTCCTTGGTTCCTGGTTTGGGTGTTTATCCGTGAGCTTTGGGGGAAGATTTCTATGCTTATTATGCTTTGGTTCTAATGGAAATTAAAGACATGTGGGTCTTGGCATTCCTCTCTCTTGCCTATAAATATGAGAAGATGTTGTGAAGAAAAGGGAGTTGATATTTGTGAGCATAGTTTGCTATTAACCTGCGGGTTTATTCGGAAATCCTGCGGGCTCTTTCCACCATTTCTTCTCTGGCTTCTAATCTCTTCGTCTCTCCGCAAGTGCCACTCCATTTGTATCCTTCTTCTCAACAGTGAAGCAACTTTAGAGTGTCGTGTCTTTGTTGATTTGGAAGCATTTGGAACAGTCTTGCAGTGCTGGACCATCGGTTTGCTAGTCTTATGCACTTCTTTTATTTAATCTACTATTCGATGCATGTGAGGAACCTGCTCTGACGGTTGTCTGAGGATAGCGTCTTTTTATTTTCCTTTATTTCTAATATTTCTTGTTGTGTTTGTCAAGTCTTAGCTGTCTGTTTCTATTTTAATAAAGTTTGTTTTAAGTTCTATCCATTGTGTCTGTTTCTTCTTGTGTGTCTACATCAAAAATCCTTTTTTTTATATCTATTCTTCAATATAAACCAAGGACTTAGTTCATTTAAAATCTTTGAAGATCTAAAAGTTGAAAGTTATTCAAATAATTATTTATTGTTCAATGTAGATAATCTGGCAATTAATTTAGCAAGATTTGTTCTTCCCAATTTTATTAGCTTTAAAAAAAGAAGCTTTCTAAAGCCATTGGAAGAGAGTGACTAGTGGCGAGAAAAACACCTTTAAAGGAGAAGGGGAAACCCTTTTTCTTCATGTGTTATACCAGGGGTACAATTGAGTCAAGCTGACTCCTAAGTCGAATCAGACTTAACTAGATAAATGACTTATGAGCTAACAAGTCAAGCTTAAACTAATCCCTACTTGACTCGTCAGCACATAAGCTAGTTCATTAAATAAAAAATAAACATAAAATACACTTAAAATATATAAATTTTTTATAAGTTTAGTATAACGTTGATAAAAATATTTAAATGTTATATTTCTCTTCCTTATTTCAAGTGACTTCATATTATTTCTCATTTAAATAATTATTCTTTTATATAATGTTATTATAGTAATTATTTGAATAAGAATAATTTTTTTTCTCTTTTAATGAACTAGCTCGTAAGCAAGGTTTTAAAAGGCGAAATCGGGAATCGAGGCATTTGTTCTTAGCGAGGCGAGGCGTAAGCCTCGAGGCGGATCGATGCTTAAGCCTCAAAACGATTAAAATAAATTAATTTAAAATTTTAAATAATGGCAAAAAATAACAAAAATAACAATTATTTGTACTACCAATAATAAAATAACTTGAATACAAAAATATACCAGTCTGCCGGGGGTCCAAGGGGGCGCTGCCCCCTGGCGGGGGTTTCCGGGGTCAGCGCCCCCGGAACAAAATTATATTGTAAGAGTAATTTTGAAATTCTGCTTGTTGTATATGCTCAATACCGAGCGTACCGAGCATGTACCACTCAGTATCGAGCCAGTACCGCTCAGTACCGAGCATGTACCGCTCAGTACCGAGCATGTACCGCTCAGTACCGAACATGTACAACTCAGTACCGAGCATACCACGTAATTTAAATGTAATTTATATTAATTAGGCTAATTATATTAAAATTTAATTAATAATTATAATACTAATTATTCAGTTAAGTTAAAATAGATAATTAATTCATGCACTAATTATATTATTAATTATTTAATTAATTTGTTTAATTATTAATATTTTAAATTATATTAACTAAGTTAATCAATAATAACTTAGTTGCGTCTACGGTTTGCCTTTCATCTTCTCTTTTCGTCCTTGCTGTTCGGCTTCGTTGCTTCACAGGAGGTGTAGAAATACCACGCGTCGCTTCTTTAGCTCCTTCGTGGTTGTTCGACTTTGCTCCTTCAACGACTTTACTTTTCCTGTCGGATCGTAAGCTACAACATTTTGATCGGAAGAAACAACGGGAGCTCGCTGACTGTGAAGGTAACTTTCTCACTTTCGAAGCGCTGCCTCGATGCGCCTCGACGCCTCACGCGGTGAGGCGTACGCCTCCGTGGAAAAAGGCGTAAACCTCGCCCGAGCGTTCGAGGCTTAAGCCTCAGTTCGCCCGACCTCCGCCTCGATTCGAGGCGCGCCTCGAGGCGTCCGCCTCGAACGCCTTTTTAATCGATGCTCGTAAGTCAACTCAAACTCGTAATATTATCCTCAAGCTAAAGCTCAAATTTGATTAATTAATCAAGCTCAGGCTCAGAATAACTTGAGTTCGGCTCTACTCGTTTACACCCCTAGGTTATCCCCACCCCGGGATGCTTTAGTAATAATGAATATTGGAGCTAGATCCTTAAGTTGTGCATGCTTTGCCTTCCCTACTATCAAAGATAGAGTTACTTATTTCTTGTCCTCTCCCAAGCCAAAACCCCTTTATATCATTTTGGAGGGGCATATCTCCATTTTGAATCTTCTTTTCTCCTATGTTTTGGTTCCTCTTTGTCTTTCTTAGTTTAATTTACTTGAAACTTCTCAATTCAAAATGTCAGATTCTCTTGAGTTGGAGGCTCTATCTCCAGTTTTGATTCCAAGTCTTATCCTACCATTGTCCTTTTGTTTTGTCATTCTAACATTTTCATTTTCTTTCTCGTCGGCCTAAATTATTTAACAGATGTATTCAAAATTTAAAATTTAAATAACGAAAAACGAAAGACATAATAAAAATGAGTGATGTAAATCTTTTAAATCCCCATTCTTCAAAATTTTATAAATCTTAAGTTTAGTCTAAAACAGAAAGAAAATTGGATTGAAGAAATAAGTCGCATTTGCCGCTCTAAAAATCATTTGGTAAGATTTGACCAAAATCCTCGATAAATTTTGCTAAATTTTACAGCTAAACAGCCCAAAGACAACATATAGAATAAAATCCATGCAGGGAAAGTTATAGGTGTAAAACAAAGGGACCTCTTCATCTGCCTCTGAACAGGATTGGTATCAACCAGTGCGGCGGCCTTATCTTCATCTGGAACAATCTTAGAAGAAGAGGAGGAACCGACAACCTGCTCCATCTTCTTGAACCATGGCCAATGGCTAACAGCAAGGTTGCCACTGCTAAGTCGCTGGCATTCCACCTTATAACGCTTCTTAAGGTTATCAACCTTGTTTTTGCACTGCTCCACGGTTTTGCCGGACTTCTGCTTGTCGCATCTCTCGCTCACAGTAGTGGCGACGTCCTCCCAGTCCCTTCCCCTCAAGTTTCCACGGTTAAGCTGTATGTACTTCTCGGTGTACGCATCCAGAAGGCAGCCAATGGCCGAATCGCTCCACTCCTCGCGGTCCTTTCGATAGTCTCCGGAAGAAGTCGGCGCTGCCAAAACTGACCTAGAAGACCGCTTGTTTCCCATATTGTAACCGTATGGGGATTCGCCATCGCTGAGTTCGTCCCGGTCCCTGCGCTTCGATTCAGCACGGGAAGCATGCTGCTGCTGCTGCTGTTGCTGGTGGTGAAGGTGGGAGGTAGACGCCGCCGCGTGGGACTTGTTGCTAGGGTTATTATCCCCTTCGGCATCGTCATCCTCGGGAGGCTGTGCCGAATCGAACGGATTTGATCCCGGATCATCGTCGGCGAAGCAATGGCTGTGCGGGTTCACATCCGTCTGGGCAAAGGCCTCGCCGTAGCCCTCATGATCATCGTCCTGGCCGACGGAGCCTATGGGCACTTTCTTCGAGTTGATGGTGTTGAGGTGAATAGAGCGGGAGTGAAGTGGCACCGACGCCTTGGGGATGTAGCGATGGCTTGAGAAGGAAACAGCGCCAGCTGCCACGGTTGCTGAAGCTTGTTGCTGCTGCTGGGGATGATGATGGTGGGACTGCGCTTCGTCCCCGAGGAGAGCGAAGTCATCGTCGCAGGAGGCCATCGGTGTTGCGGCGGCGTTAGGGTTAGGGTTAGGTCTTCCGGATCAGTGCAGGCGGAAGCAACGCGAGACGGGACGGGAGGCAGACGACGTTAGACACGAGGGGCAATGTCGTCTGCGCAAGTTCAATTAAATGCGTAACGGTGGGTGTTTCCGGTAACCTGTAGGCTACGGAACCGTTACGACGGCTCATGACTCCGTTAAGTAACACCAAGTACACTTTCTCAACAGTGGAGCCTGGTGAAGCAGCACTCACAATTTATCTTATAATTTGTAAAATGGAAGAAATCTACTAAGTATTTATTTTTATTAGAGGAATGTATTATAAAAATTTATATTGATCATTGATTGTAGCTCATAATGAATGAAAGTATTTCAAATTGGTTTAAATTCAAATAAATGTTCAAATATTTGTTCGAATGTAATTCTAATCTTATTTGAACATCACTTATCTTTTACAGCGTGTCACTCATACTAATGCCCTAAGCTAGCTTTAATCGTGAAATCATGTTATTCTACGCATATCATCACTCTCGTTGATGCCCTCAACAAGCATCCATCATGAAATCTTATTCTCATTCAAATGCCGCCGCTCCTGCTTATGCCCTCAACGAGTTGTCTTCACAAAGTCCATTTCTCCTTCATACAATGTTCTCTTATTAATGTTCTCAGTGAACTGCTATTACGAAATTGTATTCTCTTATACATGTTGTCACTCTTGGCAATGCCCTCGATAAGCTCTCGCCGCAAACTTCTCTTATCCTCATACACTTCCAATGCCATCGAAGTTTGCCCCGGCGAGCTCCTGTTGAGAACTCTCCTTCTCCATCATGCCTATGGTTGCCTTTACCCAATACAAAAATGCATGAAAGTTCATGCTTTTGTGTGCACATGTGAAATTTGGTTTGAATCATATTTGAACAATGTCCAAATGATATTTAAACAAATGTTAGAATTTGAAATAGTTCAAACTAATTTTGTTTGTGATGGACTTCAATATAAAAAAGGGTTACCTTGCATTGAGGATAATTTTGATTAATAAAACTAATTTAGATTATAATCTATATCATATGATTGTCATTGCCCGATAGCCATCGCATATTCATCATCATCTGACCATCATAGTTTGACTATTATTATACATGTTTCATTATTTAATTATTATCATTCAACTATCATTTCCCAATTGTCATCATTTGATTTTGTCACCAAATTATCATCACCCAGCCAATATATCTCATCTACCATCATCTGACTATCATTGCCATCCATTAACATCCAACCTCCAATGCAGCAATGCTTGACTAACAACATTTGACCACCATCATCATACAAAACCACTTTTCAAATATTCTCATATATCACCAAATTCATAAAAAGACATTTATAATCTCATCTTCTTCAAATGATGAGAAGAGACAATCTTTGTAATATCTATTCAAACAATGGATCATTTCATATGGTATAGTTCCATGGTTTCTCCATTTCCAAAATTTTAATATAAAAACTTGGTGCCTCTATATTGAACTCATTTTATCCATGCGTGTTTGCAGAATCTTCATTTAATGTAAGATATAAAACTCTCTATATTATCATGAATTTTCTAGCTTGCAGTAATTTACACTACATGTGGGACACATTGCAAACATTCTATAAACACTCATCCAATGACTGATAAATAATCCTATAATTAGAGACATTATATTCTAGTTGATGCATACCACCTAAACATGAGTTTAGAGGATCGTATATGCATGACATAGGAGAATCAAGCTCAAATTCTTCATCTATTAGAGGAAGTTAACCAATAAAGAACATAGTCACAATATGATAAAATTCCCTCACCATAAGATCACGCTAGACTTAATCAATTTGATGACACCCATATAGTGCCTCCTCTTCAACATTCTACAATTTCTCTTTCATTATAAACATATTAGGATATATTATACACTATCAATTCATCCCATCATTCACGTGCCACTTGATTGGCTAGTAATCTTCAGGCTTCAACTAGCTTGGTGGACTTGAATTAATATCGCTTTATTGACACATAACGTAATGTTTCAGAATCTAAATTGGAAGAATTATTCTTTTATATTTTAATAAACAATAAAAATAACTCTAGAATTCACAATATCTACATATACATCTATATTCATCTCCCAAAAATTATATATATTATTTGGGATCTATACAATCATATCATAACTATTCTGTCATGAATACAAAAAATAGTTAAATAATAAGAACCTGAACTTGAATGATACTGATCAATCTCTCACTCTGCTCCCCTACCCTGATCTGAAATCATTTAACCACATATAATGAGCTCATAAGTCTAACAATCAATCAAATTCTATAACTGAACTCAAAGCACGATAAATTAGTAATATACATGTCAGCCATCAAATTATAGCAATATCATTCATATGAGCATTGAATCAATGCATAAATATTAATGCTCACATGCAGTAGTAGTAAAGCCTATAAAATAGTATAATAATACGATAAAGAAACCAATAAACATGTACGAGTGTCAAATCACTAAAGTAATTATTGTATCAATATCATCAATCAATAAAAATCATATAAAGCGATAAAATCAAAGCATCAATAAAGATTATCGAAATTATATTAATGTAGAAGTGTACACATACTATCAAGGTA
Source organism: Dendrobium huoshanense (assembly GCA_016618105.1). NCBI lineage: Eukaryota > Viridiplantae > Streptophyta > Magnoliopsida > Asparagales > Orchidaceae > Dendrobium > Dendrobium huoshanense. The sequence continues at coordinate 16,438,762 of CM028342.1, forward strand.
TTTTATATTAGTATCAAATTAATATCTTTCATGCTCAATATGTTATATGCTCAATATCAATATATTGAATTAGCAGTATCAATAGTAACAGTATCTATATCCATAGCAGTAACAATCCAATGGTAAGAGAAATAAAATATTACAGTAATAATAAATTTGTGTTATAATAATAAATTCATACATTGATAGAAATAATGCCTTAATAATATGTATTTTAGCATTTACGCTAAACAAGTAAGAAGTTCTGATTATTACAGTGTTTTTTAATAACCAGTAATGGGTAGTTAGTAACCGTTAGATCAGTAAATAGAGTCGTCACTCTTTGCTCATCAGCACAATAATAACTAATTATAACTCTCAATCAATATAATGTGAATCAGTAGAGGATAACATCAAATCATAATTTTTAAAGTAAAGTCAGTCCGCCCACCATTATGTATATGTCAATCAATTTCCAACCAACGGGTCAATCAATCTTTATTTATCTTTTACACACACATTATTATAATAGTACTATAACAATAATCACAATCACATATTCAAATTCATTTTTAATGTATTGTAGCAAATAAGTATAATCGAGCTTAGTTCAAAAAATATCAAAATGTCTTAACGATAGGCAACATAAAACCTTACTGAGCAAAAATTTACATTTTCAAAATTTAACCAAATTACCAGGGATTATATATAAGTACAGTATAAAGCTTTTATTGAACTAAAACATTATTTTTAGTTGTCAAAATAAAAGTATAAGTAGGTAAAAATTAATATTTTTTTTTAAAAACCACGCGTAAAAAAAATCTCAAATAAATACTTAAAATGTTTATAATTTCAATCTATATAACATATAAAAAGTTACACAATAAAATTTTCACTAATATCTATAACATATAAAAAAGAGGATACTAGTCTTAAGAAGATCATTATCATCATTTAAGATTATTCAAAAGAAAAGTGTTAATTAATTTGTGCTTTTATTTTAATGGCCAACATTTATGTGCCATAAAGCATTACAGGTTTCTCCACCATCTTATAACATTCTCTCTTCAGTTTGAGCGGTACTTTTGTATCACACAATAGGCCCGATGCATTCCTCCACTTCAACCATCCAACTTTAATTCTACTAATAATATCCCCCATCTACTTTTAGCACCACTTTGAATATTAGCCCCGAGTTATCTAAAATGTGCATTTTTTTAATGACTTGATAATCTAATGTCATAATCCGACCATTAGATCTATTACAACTAAAATTATTCTCTATGTATTCAATTTTATATCTACTCAAATGAAAAACTTTAGACTCTAAGATTGATCATCATAATTCATGTACTCTTTCAACTCCCTCTCTAGTCTTATCAACAAGAAAAATATCATTAATAAGAAGCATACTGTACAGGAAAGTATGCCTAAGAATAACTAAATTACATTTAATGACTCTCATGCTGAAGGAATAGTTTATTCTCATCACAATTCTCTAATCATCTCAGTTAGAATGAGGACATCTATTATAAACACTAAAGATTTTGGTAGTTCTATGAATATTTTATCCCTAATCATTTTGAAAAACTTTAGATGAACTCATGTTGAACTCTAATGTTATCCTCAGGTTAACCATCTTTACAATAAATGTTTTCAATCCAGCTCATGATGGTAGATATATGCTCAATTTATAATGGCATGTTCAATCAATCTCTACTATCTAGTTTTATAGCTATTGCTTCTATCTCCCATTTAAAGATCAACATTTTAGCACTTAGGGGAATTAGAGAAATAAGCAACCCAAAGAAATTGAGCTCCTCACCTCATCGATTCCTCATCTTATTGGGATTTTTCAAAAAATATATATCCCATCAAGATATATTCCCTATACCTTAGAGATAATTAAAAATCTATTTTTTTTTCAATTAACTTTATCTCTAAACTATAATGTATCTTATTCTAGATATTAATAATTTCTTTTCATCATAAAATATTATAACTTATCTTTTCAACTAAAAAACTCCTATAAAGCAGGAAAAAAACTATCCCAAATGAAGCTCATTAATTATAATAATTAGTTATAATAACTTGATTTTAAATATCAATCAAACTTATTTATGAATATATAAAGAAGCATACAAATAAAACTAGCTAAATAAGAAGCCATACTTTAAAGCAACATGTAAAACTAATGGACCAATATAAAGATTACACCACCAATATAGACTTCATGAATTATTCATTTGAACATTTAAATTTCGGAAAATTTACATACATACCACTTTATTTCATATTATTTACATATCTAACGCCCAAAACATTAATATTTCATGCCTACCATCCATATACAACTTTAATATCAAATATATCACTCATATAATTCATTTATACCATTCATACCATCCTATAAACTTTAATATTTCATTCCATGCACCTAAATTTGTTCTGTGGGTGATAGTCATGTAATATTAATATTTTGGATGTTAGATATATAAATAACATGAAATAAAGTGGTATGTATGTAAAACCGGACCTCTTCTCCCTTGGAAGTTTTTGCAATACAACTGAAATAATTTAAATATCATGTTAAAATATTAGATTTCATCTTTAATTAATATTACATAAGAATATAAAAATATCTTTGTTAGATCAAAGTCAAAACTAATAGAAGATTATATAATTATATAGATCATTAAATTATCTTTCTAGTAACATAAAAAATACCAAAAAAAAAATCACTCATTTCATTTTTAATGGAATTTTTATGCGATGAATATCTTTGTTAGATCAAATTTAAATTTTTTTTAGAAGAAAATCAGAGCCTAAAAATTGATAGAAAATTCTCTCGATATTGATCCAATTCGTCCCAAATAGACAATCAATCGCTTTTCGAAAAAAGACTATGGCACACCTGAAGAGGCTAAGAACATCTCTTATATTGGGACTAATTCGCCCAAACGAAGACAATCAACTCCTTTTTAAGAGAAGATTGAGGCTTCGTTTGGAACAGCTTTTTTACTGTTTCTTAAAACACTTTTTTAGTACAAAAAATTTATACTAAAAAAATTATTTTAAAAAGCAATAAGAAACTCGTCCCAAACAAAACCTGAGGCTCCTGTGTAAGAATTGAGTTCATCTCTCACATTTGAACCAATTAGTCCAATGGAGATAGTAAATTTGTCAAAAAAGATCGAAGGTCTAATCAGGATTGAGAACATTGACTACCTTAACTTCAATTCATCCAATTGAATATAATCAGTTTTTTTAAAGAGATGACTAGAGCTCCACCTTTTATTTGAACTATCTCCCTTTCCTATGGGAGAAATTATTGTGTACGCAATCCAAACACGGAATAAGGTTCAAATGCTACGTATTTACTATTTATTTTACTGCGTATTTTTTAATACATAATTTTTTCTACGTATTTTTTGCGTATTTATTGTCTATTTAGTTAGTATTATTTATTTGCTACTTATTTGCCATAAAAAAAGTATGTATAAAAAAATACGCAGTAAAATAAGCAATAAATACGCAGCATCTGAACCTTATTCTGCTTTCGGATTGCGTACATAATAATTTCTCTCCCTATGGGGATATTTATATTTGAAGAGATGAGAATGAATTACAATATTTTTTTTATAATTTCTACAAATTTTGGTATATATTTTTGCAAAATTTTGATGGTTTTTATTATCCAGCAATGAAAAAATATTTTATTTATAGGGCAGCACCTCCTGTTCAAGGCAAATTATTGGGTCAGGTGATCGGAGGCGGAAAATAAGTTCGGACATCCAATAAAAATTTGCCGCGTCACCTTGCGCTTTTTGACTTGCGCTTTAGTTGTGCTTTGGTTGCGCTTTAGTTACGCTTTGGTTGCGCTTTAGTTGCGCTTTTTAACTTGCGCTTTAGTTGCGCTTTACTTGCGCTAATTTTAAAATAATATTTTATTAATATCCGGACCTATCTCTGCGTTCGGTCACCTGACCCAATAATTTGCCCCTGTTCAAGCCCTCATATTCAAGCACCAATGTCGTCATTGGCGGTCGGTTGACCTAACCTAGACAAGGTCGAACAAGCTTATTTTGACTCTTTTTTTTTGCCCCCATAATTCTTTTTAAATATTTTGAATTCAATTTTGAAACTTTGATTGTCCAATGGAACTTCTGCAATTAGTTTCAAGCAAATCTGAAGAATTTAGAGAAAAATTTTCGAGTGCCAAACTATGGGAAGGTTGAATATATAATTTTAAAGAATTTTCTTGATTTATAATCGTCGAAAGAGGTCCACATTGGCATCTAAGAAGCAATTACGTATAATTTAACAGTGCAAACTTTCACAATAACTCAATTTATTTTTTCAGAAGATATAGATTTCGATTCCTAAAAATAGGAGGCCAAATGATACGTCGTTAAAAGACTCACTCGGTTAAGCACCAATCTTGATGCAATATTTGAATTGAAAACTTCTAAAATTAAATACAATATCAAGTGAACTTTACTACACCAAACTTATAGTAGAATTGAATATTTCAACAAGACAACGATAACGATAACAATAACAACAAGCCTTTATTCCACTATGGGGTCGAATTCCATTAATTTGCTCGTAAGAGTACCTATATTAGAAGTTTCAATTCTAATTCTAGTTTTCCGAACTAGCTTCTTTGCTCACATCCGCCCATGATGTAGAAACCAAAGCTTAAAAAACATACAATATTATACGGATAGTATGCGACTATAGATCATACAATACCATATGAATTGAGTAGTGCATGCTTCTTCAATGTTTCTTAGATGCTCATAGTGAAACTTTGTCATGAATAATGTAAAAGTACTTGTAAGGAAGACTTTGGAGAAAAAATATTTAAGAGTCTCAAGCCTTCATCATCAACATTCTTAAGGATAACATGGTGCTTATTCTCCTACAATCTCTCAAACAATTATAAGCCTGTGTTTAGGTGTTTATCTCATCTTTTTATCTAAGAGACTGTAAATTTTTATTTATGAGGAGAATTTCTTTTAGTCACCCCTTCCCAGTATCCCCTCTGTGCTTTCTGGGTTATAGTGTGAAACTTTCTGGAGTTTATTTCATTTCATTGGGCAGCTGATATAATATATACACTAACTGAAGAACTATGGAGTGGAGGTTTTCTCTAATGAAGGCTTATCTGATGGAAATCTGACACCTGCTATTCCCTTAACGGTCTATTTAATCACATAGCCTGTAGCTTTGCTCCAATCCCAGCAAATAAACTCTACTATTGCTACATTACCTGTCTGAAATGGCTACTATCTTTGTGGACTATCCGATCTTATGCTTCACTGCTGCAGAGAATTTTTCTTTTAAAAGAGCAATGATGAGAACCACTAGATCTTGGTTCAACTACAGGCAGGTTGGTGCCTTCTAAACTTATGATTACAGATTCTACTTCACTATTACATTACTGCCTAGGAGTCTTATAATAATTTTTTTATATATGACTTGGTCTTCCCTGAGCTTTTAATTTTCTTCAACTGTATACGTGAAAAGGTTGTAGCTCCAGTGGGAGATAAGATTAAAGAGAATCATCTTAGATGATTTGGTCACATAAAACGGCGGTCTTCTGATGACCCGGTTAGGAAAGTAGAGGTATTAGATTTGACTTATGTTAAGAAAGGTAGAGGTAGATCTAAAAAGACTTGGTTAGAAAATATTAGAAATGATCTTTATTTATTAGATTTAAACGAGAATTTGAATTTTAACATGACACAATGGAGAAAAAGAATTCATGTAGCCAACCTGACGTAGTGGGACAAAAACTTGATGTTGTTGTTTTTCATGGGGAATTGTTGTTTTTGCTATGTTCATTGATTTTTATTTTCAAATGCTTCCATAATTTTATGTTTTTGTAATTTTTGGGCTATTGGCCAATTTTACAAACTTTGTCTTGTAGTTTTGAGAAATCAATAGAATTTGATTGGGCTTGAGCCTCATCATTCCCAAAAAAGAATGCAACCTGAGCATATATTATTAAAAATAGTTGCCAAAATGCTCACAAGGCTGACCCACCACAGGCTTGTTTATGTAAACCCAAATTATCAAAATAAACAGCAATTAAAACTGAGAAAAAGATCAAAATAGCCCATAAACTATTTAAGAAAGTCATTTTAGTCCTAGACTATCTAATCTGTCTAATTTAGTCCTTTCAATACTTAAATGTGATCTAAAATAATCTCTTTTAATATAATTCAAAATAATCTAACATAAGAACTATTTTATATCAAGTGAATTACTCTGGACCATATTTGAAGAGTTAAAAAGTAAATTAAACACATTATATAACCAAGGAAAAATGAGCCCATACAAATAATTGCATACATAAAAAAGAGAAAATTTCAAAGCAAACAAGAATCAAATCGGGAGTCCTACCTATCTAGAATCATGATTAACAACAACAACAACATCTTCATCATCGAGCTTTTATTTCACTATGTGGGATCGGCTATATGAATTCTTTTTCTCAATTGTGTTCTATTAAGAATCAAATTCTCATTTAATCTAATAAAAAAAAAGTCAACTCTAATACTTTCTAACCAGATCTTTTTATATATATATCTACCTTGTTTAACATAGGATAGATCTAATACATCTACTCTCATAACCGTGTCATTATATAATCAAAACAAGAAAATAATGATAGGTTATTAACCATCATGCTTGGAGAAATTATTACGTGCGGTCAATGAACCGTCCGGAGGCGAATCAGGATGCGCTACGTCACCCAGACACATCAAAATGGTGACGTGGCACGTCCTGATTCACCTCCGGATGATGTCCGATGACTGCACGTAATAATTTCTCTCATGCTTGAAATGAACTCAGTGCATAGTAGCAAAAGGGAATATGTAACAGAACGGGAAAAAATATTGGAGTATATTTGAACTATAAGCAAGACTTCTAAGCTGCAAACAACTATTCTCATACATGCATTATACAAGTACTCAACTACTACATAGACTCTCAGTAATTAGGGACAATGTATTAATAGTCTAATGCCAAACGATCTGTAGAAAATTAAGCTTCTACCTCATCAGCGCTTACTCTTCTTGAGAATTTCCTCTCCTCTCCTTCCATCTAGCCCATATCCACTTGGCAAGCATAAACCCTCCAAGTGCGTACACCTGAACATATTTGATAAAATGATTGGAATAATCATTTCTTCCTGTGGGCTGTTAAGCTTATTGAATCTATAAGATAAAGCAATTTTGCTTCAAGCACAATGAATATATATGCAGTTGCTAGCAAGTCCACAATCAAATAATGAGCAGTAATTAAACTAAAAATAACAAAAAATCCTAACAGGAACAGTATGGTTCAATGAATAGCGCTAACTGTGTTAATTCTTTATACTTCGAAATACTATTTATCTCATAAAAAATAGAAAGGAATAACTTCCAGTTCAGAAAGAAAAGCTTTGAATCTTGAGATAAATTTAGCTCAGGATATCCTCATATAAGCTATTTTTGCACCTAAACGGAGGAGAAAACCTAAGCATATGAACAGAACCAAAACTTGGGTTAGTCTCAGAAAATTTAGTGCATATGTTGGGGAGAAAAATAGTCCCACACCTCCCACCCCAACACCCATAAAACCCTCCACAGAACCCAACATGTTCCATTGTTGTCTTAATATCTTATTAATTTTATTCCAGAAACTCTTAAATCTATAAAATATTGGTTTAGCAAATGCAGCCTCATATTGACCTCTTCATAATGTGTTCTCCCTTATCCTTTTCAGCTTAATTGTGCAGCCAGATTGTAACAACCAGTAATTTATAATTTTGGACCAGGTCTGTCTAATTGAATCGACCCAATCCGAATTTTGGACCAGATCCGTCGTTAAGAACTTGAATGGGACCAAGACCTTAGGCTATCTATAAATATTGCGAAAAGCGGCAAGAGTGAGCAACTGAGAGAGAGCAACAAAGTGCAATTTTTGGTAGGCAAACAAGCTGGAATTGAGATGATGATAATCGTTCATGCCTAGGGTGCATGATCTGGAAGCAAGAAAGGAACTTTTGGCCATGTATTCGGAGGCTTCAACGAGTTCAATGAAGGTGATGCTAAGAAAGAGGTGGAAGTCTTGGTATCTGCTTCTTACATCATCATCATAATTGGATTGATTTAGACAAACCCAAACTCAAAACTTGCCTTGCTAATTATTGTTATGTCATTGTGATTATAGTTGTTTTTATTATTTTTTTGAGATTTTGTGGAGTCATTGTGAAGAAATTTACATAAATTAATTTTCAAGGTTTATTTGATAATGATAAGGGTTTAATATGAGGGATTTAGCACATTCAACCCAATGTTGTCTTATGATTGTATGCATTTAACTATAAGGAGTTAATGTTAAATTGTTGAGTATAACTTTTATATTTTATAATTTAGAAAGAGATTGAGAATAAATTATCTTTTAAGCTTAATGTTAATAGTAGTTCATAATAAAAATATTAAAAAAACTATTGATTACAATAGGTTAAATATGGAGCATAAACTAGAGGAATTATTTGAAAGCATTTATTATAAGGATATATTTTAATTAGGTGTATTTGTCATTTAGATGTTCAAATGAATGCTAAATTTTGATTTATTTGAATATAGGGTTATTGGAGCACCACATGTTGAAGCAATAATGACCCGCATCATGATTGATATATTATATATTGCTTGTGGTTATCATTAGGTAGGTGACTATTGATAAGGGATATAAATAACCTTCCATATTAAGGGCATATCCCTTGTTATTTATTTGTATGCTTTAATTATTGATAATATGCTATATCTATTCGTAATATTTCATGTGATCATATTGATAAGTTGTGATTGTTAGCTTTGTTATGCTACTTGCTAAATAAATTTCTAATAAGTATTGGTATGCCATTTTGATTATTGAAAAATATTTATTGCCTATGTAAATCATGACATATGTTGATATGTAACTAAATTTAATCATCTTATAACCTTTATTAAAGACTATTACTGCAATAGAAATTTATATAATATATGCTTACATATATGATAAATGTAATGTTATATTAAACCCTTATGGACATTGGCTAGTCGGGTCAATAGCTCGACAAAGTCTATACTGTTATGATATATTATTGAAATTTCATAAGAGTGGTGCCTACCTTTCCTAATTTCAATGTGTAAATAGTAAAGCAATTATATATATATATATATATATATATATATATATATATATATATATATATATATATATATATATGATGAATGACTGATGAGTTCTTTATGAAACATAAATATAATATGCATGCGAGTGGATACTTTTGCTAGGACATAGATCATTTGCTAGGAATTCAATATTTTCCCTTTCTCTTTGATTTCAATGCATGAATACCATCTCTTGGCCGGGATGAGAAATATATAAAAATTTTAAGTACAATTAATAACCAAGGGATAGCTAGATCAAAACAAAACATTTTGTTTAATAAATGATGCCAGTTAATGACAGGGGTCAACATTACTATAAAGATGAAATATGTTTATTGTTTTAGAAAATTGGAAAACTATTTAAAAAAAAAAAACAAAGTTTTTTTAAGTGGTATATGGCATGTAAATCAAGTAGCTCTTTAATGATAGCAAAAGAAAACAAAGAATTAAAATGGTAAAATCTATAAATTGTAAAGAGAAATGAAAGGAAGGAAGGAGAACATTACCTGCCACATGTTACGAGGGTTCATATCTTCAGACGAGTCTTCCACTTCCAACTTCAACGGAGGTAAGTCAATTATTTGTCGTGGAAAAACCACCATGGAAGGACTGCTTCCAAGAAAATTTTCTCCTTCACTAACAATTGCTGATTTTTCAGTTCTATCAACTTGATATAACCCATTTTCTGTGATCGACCCCATGCAGACTGGTCAGCCTAATTTGTTTAGAGAAAAATCTCGCATAAGCTATCAAAACATCTCTAAAATCTGATTGAATATCTAATTAGCAGTGCATGGAAATAATGTATTGCAACAGTTGTAAAAAAGGTTCCAGCACCGTCAATTGCAATGAAAGTCGCAACATGCAAATATCAATCCCAAGAAATATTCTTGAATTTTAAGTTGATTTTGATCAACTCAACTTTTGTGTAACTAAAGTTGGCATAAGGACACAGATAAATCACAGACTCAAGAAGAATTAAAGCATAAGTTATCATTTAATCCTCTTAGTTTTATATTCTTCTTATATTTTTCCTTATCTTTTTATTTAGTGTCGTAGTTCCCTGATTGTAGGCATATGGATTGGGCTCCTTTAGTCTATAAAGAGGAGGCACTCTAGGTTTCTTTCTCCAACAGGCCAACCTCTCCCTCTCTCAAACGCTCTCTTTTTCCCTTTCTCACACTACCCGCGAACACATGAAAGTAGGGGTGCAAACTAGCGAGTCGAGTATCTGCCTAATCAAGCTAAGCTTGTTTAGTTCTTACTAAGCTCAAGCTCGTTTACTAAGCTTGAGCTCGATTCGTTAAAAATTTGTAGGCTTAAGCTCGGCTTGATTGCTCGAGCTCGTTTGGAAAGCTCGAGCTCGACTCGATTGTTGAGCTCGATTTATTAGTTTTTATTTAAATATTTTTTTTAAGAATTTTTAATTTTAAAATAAAATTAATTTAAAAATATTAATATATATTATACAATACTAATTTAAAATAATTTTAAAATATATTTTAAGTTGATCGGTTTAACGAGCTTTCGAATTGAGCCAGCTTGAGCTCACACTCAAGCTTGTTATATATTCGAGCTCGAACTCGTGCTCGATAAGCTTGACTTGTGAGTTCATTAAAGAGTCGAGCGAGAGCAGGCTCACGAGCTGACTCGACTCACTTACACCCCTACATTAAAGGGTGTCCAAGAGCCAAGCAATGAAAACAACAAGGTGTAATGCACATCAAACAAAACAAAACCTCTTCTTTTATGGAATTCCTTCACCATATTTTCACTGAACTAAAATGCATACTATAGATCATTTTTGGCACAAAATAAGAACCTCTTCTTGGTTCTATAGCAAATCTTAAAGCCACCACAAACAAAGTAGAATAGGTTTTGCAAAACAAAAGGTTGAACAAAACTAGTGAAAGAATACATTAGAAAGCATCGGCACACTATAATAAAAGCATTTACCAAAAAAAGTTCTCTAATCAAGGAATACATTTATGAAATCTCAATTTGAGGATGCCTTGGGTTGTTCCTCAACATTCCATTTGATTTAGAAATTTTGGTTGGAAAATTTGAATAATGGATAAAGGAGGAGCTTGAGATGAAGAAAGGATGAAGGACACTAGCAATCTCACAATAAATGAAAAGGTTGAAACATGCACATTATAAACGAAGTGCATCACGGGAAGGAGAAGATCAAAGAAGCATACAAGAAGCTTAAGCTAATTAGATATAGTCCTTTTTAGCTAAAGGTCCTACGTACATACAAATTTAATTTGTAATAAATGTTGGAATCCCTTGATTGTTTGAATCATATTTGTTCAACTACGATGAAGAACAAGGAAGTTGCTACCAATCGTAGACGATATGAAAATTTCACAAGAATACTTCAAAAGTTATGCCAAGATTATTAAATTTAACTTATTTTTTACTTAATTTAAATTTCATATGTATCGTAGAAGATATGCCTCACCTTAGTTTGATAAACTTTTAATTTCACAAGAAAACTTCAAAAGCTATGTCAAACATGAATACTTCAAAAGCTATGCCAAGCACTAGCAATTCAACCGCACAGGGTAAGCTTAATAGCATTGTTAGGCATAAGTGAAGATCAACTAAAACGGGAAATTATTATTGATACGTCCTCAAAAAATTATCTTGATTGGGCACGAATCTCGAGACAAAATCAAGTTGGAAACTTCCGAAATTAAAATTGGGACCATCCGAACTCCAATTTTAGCAAACTTACAGTTGAACTGAACTTCTCGGAAATATGAACCCAACGACACCAAATTCTACTCAATTCGAGCCCAAATGGGTCCAACTCAAGGGTCCGAAGCACTGTTGGAGGGTTCAAACCACAATTTGGATTACCAAACGGTTTCCAAACATGATGTTCTTATAGTCGAATCGAGCGACTCGACAAGACGAATCCAACGAGCCCAAGATCACTGAATTTTGACATCAATAAGACATTCAAATGTCCATCAAACGGTCCATGATCAAGGGGTTCAACATCGGCCGTTCATCTAACCACTCCCCATTTGCCCTTGATCCTTCTCCTATTTACGGGTCATGCCACTCTAGGAAATCTATAAATAGACCCCTCATTCCTCTTTAAAAGGGGGCTCCAAGCAAGAGAGCAAGAGAGAGATCAGAGATCACTTTTGCCTCCTCACTCCACCTCGACCACCGACGGACATCGTTGCTCCGTAGGACCACCACGTGAGGCCCTAACATCCGCCACCACCACTAGAGGCCCTCACCTCCGCCGGACCACCACGTGAGACCCTCACCTCCGCTGGACCACCGCCTGACGTTGTTGCTCCGCTGGACCACCACCTGAGGCCCTGAGATCCATCGGACCACCACTTGAGGTCATGAGCTCCGTCGGACCACCACTTGAGGCACTGAGCTCCGCCGGACCACCACTTAAGGCCCTCACCTCCGCCGGACCACCGTCTGACGTCGTTGCTCCGCCGGACCACCACCTGAGACCCTGAGCTCCGCCCGACCACCACTTGAGGCCCTGGATTCTGCAGGACCACCACCTGAGTCTCGAACTTCTCCCAGACCACCACGTGACGCCTGGACTTCTGTCGGACCACCACCTAAGGCCCGGACTTCTGCCAGACCACCACCTGAGGCCCGAACTTCTGTCGGACCACCGTCTGATACCTGTTGTTCTATCGAAATGCCGCCCTACTACTATGGTCTTTCGGACCCCTGTCTCCTGCCAACTATGGTCCTTACGACCTCTGTCGCCTGACAACGGTCTTTTTGACCCCGGTCTCCTGCTAACTACGGTCATTTGGACATCTGTCCCTGCCGACTACAATCTTTCTGACCTTCATCACCTACTATGGTCCTTCCAACCTCCATCCCTAGACAACGGTTTTTTCCGACCTCTATCCTATCGACTATAATCGTGCTGACCAAACAAACATGTCTATATTGTAAATCCCACCATGTAATGCGCTATATATGATGTACATTTGTGCCATCAAGCCAAGGCCTTCTTCCAAGGAAGGGCCTCATTTGTAATCGACTACAAATACTAGTGGATTCATTCAAACTGGGCCATACCCCATGGTTTTTCCCCCTTTTCAGGGGTTTTCACATAAAAACTCTGGTATCTCTTATGAATGCTACACATTCTCTCTTATCTGATTGTGTGTTGGATCTTCGTACAACGTTAAGACGTTAAACTATATATTTCTCTACCTCCGCGAATACTCCAGGACTCAACAATTATCATGAAAATGCATTTGCAGATTTTGACTCCTTAAAGTGATCATGAATCATAGAACATCAACTACCTACATCGTAGCCAGTATGAAAGTCGTTATAGGAAATATGAAAAAACCACTAATATAACTCCCACATTATTTTTAAAAATTATAAAGGGTAGCATTGGCACTACATCCTGATTGTAAAAGGTGGTTTATTTCTTGTGGAATAGATATGAAGGGAATTCTTAAAGTAAAAGCTTTGCAATACAGAAATTCCAACGTTCAATCGCAAGTTGATAAAGAGGCCTCAATCTATACTGGTCAGCTTAAGAGCGCTATCAAATCTCCTAAATGGCCTGAAGAGCATAACATTGTTTCGGGCGAGATGCTTCTTGATTAGCATCTCTATGAGAATATATCGAATAAATTTCTCAACACAGTTTAACCCTGCTTAAGGTTTAAGCCAGCCATCACTTTGGCTTGTCTTAGCTTAGCCCAATCAAACATGCCCCTACGCTTTCTCGAGCGAGAAACGACTAGGGTTTTCACTCTCCACAGGCCGATGCAAAAGAAAAAACAAGAACAAAAAAATCTTGCAGTCGAGGGTCCAGGAATTACCTCGAAGTTGCGCCGTCGAGCTAGAAGTTCTGTTGAGACGGGAGAGAAGATAGCATATAGAGCATAAATAGTCAGGAATATAAAATTATAGATAAATATAGCATTTATAAATTTATTTGAAAAAACATACCAAAAAACACTTCTTTTGAATGAATTTACCAAAATATACCCCCCAAAAAAATTCTTATTTGGATTAAAATATATTCATCATCACTTTCAAAGCTAGAAATCCTAAGTTATAATAGAAAAAAAATGGAAGGATAAATTTATGATTAAAAATGAACTTCAAACGAGTTTCGAATAAAATTCGTACTAGTTGTGAGCCCTGCATATTAATTTCATTTGAATCTTCTTTTCAAACCTTGGGTGAAGCTATTAGATATGTAAATGAGTTATAACTAGAATCAAATAAGGTTCAAATCTTTGATATAAGAATTGAAGTTCAAATCTTGTTCGAATAGTGTGAATATAGTATTCAAAGGTTAATGAAATGCCCTTTCAAAAAGCTTTTCAATGATCCTAACATGTAGTTCTCTGGGATCTTAATTCATCAATTTCTTTTAAGAAAGCTTAATTATGGAGAGAATGATAATAATTGCATTGTGTTAATGTTGTAGATAAAATTATATATTTGGAATTCAAGAATTTGCTCTGATTATCAATTTGGGCTTTTGTATATAAGGAGAAGTTGACCAAAAGTAGAAGTCTAGTTGATAACTATTTAGGTGGTGACAATAACTTAAAATATATAGGCTTAGAGAACGTATTTATGACGTACACTGAAAATTAGGTCTATGCTTTATCTTTGAAGGTGTTTTGCTCAACCATGAGTGTAGTGCTTTTTTCACTAAGAGCTAGTTCTAATTAAAGATAATGAAGCATTTTTTAATACTCCTAGGAAGTTTATTGTCATGCCCTAAAATCTAAATTGAAAGAATTCTTTATTTGTTTCTTTTGTAATTTATAATAATAGACAGCAGAGCTATTTAATTTCTTTTATCATTGATATGAATTAGTAGCAAAAATTATTCTATTGATCAAAATATCAATATACTTCTTGATTCATACTCCAAAAATTATATACAATAGCCATGAGTTATATAATTACAATATGTAATTTATCTACTACTGACTACAAAAGAATAACTAAATAAAATAACAAAAAACATGAAGGATCCTACAACTGATCAATCTCACATTCTTGATCCTCTGTCATAATCTAAAATTATTTAAAATACATATAATGAGATAAAAGGCCTAACATATCACTAAACCTATAATTAAACTCAAAATATATTAAACATATAGCATACATTACACTAATAAGTAACTAACAAATGAGAAGATATTTAAGTGCTTATACCATAATTGTGACCATTAAGACTAATTCGGGTTAAGCTTATAAGAGATCTACCTTAAGTTTAGCTAAGGTTAAACCTTTTGTATGAATATTGAATTGAATTTAAGATTTTAAATAGTTAACGGTTCCTCATTTAGTCACTTCTACATCCAATGGAATCTTATAGCCATGCTGGGATCACTTCCTATTAATCTTAACTGTTTAAAGTAATTAAAAGAATTAAAAAAATTGCCTATAAATTACAATTGCTGGATCATATGTCTGAAATCCACAATATATTTCACATTTTACATCTTAGAAAATGGATATCTTAATATGGGAATTGTGTATCTATTGAAGACATTGAGGTAAATCTGATCCTGAGTTACAGGGAACAATCAGAAAGGGTTATGACCTATGATGTTAGAAAGTTAATAAACAAATAAATTCTAATGATTAAAGTTTAATAGAAGAACAAGACCGAAAGATAAGCTATTTGGGAGGAGTCTGAAATGAAGCAATTATAAATATAATTTGTTTTGATGATATGAATTCTAAAATATCGATGATGATATTTTTCTAAGGAGGAGAGAGTTGTTACCCTCCTAAAATTAGTTTACAGTTTTACCAATTTTGATCCGATCTAAAAAAGGTAGTATGCTAAGTTCATGTATCTAAGCCCTTCTACAGGTCTCTAGGAATGTTCCATGTGCATGCGAGAGTTTGCATGTGTTATAGATCAAGTTTTGAGGGTCTATTTTCATGTTTACAAAATCTAAAATCCCCAGAGTGCCACGATGCTAGGGTTGGAGGCACCTAGGCATTATGCTCTAAAGAAAATTGATAACTGATTTAGCATTCTTGTGTTTGCGGGCGTGATGGGGGCATCATGGCTTCCTAAGGGAGCACTATGATTGGCGCTATGGGGCGCTGCAGTGGCAGAGTAAATTTTAATAATTTAAATATCCATTTACAATATGCATTCTCATTTCATTTCCTTAGGGGCGGGTGTTTAATGTGATAGAGAGGATGAATTCTAGAGAAAGAAAGCCAGATTTGGATGACTTGAGTTCATTTTCAATGGACGACCAAGTTTTGAAAGTTGTCTGACACAAGCTAAGTTGCAATTTGCTTATCTAAGTTTTTTAAAATATAAAAAATTGTGGATTCTTCTGATTTAATTCATACCTTCATAGTCCAAAAACAAGGATAACTTTATAACTGCAAAATTTTTAACGTATAACTTTCTTTATGTTATAGAGATACTCATTTTAGATATTTAGTTTTTTTTGTATAAAATTTATGTCATGTATTTTGAGAATTATCCGCTACCTACCATTATAATATTCTTTTAAATTCTAAAATGAATTTATTTACATTTTGTTTACTATAATGCAATGAATTATATGCTTATCTGATTGAAATGTGTCATTCTAAGAAAATATATTGTGCGTGTGGAGGAAGTTTTATTCTAGTGCTAAACACACATTTTGATACCAAAGATATATTTTGGAGTTATATGCACACTCTTCTGATGCTATAAGTGCATTTTGTTCCGATGTTGGGCATTGAGTGTAATAAGGGCCTATTTTCTAATATACTATCATGGGATTTATAAGGGGTAGAATTATTTGAATTCTATTTGATGTGAGATATAAGGGCTTGAGAAAAATATGTTACTTTCTGCTTTGATATACTAAGTATTTATTTATTTACTTACTTGTTTGTAATGTTATTTAAGTTTTCCGACAACTATAAATATAATTATGTTCATCACAATGATTATTATGAATGACTTTTAAAACTCAATTGTATGTTTAATAAATGAATTATTTAGAAATTTAGATCGATATGTGTGACCCACTGAGCTATGTTGGATCATAATTTATCTGCATTTTATTTTCAAAATCTGAGCCTATTAAGTAGCTGGTTCAATATTTGATCTGTCTAAGTCTATATAGGTATTTCTTTCTCTGATTTTTGTACAATCATGACTAGTTGTTTATTATACTCTACTATATATTTTCAATTTATAGCCATGTACTGTAGTGTAATTATTGTAATGGTGAAATAAAAAGAGAATTTATCTATGAGTTATCTTTAGTATACTGGAAGTTATTAGTAGTTCTGTGGTATATTGTTAGTATTTTATTTGATATTAAGCAAGAAATTGTGAAACAAACTTTCCTAAAATTGAAATCTTGATTTTGGTTTATCACAAGTTAACAAAATAGGACGTATCTTGTTTGTGGGACTTATCGGGTTGGGTTGTGACACTACCTCCACCTTTCTTAACATAGGACAAATCTAATATATCTACTCTCCTAATCTAGTCATCAGAAGGCTGACATTTTATGTGACGAAACTCTCTAATCTTATCTACCACTAGAGCTACTATAACCTTTTCATGTATATACTTGTATCATATTCTATGAAAAAGAGTAAATCTACTCATCATAATTGTATGTTTTTTTTAATGGCCAACATTCTGCGCCATGAACCATTTCAGGTCTCACTACCAAAATATAGAATTTTCCCTTGACTTGAAGAGGGGGGGGGGGGGGGGGGGGGGGGGGGGGGGGGGGGGGGGGGGGGGGGGGGGCGCACAATAGGCTCAATGCATTTCTACACTTCAATCATTCCACTTCAATTTTATTAATAATATTCCAATCTATTTCACCATCACTCTGAATAATAAATCTAAGATATCTAAAACATATACACTTATTAATTACTTAATTGTCTAAATTCACAATCCTCCCACTAGGTCTATTATTATTAAAATTGCACTCAATGTATTCGATTGTATACCTACTCATATGAAAACTTTTAGACTCTAAGGTTGACCTCCATAATTCATGTTTACCTTCAATTTCCTATCTATTCTTATCAACAAGAAAAATATCATCAGTAAAAAGTATACACTATGGTTCATCTTCTTGCAAATGTCTTGTAAGAACATCCATGACTAATGTAAAAAAGGATACGGGCTTAAAGCTGATCCTTGATGTAATCTAACTGAAAAACAAAAATACTTGATCAAACCATCTTTTGATTGAACATAAGTAATAACTCTCACATACAAATCCTTGATGAGTTGAATATAAGCATTATTATCACCTTTCGTTTCTAAAACTCACTAGAACACTTCTCATAGAACTTTATCATAAGCTTTCTCTAAATCAATAAATATCATAAGTAGATCCTCCTTATTCTCTCTATACTTCTCCATCGAACCTCACATTGCCACTACCAGATCCCATGTCCTAGATGAGAAAAGTGGAGGGTTGCTTTATGTAATTGACAGTTAGTGTAAAATTTGTCAACTATTAATGACATGAATCAAATCAAGAAGATATAAGGAATGAAAAATCAATATAATTACAATTATTTTTAAATCTTGGTTGCACATTGTTCGAACCTTGATCGAGCTCCTATCACACAATAGGCTCGATGCATTCTTACACTTCAACCATTCCACTTCAATTTTATTAATAATATCCCAATCTATTTCACAATCACTCTGAATAACAAACCTGAGATATCTAAAACATATACTCTTATTAATGACTTAATTGTCTAAAGTCACAATCCTCCCACTAGGTCTATTACTATTAAAATTGCACTCAATGTACTGGATTGTATATATACTCATATGAAAACTTTTAGAATCTAAGGTTGACCTCCATAATTCATGTTTACCTTCAACTCCCTCTCTATTATTATCAACAAGAAAAATATCATCATTAAAAAGCATACACTATGGTTCTTCTTGCAAATGTCTTGTAAGAACATCCATGACTAATGTAAAAAAGAATACGGGCTTAAAGCTGATTCTTGATGTAATCTAACTGAAATACAAAAATACTTGGTCAAACCATCTTTTGATTGAACATAAGTAATAACTCTCACATACAAATCCTTGATGAGTTGAATATAAGCATTATTATCACCTTTTGTTTCTAAAACTCACTAGAACACTTCTCATAGAACTTTATCATAAGATTTCTCTAAATCAATAAATATCATAAGTAGATCCTCCTTATTCTCTCTATACTTCTTCATCGAACCTCACATTGTCACTACCAGGTCCCATGTCCTGGATGAGAAAGTGGAGGGTTGCTTTAGGTAATTGATAGTTAGTGTAAAATTTGTCGACTATTAATGACATGAATCAAATCAAGAAGAGATAAGGAATGAAAAATAAATATAATTAAAATTATGTTTAAATATTGGTAGCACATTATTCGAACCTTGATCGATCTCCTATCACACAATAGACTCGATGCATTCTTACACTTCAACCATTCCACTTCAATTTTATTAATAATATTCCAATCTATTTCACCATCACTCTGAATAACAAACCTGAGATATCTAAATCATATGCTCTTATTAATGACTTAATTGTCTAAAGTCACAATCCTCCTACTAGGTCTATTACTATTAAAATTGCACTCATTGTATTGGATTGTATACCTACTCATATGAAAACTTTTAGACTCTAAGATTGACCTCCATAATTCATGTTTACCTTCAACTCCCTCTCTATTCTTATCAACAAGAAAAATATCATCATTAAAAAGCATACACTATGGTTCTTCTTGCAAATGTCTTTTAAGAACATCCATGACTAATGTAAAAAAGGATACGGGCTTAAAGCTGATTCTTGATGTAATCTACTGAAATACAAAAAATACTTGGTCAAACCATCTTTTGATTGAACATAAGTAATAACTCTCACATACAAATCCTTGATGACTTGAATATAAGCATTATTATCACCTTTCTTTCCTAAAACTCACTAGAGAACTTTTCATAGAACTTTATCATAAGCTTTCACTAAATTAATAAATATCATAAGTAGATCATCCTTATTCTCTCTATACTTCTCCATTGAACCTCTCAATAAATGCATAGCTTCTATAGTAGACCTACTCGGAATGAATCCAAATTGATTTTGAGAAATATTAGTATCACATCACTGCCATTACCAGGTTCTAAGTTCTGGATGAGAAAAGTGGAGGGTTGCTTTAGGTAATTGACAGTTAGTGTAAAATTTGTCAACTATTCATGACATGAATCAAATCAAGAAGAGATAAGGAGGGAAAATCAATATAATTATGTTTAAATCTTGGTTGCACATTGTTCGAACCTTGATCTAGCCCTACTCAAACATTATTGGAACGTTGATTAAACCTTGTTTAAATTTTATTTTAACATGGTTTCAATCTTGATTGAATCCTCTTCGAACATGGTTCTGCTCTTGATTGAATCTTATTTGTACCTTCTTTAAACATTATTTGAAAATACGAAGAAGGTTGGAATAATCTTAAATCAAGGTTATAATCCATTTCAAATAAGATTCTAACAAGATTTGATTAACTTCAAAGTAGGTGATGTGAAGTTTGATGTTTTTTTTTTTTTTTGGATTTAGGATTTATAGTGTGAATATCATTTTCAAACTTAAATAACACCAATAACCTTAGACTTCTAGCTTGATAAAAAAATAAGGAACATTCCTTTTAACTAATCACACTCAAATGATAATCTTCAGAGATAAGTAAGGCATTAAAAAGACAAAGAGTCATTAGAAAGACAAAGAGTGGGACATATTCTTGCTAAAAAGTTTGAAAGACTATTTGGTCGAGGTTTTATTTTTATTTTTTTAATTCTATTTATATAAGATTAAAATTTTTGGTATGGAATGAACTTTTGGGTATATTTCCTCAAGAAAATAAATAGTTATATTTATCTAATTTTTATTATTATGGGGCATATAAAATTCAATTTCTCTTTTCTAATTTTTTTTATTTAAATATGTTAATATTGTTGCTAGAAAATTCATGGTAATAAAGAGGGAGTTTTACATCCTAATTTTGCACAAAGATCCACATAGACACATATAAACGAGAAGAATATCATAAACATCAGAGTTTTTATGTAGAAAACTTTAAAAAGAAAAAAAAAAGGCTACTCTAGTTGAAATAATCCATCATATACTTGAGGTTACAGAAGTCCGTCATTCTCTATAATCGAAGAAGAGATATTATAAAATGGTAACACTTGTTTGATCCCTTTAGTTGTAGTATAGAATATGGGATAAGTAATGGAGGGTTGATGACATCACACACAGACAATGTTAGTCAATCAATAATAGTTGAATGATGGTGGCTGAATGATGGTGGTTGGACGATGATGATTGAACTATAATGATCAAATGATGGTGCTTTGATGATGATGGTCAGATGATAATAATTGGAAAGGATTCTAAAAGTTGAGTAATGATGATCACATGATGTATGTTAGAAGATGATGACTAAATGATGATAAGATGATGTATGCTAGATGATGGCCAAATGACGATAGTTATATGACATGGAGGCTAATGGTGATTGTAGGCATAATGTCTGGTAGAACTTAAAATTCTTAAGATCTCAGCCCGACGGCGAGGGATGAGCGACACGGAGACTCTCCTTGAGGCGGCGCTCGAGGTACTAAACACGGCGGATCCTATACAAAAGGCCAGGCTCGGCGAGGCCGCTGCCAAACGCTGGCTGCAAGGCGAAATCTCCGTCCCTTTCCGTCAAGATGACGATCTCCCCATTCCCAATCGCCCCGCCCGTCTCTCCAGTGTCCTCCACTCCTCCTCCTTACCCTTAATTATGACTCCTAACCTTTAACCCATCTCGTACTTACGCTGCTTCCATTCATGCAGGTGAAGCTGGTGGCTCCCAGTCTAATGCCTAAGCTGGGGAAAGGGGGAAGCTTGCAGAGCCGCCTGGCCATGCTGCACAGCCTCGTTCACACGGAGAGCTGGGCAATCGATCTCTCATGGGACATCATCGCTCGATTCGGAAGGAAAGAATCGATGCCGAGGGATTTCTTCACCGATTTCGTCAAAGTAGCCCAGGACGAAGGCCGACATTTCGTATTGTTGGCCAGGAGACTTGAGGAACTTGGTTCCTACTACGGTGCCTTTCCAGCTCACGATGGTCTCTGGGATTCCGCTATCCAGACTGCCAACGATCTCTCTGCCCGTCTTGCTGTTGAGCACTGCGTACATGAGGTGGAGTAACTCTCACTTATTATCTACACAAAATTTATGCCGTTCTGCACTTTTAGGGCTGTTTGGCAGCAGGTAGGATTTGCTAAATCCTGTAAATCCGGATTTATTAAATCCTCAGGGTGTTAAATCCTGAAGATTGTTTGGCATGACAGATCTGTTAAATCTTTAGAGAATGTTGGACTCAGAAATTGAGGATTTAAGAGGTTAATTCAAATAGGATTTTTGCCTAAAACGTTACAGAAAAATATGAATTGTTCGTACAAACACAGATAAGATATAAAATAATAATCAAGGTGAACTACAATTTTTTCTTAGAAAAAATGGTGAAGAGCTCTAGAATAAAGGTTTAGGATGTTAGATAGCTAATGTTAATGTTTTTATAGGTTTTGAATTAGTGACTAAGAAGTTGTAATAATTTTAATTTGGTTGCTTATAGTAGGAATTTGTTTCTTTATATTGGGCTTTTAACTAAGATATTTTAGGGATATTGGCGAGTTTAGACATTGAGAGGTTATGAGAGATTTAAGTAAATGTTTGGGAGAGTTTTAAAGAAGTTAGATGTAGTTTGTGGTTGAGGGAAGCTAGAATTTAGATTATGTAAAGTAGGTAAGAATTGTATTGGGAAAATAATGACTAAGGGTGGGAAAAGATTACTAAACTCACCTAAGTCATAGGGGATAAACTAAGAAGCTTCACCATAGAGTAGAACAACCAACAACTATAAAACTTGGACAAGTGAAAAATAAATTTTATTCAACGAATCTAAAAGTATAAAGCAAAATTCTATTTATTAGTCTTCTCTAAGCTTAGACAACTAGGAACATATTTATGAATTAATAAATTACTATTATATGGATTGATGTTTTGTCCGAATATAATGGAAAAGAAAATAAGAGAAATAAAATAAAATTTAGTCTTTCAAAAAGATTAAAATTTGAATTTGTCAAATAATGTAAGTAGAGTGATCCTGAAATCAAATAATTTTTGAAAATTTTTACATTCTTGCTTGGTATGGCCCACCTGTGTCATCAAGAGTTTTTAAATTAAGCTTCTTCATTATTCTCTAATGATTTTGGAGAGATTATGTGATGTGATACGTACATGTGATGGAGTTACTTTAAGAAATTAAAGAGAGCAATTTAAACAAAATAATCCAAAATAAAATTGTCACTTATGGTAAAAGATTGATCCTTAGAATTCTTGGTTTTTAACTTGCTTAGGCAAAGAAGAGCTAAATCGATTAACCAAACTATTCTAGAAAACACAAAGAATAATTATATGCTACAACAATAAACAAGAATCCACGATTTAATAATGAGAACTTTTACCTTTGGAGCCCATACGCTCAAATAGTCTAGGCTTTAGCGGATGAAGAGTCTCCACATTAGAATCGAGGTCGCTCCGAGGAAGAAGGAACCTTGGATCGTCGTTCTTGGATAGTTGGCCGGAGTATGGAATTCTGGACAGCGGTTGGGGCCTCCCGGGGTGAGGGTGTGGTGCAAGGAAACCTGCTGAACTGTTGGACAGTCGCTACGACGTCATCCTGGACAATTATGCTTGCTGAATTTGATACTAGCGGACACTGGGCTGCAATGGTGATCTCTCCAATTCACTGTACAACATTGGTAATGGCAGAAAATCTGTAACAACCCTTGGAGGGCTTCGGGACAGCACCCGGGGGACTTCAGGCCATAGAACGGTGAGGAAACTGGGTTGATTCTTCTTGGCAGCAAGCTGAGAAGGGGAAGACCAGCAAATTGGATATCTAGGACAGCTGGAACGTGGAACTCGTGTGCAGGAATTTGGTGGCTGCATGAGGCGTTTGGGAATTTTTCATTGGCACTTTTGATGGGACTTAACTGGGTGAACAATAGGGAAGGGAACGGGTGGGGCTAAGCAAGAACTAGGTTGGGAAATTTGAAATTTCCAAATTTTAATTTGGACTTAATACTTTTAAAATTTTGAAATTTGAAATTTAGGCTTAGGAGGGAAATTAGGAATTAATGAGGCCTTATTTGGATCCTTGAATTAAGCTCCTTATTAAGGGGAGGAGTAATGGGTATGGGTGGCCGACCATAGAGCAAGGAGAGAGGGGGGTTTCGGTTTTGATGAGGTGGGGCCCACTTAATTAATTAAGGGATTTGAATAAAAGCTGAAATAAATTCAGATTTTAACCAAGAGGGAAAGTTGCCTAATTTATGATTAAACAATGAGGCAGCTATTTGAATTTCAAATTGGAATTGAAATCCAATTAAGATGATTGAATAAATTCAGGATTTAATTTTGGCAAGTGAGTAATGGCTCTTGGAGAATTTGAATTTCAAATTCAAAATCCAAGAGGAAGGGCCGGCGGGTAGAGAGGTGGAAGGGGAAGGAGGCGGCTGCAAGGGGGGGAGGAAATCGGCGGGCTGGGGAAGGGCTGGCCGGTGGCTGCTGGCCGGCGGTTGGGGCTGCAGGCCGGCGGTCTGGGCAATCTAGGGAGGGGGCGGCGGCAAGAGCAAGGGAGGGGAGAGTGTGGGGGAAATTCTCGGGATCCAAAGCATGAAAATCCAATATCTCACTAGTGGCTTCAATCCAAATCTCCACAACACGAATTGATCAAGATAACTAAAGAAAAACGAAAGACAAGAAAACCTAGAACTCACAAAGAGATCTAGTTTCTCCTACGAACTCACTAAGAGATCGAGGGTGAACTCACAAAGAGAACATAAGTGGCAAATTTTCATTCATCAAAAACCAACTATTACATGAGAAAAGGGCCTTATAAATAGGCCTCAAAATGTCAAAGAAGCAAAAGACTAAAATGCCCCTTGGGCTACAATAGCTACCAAATACCCATGAGGGCAAAAACGGAAAAACATAAAAAAAATAAACTACTACATAAAATGATGAAAATACAGATCATGATCGTGGTCGTCGATCTCCGGCATCTCCTGAAGGTACATGTGTCGAAATCGCTGCTGATGTCCCCATAATTATGTGTATTCATTGGGCTTGCATGGATAGTTGTGTTTGATAAATAAGTCAAATCTTATTGCAACACCTTATTTTGTGGTCTTGTCTTTTAGCATGCGGTTCATTCTTTTTATTGTGTACCCTCTCTATTTACCCTTTTACTTGTATTTGCTTATTTAAAGATATCTGTACTGTCACCTGGATGAATAGAATTGTCTTTCCTCTCTTTACCACTTTCTCTTCGTCTCCGTTTGTTTCTTCTCTGCCAAGACTCCATTGGCATCTCTTTCATGGTATCAAGAGCCACAAATGGGGGATCAAAGCTCCACTTCTTCCCTCCCTCCCTTCTCTCATCTCGCGTACCACAATACCGAAGTCTCCATTCCAGCACCTCTCAAATTTCTTGTCTCCAACATCAAGAACATAATCCCTCATCCTCTCAACAACGACAACTACGCTAGCTGGCGGATTCAAATCATCCAGCAATTTTCTGCGAACGGGTACGTCGATCATCTCTCAGGCGTCAATGCTTTTCCCTCCGAAGATGCTCTGCAAGAACTTGCACGCTAGCGACTTATCGACAACAATTTGATCTCCGCTCTATTCTCCACAATATCACCCTCCATTCTGCCCTATGTCATCACCTCTACAACAGCTCAAGAAATTTGGAACGTTCTTGAACGACGATTGCAACATTCAAGCCGCTCGAGAGTTTTTCAACTCAAGAACGAGCTTCACCACTTACAAATGAAAAATCTTACCATGCAACAATATCTCGCGCAAATATAGAACATTGTCAACAACATCGCTGCCGCCGGCTTCAAGATTGATCCGGAAGACATTGTGCTCTACATACTCAACGGGCTTCCGTCTACATACTGCCATCCGCACCTCTTCCATTCTCGCAGATCTTGACAACTTATATTCGCTATTTTGTAGCGAAGAAATCCATGTCAATCAAGAACTTCTCAAAGATTAGTCCACACCCTCTTCAGCAACTGCTCTTTATGCTACTTCCTACAATCAAACGAAAGGGCGAACTCAAAAATGTCAAAATAGGAACAACAACACTTCATACAAACCACCCTCTCCAAGCCAACCTGTCCAGTAGCCCATAAACACAAATAATCAGTGCCTAACTTGCCAAATCTGTAGCACAATAGGACACATAGCCCTTAACTGTTGGCACAGATGCAACTTTAAGTATGCTCCAACCACTTCAAATGGGCCATGAGCCATGCTAGCTCAACCAACTCCTTACGACACGCAAGATTGGATTCTTGACTCCGGTGCCTCCACACACTTGACGCCGAACAGTACAAATCTCCAGTAGCCGTCCGCCTACAACGGCCAAGATGGCATCTCTGTCGCAAATGGCTCCACCTTACCTATTCATAACTCCGGCCAAGGTTTGCTTCCGCTACTGGACACAACCCGTAATCTTCGGTTATGCAATATTTTACACATTCCATCTCTCGCAATCTACTTTCTATTTCGAAGTAACATCATATAACTTAATCTCAATTACTTTTGATACTAACGGTTTCGAAATAAAGGATTCTTAGGACAATAGTCTTCTTCTTCGTGGACATCTCCACAACGGTTTATCATATATGACTAGCTCCGGAGGCGCCTCCCACCGCCCTTCATGCTAGCACAACATCCTCTCAACTTTGGCATGCCCGCCTCGGTCACCCGAACAACAGATTTCTTTCTTTTCTTGCTAAACAAATTCCTGACTTTAGAAATGTATCTTTTTCATTTCTTTGCAAATCTTGTAACGTGGCCAAGAGCCACAAGCTCTCGTTTAATAAAAGAATTTTCGTTTCCTCGTCACCGTTCGAGCTTATTCACTCAGATGTGTGGGGACCGGCACAACAACAATCCTTAGATGGGTTTAGATACTACGTCATTTTTATTGATGATTTTACTCGTTTTTCATCGATTTACTTCATGCATTCTAAAAATGAAACTTTCACGAAATTTCAACAATTTTGCAGTTTAGTTCGCACACAATTTTCTGCAACACCAAAAACCCTTCGCTCCGATGGCGGAGGTGAATTCGTGAGCATCACTTTCAAATCTTTTCTTCAAAATCACGGTATTCTTCACCAACTAAGCTGTCCACATACGCCGGAACAGAACGGCCTAGCTGAACGCAAGCACAGACATCTTTTAGATCTCACCCGCACGCTTCTACATGTGTCTCATCTACCCAATCAATTCTGGGCCGAAGCAACTTCCACAGCCAACTATCTTATAAATCGGCTCACCTCCAAATCTATCTCTCTCAAATCTCCCTACCACACTCTCTACAACAAATTCCCAACCTATTCTCATCTTCGCACCTTCGGGTGTCTCTGCTATCATTGGTTACAACCTTACACCACCAACAAGTGTGCCCCTCGCTCCACCGATTGCATTTTTCATCGGATACTCCCCCAGCCACAAAGGCTACAAATGTTACAATCTCACCACACATAAAGTCCACATCTCTCGTCACGTAATCTTTCACGAACAAATTTTTCCCTACAACCCACCTGCCAAAATTTGCATACCAAATTCTCAACCCACCGTGACCACCACTAACCCTCTACACATTGTCCCAACTTTGGCTATTCCTCCTTCAATCTCTTCGGATAACACCAAACAACACCCTCACTCTCACACAAATAACAACCAAACTGCAACACTACCTGCCTCTCCCTGTCCAGCACAAGACGTGAGCTCCGAACCTCATATTGCCCCTCCAATTCACAATTGTCCCATTCACCATATGACAACCCAATTCAAGTCTGGCATATCAAAACCCAAACAATTCCAGTCACTTCTCAGCAACACTACTCCTCCTACTACTCCGACAACTTACAAGCAAGCAGCCAAATTTGACCATTGGCATCTCGCTATGGCTGAAGAATTCTCCGCTCTACAATAACAAAGAACGTGGTCTCTAGTTCCCCCTCCGTCGAACAAGCAAATTCTTGGATGTGAGTGGACCTTCAAAACCAAGATGCTACCTTCAGGACAAGTCGACCGTTACAAAGCTCGACTTGTCGCATTGGGCTATGACCAAATATATGGAGAAAATTACATCGAGACCTTCAGCCCCGTCGCCAAGATGCCAACTATCCACCTACTTCTTACTTTGCCCTGCACCGCACATGGCAAATACTTCAACTCGATGTTTCCAACGCCTTCTTGCACGGCGACCTTCCCGATGACATCTACATGCGCCAACCGCCCGGGTTTGAGGATTATCGATCACCGAACTACGTATGCAAGCTACATAAATCACTCTACGGGCTCAAGCAAACACCTAGGCAGTGGTTCCAAAAACTCACAACCTTCCTACAATCTCGCGGATTTTGGTTTAGTCGCTCCGACCCAGCTCTACTTCTTTTTACTCACCGCCAAGTTCAGATTTTTCTACTAATTTATGTTGATGATATCCTTGTGACAGGGAATGACTCTCACTATATCCAGTCACTACTTCAAGATCTCAACTCCCAATTTGCTCTAAAGCAGCTTGACCACATATCCCTCTTCCTTGGCATACAAGTTCTTCAAAACACCAAGGGATACTTTCTTACACAGCAACATTATGCAACCAAAATTCTCAATGAGGCTGGATTCTTTGATTGCAAGCCGTCACCTACACCTCTTGCTCCCGTGTCAAAACAACAACTCTGCGACAACAATCCGTTCCACGATCCCTCTCTCTATCGTCGTCTCGCCGGCTCTCTTCAGTATCTATCAATTACCAGACCCGACATAGCTTTCGCAACAAATCGCATCTGCCAACATATGCACCAGCCCGCGGATCAGGACTTTCAAGCTCTCAAACGTCTTCTACACTACGTCAAAGGCACTCTATCCTTTGGCCTACCGATAGTCACTGGGGATCTACATCTTCGAACCTTCACCGACTGGGCTGCTGACAACTTTGATAGAAAATCCATCTCCGGATTTTGTACCTTCTTGGGTCCAAATCTCATCTCTTGGACTGTCAAGAAATAGATAACCGTAGCCAAGTCTTCAGCATAAGCCAAATATCGGGCCCTTTCTGCCTCCACCTCAGAACTTATTTGGCTTCGTCGCTTAGCCGCCGAACTCTCCCTCGTACAAGACGCTCCGACGACCATCTACTGCGACAACATCTCCGCCATTGCTCTTGCCATGAATGCTGTTTTCCATGCTTGAACAAAACACATTGAAATTGACTATCACTTCATTCAGCAACACATCGCTTCTGGCGACATCAGCATTCAGCACATTCCGTCCAAAGAACAAATCGCGAACATCCTAACTAAACCTTTCTCAACTGCCCGCTTTACCGAGCTTCTTTCCAAATTAATTATTCAATCCTCGAATGATTAATTTGAGGGAGGATGTTAGCATGTGGTTCATTCACTTTATTGTGTGCCCTCTCTATTTACCCTTTTATTTGTATGTGCTTATTGAAAGATATCTGTACTGTCACCTGGATGAATAGAATTGTCTTTCCTTTCTTTACCACTTTCTCTTCGTCTCCATTTGTTTCTTCTCTGCCAAGACTCCATTGGCATCTCTTTCATTGTCTTTGACCTTTATCCTGGTACTATGTTATGTAGCCTTATTAATATCTAATTAGCATAATTAATATCCACAACCCAATTAATCTAAATAAAGATAAAAACCTAGGGTTATTTTTATCCTTATAGACATTTCCCCAATTTCAAGAAATAATGCACATTAGAAATGAAAACATAGTCAAAATTTGATTAGGATGAATTTTAGAGCTATTATATTTGCTTTGAGAAAAGTCTTAAACTTATTTGATTGATTATACATGCATTTTACTCATTTTAAAGCAAATTCAACAGCTTCAAGGCATCCTGAAATTTTTTTTTGAAAATGAAAATGAAAAGGATGAGTGATAAATTACAAAGTATGTAGCTCTAACCAGTGATCTTAGAGAAACAACCTTCTTCTCTGATCATTGGGCCACGAATCCTTTCAACCCTAACCAAATTTTTATCAGGATGTCCTGATTAAATTTTTTTTTGTATTTTGACAAAAATACCTTTTTTAAGTACGTAGCACCTAATTTTGAAAATAGAAAATTTAAAACTAGAAACAAGTACTCTTACAGGACACTTATGTTTATGATGCTACTTTTCTAATCAAGCTTCTGAGTTTTCATCTGTTGCATACAGGGCATGCTCCTGCAATTAATTAACATCTTCATATTAATCTGCTTAAAATAAATAAATAAAGAAAACTAACACATAAAGCTTTACTTATTGGTCATTTTGTGATATTTTTTTTCAAGGTAGGCAAGAGGACTGGATGTTCTTCCAACTACAATCTCTCGTTTCCGCAATGGAGGGGATGAAGACACTGCGAACTTATTAGAAACTGTTATATATCCAGAAGAAATTACTCACTGTGCAGCTGGTGTAAAATGGTTCACCTATCTATGCCAAAGGAAAATAAACGGTCATCAAGATTCAAATATAAGCTCTGTCTGCTTAACTCCTGAAAATGGAGCTCCTAAGGAACATTCAAAAGAAGAAGCTGTAAACGGTGGGAAGCAAAATGTGGTGATTGAAGCATTTCATGATACTGTGAGGAGATATTTCAGAGGGCCGCTTAAGCCACCGTTTAATGTGGAAGCGAGGAAAGCTGCAGGTTTTGGACCAGACTGGTATGAGCCTTTAGCTATCAGAGAGGTGAAGTTTCTATCTTGAGGTTTCGTTTGGGACGGTTTTTTTATTGATTCTTAAAGCAGCTTTTTAATACAAAATTTTTAATTTTGTACTAGAAAGCTGCTTTAAGAAGCATAAAAAAGCTGTCACAAATGAAGCCGGGTTCTTTTTCCTTTTATGAATTTTTTATGAGTAGAGCTGATTGATTATTGTCGTTATTGCATTATATGTTACTGTTCATTTCCTGCTACACTTTTTATGCCAAATTTAGGTGTTTTTTTGGGTTGGTAGGAAGAAGCAAACCGTGATGTAAGGAACGGCTTTCAACGTTCATATTTGAGGGGATTAGGACACCATTTTTGTCAGAAATGCCTATAAATTGTTATTTGACAATGTCTGCATGTCTAATTTTTTTTGTTCACCTTTCATTGAAATGAATATAGGCCCCTTAAGGATCCCAATATGATGCTAATTTGAGCATGACTAAGGCTTCGTTTGGGACAGCTTTATTGCTGTTTTTTAAAACAACTTTATAGTACAAAAATTTCTGCTTCAAAGAATTTTTATACTAAAAAGTTAGTTTATAAACCAATAAGAAAACTGTTCCAAACAGAACCTTAAGGGGGTGTTTGGTATAGGATTTATTTCGAGTTTTTAGTAGGATTTATGGTAAATCCAGCCAAACGCAAAAAATGGCGCGGTAAATCCGGCAAATCCGCAAATCCCGGATTTGCGGATTTACGGCGTAAATCTGCTAAATCCCGGTAAATCCTAATCCCGCTAGAAGTCGGATTTACGGGATTTGGCCGAAGAAGCACGCGAAAGGGAGAAAGTTACCTTCACAGCGAGCGAGAGGGAGCTCCCGTCGTTGCTTCAGATCAAAATGTTGTAACGTCCGATCCGACAGGAAGGGAACGTCGTCGAAGGAGCGAAGTCGAACAACAACGAAGGAGCCGAAGAAGCGACTCGCACAATCTCAACACCTCCTGCGAAGCAACGAAGGAGACCAAGAAGCGACTCGTGCAATCTCAACACCTGTGAAGCAACGAAGCCGAACAGCATGGACGAATAAGAGAAGATTAAGGTTTCGTTTGGGATGGCTTTTTTACTGCTTTTTAAAACGAAGTTTTAGTACAAATTTTTTTAATTTTGTACTAAAATTTTGTTTTAGAAAGCAGTAAAAAAGCTGTCCCAAACGAAGCCTAAAAGCAAACCCTAGACGCTTTTTTTTTTTTTTTTTGGACATTTAGGTCATTTAAGGCAAACTTACACACACAACGCATACACAAAGACTCGAACCCAGGACCTCTTAGTTGGAAGCCTAAGCTCTCAACCAACAGGCCAAGATGAGTTGTGTCCTAGACGCTTTCATTATTGATTAACTTAATTAATATAATATAAAATATTAATAATTAATAGGATAATTAGTGTATAAATTAATTATCTAATTTAACTTAATAATATAGTTAGTAATATTATTAGTAATTATAAATTAATATAATTATCTTATACATTATTAAACATATAATTAATAATATAAATAATAGTTAAATAATTAGTGAGGAGTAGAATTCTTAGCTGATTAATGAGATAATTAATATAAATTTTATAATTAAAACTAATAAAATAGTAATTAAATTATTAATTAAATAATTAGTAGAAATATTATTTAAATAATTAGTTATTTCAAAATATTTAGTTAAATCAATTTTAAATTTCCAATCGTTTTAAATCATGTTATCTCTTGTCAAACATCTTTCTGGATTTAACAGGATTTAAAAATTATCATACCAAACACAATTCAGGATTTAAGAGCCCAGGATTTACTAAATCCAGATTTACAGGACTTAGTAAATCCTATTAAAATTGAATCCAATCCTATACCAAACACCCCCTAAGGTTAGTTCAAACTCATTTTGTTTGATCTGATTCAAAGCAGGCTTAGTTGTAGGTTGGATAGACTCGAGATCCGTTCGTGGTAGTTTTTTCGTTATTTTGTTTTTTTAGTATATCTATTTGGTTATTACTTTCTTGTTATTTATTTTAGAAATTTTTGAAAAGAAAAGTAAGCTTTATAATCAGATTGATTAGAGTATATTAATTGTAAGAAAATTGTTCAACTTTTGAAAAAAAATATTTATAATATTCATTGTAGTTTTTAAAAGATTTCTTTCCTCATAAGAGCTTGACAACTATTAGAACAGCAGAAGAAGCTGCCCCAAACAGTCTCATTTTGATTTATTCAAATTTGATGAGTTAAATTTAATTAGGATAGAAATAGGTTTGGCTTTAATGCTTTTGGATTTAGAATAAATTCTTTGTTTAATGCATTTACTTGAAAATAGCATAAAATAAATTAAAGGCCGAACTTTGATCTTTAGTGGGCTTTTTGATTTAATTTTAAATTTGATATGGGCCAAAAATTGACTTATTTTGAATGATTTTTTGTTACTTAAATTTCATGATAGTATCTTCTGGTTGGGAATTCAACTTGTATTTTAAAAAAAAAATATTTCTTTTTAATTCTTGGTTTGAAATTGGAGCAAAGCAAAAGTATTTTTATCTTTTTTTATCTATAACTAGTTTCCTTTCTATTTTTCTATATTGGTTATGTGCCCTACTCAATATTATCGTCGTCAAGTCCTAAGTTCTGTATGAGAAAAATAAGAGTTGTATTTAGTAGTCGACTGTTAGTGTAAAATTTGTTAAACAATCATGACATGAATTATTTAATATATTATGTTAATGCTATGATGTTCCCTGAAGAGAAATTATGTATGACTCGAATACAATCAAAAGCGTGTAAGGATTATTGGAAAAATGATTGTGTGCAATGTTAAATAAACAAGGGTTTTCACATTATGGGTGTATATGGACAAAGAAACTAGTAAATGAAATTAAAATTAGAATAGAAACTTAAAATATAGGTACTTTATTGACAAATTAATAGAATTAATAGAGGTTATGATTAATAGGTATGATATATATATATATATATATATATATATATATATATATATATATATATATATATATTAGTGCTATGCAATTCTTAGTGTGTAAGAGTAAGGGTGTCAATTTTTGACACGACTCGAATCCGACCTGGGAAATCCGATTTTGGGTCGGCCTGTTTAACAAACGGGTAGAGTTAGGATTCTAATTCCTGGCCCGTATGAAAAATTGGGTCGGGTTTGGGTCAAACCGCAAACCCGAAAATAACTTGGAACCGTATCGTTCTCTCAACTTAGACATTCACTATAATTGGACCATAGTTAATCCACCCTTAGAAATTCACCTCTTTGCCACCATCAACTCTTATGCTTGTGTCATCCAACATTGCTTCATTATAATATCATCAACATGTGATATACCCCATCACTTTTAATTGTAACCCATTAATGTATGATTGAGATAAAATTTAATGTAGCAATGCTCCTCATCTATTAAATAGAAAATCTTGCATCCATCAAACACCTTACGGTATTTCGAAAGAAAAATTTTACACTTGGCCACATATTTGCATACATCCAAGTGAAAGTACAATTTATCTTATCCTACACCAAGGTTAGGATTTATGCCTTTGTGAACTACCAAACTCTCCTTAGAAGTATTTTAAGGTTGTCCAAAGGTTAGGGAGGTGCTAGGGAAGAGTAGTAATCATGTACTTTAAACTATCATATGGTAGAACTTGATTGGCTTGGAGTACTAGTGCTAATTCTCCTTAACCCATAATTTTAACTATGGGTTAGATGGAGTTTAGTGGTTTAAACACAATTAGAACCAATTGGTAATTCACTTGAATGGGTTTTTAACAATCATTTATAGTCTTCGTTTGGGACGGTTTTTTAAGAAGCAGTACAAAAACCGTCCCAAACGAAGCCCTAAGCTCAAATCATTAGGGTTTTTTTTTAAAAATAAATCATTAGGGTTTAACTTATTGGATAGCATTTAACTAGGTTAACCTATTTGGTCCCAATTAAGTAAATTGACCCATTTATGTGAGTCAATTAGGTTGAACTATTATGGATTTGTGTTCTTAATTTCCTTACCTAAATTCACTTTTAAATATTTTCCCAAAATTGTCGACGGGATTAGTCTTCATTTAGGTCCCAATTGGGCATATGCTAACCTATTTTGACTAATTGACACCTTAAAAGGGTAAAACTTGGTTGAGTTGAGCTAGCATCACTTAAGGTTTTAGTTTATCTTAGTCAATAAGGCAAGTCAACCTAATGTGGTCAAACCATGGGACCAATTTTCTTGACTAGGTATAATATATGTTTTAAATCTTTCCCATTACTTCCATGTATATTGGTTTGGGCTAATGTAATATTCGATGTAAGTTCGACCTTGAGCCCATACGGTTCAACTTGAATCAAATTGGGTTCAAAAGTCTCATCCAATGGTTTAAAGGACTCACAAGACTTCAAATGGTCATGGGATCTTCAATATCACTGATAATATTATCTACAAGATATAAGTCAAATAAAATTAAATTATTAGATAATACAACTATACTATTAAGGGGGATTTACAAACACAACACTCAAAATTATTACATTTACATGCTTACACCTAAACTTTACAATTTACATACATAGCACCTATAAATTTTAAATAAAAACAAAAATAACACTCAAATTTCTATTGGTCACCAACCTACCTCCCATTACTACTCCTATCACACCACCCTTCATCATTGAAATTAGGGTGTCAATATTTGACACGACCGAAAACTCGACTCGAACCCGAAACAGATCGGGTTCGGGTTCAATATTTCGACCCGTTTCAAAAATTGGGTCGGGTTTGGGTTAACCATTTGACCCGAAATTGACACGAAAACTCAATTTTTGACCCGGCAACCCGAGATTGACCCATTTTTGACCCAAAAAAGAGGAGAAAGACCCGTTTTTGACCCGAAAAAGAGGAGATAGACCCGTTTTTGACCCGAAAATTATTAATTTTTTGTTGGAAATAGTCATTCGTGTTGTGTCAGTTTGACCCGGACCCGAAGCGGGTCGGGTTTGGGTCTGTAAAACTGACTCGTTTTCAAAAACGGGTCGGGTTCAGGTTGACCCGAATAATGCCGAGTTAGTTTCGGGTTCGACCCGAACACGACCCGTTACCTGAAATTGACACCCCTAATGAAATCCCATTGCTTGTTATTTGATGTTTGTAAAACCCCATAAATAAAAGAAGCTAAACTTTTAAACATCGAGGCGCCTTTCGATGTAGCGGTTGAAATTTCATTAAGAGACTCCACAATTAAGCGTGCTCTTCCCGGAGCAATTCTGGGATGAATGACCTGCCGAGAATTTATACCAACAAGACAAATTCATGAGGCTCTTAGTCAAAGTGGACAATATCTGAATGATTAAGAGTTTGGGCTGTCACAATGTTGATCCCATCCTCCATCGGGGGCTGGAATCATGTCACCATGCCATTGGTTCCGTCACTTTTCACTAGTGATGCTCATCACACGTACTCACCATCAGTCATTGTTGGTCTTATCGCCACTCGCAACTTCCTCTTCTCCTCATCATTGATAATACCCTGATCAAAAATTTTCTTCTCATCAAAGGTTTTTTTGAAGTCTATTAACTTTCATTAATGGAGTGTTAATAAATCTAAATAGCAAAGTTTTAGTGTAAATGTAATAGTTTTAAGTGTTATGTAGGTAAATACCCACTCATTCATAAAGTATACTTCTATGAAATGTCTAAAATGTTTATTTTATTTTTTATTATTTTTTTATTTTTTATGTTTGTATGATATAAGATTAATACAAGCAAACTATTAGACATTTACAAGTAGAACTATTACACAAAAAAAAAAAAAATGATAACTGACAAGAATATATAGAAAAAAATTGTAAGAATTAGCTGGACAACTAAAAAAGCTGAATTAATTAACTTTCTTTATCTCCACAGGACAAAAGACAGAGCATTCACTGAACATAAATAAACATTAAAAAAGCATAGAAGATATCTAATGTGTTTAGACCATAGGCTTTAGTGTTTGAAGGGGGGATAATGAAGGAATCAGAGAACAAAGTTCTTACATAGAACATTTCAAACTACTACTAATTATTAAACCCTTTATTAAGTAGTGAATAATGCCCTTGTTGAAGCTTCATTTACAACACAATGGTGTTGCTCTTTGTCCATTTCGATAGATTTGACGGCTTGAGCGCGCGCTCTATGCTCAATGTAATCAAAACTTTGGTAGAGCTTTGGGTGCTCTCAAAATCAATAAATTCAGCTTGAGGTTCAATCTTGTTATCATTTGTCGCAATTGTGGTTCGTGTTGCTGCTTTCTTGCATATGACTTTGGTTTCGTTTATGACCGTTTTCTTACTGCTTCTTAAAGCAGCTTTTTATTACAAAAATTCTAAAATTTGTGCTAGAAAGCTGCTTTAAGAAGCAGTAAGAAAGCCGTCTCAAACGAAGCCTTTGTGTTTTATATTATGGAATCGTCAATTAATTGCTCCAAATCTTGACCATACAAAATAAACTTTATAAGATTTTAAACAAGTCTAGGATTTATGAGGAAATATAAAGTAAGAGAGAGCAAATTCAAGGTTTCATTTTATTATTCTAAATAAGAAATACAATTATTTTAACAATTATTATATTATATTTCATTTCATAATTTGGTTAGATTTAATTAGAAAGCATTCTATGCAACAGAAGAAAATCATCATATATTTGAACTTTGGTAAAACCTCAGATGTAATTATTATGGTTTCACATATAAGCTAATTAAGAAAGAAATCATCATATTCTTACTATAAATCTATCTACAATCAATCAAATAAACATTAATTGCAATCAACATGAAGAAAATATACATTTTGAGTTATAGTAAACACTTTATGTAAAGTTGGGATTATTATCAACTTTTAATTAAATATTTCTCCAAAAATGAACTATTTTTAGCCACACTCATAAGCTTTTAGTCACCCTTCTCTCTCTCTCTCTCTCTCTCTCTCTCTCTCTCTCTCTCTCTCTCTCTCTCTCTCTCTCTCTCTCTCTCTCTCTCTATATATATATATAATTTAAGTTTTTTCCTTTTTTTTTTTTCATTTTGATTATAAATAATGTAAAGCTTTCATTCATCATCTACAAAATCAACTATGCACACATGCATGTCTCAACTATTGTATTACCTAACATTTGAATTTCAACAAGTTTGCTTTTTAATATCCCCACTTAATTTGAAATCGAAGAATGCACTACAACAACTTTATAGCAGTTGCTTTCATGAGTTATTTAGGCTTTGTTTGGGACAGCTTTCTTATTGTTTTATAAAGAAGCTTTCTAGTACAAAAATTTTTAACTCAAAAAATTTTTTGTACTAAAAAATTGTTTTAAAAAGTTATAAATTAACTGTCCCAAATGAAGCCTTAGTAAAGATGTATTTAACTTAAACATGATTGTTTTTTATTAATGCATTTGCTTATGCAGTGAAAATGGGTGTGAA
This sequence comes from Dendrobium huoshanense, assembly GCA_016618105.1. Lineage (NCBI taxonomy): Eukaryota > Viridiplantae > Streptophyta > Magnoliopsida > Asparagales > Orchidaceae > Dendrobium > Dendrobium huoshanense. The sequence goes on from CM028342.1 coordinate 16,477,332, forward strand.
TGTGCTTGCTTTATTGAAAAGATAGGTTTCTCTACTATGGAATTAGCAATTTGTTATCAATGCACATCTTCTTTGGCTTTCTTATGGTATGAAATTCTTATAACATGTTCCTTAGCCAAATAACATGATTAATAACGCATAAAAAAGGAATGCAACAATATCAGCTTCTTGATACCATGCTAAACACAAATTTATGTTTTGTTTTGGACAGCTTTCTTACCGCTTCTTAAAATAATTTTTTAGTATAAAATTTTTAATTTTTGTACTAAAAAGTTGCTTTATGAAGCAGTAAGAAAACCGTCCCAAACCAAGCCTTAGGCTTTGTTTGGGACGACTTTCTTACTGCTTCTTAAAGCAACTTTCTAGTACAAAAATTTTAATTTTTGAAGTAAAAAATTGCTTTGATAAGCAGTAAAAAAGTCGTCCCAACCGAAGCCTTAGCGATGCTCTTTCTATCATCAAAATTCCCTCCAATTTATAATCAATATATCTATATTTGTTAGAAAAATACTAAAGTAAGCTAGAATTTGTTATACCTTTCATGTACCAAAGTACTCCTTTCATAGTCTTGAAATGAGAAACAAAGAGAGTTACTAAGGGGCTGTTTGGTTGACTGAAAAGGAAATGCAGTGTAAAGTAAATGCAGTGTAAAGTAAATGTATTGTATTCCGAATACGTTGAGATTGTTTGGTTGTCTGCAAAATAAACACAGGAGAACTGTTTCCCTTGTTTGGTTAGGAAGATCCAGAGTAAAGTAAAAGTTATTTATTTTTTAATAATTTGATAGAAACCATGGATATTCATACAGCCATCTCTTAGTATTTTCATCAAAACCCTTTCTATTCTATTTGAGGCAGCTATAACTTTAATAAAGAAGACTATAAAACTACTATGATAAAAGTAACTTTTAAAAAATAATTTACTATTACTAAGACTTCGTTTAGGACTACTTTTTATTATTTTTTATAATAATTTTTTAGTATAAAAATTATAATTTTTGTATTAAAAAGCTGTTTTAGAAAGTAGTTACAAAGATGTCCCAAAATGAAAACTTATTTTTTTTAAAAGCAATTAAAAACCAATGTTTAAATGCGAGAGCGACGGTCTGTCGCTCCTTCCTTTCCTTCGTTGTTGTTCGACTTCGGCTCGCTGTTCGACTTCGCTCTTCGCAGGATGGCACGAGGTGAAGAATTTCAAACCCGCTCATTTTGAGCGACTTTCAAAGTCGCGGGATCCGCCTCTCAAAATACACGCCTAATACATTTGATGTTTTTGTTTTGTTCCACTCAAAATTAACCAAACAGAAAAATTTAGTAAATACATGTATTTGTTTTACTTTACCCTCCTAATTCAGGCAACCAAACAGCCCCTAAGAGCATTGTGGTCATCTTCAACAAGGATAGTAATGAAGCTATTGTCTATGTGGACCACCCCACCATTAGAGCCATTGATAGTCTGATTTTTTTTTATCAATAGAACATAAATAGTCATCTTATTTAAATTAAAATATTATTCAACTACCATTTTATTTACTAATCAAATATTATCCACTCATTGCATGCTTCTCATCATTTATTTTAGTTTTATATTGCTGCCCCATTCTAGTTAGGATGGTCTGTGGGGGTTTTGCCTCTTCTGCGGCTTCCCTATTTCTTTGGTTTTACTGCAGGTGATTTGTGGTTCTGCTGTGCATTTCGGCTTTTTGGGTTAATTTGGAGCTTCACGGGATGAATTCTAAATGGCGATATCCTTTTTTGAGTTTCTCTATATTATATGCTAGGATTGTTTTCTGCCTTCAATTCTATTTCGTGTTATATTTTTTGCGGTTGCAGGCTTGGGTGATGAATTGGAAGATTTTGGTGGAGTCCTACTGCTGGGAGTTTTTTGGTTGTTTTTTGCTTTCTCCCATTTTTTGGATGCTTATTCTTAAGCACCGTAGAATGTTACTAGGTTGCTTTGTATTATTTTTTAGGTGGGAAACTCGAACTCTTAGGTTTTTTTTTTATCTTTTTGATTGTAGCTCTTTGAGCGGTAGAGAGATCGAGTTTCCCTTAAGGACCCTGTAAATTTTCCCGATTATTAACACGTAGGCTCCTTTGGTTTTCCCCTAAAAAAAAAATCATTTATTTTAACCATCACATATTCTAATATTTATATGTTAATTTCATCTCAAATTAAACTTAAATATTATTTATTTATTATTATTATCCACTCATTATAATATTATCCACTCATTGTAGTGCTTCACCTTGGAGGGGAGCTCGAAAAGATATTCGGCAAAATCCTTCATATCCACCATAAGTTTATGAGAAACCATATGTTATTACTGCCACCATAAGCTTCTCCTTCCATTCTTCAAATTTGGCCATGTCTATCACTGGCACGAAAAATCCATCTATAGCCATTATAACCAATCTCTTTACCTTCTATTTCTCTATTTTTTCCTTCGTTTTGTCCTTTATTTTATAAACTGAAACATAATTTCTTTATCTATCATTGAAAGGGTTTCTATATTTTTGTTGGAATTATCCTTACCTAACATCATATTTTTTTAATTTTTTACTAAGTTGTTTTAATAAATAAAAAAATTGTCCTAAACAAAACCTAAGTTTAGGAATATTTGAAGTCCAGTTTCAACAAACTTATAGTCGCATTGAATGTTTAGACAAGTCAAATTCAAAGACACCAAAAGTGGTCAGATCAAACTTCATATGATTTTAAAACAGTATTGAAAGCTCTACATTATTAATTAGGTAGCCAAATGATCTCTAAATTTTTTGTTCTCAAACTACTCGAAGAACAACATAAATACGAGAAGCCCTAAGTAGCTTAGGGTGGCTAGGGCTCCCACACACCTAAATATATAATAACCATGGAGTTATTAATATAGGATTTTACATGATCTTACAATTTTTATCCAAAAAGATGGGGGGATTGAATATCTTGGAATTGATAAGAGAGTGAAGGTGATCAAGATAGTACCACACTTACAAGTAGGATGGAACTAAATGACCTTAATGAGACAACATGGTAAAAAAAAACCTATTCACACAAAATATTATCAACTAGAAAACTAGGCTATAGTAATATTTAGAATTCTCTATGATATGAGTTTTATTTTTCAATTCAACCAAGGTGTGTAGGAGATGTTGGCTAGGGCCCCATGAGAGTAGTTTGGCGATGACCACCTTTTTTATTGACGAACATAGTACAATTCTTTGAAGATCACAACAGTATGAATCAACAACCAAAGTTAATGGATAAAAATTTGATAGTTGGGTCAATTGGAGCAACTCTAAGACCTATTTCTCACATAACATTAGCATTCTCATGCAGTGTCAAAATCTTAAGATCTTGAATTTTATTTTTCATGTTCATCCCAATATTTTAAATTCTAAAACTAATAAGCGATACTAGGTACATGAATTTTTCTCAGCATAATTTTACAATCTATGCAATCTAAACTATCTATTTTTCTTATAAGAAAATGATCAATTACTATATCCATTCTTATAAGTGATGTGAGTTTCCTCTCATTTCTTAAATGAGATATTAGCAACAAATTCATATGCTAGAGCAAAATCTAATATGAGTCCTACTACCTTCATTCGTCGCTCCAAATTCCATAGCCACAATAAATGATTTAAAAATCTTGTACTACTCAACAAACATGTCCATTTAAATCCGCCACAACAAATAAACAGTATGTATGTTTGCTATGTATTTGGTATGTACCCACAAAAAATCCAAAAGATTCTCCCGTCCGGACTCCGCACGTAATAATTCCTCTGTAGAATGGGAGCAATTTCGCCTTAAAGGGAAGGTCAAAGAGATATCCTATGGAAGTCTTTATATCCACCATAAATTTTCTTAGAAATTAATCACTCAAAAGCAGCTCAACCCTAACAGCGCTACATCAAATTTCTTCTTCCTTACTACCAACTTCGTCAAATCAATTACTGGCACCGTGATTCACATCACTTACATTATCACTGATCTCTTCACCTTCGGCCTCTTTATTTTTTCTTTGCTTTTGCTGATGCCCTCAAAGATGCCATAGCTTTAATATTTTAAATATAAGATAAAATTATTTCTCTGAAATTATCATTTTTTATGATTTATCTTTCATTATTCTTACAAAAATAAAATAAATGCCGACTTTTTTAATTTATTTATCCACATCATTGACTCTGATAATGATGCCATTGGAAAGGATCGAACGCACCATTAAAAGACAAAGAAATAGTAAGCTTGCTATGTGCATTCAAATGAAGAAATAGTAAGCTTTTTTAATTTATTTATCCACATTCAAATGACTCTGATAGGGATGTTTTTAACTAACAATATAATAAAAAATAAAAGTATGCAATGATGTTAGGTATGAATAAGTCCAACAAAAAAAATAGAAACCCTTTCAATGATATCAAATGAAAAAAGAAAAAAAAAAGAGTATGATGTTGACAAAGAGATAAGGAAATCAAGGCCGGCCATTTGTTAATGCCGAGAAATTCAGTGTTTCAATTTATAAAACAAAGAGCAACAGAAAGGAAAGAATAGAGAAGTAGAAGGTGAAGAGATCGGCAATAATGGCTACAGAGGGATTTACAGTGCCAGTAATAGACCTGAACAAGTTTGAAGAAGAGAAGGAGAAGCTTATATCAGCAGTTATAACATATGGTTCTTTCCGAGTGATCAATCATGGAGTTCCTCAAAAGCTTATGTCGGATATGAAGGCTTCTACAGAATATCTCTTCAAGCTCCCCTCTGAGGTGAAGCAATGCAACACTGATGTTATTATCAAAAGCGGCCATGTTGTCGCTCCGTTGTATGAGGGTTTGGGCATCTATGATGCTAGCTCACCCACCGACGTCCATAACTTTTGCTCTCTCTTGGATGTCTCATCCCATGATAGGTGGGCTTCTCTCTTTTTCTTTACTTTTCTCTAGGTCTACTTTTAGGCAAATTACTAGGTCCGGTTACCAGACTTAAATTTGAGTCCGGATTCTGTGCGCTTTTCATGCGCTTTTATTGTGCTTTTGATGTATTTTTCAAAAGGGCAGCTAATATACAATTTTAATTGCATATTAGCTGCTTTTTTGTTGAGTATTTGCAAAAATAAAGCAAAAGCGCAACAAATATCTCACTCATTGAGTATTTGCTGCTCTTTTACTGCGCTTTTCAAATACTTAGTAAAAGGGCAGCAAATGCGCAGTAAAATGACAACTAATATGCAATGAAGCATACAGTAACTACTTTGAACTTAATTAATGAGTTTTTTTATTGTAATATGCCTCTTTTGAACAAACATACAGGGAAATTCTCAGTACATATGCTTCTAAAGTTCATGAACTGATCGTTGATTTGGCATCCAAAATAGTTGAATGTTTGGGAATCAAGAGCTATTCATTTCAGGAATGGCATTCTCACTTAAGGATGAACAGATACAATTTCACAAAAGAAACAATCATTGGCTCTATTAGTGGGGCAGTCCACACAGACAATAGTTTCATTACTATCCTTCTTGAAGATGAGTATGTTGATGGACTTGAGATTATGGATCTCTCTGGAAACTATGTTTCAATTGATCCTGTACCAGGAACATTTCTTGTCACCATGGGAGATATCGCAAAGGTAATCATGATATGCGATTTTTAAGAAAATTTTGTTCAAAATAGTCAGAAGCGATTTTATATCATGACATTTTAAGGCTTCGTTTAGGATAACTTTTTTATTGCTTTATATATCAGCTTTTTAGTACAACAATTTCTTGAACTAGAAATTTTTGACCTAAAAAATTGATTTATAAAGCATTAAGAAAGCCACCCCAAACAAAGCCTAAGTTGATTTTTTAATATTAGAAATATACTACCATAAAACCATGATACTCATAGTTGCTTTTTTAGTTTCTTAGAATATATACTTGTTGCGTGTTAGAAAATACGCGGCGGTAGAGTTTTATGAATTTGCGTCCGAGCGTTGCACGTAAGTTTAACACACAAACATGAAAATAGAGAGAACACCGAGAGTTTTTACGTGGAAAACCCAAAAATGGTAAAAACCACGGGGCCTCGCCTAGTTGCAAATTTCCACTAGTGTTTTTGTTGATTACAAATTGCGGATTTCGTCCCACAAGCCGGGATAATCCAAATACAACTTGTTTCTTCCACGAACTTCATAAAATCTTGCGGATTCTCTGCGTTTTCTGAAAATCCGGCAGAGCTCCGGCGTCTTCAGGCGGCAGGAAAAACTCCGGCGGCGGTGGTCGAGGAGGTGAGGAATCTCCTATTCCCCTTTCTCCTTCTCCTTCTCTTCTTCTTCTCTCTCTTCACTTGAGTCCTTTGGTGTAGAATGAGGGCTCTATTTATAGTTTTTCTGGAGTGGCACAGCCCGTAAATAGGCATGAGATCAAGGGCGAATTGGGAGTGATCCGAATGGATGGCCGATATCGAATCCTTCAATCATGCACCGTTCGTTGGACATTTGAAAGCCTTAATGATTTTGGAATTTTATGATCTTGAGCTCGTTGGATTCGTCTCGTCGAGCCGTTCGATTCGAGTATAAGCTCGTCAAAATCGGAGATCGTTTGGTAACTCAAATTGCGGTTTGAACCTCCCAACAGCGCTTCGAACCTTTGATTCGGACTCATTTGGGCTCGGATTGGGTTAATCTTGGTGTCGTTGGGTTTGTATTTCCGAGACGCTCAGTTTGACTGTAAGCTCGCTGAAATCGGAGTTCATATGCTCCCGAAATTAATTTTTGAAGTTTCCAACTAGGTTTTGCCTCGAGATTCGTGCCCGATCAAGATGATTTTGCGATGCCGTATCAATACTTGGTACCATTTCTTAGAATATATATATATATATATATATATATATATATATATATATATATATATATATATATATATATATATATATATATATATATATATATATATATATATATATATATATATATATATTAGTTAAAACCCTCTCAGGGGGCCTACGCGTTCATTCAAAACAACGGTTACAATATCCTTAAAAGGCTCCACCAGCTCTCTATTGCTCATAAGAGCTACAAACCAAAAAGAAAATAAAAGTCCTACGAGCCGGCGAATCCTTAAACAACGATTACAAAAAGAACCTATTATAATCGGGCTATGCAGCAATAGCACCCAAAAAAAGAGAGACCAATTAATCTTGATAGCTTTCAGCTCCGCTCTCCTGCAAAAAAAATCTACTAAATAGCAAAATGAAAAACCATAGAATAAAATAACATACCTTTCTCAAAACTCTGCTCCGCTTGTAATAGCACTTTCTTTCAAAATTCACTTTTTTTTTCCGGAAGCCCTTCTCTTGAGAATCAATCCAAATGGCATATGAGAAGATTCAATAATTATCAACATCCATAAAAACTCCAGCTTTCGGTTCTTGAAAAATCCTTTGTTTGAGTCAAAATTGAACCTGCAAAGACCACTCCAAAAAAGACTATTAGAACAATAGAGTGTAAAGAGCATAAAGAGAACCTCCTGTTTAACCAGCATTAAAACCCGCTCCTCACTAATCATGGAATAATGCTCCAAATTGTCATCTAGATGTAACTGATAACTCCCAGAAAAATAGTTAATCCCGCAGCTTCTCCAACATATATCATTTAACAAAAAAACCTTACAACTATTATAAACCCAGATCACCTCAAGATGGATAGCAGTACCAGCACCAAAGCTATAAAGAACATCCAACATGCAACTAAACTGAATATCCAGGTAAAAATCACAGCTCCAATGATACCAAATATAGCTTTTCCAGTCCCCGCAAAAAAAAATAATAAGCTCCAGTCCGGAACGCAGTAAAAACGGTTCATACTACCCTTATCAAATAATACTTCAAGAATAACATTCCACTTCCAGAACCCCCATAAACGCACCCCACAAAACCTGAGAACCCAGAAATTGTCACCGAGAAGGACATACCAAGAAATAATAAGAACAGTAAGTAAAAACCCAGGCATCAAATAGGCCAACCACAACAACTCCAGCGACAACCAGACACAAGCAGACGCAAAAAAAAACCATGAAATTACTTGTGGCGAATGTAAGGTAACCCAATCTTGTCAAGAAAGTTCATGCCTTTCAGAGGGGCCATAATTTGGGATACGAAATGTTCCAGGTAATTTTCACTATGGGCGCCAAAATTCGCAAGCCAATCCGCACAAGAATTTCCTTCACGATAAATATGGGACATAGTAAAATTAAGTAAGGAAAGAGACATTCTAATTTTTCTTATCGTGTAAAAATCCTGAGGGAAGTGAATATCATTTTTAAAAAAAATATGAATAACAAGAGAGGAATCAACCTCAATATTAACATTATGTAAACTCAACATCAGACAAATTTGTAAGCCATGATTCAAACCCATAAGCTCAGAGGTTAAAACAGAACACAAAGCCAGAGGACCCGAAAACACAATAATAGGATTACCATGGGAATCCCTGATAAGACCACACATACCAGCCTTAGTAACATGAACAGAGCCGTCCGTATTTAGTTTCACAAAAGGATGAGACGGTTTATTCCACTTCACAATAATATCCCTAGTAATAGTAACGGCACCATTATGAATCCCAAAGTGATTAGCCAAAGAGTGGTTGTTGTAAAAATGCTTAATAGAAATAAGATTGACCGCTATCAGCTTTAAAATTTTAAACCTCACTTTAGATATAATGTCATAGGCATTCATTTTAATTCCCAAGTGTTTAGCATTATTTCTACTATCCAAAAGATACCAAATAATCACAATAGGAAGAATATTATGAATATGACATTTCCTATCAATAAACCACTCTTTGAGAAGGTCATCCAGATTTAAATTAGCATTAAACAACCCAATCCCAGCCAAATTGAAGAAGTAAGACCAAACTTTACTAGCAATAGAACCATTCACGAAAACATGTTGAAGACTTTCAATGTTGAGACAACATTGACATTTAGAAACAATCATAAAACCTTTTCTCCACAGAATATTATCAATCGGAACAAAACCTTTAAGGCATCTCCAAGCAAGCATAGAAAATGATAAGGGAATGGTATTGTGCCAAAGCGCCTTAAAGGTTATGGAAGCATTACTTTTATTTCTAGTATCCTCCCAAATATTCTTAACATCAAACTTACTAGAGGTAGATAACTTAAACATAATATTATCCTTAACATGTAAATGTAACGGGATTTGAATAATTTTATCAAGGATATCTAAAGGAACAGCCTCTAACAACTTAGGGATGTTCCAATTATCATTATAAAAAAATTTACTGACTTTCGTATTAATGATGGTATGAGTGTTAAGATAATTATCAATAGAACCCGGCCCCAACCAGTTGTCTTGCTAAAAAGCAACGTCCCTAGTGCCAATACCCCATTGAATGTAATTCTCAGCCTCCTACTTGATCTTACACAGTCTTTTCCAGACATGAGAATCAGTACTTTTATAATGACAAGCAAGAGGATTAAGATTCTTACAATATTTGACATTCATAAATTTAGCCCATAAACTATTATTAGATCTAAAAGCATACCAAAGTTTGTGAGAGAAAACATAACCAGTGTCAAAAATAGACTTATAACCCAAAGCCCCTTCATTATAAACACCACACAACTTTCTCCAAGAAGCCCAGTTAATACAATATTTATTGTTAGTAGCCCCCCCCCCCAGAAAAAATTATTAATCATTTTCTCCATTCTCATACAAACATTACCAGGAGGTTGTAAAGTGTGAAACAAGAAAACAGGAATATAATTTAAAACGCTTTTAATCAAGGTTAATCTACCACCATACGAAAGAAAGTTGGAGGACCAATTAAGAATTTTTTTTTGGAAAATAGTAAAAATATTGTCAAAAAGAAAAATCTTTTTTCTTCCTTTAAAAAGGGGCGTGCCAAGGTATTTTATAGGAAGAGAAGACTGATTAAAGCCACAAACCCTTTTAATGCCATTAACTATAGTGTTACCAACAGAAGAGCCAACAATAAAATTGCTCTTATCCATATTAATCGACAAACCACTAAAATGCTGAGAAGAAGCTAAAAATCTAGTAAGACATCTGACATTTTTAATCGAAGCATTAGAAAAAATAATAAAATCGTCAGCAAAGCTAAGATGTGTAATAGGAGTACCACCACAAGTACGAAAATGAAGTTGCGAGTTTTTACTATAAAGATTCTCTATACCTCTAGAAAAAAATTCCATAGCTAAAATAAATAAAGAAGGGGAAAGAGGATCACCTTGCCTCAATCCATGCTTAGAAGGGAAAAAATCGTGAGAGCTCCCATTGATAATAATAGAGAAAAAACAATTTTCAATACTATTCTTGATCAACATCAGAAAAAAATCATTAAACCCCATCAAGTGTAAAATTTTGTAAAGAAAATCCCATTTCAGGTTATCATACGCTTTAGTTATATCAAATTTGAATAAGATGTTGCCACCAGTAACTTTAGCATTCAGGTCATGAACCATTTCTTGAGTCAAAAGAATATTGTCAAAAATACTATGACCTTTAACAAAGCCAGTTTGGTTATTAGAGATAACATTAGACAGTATAGAGGATAATTGTTTGATTAAAAATATATAAATATATTATATATATAGTTTTGAAAAATATTTAATTATCTTTGAGAATATTTAATTTTTTTAAAATTTTGAAATTGAACGCGTCATTATAAACAATATATCGAATAAGAGATCGTTAATTTCATAATCAAAATAATGATAATAAAATAATATATCTTCCTGAAGAAAGATGATATTACCTATTACTGATTATTTGAATATGACAATAACGATCGCCATTTTTGTTTGAATTCACAAAGATAATTAATTAAAAGGTTTTGAAAACTTGATTTTGAAAATCAGGTCTGAGTTTCTAAATCTCCTACGAGCGCAAGCCCTCATAGTTAATTACATCGTAGGAAATCAAAATTTCCTATGAAAACTCTCGATTAAAATAGCGGTGTAAATTTTATTTAAGATTTTCAAAGCTGTATGTCAAAGGAGATAAAGGTTGGAAGTTCAAGTGGGATTGGATAAAAATTGAAGACTTATTTTCAGAGTCAAATGAAGAGGAGTAGGGAGTGTTTTGGGATTCTAAATCACTTCAGAAACACTCTAGCCTATCCTAAGTGTTGGGTTCGAATTAGATTGAAAGTGATTTAATGTTTAAGTGATCAATTTTATTAGAAAGTTGGGATTCAATTCCCGGAGGGTGAGGTCTTATAGCCCGAGCTTGCCTCGAAACCTAAGTCTAAATTGGACATTTAAAAGTGCCCTGAACCTAGCTAATGCAATGCGAATCTGGTCTTACCCCAGCCTGGATTGGGGAGCCAGCTAACCACCTAATCGATTTAAAATAAATGAATCCAGTCTTTTATGAAAGAGTGGTAGGGACGTTTTATTTAAAGTTTTGGAGAGTTGGGGCTGACATCTAGAGATTTTTCTAATTGGCCACTTTGACTTATGCTGGGTGCAAAATGCTAAGAACTAATGCAATTAAAATTTTGACTCTTTTAAATCGGTTTCTAATGCAATGCATGCTAGTTAATAACTTCAAATCAAATATGCTTGAAAGTTAAAAATAGGCTTAGAAAATAATTTTTTAGAAGACTGAACTTCGCCAGGTCGGGCACCTCATCCTCATAGGTCAAACTATCCGGACTCTACCCGCAGACGGGGAAGGGTCTAATGCAAGGAGAGAAGAAGTGCAAAGTTATGAGTATAAAAAAATTTTCACACCCTCACGAGTCTCACGAGTCCAGGCAAAAACAAAAGCGCCACACAAACGTTAAAAAAAACTACGAAAAACAGGTAATTCTATACGCAATCACATCAAACATCAATCAAATTAATTAAATTAATATTCAAATTGAAAGTCCATAGGCAAAGTTGCCTTGCTTATTACAAACCAGGGTCTGCTGAAAGTAAAGTGGCCGGGCACCACTGACAACAACCCGGGTTCTAAACCTAGGACTCAAGTGACTTTGAGATTTGGGATTCTTCTTATCGTCCATTTCTTCATCTTCTCACGAACATCTTGATTCGTCGGTTCTGGATATCCAAATGGAAAGAAACTCCCCCTTGAACGGGGTGTTATCTTTCTTCTTTGGATATTTGAAGAGCATCCAAACTTGATCTTCCAAATGGATGAAAACTCTCCCCTTTAGGGATGTCTTATCCTCTTTGGAATTCAAGTTGGATCTAAATATCCCAACTCAAATCACTTTAAATACAACTCAAATTATATTAAGCAAAATTGAAAAATCTAGACTCGATCCTACAGGGTTATCCTAATAACCAACAGTTATATAAATAATCTCAAGCAGTTAATATTTAATCTCAAACAGATATAATCAATCCCAAGTAGTTAATATTTGAAATTTAAAATACTCAATTACTCACAACACAGAGTGCAGAAAAGTAAGTAAACAAACACATCAATTCTAAGCTAGCAACCAACATGCAGTAAAAGCTCAAAAACCCGGCACACAACGGAAAAGTAAACACCGGCCTAGCTTAAAACTAGAGTTGGTTATCCTAGCAAACCATCTAAAGTGTGTGAGGTAGGCCGTGTGGTTTGGATATGTCCTATGTAGGGCAAATTGTTAAAGTTGTTTGAAGTTTTGATTGGTTGAAAGGCTTAAGGGAAGATTTAAATTTGAGTTCAAATATTAATGATTTAAGATTGATTTTAACTGTTGGTTGATTACAAATTTTAAGGTTGAATAAATATTTTTGGAGTTTTAGACTGATATTTGAGTTTTTAGACTTTTCTGGATTATTTTAAGCATTTAATTAAGGGGTCAAAAGTTGACTTTTCAATTAAGAGAATTTTCTAGAAAATTAACATTTTATTAAAATATTATACCTTAATACGATTAGTTGGACTATAAGTACACTGAAATTGGATTTTTCTACAATTAGTTATGAAGATTCGAAGATTTGACCTAGGTTTGACCAAAAAGTTGTCTTTTTTATTTTGACTGATTTTGGAAGGTTTGAAAATTTTAATAAATACTAGACTTGATTTTGAGTTGAATGCCTTTGAGTTTGGTCAATTTGGAGTTTTCTAGAGTTAGTTATGATTTTTCAAAGTTTTGTATTTATTGAATTGTTCAATTAGAAATATTTTTCTTGATTTTGCTCCAAATGAACTCCAAACTCCTTGAAATCAACTCCAAAGATCAAGAATGACCTAAGAAGAGATTCCCAGGTGTTTGGAAATTTTCTGGAATTTTAAATATTTTTTAATTAATTAAATTAATTAAACATTTAATCTCACTTAAAATTAAATTAAAGCTAGATTTGGTGTCAAATTGAGTTGGTTTCAATTTTCATTGATTAAAGATTTAATTCTGGTCAGTTAGAGAGGTCTTATGTATTTTTTGGATTTACACTTGATTTATTGTAATTTTTGGAATTTTTAATGCTTAATTAAGGGGTTAATTTTGACTTGTTTAATTTTTTGGCTTAATGAGCTCCAAATGGGGTGAAATTTGAACCTAAGGTTTATAATGTCACTAAGTTTAATGTTCTAAAGTTTTACCCCTATTGGGTATGTGTAGAAGTTCTTAAAAATTTTCTAAGTTGACACTAGTGTTCAATTGGGCTTAAAACTTTGGTCATCTAACCCTGACACTATATTTCACATACCACAGAGAAATGCAAGCCTAGTCCTTAGTGGTGTGTGAGTTATAAATTTTTAAAGTTTTGGATCAAAATCTGGCCAAACACTTTAAAAATTAAATTCACCAAAATCTAGCCATTAAAATAAATTAAAACTTTTATGGCATATGGATAATACCCCATAGCATATCATATCCAAATTTGAGAACAATCAAATAACTGGATTGAGAGTTATCAAAGAAATTCAATTTTCCATAAAACCTTGATAACTTTGTATACAGTGATCAAAATTATCCAAAAAAAAATTTAAAATAAACTTGGGATCAAGACGGTTCTAATGAGCCCAAGAACATTAAATGGATTTTTGGTGAATTTTTAAAGTTCTGAGCATTTTAAATGATTTTTAAATTGATTTTTAATCAATTTTAATCATTGGTTGGCATTCTGACACGTGGCAGACACGTGGCGCGCATCGGTGCGCCACTTAAACACGTCGGACGGTCAGATCGACCGTCCGATTCACCGCAGCATGATCCGACGGCTAGGATCGTGCCACGTAGGCGCGTCTCTTCTCAAGTGACCCGAGTTCGAATCCCGCTGGAGACGCGTGATCTGAACTTGGTGATGTGGCCGATTATGGGCCATCCGATCGCGCAGAACATGCGATCGGACGGCTCTGATTGAACCAGAGCCACTCTAGTTCAAAATGAACTAGAAAATTCAAATGCCCATAACTTTTGCTCCAACCGTTGAAATGTGATGAAATTTGAAACGTAGCATTTAGATATCCTAATCTTGCAATCCATGGATTTTAAAGGCTCCATGCATTGAGGATTAGGAGATATCAAGGTTTGATCATAGAAATTAAAACTCAAATAACTTTTTAACCTGTGGTCGGATTTTGACGTTCTTGGGCTTGTTGGAAATCTGCTACAATCCTCTACAACATTTTAGAAGACATAAAGAGTTGATTCTTGCTGGATTAGAAGTTATTCTCAAAAAGCTTCTTTCTCTCTCTACCTTCTTCTCTCTTCACCAATGGGGCTTTGGAGGCTTGGATTTGGTGGAGAATGGTTTGATAAAGCTAGGAAATCATCTGGAGAAGCTCTAAGAGGAGGATTAGAGGCTGGGAGAGCTTTGGAGATGAGGAATTAAGTGAGAGAAGCTCTAGGTTAGAAAATCTCCTTGATTAGGGCATTTTCCCTCTATTCAAGTGTACTTGAAGAGTTTGGACGGTTGAGATCAACTGGAAGGGTTGATGGGATGCTGCCATGTGTCCCATGAGTGGTTGAGAGTAGAGGATCAAAGGACAAGAGGACACATGAGGTGGAAAGGCCTCTTGGTCCTCATTTGGACACATGGAGTGATCTAAGCCATTTGATATTGATCCAATGGCTTATAATCAACTCAAGAATGTTCCAGGAAAAGTCTTGGTGGATGGAATTAAATGGGATTTGTATTTAAGGGATTTATTCATGGGTTTAAGTCATTTGAGAGTTATTTTGACCCTCTTTGACCTATATAATGACTTGTGTTGACTGTTTGACTAGTCAAACAGTCAAATAGGTGCTTAGGTGGCAACCAAAAAGCTTGAGGAGCTGGTTGGGTTGATTTGAAAAAAGGCTTGAAGTTAAAGGGTTTTGAACTTGAATAAAAAGTGAGGAATTGAAGTAAATTGACTAAGTCTTGTTGGGTTGACCAAGTCAAACTCAATGTGATTTGGCCTCACATGAATTTGGGTGGGTTTGGAGTATCTTTTGGAATAGGTTTGAGAGCTTAAAGGGTTAGATTTGACTAAGTGGGTTGAAATGACCCATTTGGACTCTTTAGGGCTCATTTGGTCAATCCTGGTTGACTTGGTCAACCAGGTGGGTCCAGGGTCTAGAAATGGGTTCAATCAATTTGAAATAATATTTGGAGACCATCGGAGGTGGTCCCAAGTTCTAGGGAGGTCAATTTGGTCAAAATGTCCGTTTTGATCCTTAAAGGCCTATTTGGTCAACCTAGGTTGATTTGGTCAACTAGGTTGACCCAGGGTTTGGGTTTGGGTTGAACAGGTTTGATTTGATATTTGAAACTTGCTGGAAGTGGTTCCAAGCAATTCAGAGGTCGTTTGGTTTGAAATCAATGTTTGAGTCCTTAAGGGGTATTTTGGTCATTTTGACCCCTGGTCAACTGGGGGTCAAAGTGGGTCAACCAAAATACAGTTTAATGTTCAATGAGTCATAATTAAGGTTTTGGAAGTGACTAGAGGCTTTGGTGAAGGCTCTAGGGTCAAAATTCACCAAGTGGCAAGTATAGTGACATAGGTTGTAAATATTTATAAGTTTTACAGCCTTTGAATTTTGATTTAGATTCTGAGCTTAGAGACCTCAGAATGAGTTCAAATTTGGAGGGTAGCCTCTAGAGACATGTCTCAATTGACTAGGTTTTGAAGTGTTTGAAAAATCCCTGAAAAAGGTCTTTAGGACAGGGCCTTTGAACTTAGGATTTGGGTTTGAATTTTGGATTTGATCTGGATTTTGAGTTTGATTAATTAAGTTTGAGTTATCTAAATCATTCATGATCATTTGGAGGATCATAATTAATTGGATAAGGTTGAAGTTTGATTAGAAACAAGATTAAGGTTTGAGCTAGAGATTAAGATCTTGAACTGGACTGAAGTTTGGATTTTGATTGACGTTTGATTTAAATTGAGATCTGGGTTAGCTTATGGTCAGGATTGGTTTGAAGTCTAGATTGATCCTAGAATCTAAAGGGATTCTAGGGTCTAGGAATTAGAGGAGTCATAGGTTCTAAATAGGTCATATGATCTAGGCTCCTGAAGAATCCTAAGACCTAAATGGATCTTAAGGTCTAGATCTATGAGAATCCTAGAATTTAAATTGACTTGGAAGAGTCCTATAGTCTAGGATAAATCTTAAAGTTTGAAATCTAAAAGAGTCCTAAGATCTGGAATAAATCCTAAGATATAGATTTATCTGGAGGAACCCTAGGATCTATCGTAGAACCTAGGATCTAAAATCTAGAAGGATCTTAGGATTCAGGAAAATCCTAGGGTCTCGATTAATCTTGGATCATGATTAATCTAGGGTCAAGATTGACCCAAGTGACCTCATACCAAAATGAGGTCAACAATAATCTAGAAGCAATAATTTTGGCCACTAATTTGTTAAAAAAGGAGCACAGACTAATAGGTCTAAAGTCATTCCAGTACATAGAATTATCTTTTTTCGGAATGAGCACAATATTAGTAGAAGAAAAGAACTTAGGATAAGGATTACCTTTGAAAAAGTCATGCACAACATCCATAATATCATTCTTGATAATATCCCAAGTTTTCACAAAAAAATTCGTGGTAAAACCATCCGGACCAGCCACAGAATCCCCATTCATGCCTTTGATAGTATTCCAAATCTCGGCCTCAGAAGGAGTATGATTAAGCAACACGTTATCATCCTCATTCACCATTTTAGGAATAATGCTAGCATTGTCAATATGAAAATGTAACTTAGAAACATTAAAAGCATCTTTAAAATAATTAACACCCAAGTTAGCAATAAGGTGATCTGAATCATAAACCATGCCCTGCAGATCCATAATTTTATGAATGTGATTCCTCACTCTATTCTTGTTAACTAAAGCATGAAAAAAAGAAGTATTCCTGTCCCCCTCATTAGTCCAAGCAAAAGAAGTTTTTTGTTTTCAAAAAGTTTCTTCTTGATTCTGTAAATGAAATAAGTGAAGCTTGACATTATCAAGATTAGCAATATTATCATCAGAATGATTATGAAGTAATAAATTTTCCATATCTAACACCTTACCTTCAGCTTCCTTGATGTTATCAAAAATATTTTTAAATACATGCTTGTTCCAATACCTAAGAGTTTGTTTCAGTCTACTTAATTTAGCCCAAAGCCTAGCCATGCCAACAATATTGTTGTTAGGAAAAATATCGGCATTCCAATTATTAGCAACCACATTTAAGAAATCAGCATGACTAATCCACATATTTTGAAATCTAAAAGCCAAAGAAGGTTTCATATTATTCTCAGAAATTTGCATAAGAATAGGAGCATGATCAGATAAAGTTCTACTTAAATGTTGGACAAGAGTCATATGATAATTGCTAACCCAATCATTGTTAAAAAGAATTCTATCCAGTCTTTGCCACATGGATGATCTATACCAAGTAAAAGCACAACCAGAAAACCCAATATCGATTAAATTACAGTTAGAAATCTTTTGATTAAAATCATCCATAGCATTAACATTCAGAGGATTACCACCGATTCTTTCATTAGCATTAGAGATGATATTAAAATCACCTCCCACAAACCAAGGGCCATTAGCATTATTAGCAAAATTAGTTAAACAACCCCAAAGAGGAATTCTACCAGCTATAGTACATAAAACATAAATAAAAGAAGCATTGAAAATAAACTTATCATAAGAGATATGAGCATGCACCACTTGATGAAAGTCAGAAATAATAGTAACATTAAAGCCTTTCTTCCACATAATCCAGATTTTGTTGGAAGAATTAGCAAAACTAGAATTAAAACCCAAACGAGTAGTAACCGAATTTAATTTATCAGAAGAAACAAAAGGTTCAAGAAGAACAAGCAGATTAATATTATGAATACGACACAAGTTCCTAACACGAGTTTTAGAGTCCTTCCCCCCAATCCCCCTCACATTCCAAATCAGGGCCTTAAACATTAATTTTTTTTTTGATTAGTTTGAGCCCTAGAAGATCTAGGTGTTTCAGGCATAAGATTTTTCCCATTTTTCTTTTTTTTTTTCTTTTGCCATTTCGGAGAACCATCCTCATCAATATTTTTAGTAATTTTTTCATAACCATCAGATGAAGCACCATTAATTTGTCCAATCCCATCACCCACGTCTTCCCTATTCTCAAGAACCGCATCATTATTAGATTTGGGAACGTACTCCCCCTTTTCCCGATCCTCCAACCCTTCCTTGTCTATATCATGTATATTCATAGTAAGAGATTCACCCATAGTAACCTCCTTTTCTAACATAGAATCAACAGAAATATAAGTTTTGGGGCTATTATCCGATTCTTCAAGAGAATCTTTATGCAAAGAATCACTATCTTTAGTAGCAGTTACAACATTACCAATTTCTGTAGCATTTCCAAAATTATTTAAGTCCTTTACCTTATCATCACTCGCATTATCAATAAAGAGAGAACTAACAACCTTCTCAACATTGGGTGGAAGACCATCCAGAGAAACAGTTTGAATAGAATCCTTATTGGTGATATCAGTCTCCGTTAAGTCAACCTTACCCTTGGTGTTGTTAGAAGTTTTTTTTTTAAATTCCGGATGCAATTTGAAGCAGTCAGCTGCGGCATGCCCGTGAGATTTACAATGAGAACAAAACTCAGGGATTTTTTCAAATTCGACTTTTTGCAAATAACCTAAGGTTTTTGAACCAACCCATACCTCTTTAGCATACTTTTTCGTGATATCCAACTCCACAAGAACCCTAGCCACTGATGGCCTAGTTCTTGAAGCAGTAGCTTGATCAGTTTGGAGAGGGCGACCGAAGATGGAGCCAAGAGCAAATAAAACTTTTGTGTTAAAGAAATGAAGCCTTAAATTCGGAAAAGAGATCCATAATGGAACGATCGGTGACTCTTCCTTAACATCAAAAAATGGAGTCCATTTTAAAATACGCATCTGACAGTTCATAATAAAGTAAGATTGTCGAGCAAAAACACGACTATAGTCCAAGTCATTGGATAATTGAATAGCAACGTGCTTAGAATCCAACAAGCCCACAGAGTAAAATCCCGTTAACTTAAGATTACCGAAAAAATTACGGATAGCGTCAAGATTGGGTCTGCGAAGACCAAATTTCCCAATTAATGTAAAACTGAAAGGAGAAGCAAGTTTCAACACTTCTTCATCAGAAATCAGAACCGCCGGGACACCGTTAAAGGTAGATTGAGTAAGAGACGGAATGCTATCACTTGAAGGTGTTCCCGAGAGGACATCTTTAAAGGAGCGAGATTTGGTCGGAGAAGGGACATCTTGGTCCAAGTTGAAGAAGCCTTTGTTTGGATCTTGCGTCTTGGTGGCAACGTTCCCCCAAGGGGTCGAGGAAGAAGTCCCCGCCATCAAACCGAAGCCCAAAAAGGGCCAAAACCAAGAGATCTCACCAGTTTAACAGCTCCAGTGAACGAAAAGCACAAAAAACACATAAAAAAATTGGAAGAAACGGCCGGAAAGACGAAGGATTCGGAGGAGCCCTAAATCGCTAGAGAGTCGAAGCGGCTATATATATATATATATATATATATATATATATATATATATATATATATATATATATATATATATATATATATATATATATATATATATATATATATATATATATATATATATATATATATAAAGTCTAGTGAAAACATCATATATGAATTATCCATCATTTCCAAATTATATACATATTTCATCATCAAAATAAATGATATACAAAGATCATGAAATTTATAATATCTTTGAACAAAATACATTCATCATGATCACAAAAATAATAAATAATAGAAATAAAAGAAATCACCAATCTAATTAGTTATCTCACTCCTTTGACTCCTCTTCCTTCTATGAGACATAGAAATTAGATATAATAAGCTAAGAGCCTTGTAGGTTTCCAAAACCTAAACCTGCATGAATGCAAGACTTTTAAATAATATGCATGCTAATCAATCATTTAAATGTTTAAGTCTATGTATATCCATGTTAAACAAGTTGTAGGCATGTCAATTATGTTTATTTGAACAGCTATAAAAAATATTTTTTTGTGCAAATAGAACTATTTATAGCATATTCTTATTATAATCATACATGCTTTATTATGCTTATTACACTATGAATGTGAGCTTATTTGTATCCCATTGTATGAAATGCTTCTATGCATGTAAATGATACTACTTTTCATATTATATGATATTATATATGCATGTCCAGTGAATAAACATGTCATATTCTATAATTTAATTGTTACGTGTATTATGAAATAAAGTATCATATCAATGTATTATTAACTATGCTATCATATCATGTAACTAACATTTTCATATTTAGAGGTATCAATATTTGACCTGACCCGAACCCGACCCAAAAAGTTTGGGTTCGGGTCAACCCGAATCTGAACCAGGTCAGGTTCGGGTTAAGGATTTCGACCCGTTTGTAAAACCGGGTCGGATTCGGGTTGACCTGAAAACCCGAAATCGACACGGTTTGACCCGTTTTTAATTAATTTAGGAGGGTTTTAAAGGATTTTTATTAAATAAGTAAATGATATTTCAAAAAATTATAAACATTGTTGCCTAAATTAAATTAATCTTGATTTATTTTAAGTTAATTGAAGTAAATCTTACCTTAATTTAATTTAGATTTAAATAAATTGAATTAAATAAATTTTTTTTAATAAAATATACCCGAAGCGGGTCGGGTTTGCAAAACCGACCCGTTTGCAAAACGGGTTGGGTTTGGGTCAGGTTGAACAGTGTCGGGTCAATTTCGGGTTGGACCTGAACCTGACCCGTGACCCGTTTTTGACAGCCCTACTCATATTCCTATACTACACTATGCAAGTGAGGACATCTAACCAATTTTTGTGGTGTTTTCCTCATATAAGTCATATTATGCTAGGGTATTATATTATGTCATATCATATCATATCATAGTATTAGGTGGTATTGTACATGAGAGTCATCACCCCTAGCCTGTCGACACTCATTTCCATATCCTTTCATATTCCCTTATCTCTCCATGTATTATGGATGGGTTGACACAACTAACCCAATATTAAAGAAAACTTGCCGGTTTCCACTTCTATTCAAGGATATTTCTACATCAATCTGAATCATATCAAAATAGCCTATCTTGCTTATATATATTTCACCACATGCATTTCATTTTAAACACATCAACTCTAAACATAACACATTGCATGTCATGTATGCAATATTGATAGATAATTACAATCCACATGCATATCACTAGTACGGTGTTATGGTAGGGTTCATAAAATCCTATTATGCATAGAATTTAATTGTTCATACAATTCATGTGCAATATTCTTATGAACTTTAAGAAGCTTTTTATCAATTTTCATAATTTTTAATAAAGTCTGCATAGTTTTTTGCAATATTTCCCAAATTACACAATGAAGATATAAAATGATTATATCAAAATGTACAGAATAAATATATCCATAACATATTAAAAATTACACAGTGAACGTTAGATTGAGGCATAGTATTTTTATCAAATTAAGGAGAAAGAGATAACATATAGAAATCAAATAGTTGAAAGTAAAAAATGTTTTAGGTCCTATACCGATCATAATAATTTTTGTAATTGGAGCAATGAAAAGTACCGGCCCAGCCTCGCTTTGTCTCTCTACTCTCCTCTTCTCTCCCCTTTCTTCTCTCCTCTTCTCAACCAAGTAACAAAGATGGGGGAGGGATGACTGGGAGAGGGTTTTAAGAAAAAATTGATTTAGATATTTTATGTAAAAAATATTTTAATCATGCTAGTGTCGCAACGCTTAAGACATCAATGCCACAATGCTTACTCAAGCTACTTTATAACAAAGCATATAATTTTTAGGCGTCGTTGCACTCACATAATCAAAACTGTATATACAAAGAGGCCTCTGTTGTTGCTCCATAAGCACAACATCGTGGTGATCCAACATAATTTTTTGTGCATGACACACACACACACACACACACACAAACAAAATCTATTCAAATAGATGATGTAGAAGTATGATGGTCTTGTGTTCATTACATATTTAATATTATGTTACAATCTATTTAAAGGGTCTATTTAGTAAATCATCATGGGTATGGTTTCTAAAATGTAAACACCTCAACTTTGCTAGCCCTGAACTTTTTTTTTGAAGGAGGGGGTTCTAGATTGCACTAATTAGAAATAATATCATAAGAAATCGTCAAATTAGTCAACATTAAGAGCAATAAACCCACTTGTAATTAATATGCACTATTTTTTTTAACCTTATTAGACTATTAACTTTCAGTGGGAGTAATATTTCCTATTATCTATTGATTATTTTTTATGGTATGTTTCCTTGACATTAAGGCTATGAGTTTTAATTGAGAAGGAAATTTCATATTCACCAAATTCCAAAGATTTTGAAAGAATCTTGTAATTCATAATCCCCTGTTGATGTTAGGATCACCATAACAGAATGAAGTAGAAGAGTGGAATAATTGAACCATTTTTAAAATACCTTAAACCATGCTCAAGAGAAAGAGTGCCTACGAATTTTTCGGCTAAAGCATTAGTTTTTGTAATCTACTTAAAAAATTGCTCCCCTATTGTTCATGGAAAGACTTAGTAGGAAGAATGAAGGGCAAGGAAAGCAAGAATTTCTCATCTTAAAGTTTATAGAAGTGTTTTGCATGCTCAAATTTTAGATGAGAAAAGAACAATGTTTGATGACAAATGTGAAAACATATATTTAACTATGATTCAAGCTTCAAAGGTTATAAGCTCTTGAATCCAATTAGTAGAAAAAATCTCTTTAGTTGTGATGTTACCATTTTTTAAGGAAGAAGATGTTAGCTAGAAACCCAGGATAGATTAAATTTCAAGAGAAGAGTTATGAAAATCCACTACTCCACTTATCCCACCAAGCATCTATGAAGGATCAACATTAAAATGACTTCAATTGGGAGTTCAAATGAGAAGATATTACATTTTAAAATCTTGCAACATAGAGGTAATCGAGAATCAATATGATAATACTTTTTTTTTATCTCTTTAGAGATCATGAACCTTTAATATATTTTCTTCTACTGCTTTGACTTGAAACCATTTAGCTAATCATATTTTGATAGCTCAACTTGAATGAAAAATCCATCAAATGCATGTGAATTCTATTTTCTTGAATGAATTTCTTGAAGAAGAAGTTTATGAAAGGACAACAAGAGAGTCTTGAAATTGAAGAAGGCCTTATATAGTCTAAAATAAGCTCCAAGAGCTTAGAATACTTTAATCAACAAGTTCCTAAATATTGAAATGATCATGCAATTTTATATTAAAAAAAAATGGAGACATTTTGATTGTGTTTATCAATATTGATGGCTTTCATATCATGGGTAATACTTGCATAATAAAGGCACTAAATAAAGAAATGACCAAGGAATTTAAGATTACATACATTTAGCTCATTATTACTTGGGTAATAGAGAGAAGCAATAAGATATATATATATATATATATATATATATATATATATATATATATATATATATATATAATCATACTTAGAAATCGAGAAATCTCTTAAATTATGATTTAGATTATCTCCTTCATATATTTAAATAGTAAAAGTGTGACTAAAAGCTTATGAGTGTTCCTAAAAATAGTAGATTTTTGGAGAAAAAAATTTAGAAGCTGATACTAATCCCACTTTACATATAGTGTTCACTATAACTCAAATTGTATGTGTTCTTCATATTGATTACAATTAATGCTTATTTTTGCAATTGCATGTAAATTTTATTTTCATAAAAAGATGATTTTATTCTTAATTATTTGATTTGTTAAATTATAAAAATTACTTAGGTTTTACCAATGTTAAACTTCATGATGATTTTCTTTTTTGCATAGAATGCTTTATTGCTTACAAAAAATCAAATGAATCCTTAGAATATTGCTCTTTCTTGCTTTATATATATTTTATTGTAAATTCTAATATTGTTAAAAGTCTTATAAATTTTGTTGCACATGTTGAAGATTTGGAGCAATGGAAGATTTCATAATGTGAGACATAGAATCATTTGCAAGAAAGCAATGCCAAGAACTACAGTCGCCTTATTTATGCTTTCACCAAAGGATAATAAGATTGAGCCTCAAGCTGAATTTGTTGATTTTGAGCACCCGAAGCTCTATCAAAGTTTTGATTACAATGAGTATAGAATGCTCAAGTTATCAAACCTATCACTAAATGAGAAAGAACATATCGATGTAAATGAAGCTGCAATAATGGCTTTATTCACACAATAAAAGAATTAATAATCTTTAGTGGATTGAAATGTTCTATGTTAGAACCTTGCTCTCTGATTATTTCATTATCCCCCCTTCTTCAAACACTAAAGCTTCACATTTATGAATTCTTTAATGTTAGGTGAATGGTTTGTCTTCTATTCTATAGTGAAAAAAAGAAGTTTGTTTTATAGTCTTGCTAATTCTTACACTATTTTATGTCATAATTCATATAGATATTATTTTTTTAGATTTCATTAAATCTCGCTAATTCTAGTACTTTTTTTCTGCACTAACTATACTTATTAATGTCTAATAGTTTAATTGTATTTATGTTATGTCCTACAAACATTTGAAATTAAATGCTTGTAGAGATTTCATACAACCCTTATGACTCCCACTTTTTTTAATCATGATTATACTTTTAAATGTTTAATAGTCAGAGATCTACATACATGATACTTAAAATTATTACAAGTAAGTTTTTATACTAAATCTTAACTATTTACCTGTATTAACACTCCTTTTAACAGACTCCATGAAACATTCAATGAGAAGATATTTGGACATGTATCTTGTCAAATGATGAGGAGACGAGGAAGATAGGAATTGCAATGAGATTGGTGATGAACGATGGTGTGTAAGGGCTATGAGATCTCACTAGTCACTACCAAAAAGACAACAATTTGTGGTGGACTTTGCAACTGAAATTTTTTTCTCTGAGATAGGGGAAGATTTGCGACATAAATTTTTGTCGTTTATTTTTTGACAGATTTGCTTTGGTTAATCTGCCACAAATTGGCTAAGGATTAGCCACCACAATTCCATCACAAATAATTCTATTTAAATTGACATCCTAGCTATTTCTTTTATTTGCTCTTGTTCTGTTATGTACCCCGAGCTTCGACAACCCCTCTTCCATCATTTCTTTGGATGACATTCCTTCAATTGCCTCAACTGTCCCCAAAATTGTTCTTCTTTGGCCCCTTCATCGCCTTTTGACTTCTCTCCTTTGAGTCAACTTGATAATGTTTCCTTAATGTTGGCTCAGAAGTTAAATCAAAAGAAACAATGGGATCTCTCTCGCTGTGAAGTTAGCTTTCTCCCTTTCATGCACTTCTTCGACCAAATCTCATGAATCAGCCCTAATTACTGGATCTAAACAGTCCATTCATGTCGCATCCAATCGGCTTTAAAGGTAATCTTCCTTCCATTTCATTTCAAGTATGTTGTTCATATTTTAGGGTTAGTTAGAAGATGCATGGAGATTGTTCATAGTTTAAGGCTTTTTGTGTGATAGAAAGTTTCCCTCAAACATTTGGAAAAATTATAAAAGATGGTAGTGAGAGCTACAATGCTTTATGGTGTATAACGTTGACCATTAAAATAGAAGCATAATATTAATTGTTAAGTGTTGCAGAGATGAGGATGCTTAGGTGGATGAGTGGCTTTACTCTTAGAGTCTACTGTTCATGGTGATAGTGTAATGGATGAAGATATCTTTAGTAGAATTCAAATTGGATGATTGAAGTGGAAGGATGTATCGAGCTTGTTTTGTGATAGAAAAATCTCTCTCAAACTTAAGAGAAAATTCTATAAGATGGAAGTAAAAGATGCAAGCAATGTTGTATGGTGTAGAATGTTTGCCATTAAAAAATAAACACAATATTAAATTTAGTGTTACAGAGATGTGGATGCTTAGGTGGATGAGTGGCTTTACTCTTAAAGTCAATTGTTCTTGGTGATGGTGTAATAGATGGAGATATTATTAGCATAATTCATGTTAGATGATTAAAGTGGAGGAATGCATCAGGCTTGTTGTGTGATAGAAAAGTCCCTCTCAAATGATTAGTTCAGTTGAATACATTAGGCTTTATTTTAATTAACCACTCATGCTCCCATGCATTCGTAACGAATAAAAATTACAAGTCCTTAAGTGAGATGAATAACTCACTAGCTACTGCACAAAAGAGCAACATTCAAAGCAAAAATAAACTCCTAAGAGCCATAAATCCCTATCTTATTACAATCCACAATACATCTAGAAAAATTTATGAGGCATCAACCACCACCCAAAAGAAAGTGAACAACACATATATATAAAACAACAGGAGCAACATCACTTGTAGCAACTAATAGCCGCATGGCACAAAAAAAAGCCAAAACAAGAAAATCAAATAATGGCGAGCACTTTGCTTACTTTGTTATTTTACATGATTTTAGGACAGGGTCTGGATCTATTGAAGTGATGATGATATGATTTCAAGGTTTCAGGTTTAAATTTTTGTATTTTATGTTTTATTTATTTATAATTAAAAAGTATTAAAAGAAAGATGGATGCACGTATTAATGCATTGATTGAACTTCAAACTATTGTAAATGAATTTTGGATGAATGATAAATATAGTAAAATGCTTTGATGAGCATGATTACTTAAGTTGGATTTCATTAAAATTAATGACTATAGTAGATTAATTAAGAGATAAAAAAGTTCTTCCACATTTCGATATTAGGCTTCATGTACATGACTGAGAAAAAAATAAAAATAAATGCCATGCATCTTAATTAAAAGTTGGACTTGATGAGGTTCTCACCAAGTTCATAATAAGTTGTTGGCCTAGTTTATATTAAGAGATTAGAAGTCCAATAGCTTTTCACCCGAAAGAAGTCATTTTCTAGAGTAATCGTAGATATCAACTTGATATGGTGTACTCTTGTGGAAGTCATCTATTTGAGATGAGTTCTGAGGGTATAGTCGACTGCTTAAGACAAGTTCTTTCATAGACTAGAAAGTTCTTTTTGAGCTAATACCAAGTAGTCCATATGGTGTTGGCTTGATTAGAGTTGACATTGTTGAACCTGGATGACATAGATTGAACAAAGATTCTAGATATTTAGATGTACAAATTTTTTTGTTAAAATCTATTTCCTTATTACTCTTGATATTTATTAGAGTTAGATAAGAATCCAAATGAGTTACTGAATAAAATTTCATGCTATTATTAATAGTGTTAGATAGAGGAACATGATAATCTATCATTGAGACTATATGTTTAGGGTTTATGGAAACAAAAAAATACCAATGATTGTGGGTCTCCGAAAGGATTCTACTCGTGTGGTTCGAATGCAAAGGGTACGATCACACTATCCCGTAGAACAAAATGGTCGTAGACCTTTACAATCGACACAAGCAGGCCGATGGAAGAGCAGATGGAGATATGTATACGATTAGCCATGGAGGATAGCGGCTTTCACCTACCAACCTCGATGGATAATAATATACATAACCCAAAAGTTCACGAGATTTCCCCCATTCGATACGTCAACTCGAGGGTTTATTTGATTGTGGGGATCGATTTCCTACGGGCGCAAGCCCCCGTAGTTAATTACATCTTAGACCTCGGTCTAAGAAAACTCTCGATTAAGGATGTTAGATTATCTTTTATAATGGGCTTAGTGCAAAGGGGTTTCTAGGCTTTCCTAATCAAAGAGGAAGAAGGTCCCAACTTGGTTTAATCAATCATGTATGGTTCAGTAAACATTCGGCCGGTCCGAGGAAGAGAAGACTGGAGAAAAAAAGAGAAAACACTGCACTCAAACATGCACGAGAGAAGGAAGGAGGTGGCGTCATCTGCGTGACGCGGATGGGTAGGATTTATAGCTTCCGAAAAGATGGAGAGCTTACCCACCAATAAGGTGTATAGGAGTACACTCGTACCCCTCACCTTTAGACCCTAAATCTATAAAAGATGTAGTGTTGTACACACAACACTAACATCTACGACCTAACTAATGCAGTCCTGGACTTATATCCCTGCATGAAAAGGGAAGCAAGCTAAAATCCTAAGCACAACCAATCATCCTATGTGTATGCGAGATAGGAGGCTCTATCATAAGGAATCAAGGATTTGTATTTCAAAAAGGCTTAAATCAATGACTATATAATATGCAAACAAATATATCTAACGATGTATGATGCATGAAACAAATGCACGAGTAAGAAAGATCCTTAGGTCCACTAATGCAATGCATGTATGTAGATAAAGTGCATTGTGGAGAAAAGTGTGTAAGAACGTATGTATGACATCCAGAGTATAAAAAAAATAAAATAAACACACCCTAAGGGTACCCTCCAGGCAAAGTACCCGCATAGAAAATCATTCAAACGGTGTCCACTTTGTGTGGGAAAATAACGATGCCAAATGGCATAAATAGGTGGCCTACTCTACGGGCCTAAATGACCCTAATGGTCTCTAAGGCTCACAGAAAAGGGGGGGGGGGGTATCGGACTCAAAATTGGAAAAGACCAAAATCCTAGCGATGTCCACTTTGTGTGGGAAAACAACGATGTCCAATGGCACAAGTAGGTGGCCTACTCTACAGGCTTAAATGACCCTAATGGTCTCTAGGGCTCACAGAAGGGGGCAAGCTTTGACCTATAGGGCCAAAGCTTCGATAGTGAACTAACCTAAGGCCAACTACCTAAACATACTAGAATACCTATAAACAAGTCGTGTGTGATGTGTAGCAATTCGATACATAATTAAGAGTTTGAGCTACAGAAATTATACTTGACAGCGGCGCTGCCACTTAATAACTCCAAGCAAGCAGATGATCTCAGATTGTGGCGCGACCACTTAATAGCTCTTAAGAAAATTATGGCGCTTGATTCTTGATCATCAGGATCCGATGTACCTCACAAGATAAGATAAAAGAGAAAAATATATATGAGCGTATATGCTATTCAGAAAAGAAATGCAGGTAAATAACAAAATTATAATTAACAAGAAATTTAAAATTAGCATTTATCAAGCATATGCATGTAGTAAACATTGAATCAACAGAAGGAAATGTCAGCCTATCCTAAGACTAGGAGTCGTGCCCTAACCAAACCAATCTAAGGTGTATGTAGGCTGTGTAGTTTTGGATGGGTCCTATGTAGGGTAATTTAGTTCAAGTTTCTTGTATTTTGATTTATTAGATGGCAAAAAGGAAGATTTTAATTGAGGTTTAAATATTAGTAGTTTTAGGATTGATTTTAAGGATTTTATTTTAGGATTTGATTGATTAATTTAGTTGGTTGTAAATTAAAAAGAAAATTGAATTAAGCAATTTATTATCAATTAAGGTTTGATTTAATCCAGTTAAGAAATTAATTTTAAAGTTTAACACTCCATTAAATCCATTCGTGGCGTTGTGCCACCAGGCTCGAGGAACCAGGCCTCCTTAGAACACTTAGCCTCGCAGCCCGGAGTAGTCCATCCCATAAATTTAATCTTTGGAGGGGTTGTTATATATTAAGGGGTTTGTTAATTGATTTTATATGATTAATCTAGGGTTTGATCTTTAGAAGTCTTTTACCCTAATAAGTTTTAGATTTAGATTTGATCTCCTAATCTTAGTCCATCTCTTTTAAATTTTAGGTTAGTTAGGAGTTTATTATTAGATTAGTTATATTTGATTTTAGGTGTATGTTTTAGGCTTAAAGTTTAATGATTACAAATGTTAATTATAATTCGATTAAGAATTAAATATTTTCTCAATACATTTTAAGAGTTAAGTTATAAATGATTGGTTGATTATTACTGGATTTTAAGAAAAAAAAAGAAAGGCTAAACCTAGGAAGATGTGTCGCTAAGTTTAGTTTTGATGTCTCTATCCTATAAGGAAATGCATCCTAAGTCTATGTTTTCTAAGACTCGGTCCTTAATTTTTGTCCTTAGGTGTGACTAGTATTGTGGAGAATGAAGGGAGGTTTTATTTTCTAACCCTTTGGACTTTCGTACATGTATCAATAAACTTAAGAATCTATGAACAAAAGTACTATAATAAGTAAGAATGTAGTAGAAAGAAAAGAATAAAAATCAGAAATAAAAGGAATGTAGGCATTGTTGTTATTGGACACACTTCTGTGAAGTCAAGTGTACCCTAAAGCAACATTTACAATGCCCTTTGCTATCCCCACAGCCCAAATAAAGCACTTGATATAAACCCGACTCGACTATCCAAACTACTCCCTACAAAACTCAAAGCAACAAGGGAAACTCAAGTTCCCAAAACTAGAACTTAAACAACATCTCTTTTCACCCACCACGTTCTTCCAAACTCTATATCTATCACATTCTTCCAATTTTATATCTAGAAACAAACATTAATGAAAGAGACACAATTCAGACTTAAATATATCACTTCATCCAAAAAGAGAACTCTAAAGAATCTACCAATACAAATTCACTCTTCAAAAGTTATTAAACCCAAATCTAACTTATGAATTTTTCTTTATTTGAAAAAAGCTACATAACACTTTATATAAATTATCTACCCAAAATCACATAAAACTCCACATAAATTATTTAACAAAATCTTTGACACAAAAGACAATCAAGTGCTTCTTTACTATATTTGGAGTGGGGTAGAAAACCATAAAGCTTTCCAACAAGAAAGTTGTATAAAACCTCTCGTTGTAAAGCCTCCACAAAATTCATCGCATAAAATCATTTAAAACAAATCTAAAGCCACCAATAAATTATTCCAACCAAAGCAAAACAAGACATCTTTCAATCAAAAGCAACTTCCCAAATTTGCAACACGAAACGACTCGTGAGAAGGCTTCAATAAAAGCAAAGGGAAACGTTTCATAAAGCTCTCTAAATATAAAACAACTTATATGACTTTTCAAAAGAAATTCAAATATCATTAATTGGCGACGGCGAATAAACAACTACAATATCTCACACGAATATGGATGAAAACATAACTCAATTTAATAAGAAGATATATAAAGAGAGATTTTGCTCTATTCTACTTTCCCTTTGCAATATAAATGAAACAATGCATAAATATATTCTTCAATGATTTCCTCCTTCTTAGCTAAGCAAACTTTCAAACAATAACACATTATAGGAGCTTATGGAAATGTAGATAGATGCTCTTGAAAGTTGCAAATGGGATTATAAAGCACATGCTAAGCTTCTCATTAAATCAAGTGAAGCTCACAAATAAATCATTAAAACACATGGAGATTCACTAACAAACTTTTATGATGATACTAACAAGTTTAAGTATGGTTGAAGTTGTATAAATGCAAACACAAATATATGAGATTTTCTAATCAAAATATTCTATTCTAACCATACATGGGAGAAACTCCAAGACATTATAAAACTTGTTGCTCATTCATCTCTTCGACCCGCATTAGATAAATCTCATGATAATAAATCAACACAAATATGCAACATTCCCAACAAGCTTGTATAAAGGAGCATTCATAGTAAGAGTCATTTCCAACAACTTATTCAACTCATCACCTATAAGTTTTGGCATATTTAATACTTCTAAGATAATCTTGATACAAAACGAGTTTTTATGAAAGTTCTCCAATCAAGTCATCATAGCGATACTGATAAATGAAATATAAACTAAATAGAAAAGATGCAAAGGTTCCAAATTTTCTCCCATATGCAAACATCCTTCATGTAATAGATTCTCAACTCTCTATAAACATTCAATACCGCATAATTTTAACCATCCACATGCTCATGAAACCTATGCATTGTAATAGAATTAACATCATTCGTAGCCTATCTCAACACTTGTCGATCAAGGTGCCAATGAAGGGAAAAGACTATACACCATTCAATATCAATGCCAATACTCATTTTAAAACAACTTAGATAACAAAACAGCGAGAAATCTGCACATACCTCGCCCTTAAAACAATTCGGAAGCTCAAAACAGTAAAAAGACTGCATGTATAACATTCCTACGACGATCCATAGATTAAAAACAGTGAAAAATAGCATGTATGACATTCCTACAATGATCCGGAAATTAAAAATAGTGAAAAACAGCATGTAACGTCTCCGAATCAATTTAGAACACACAACTAGTGACCATTCGTGCATTAGGCTACTTTCACAAGGCTGCATATAATGATAACTTTCAAATTTTATGGATCAAATGACTTATGCATTATGCTAAAATACCATTCTCTTAGCTTAGGAATATTGCTAATTACCATAGCTCATGTGAATGTGAAAACAGGATAAGGCAATGTCTGCTTGTCATCTCTTCCTTACTCAAAAGATATTTAATGATATATTTTGCTAAACAAGCATTAAAACAAATGCCTCATATGCAAATTTTGGCAACAAATGACTTCACCTCCCATGGCCTTTCATGGCCTCCACATGAATCCAGGTATCATGCTATTCAGACCATAATTAAATTGCAGATTTTACATGTGAAGAACTCTTTTTCAAGCAACATGGGACAAGATCATGCTCAGCATCTATGCAAAAGTTTATGTTTATAACATGTGAACACTCCCTTAAACTCTCTATAGGGAGGAGAATGAGAAAGCAAATCTGACATTTCTTCTCAATACTTCATCATTTCAATAAAGTATGAACTAAATATAACTAGATTTAATCCCCAATATCTTTTCCAAATCACATAACATTCAATGATTAAATGACCACTAAGTAATAAACAGAATATATATATATATATATATATATATATATATATATATATATATATATATATATATATATATATATATATATATATATATATATATATATATATATATATATATATATATATATATATATATATATATACAAGTGACACAAATAAGCCAAACCACAAGACCTTGTATGAGTGATACCCACATAAAAGGAACAACATAAGAAATACAACCTTTCTAAAGCTTTTAATCAAGTAGCTGGTATGCAAAGTTTAAGAAGTGATGTAAAGCAATCTCTTAGATATATTTTCATGTCATATCTAAGCCCCTATCAAAGCACGGGTACACATGAGGAGATGTCCAAGCATTCAGGAAATTAAAACTAAATGTACGTGCTATACTTTAAATATCATAACTCAAAATAGATACTTATACCAAGATTCATTCTCATTTAGAATAGATCTCAAACCTCCATAAAGCCAGAGTCACATAAAGCCTTTAATGCAAACAAATACCCATCGCTTTTCTTTGAGAGCAATTCATCAAACACTTGAGGTGCAATACTTATAGAATCACATAAGACAAACTATTATACAAAGGGATTTATACACCTATTAGATCACAATCTTATCAATGATCTACACAAAGGAACTCTTCATGATTCATACAACAACCACCTCAACAACAAGTATGAATACAACATATAGAAAAAGTGAATTTTAAATAAGTTTCATTCTCAGATTTTTTTTGAAGAAGTGATAGCCAGTGAAGTAAAAGGATGCATTTTCTCCAATTATTTTCCACCAAATAAATACATAAGTATATTTCCTTGAAAAACTGAAATAATGATCATAAAATCGTTGGGTAATGAGCATCGCATCCTTTATGTAATTTGTTGAACGAAAACCTAATACAACACTCCACATAAAATCTATACATTGAGGCATAAAAAAAAAGTTATGATAACTTAAGCTTGTCATCAACCCAAGCTTAAGAAAGGGCTCAACAAAATTTCTCATGAAAATATCAACAACAATGGGGCACCAAACTCTTTATTAGAGAAATTTGTAGAAGACGTAATAAGCAAAATGATGTATAAACTTACAAGGGATTATGTAAAGAAAGATGCTCACCTAATATTTGGTTACGTAACCTTCCATGCCTCATGAGTCACCCACAAAATACTACAAAAACTTCTTAAAGACGTTTCACCAAACATCTTATGTGCATGCCATAGTGAAGAAAGAAAAAATGGCTTTTTCAAGCTTTGCCATCATTCACACCTAAAGCTCCAAGCTAGATCACATGAATCTCATTAATTGTTTACTATCAAAACAACGCAAATCAACCCATATTTTGTCTACCCCTTACAAAATCATTCATGGTTAGCAATAACCATGATCATTTTCACGAGAATCTCAACACCATTTGATAATAAATCCAAAACAACAAAACTAAACAATGGCCATGAAAGCATTATCAAAATATTTTTAATAGAAACCAAGCTCTCTCAACCACATCTGGATGAATGCACCTTAACTGCATAAGGGCGAGAATGAAGGGGAAGAAAAGAAATAAAAGAAGAAGAAGAAAAGGAAGGTGGAGAAGAAGGAGAAGAACAAGAAGATGGAGAAAGAAGAGGAAAGGAAGGGTTACATGCAGCTTGGAGGAGAGATCTGGACCGGTTCGGGCGTCGAGAGAAGGGAAGTCGGCGGTCTCAGCGGTTTCGGACGGGATTCTCGAACGCGGACGGGGCTTCGGCCCATCTCCGTCTCCTGGCACCAGCTCGGGACAGAGAAAACGAGAGAGGGAGAAGAGGGAGTCAATGGGAGAGAGAGAGATTGGGTAAGCAACGGGAGCGTCCAGCCTTGGCTTCCGCCGGCTGGAGGCGTCGAGTATGTGGAGCTGAGAGTGGAAAAACGGAGGAGGGCTCGGCGTCGGCTGGTCTCCGTGAGCAAGTGAGACACGAGAGGGAGAGAGTGCTAATCTCTCTCCCCCCCATCCGGACCGAGGGAGCCGAAAGCCCCTCTCTTTTCTTTTAAGCCTTCTCAACGTCTCTCCCCATTCTGCTTCGCTCGAAAAACACCGAAAATTGCCCTGCGGCACTCTATTTTCTTTAAAGTCGCTCTACTCGACTTCTTGTTCGAGAGTTCACACGACTAAGAGGCTTAGGCTATGACAGAATTCGAATTTTGGAGAGATTAAGATCGTCGAAATTATTCCCTGATTTGGGAACAAATTCAAAAAATCATTAGAAAGTCAAATGAAGTTTGATTAATATCAAATTGGGTTTATTAGACCAGAACTACGATCAGATTGAGTTGGGTTTGGATATGAACTTGACTCAAATTGGTTTGAATTGGCTTGATTTAGAATCTGGCTAGGTTCGATCGATTAGATTAAATCAAATTAAAGATGATTTGGGTCAAATTGAGCTCGTCACAGTCAAAACAAATTATTCGGGCTTGAATGAACAGGGTCGAGTCAAATTAATAATCAATTCTGACCGATTCGAGTTCAAATTGGGCTCGACGAGGTCTAACTAAGCTGATCGAAGGTGTTCGAGAGCACTCAAGCGAAAATCGAGGTCAACAAACGGACCCTAACATATGCGGAGAATAATGGGTGAACCGTATATGTTGGCGTTGACCTCCCTATATCTAGGAAGATACAACTCTAGGGTCAAGTAACAAAACTAGATCAACAATGAGAGTGAATCAAATAAAGCATCTCAACTTATCTGCCCAACCAAAGTGGCAGAATAGGAGAAGGAGAACTCATGCTCATATGAGTAGAGTTGAAACAAGCTCATAGAGAATCAAAAGGGAATTCAACAATCATCTAAAGAACAAATCTAAGATGATGTGAAGAGAAGGGAAATCAACAATCACGTGAAAGCCATGGGAAATATTAGAGAGCAATAATCAAAGAAAAGCAATAAGGGAGAGTAATCAAATATAGAGAAATCACTTGTCTGCTTGACCACATCGCAACAGCAGAATAGAAGGGAAAAGATCAACGATCACCCGACCATAGGTCTGACGGTGATGGGAAAGGGACAAAGAAAGCACCTTCGCTCGGCCATAGGCCCCGAAACAGCGAAGTCCCTACCCGACCATAGGTCTGTCGGTAAGATAAAGTGAAAAAAGAACAATCACCCGACCATAGGTCCGTCGGTGAAGAGAAAAAGAAACACCCTCGCTCGGCCATAGGCCCCGAAACAGCGAGTTCCCTACCCGACCATAGGTCTGTCGGTAGAAGAACAGTCACCCGACCAAAGGTCTGTCGGTGAAGAGGAAAAGAAACATCCTCTCTCGGCCATATGCCCCGAAATAGCGAGGTCCCTACCCGACCATAGGTCTGTCGGTAGGACAAAGTGAAAAGGAACAGTCACCCGACCATAGGTCTGTCGGTGAAGAAAGAGAGCACCCTCGCTCGGCCATAGGCTCCGAAACAGTAAGGTCCCTACCCGACCATAGGTCTTTCGGTAAGATAAAGTGAAAACTGAACAATCACCTGACCATAGGTCTGTTGATGAAAGAGAGCACCCTCGCTCGGCCATAGGCCCCGAAACAGCGAAGTCCCTACCCGACCATAGGTCTGTCGGTAAGATAAAGCAAAAACTCAACAACCCCCTAACAGGTAAAAAGGAGACAGGGGGAATGAAGAGGTGGTGAAGTGTACCCCCCAGGGACTCTATCGGGTAACCAACCAAAAGCCCGATGTCCATCCGACCATAGGTCTGTCGATGGGACAAAACGGGAAGCTCAACATCTATCTGGCCATAGGTCTATCGATAGGATGAAGAGAAAAGATCCACCTTTGCTCGGCCATAGGCCTGACAACAAAGTCTCTACCCGACCATAGGTCTATCGGTAGAATAAAGGTAAGCTCAACAATCACTCGACCATAGGTCCGTCGGTGAAGGGAAGGAAAGAAAACACCTCCGCTCGGTCATAGGCCCCGAAACAGCAAAGTTTCTACCCGACCATAGGTCTATCGGTAGAATAAAGTAGAAAAGAGGACAATCACCCGACCATAGGTCTGTCGATGAAGAAAGGGAGCACCCTCGCTCGGCCATAGGCCCCGAAACAGCAAGGTTCCTACCCGACCATAGGTCTATCAATAGGACAAAGCAAAAACTCGACAATCCCCTAACGCACACGTACGTGGTGAAGTGAGAAAAATGAAAAGGTAAGTAATTCATCATCTAAGAAATTTCAAGCTCATATTTTAGTTACCACATGGTAGATGACAAATCGTCGTGGCCATGAGTAACCAAAATATAAGTAAAATCTCTTTAGGTAAAATGAAATTGTGTACAACATGAAACCATCGACTGATGTGCATCTCTCTAAAAGGAGGAACATACAACCAGCCAAATAAAAAGAATAATCTCATATTAAAGAAAAGGCAATAGAAGTGCGAGGGGACACACTTGCCACTAAGAATTGCAATCGTATCAAATATCAATAATTACTAAAAGAATCACAGTGGTAACACCCATGTTAACTGATGGGACCCTGTGGGAAGTACAAGTAATATCTATGCATCCAAAGAGACTGCTTTTGTAGTTATGGACAAAACCTCCACGAGAAATCATATTACTAAATGAGGTAGTGGATTGACCTTCTACTAGAAGATCAAAAATCCACTAAGAAATGATGTTAACATCTAAAGCAAGATGTTTGTTTTGATTAAAAAAAATATAGATTAATATAGGTTTTGAAAATATAGTAATTTTCTTTGGGAAAAATTAATTTTTTTTAATTTTTGTTTTGAAATCTAACACAACATTAGGAACATTATATCATCTCAAACGGAGAGGATATCATTCACTAATTGATTTGAATTTCAAAGCATTAAAGTTATCCAAAATTATCGTAGTCAAACTTATGAGAGACAACATATGATCTCGAAAGATCAAAATTATGTTCAATCAATTATTTAACTACAATAATCTGAATAAAAGACCGTTAATTTCATGATCAAAATCACAATAGGAATTGATATATCTCTCAGAGGAAAGAAGTTATCAATCACTATTGATCGTTTGAAAATAGAGATAACGATCGTTGAAATCTGAATTTTCCCAAAGAGAATTAATTAAGGGTTTTGAAAAATTAATTTTGAAAATCAATTCTGGATTTCTAAATCTCCTACAAGCGCAAGCCCTCGTAGTTAATTACATCATAGGAAATAAGAATTTTCTATGAATACTCTCGATTAAAATAGCGGTATAAGTTTTATTTAAGAATTTTAAATATCGATATCAAAGGAGGAAAAGGGTAGGAATTTTCAATCGGGATTGGATCGACGTTGAACAGTTATTTCTGGAGTCAAAGGAAGAGGAGTAGGGAATGTTTTTAAGATTCTGAAATAATTCATAAAACGCTCCAACCTATCCTAAGTGTTGGGCTCGAATTTGATTGAAAGAGATATTGAATTTTGAATGGTCAATTTTATTAGAAATTTGGGATTCAATTCCCAAAAGGTGAGGTCTTATAGCCTAAGCTTGCCTCAGAACCTAAGTTTAAATTGGGTACTGAAAAGTGCCCCGAACCTAGCTAATGCAATGCGGATCTGATCTTACCCCGGCCTGGATTGGGGGGCCAGCTAAACTACCTAAACGATTTAAAATCATATGTCCAATCTTTTCATGTTGAGTGGTAGGGACGTTGTTTAAGAAAGGTATTTGAGAACGGGACCGACATCTAGAGCGGATCCTAAATGGTCCCTTAAACTTATGTTGGGTTTGATGCTTAAGCAAATGCAATTAAGGGTTTAAAGGTTTTTAAATTAGTTGCTAATATGATGCATGCTAATCGACTCGATTAAAAGATTGAATTTGAATGAATGCTAT
Organism: Dendrobium huoshanense; assembly: GCA_016618105.1. Lineage (NCBI taxonomy): Eukaryota > Viridiplantae > Streptophyta > Magnoliopsida > Asparagales > Orchidaceae > Dendrobium > Dendrobium huoshanense. The sequence continues at coordinate 16,516,376 of CM028342.1, forward strand.
GAAATGAGGACTCCCAGCGGTCCCATACTTACTTCTTAAATTCATTAGAGTTTCTATGTGAGCTTAAAGTTTTTTTTTTAATTTGATTTAAGCAGAAAAATTTTATTAAGTCCTTAAGAGCCTACGATCGTACTCCAGGTCAAATCAAAATCGGCATGCAGGTAAAAATACTAGAAAAATAGGTAGTTCTACTGCACAATCAATTTAAATAAATCAATCAAATTAGATATATCAAATTAAATGTCCGTAGGCAAGTGCCCCTTATTATTACATCATAGAATTTTGCAGAAAATTAAAGTGGCCGGGCACCACTGACTACAACCCGGATTTTAATCCTAAGACTCAAGTGACTTTGAGAATGGGTCTTCTCGTTATCCACTTCTTCATCGTTCTACTGCTTCTTGGATTATCGGCTCCGGATATCCAAATGAAAAGAAACTCCCCCTTGATCGGGGTGTTATCTTTCCTCTTTAGATATTTCAAAACCATCCTAATTTGGAGCTACAAATGGATAGGGACTCTCCCCTGAGGGATGTCCCTTCCTCTTTGGATTTCAAATTGGATGTTATCCCATTTCAAATCACTTGAAATTACAACATAAATCAAATCAAATTTATATTAATCAAAATTGAAAAATCTAAACTCGATCCTGCAGGGTTATCCTAATAATCAACAGTTGTATATACAGTCCCAAGCAGTTAATATTTGATCTCAAGCATTTAATATTTGATCTCAAGCAATTAATATATTTGAAATTTAAAGTGCTCAACAGATTGCAGTAAATAAATAAACAATCAATCAATTCTAAACTAGCAAACATCATGTAGTGAAAACTCAAATATCCGGCACACAGCAAGAAAGTAAACACCGGCCTAGCCTAAAACTAGAGTCGGTTGTCCTAGAAAACCATCTAAAGTGTGTGAGATAGGCTGTGTGGTTTTGATATGTCCTAAATATGATCATTAATTAAAGTTGATTAAGGTTCAATTGATTGATAGGCTTAAGGGAATTTAGTTAGAATTTAAATATTAATGCTTTGAATGACTCTTAAAATTAATTATTAATTATTTGTTAGAAACCACCTTTGTTTCACACCGAGGCCATGAAGTTTATTTCACCTTCCTTGGGGCTAAGCTAATAGCCTCGTAGGCCTGGGTTACCTAGTGGTACCCAGTATAATTAAGTGATTTGATTTGATTAAGGTTTGAAAATTTAATGAATTTTAATTAAAAGTGTTTGGTTACTGATTTTTAAAATTGATTAATTTAAGTTTGCCATTAATTGATTCGTGACGTTGTGCCACCAGGCTCGAGGAACCAGCCTCCTTAGGACACTTAGCCCCGCAGCTCGGAGTAGTCCAGCCGATAAACCAAATTAATGTAGTTGAATTAGAGGTTTTAAAAGGTTAAATAATTAATGATTAATCTATTTTAAGGTTTAACATCCCTTAGGATCCATTCGTGGCGTTGTGCCACCAGGCTCAAGGAACCAGCCTCCTTAGGACACTTAGCCCCGCAGCCCGGAGTAGTCCAGTCAATAAACTTCATCTTTAGGATGGTTGTTGTGTTTTAAAAAGTTTGTTGAGTGTTTTAAATATTAAACTAGCATTTTATGGAGTTTAGAATTAAAAACCACATTCTAGAATTTTTCAGATTATTTTAATCATTTAATTAAGGGGTTGAAAATTGACTTTATAATTAAGGGTGTTTTCTGGAAAGTTAACATTTTATTAAAATACTAGACCTTACTATGATCAATTAGACAGTAAGTACGCTGAAATTGAATTTTTCTACATTAAGTTACGAAAGTTTGAAGTTTTGAACTAGTTTTGACTTAGAGTTGACCGGTTTGTTGACTTTTTGAATTTGATGTTTTTCTGAGATTTTGACATTTTTAACAAATACTAGACACTATTATGAGTTGAATTCAAGTGAGTTTGTTCAATTTGGATTTTTCTTGAATTCGTTATGAATTTTCAAAGTTTTGACTATTTAATAAATTTTATTTAATTATTTAATTAGAAGGGTTTTCTTGATTTTAATCCAAATGAATTCCCCGCTCCTTGAAATTAGCTCCAAAGGTCAGAAATGATCTAAGGAGAGATTCCCAAGTGTTTGGGAAATTTTTGGAATTTTTAATTATTATTAATTAATTATATTAATTAAGTATTAATTTTTAATTAAAATTAAATTAAGGTTTGATTTGATGTCTGATCAAATGGGTTTTAATTTTCATTGATTAAGATTTCAAAACTGGTCAGTTAGAATGGTTATATGCTTTTTTGGATTTAATCTTGATTTATTATATTTTTTGGAAGGTTTTAATGTTTAAGTAAGGGTTTAAACTTAGGAAAATTGATTAGGGGTTTTAATGACTTCTAAATTCAGCAAAAATTTTTCCTAAGGCTGAGAGTGTTACTAAGTTTATGTGTTTGAAGTTTCAACTCAAAGTGATGTGTATCCTAATTTTTAGAATTTCTCTAAGTTTTCTAAATATGTCCTTAATTTTTGTCCTTAATTATGTCACTAAGTTGATAGGTTTGAATCAAAGTTTTAACTAACCCTTGACTTAACATATAAATAGCATGCATGAACACATAAACACATTCAACACCTAAATCTAAGAGAGCCTTAGACTATGTAGTGGGTGCATATCCTAAACATGTAAAGATCAAATTTTGCTTATTTGAAAATAAAACTTAGATAATGAGTAATTAGCAAGCTAATTACCCCTTACCCAAACCCCATTGGATCAATTCTATCAAGTCCAATCTCTGATTAAAATTTCAAGTCGGATTGAAAGTGCTTTAAAAAAAAATTTAAGTATGCATATAATTTTAAAATGATTTGATCTTAAAATTATATATATAATATAAATAATTATTTGAATAAATCAAAATAACAACAAAATTAACTCAAATAATTTTGGAAAGTTCTCTGGAAATTCAAGATAGATTGAAATAAAAATTTTAGAATTTTGAAATATCTGAATTTGTTTTAATTAAATATTAATTAAAATAGCCAAATAATTAATATTTAAAATTATTTTAAAAATATAAAATATTTTAAAGTAATTTTATTTTTAGATCGAAGGCCTTGAAAAACTGAGCAGTTTGATATATTATATGATTTTTTTGTATTTTATTTGAATTTTTAACATTTTTTTTAAAGTCTCTGTTATTTAAAATTTATTAAAAACTAAATTTTAACTTAATAACAGCTCTGGCGGCGGCTCCACGTGGCGCCTCCGGGTTTGTCCAGCAAACTCGGCGGCGGCGGGTAATGATTGCTATTTGATTGAGAAAGCGCGTGGTTCCCACGCGTTTTCACTAATCTGCGTCAGCGTCTAGCGGTAGCCATCGGATCCACGGGAATTTGATCCAACGGCGGTGATTAGATCCCGCCATATGATCTCAATGGAGAGAAATCGAAAGGCGGAGAAGCAATCCTGCCGTTTCAAACGGACGCCCAGGATTTCGCCGAACAGGAATCCGTGCAGACAAAAGATAGACGCGGTCGGACAGACCGCATGAGGGCTAAACCGTGACCGTTGATCAAAAGATCAACGGTCCTGACACCACACAGTTACAGAACTGTGTGAACCGAGCCCTAATAAACTAAAACGGCTCGTTCTCTTCGCACACTTAACTAAATTAAATGAAAATTTAAGCAGAGATTCTAATGATGAACAGAATTAATGGGGATTAAAAAATATGGCTTAAAATGAGTTCTTCAAAAAGTTAAATAACCCTATGTGTTTTACGCTAGGGTTTAGTATTTTCACCTCGATAAGGAACGGATTGAACCGTTTAAGGGATGGTTGCATTTGTAGGCTGTCCACGCTCCATTTTGTAGAAGATCGCTCGAGCTTTCAACGCCTAGATCGACGACAAAATGGCTTGGACGGAGATTTGCTTGAACTCGCTGGAATCCAGTCGTCGGCGAGCTTCGACCGGCTGAATTGAGCTGTGAATGTGTAGATTGGGGTCTGGAATGCTCAAACGAAAATAGTTTGAGTTCTGGGAGGGCTTGAATGGTGAGAGAAGATAGGGATTAGAATGCCGGCTTAACATAGGGTTTTACCCTATTCAACCTTCTCCAAGCCAAAGGGACGGTCTTGATTGATTGGAGGGCATGCTAGGATGTTGCCACATGCCCATGGAGTAGTTGGAAAGCTGGATGCAAGGACATGAAGGACATGCCATGTGTAAAGTGGGTTTTGGTCCCCACTTGGACACATGGAATGATTTGAACCATTTGATCATGATTCAAAGGCCTGGATTTGTCTTAAGAACATTCCAAAAGTTGATTAGGACTAATGGAATGGTTAGAGGTGGAGTGGATTAGTCTTAGGAGGTCATTTGACCAACGTTGACCCCTCCAATGCCTTGCTTTGACTGTTTGACCAGTCCTCTTGCCATGTGGACTGCTGTGGTTTCTGGATTTGGAACTAAGGATTGGAACTTGAGTGCTATGGGATTAATCCTTTGGAAATTTAATGGTCTTTTGACCATGTGTTGATTGGTTTGACCAGTCAAAGGATCAAACCAGGTGAGGTGGCATGAATAAGCCTTAACGGGCTAGTCTGGAAGAAATTCAAGGCAATCCATTAGAGGTTTGAGGGATCAAACCATGGCCATTCAAATTTGACCCAAAATTGTTGAGTTGACCAAGTCAAACTCAATGTGATTTGGCCTCACATGAGTTTAGGTGGGTTTGGAGCATCTTCTGGGATAGGTTTGAGAGTTCAAAGGGTTAGATTTGACTAAGTGGATTGAAATGACTCATTTGAACTCTTAAGGGCTCATTAAGTCAATCCTGGTTGACTTGGTCAACCAGATGGGTCCAGGGTGTGGGAATGGGTTCAATCAATTTTAAATGATATTTGTAGACCATTGGAGGTGATCCCAAGGTCTGGGGAGGTCGATTCGGTCAAAATGCCCGTTTTGACCCTTAAGGGCCTGTTTAGTCAACTTAGGTTGACTTGGTCAACCAGGTTGACTCAAGGTCTGGGTTTAGGTCGAACAGGTTTGGTTGGATATTTGAAACATGCTGGAAGTGGTTTCAAGTAATTTGGAGTTCGTTTGGTTTGAAATCGATGTTTGAATCCCATAGGGGTATTTTGGTCATTTTGACCCCTGGTCAACTGGGGGTCAAAATGGATCAACCAAAATGCAGTTTAATGTTCAATAGGTTTTAATCAAGTATCTGGAGGTGATTGGAGGCTTTGTAGAAAGCTCCAAGGTCAAAATTTACTGGATGGCAAGTCCAGTGGCATAGGCTGTAAATATTTGAGGGTTTTACAACCTATGGATTTCAATTCAATTTCTGAGGTTAGAGACCTCAGAAAAGGCTCAAATTTGGAGGGATGTCTCCAGAGACATGTTCCATCAGTATGCAACTGACAGACTCTAAATCGGAGGTCATTAGACTGGGTTTTGAAATGTTTGAAAATCTATAAGAAAATGATTTTGAGGCTTGGCCTTTGGACTTAGGATTTGAATTTGAATTTTGGATTTGATCTGGATTTTGAGTTTGATTGATTGGACTTGGGGTGCCTAAATAATTTATGACTATTTGAGAGAATCATAAGTGATTAGACAAAATTAAGTTTTGATAGAAGAATGGTTCAAAGTCTAGATCAGGGATTGAGTTGCCTAGGAGTCTATACATGATTGACTAGGTTTGAAATCTAGGTTGATTTGAAGTCAAGGTTGATCAGGAGTTTGAATTGATTTGAATCTAACACTGTCCTAGAATCTAGAAGAATTCTAGGGGCTAGACTTTAGAAGGGTTGTAGGATCTATGAAATCCTAGAGTCTAAGAAAATCCTAGAGTTTGGAGTCTAGAAGTCTTAGGATCTAGAGTAGATCCTAAGGTCTGTATTCTAGGAGAATCCTAGGTTCTAGATTGATCTGGAAGAATCATAGGGTCAAGATAGGTCCTAGGGTCTAGAGTCTAGATTGATATAGGATCAGGATTTATCTGGAATCTGGATGGGTCCCTAGTGACCTCATATAAAAATGAGGTCAACAATGTTCTACATCATAGGAGAGGAAAAAAACATCTCCGTTATAAGTGAATAATCGTAATATAAGAAATGAGCACACAGTCATCTCCTGAGCAATCATCTAAATGCTTTAAGGAGAGACAGAAGAGAATTTGGAGGGACTTTGGGCTCTTGGAGCGTAGAACCGGGTTCCACCTGTGACAAGGGCAACCGATTCTTTCTCAACAAAGAGCTTCCCTCTCATTTTTTAATTATATTCACAGTTATAAAATAAGTATACTGGAACATAAAGAGGGGAAAATTATTGGCTTTGATAACCCAGGCCATACTCGCCACGTGAGTAAAACTGGGGAGAGGAAAAGATTGTATACAAGATCTATAAAGGAATAAAATATTGGCTTTGGTAACCAAGACCACATTCAACTCATATGAATGAACTGGGGAAGTGCAAAGATCATAACAAAATTCGTAGAGAAATTAATGTAGTGACAATGGATCAACATCACTATATTTGACTAATATAGATCAATGATGGACCCAGTATCACATTCTGCAGATATTCAATTTAGTAGTTTTGATATCCCAGACCACACTTGAATGTGACAAGTAAAACTGGGGAAAGTCAACCCTCTAAGGAGACTGAAAAGGAAATTTCATGCTACAACATTAGAGCGATTGGTAGGCATGAGTGCAAGTAGAAACACCTCTATGGCGTATTTACATACAACTACTAAGGATAATCTCATACTTTGTGTGACGAACATCACGTGGTAGAGGACAAATCGTCGTGGCCACGGACAGCCGAAAAGTAAAATAGATCATTTGGAGTTATATTTATATAGAGGGATATGCACAAGTGACAAGAGAAGAACGACTATCGTATCACAACCGATAAGGTAAGGAAACTTATATATAGGGATATTGGATCAACATCACCACATCTGACTAACACAGGTGGGCATGGACCCAGTATCACGTATAGAAAGTGGGTTGGAATTAGAGATATTAGATCTACCACACCACACTTGATTAACCTAGGTGGGTAGGGACCAGTATTACATCTGAAAAATTAGTTTGAATTAGGGACATTGGATCAACATCATCACACCTGACTAACACAGGTGGGCATGGACCCAGTATCACCTATAGAAAGTAGATTTGAATTAGGGACATTGGATCAACATAACCACACCTGACTAACTTAGGTGTGTATGGACCCAGTATCACCTATAGAAAGTAGAATTGAATTAGGGACATTGGATCGACATAACCACACCTGATTAACTTAGGTGTGTATGGATCTAGTATCACCTCTTAAAAGAAAGTTTGAATTATTGGTTTTGGTATCCCAGACCACGCTTGGAGTGATAAGCGAAACTGGGTAGAATAACCTTTCACAAAGGAGGGAGAACAAATCAAAAGGTTTTAAGTGTTTGCACCAATATGATTGGTGTGCACATATATAAGGACAAGTATCCCTACGACATTTTAGCGTATCCCCTTTAAGGATAACCTTATACTCTTCAAAGCGAACATCGTGTGGTAGAGGACAAATCGTCGTGGCCACACAGACTGCCGAAAAGTAAAAAGGATCCTTTCAAGGAATATAAATATAAAGGGATATTTATAGGAGGTAGGAAGGTTCGCTAGTTTGTAGCAAACAACCAACACTAGTGGAAGAAATGTTATAAGATTTATGATGAGAATCATCGACTCTAATTCCACACATCTGATGGGGAATATGTTGCTTGCTAGTAGTCTGACGTCAGAAGTCTCCTTCCTCATCTGAGCTACTATCAACAACTAATTCACCCTTAGGTATCAAATACCTAAGAAAGGTAGGAAGGTGTCGGGGTCTGCTCGGCGGTCTCAGGGTGATAGAGCCGAACGAACACAAAAACCTGACGGGAAGAAGAGAATTTAATAAGGCATGAAATAGCCTAAAAGGCTAGAAGGAAAAGGAACCAAAGCTAGGAGAAAGCCTAGCCAAGAAGGGAACCTAACTAAGAAAAGGACCCTATCTAAGAGTAGGATGAACCTAATCTAAGGAGCACTAAATCCGAAGTGCACACGAAAGAAGATATATAACATCCAAAGATGGAGAGAGAAACCTGTCCCACCGTGGTCGCCAGAAATCTGTGGGTCTCCGAAAGGATTCTGCTCGTGTGGTTCAAATGCAAAGGGTACGATCACATAATCCCGTAGGACAAAATGGTCGTAGACCTTTACAATCGACACAAGCAGGCCGAAGGAAGAGCAGATGGAGTTATGTATACGATTACCATGGAGGATAACGGCTTTCACTTACCAACCTCGATGGATAATAATATACATAACCCAAAAGTTCACGAGATTTCCTCCATTCGATACGTCAACTCGAATGGGGTTTATTTGATTGTGGGGATCGATTTCCTACGGGCGCAAGCCCCCGTAGTTAATTACATCTTAGACCTCGGTCTAATAAAACTCTCGATTAAGGATATCAGATTATCTTTTCTAATGGGTTTAGTGCAAAGGGGTTTCTAGGCTTTCCTAATCAAAGAGGAAGAATGTCCCAACTTGGTTTAATCAATCATGCATGGTTCAATCAACATTCGGCCGGTCCGAGGAAGAGAAAACTGGAGAAAAAGAGAGAAAACACTGCACTCAAACATGCACGAGAGAAGGAAGGAGGTGGCATCATCTGCGTGACGCGGATGGGTAGAATTTATAACTTTCGAAAAGATGGAGAGCTTACCCACCAATAAGGTGTATAGGAGTACACTCGTACCCCTCACTTTTAGACCCTAAATCTATAAAAGATGTAGTGTTGTATACACAACACTAACATCTACGACCTAACTAATGCAGTCCTGGACTTATATCCCTGCCTGAAAAGGGAAGCCAGCTAAAATCCTAAGCACAACCAATCGTCCTATGTGTATGCGAGATAGGAGGCTCTATCCTAAGGAATCAAGGATTTGTAATTCAAAAAGGCTTAAATCAATGACTATATAATATGCAAACAAATATATCTAACGATGTATGATGCATGAAACAAATGCACGAGTAAGAAAGATCCTTAGATCCACTAATGCAATGCATGTATGTAGGTAAAGTGCATTGTGGAGAAAAGTGTGTAAGAACGTATGTATGACATCCAGAGTACAAAATAAAATAAAAAATAAACACACCCTAAGGGTACCCTCCTGGCAAGGTACTCGCACAGAAAATCATTCAAACGATGCCCACTTCGTGTGGGAAAACAACGATGCCAAATGGCATAAATAGGTGGCCTACTCTACAGGCCTAAATGACCCTAATGGTCTCTAAGGCTCACAGAAAAAAAGGGGGGGTATCGTACTCAAAATTGGAAAAGGCCAAAATCCTAGCGATGCCCATTTTGTGTGAGAAAACAACGATGACCAATGACACAAATAGGTGGCCTACTCTACAGGCCTAAATGACCCTAATGGTCTCTAGGGTTCACAGAAGGGGGCAAGCTTTGACCTATAGGGCCAAAGCTTCGATAGTGAACTAACCTAAGGCCAGCTACCTAAACATACTAGAATACCTATTAACAAGTCGTGTGTGATGTGTTGCAATTCGATACATAATTAAGAGTTTGAGCTGCATAAATTATACCTGACTACGGCGCTGCTACTTAATAACTCCAAGCAAGCAGATGATCTCAGATTGTGGCGCGGCCACTTAACAGCTCTTAAGCAAATTATGGTGCTTGATTCTTGATCATCAGGATCCGATGTACCTCGCAAGATAAGATAAAAGAGAAAAATATATATGAGTGTAGATGCCATTCAGAAAAGAAATGCAGGTAAATAACAAAATTATAACTAACAAGAAATTTAAAATTAACATTTATCAAGCATATGCATGTAGTAAACATTGAATCAACAGAAGGTAATGTCAGCCTATCCTAAGACTAGGAGTCGTGCCCTAACCAAACCAGTCTAAGGTGTATGTAGGCTGTGTAGCTTTGGATGGGTCCTATATAGGGTAATTTAGTTCAAGTTGCTTGTATTTTGATTTATTAGAGGGCAAAAAGGGAGATTTTAATTGAGGTTTAAATATTAGTATTTTTAGGATTGATTTTAAGGATTTTATTTTAGGATTTGATTGATTAATTTAGTTGGTTATAAATTAAAAAGAAAATTGAATTAAGAAATTTATTATCAATTAAGGTTTGATTTAATCCAATTAAAGAAATTAATTTTAAAGTTTAACACTCCATTAAATCCATTCGTGGCATTATGCCACTAGGCTCGAGGAGCCAGGCCTCCTTAGGACACTTAGCCCCGCAGCCCGGAGTAGTCCATCCCATAAACTTCATCTTTGGAGTGGTTGTTATATATTAAGGGGTTTGTTAATTAATTTTATATGATTAATCTAGGGTTTGATCTTTAGAAGTCTTTTACCCTAATAAGTTTTAGATTTAGATTTGATCTCCTAATCTTAGTCCATCTCTTTTAAATTTTAGGATAGTTAGGAGTTTATTATTAGATTAGTTATATTTGATTTTAGGTGTATGTTTTAGGCTTACAGTTTAATGATTACAAATATTAATTATAATTCGATTAAGAATTAAATATTTTCTCAATACATTTTAAGAGTTAAGTTATAAATGATTGGTTAATTATTACTGGAATTTAAGAAAAAAAAGAAAGGCTAAAACTAGGAAGACGTGTCGCTAAGTTTAGTTTTGATGTCTCTATCCTATAAGGAATATGCATCCTAAGTCTATATTTTCTAAGACTCGGTCCTTAATTTTTGTCCTTAGATGTGACTAGTATTGTGGAGAATGAAGGGAGGTTTTGTTTTCTAACCCTTAGGACTTTTGTACATGTATCAATAAACTTAAGAATCTATGAACAAAAGTACTATAATAAGTAAGAATGTAGTAGAAAGAAAAGAAAAAACATCAGAAATAAAAGGAATGTAGGCATTGTTGTTATTGGACACACTGCTGTGAAGTCAAGTGTACCCTAAAGCAACATTTACAATGCCCTTTGCTATCCCCATAGCCCAAATAAAGCACTTGATATAAACCCGACTCGACTACCCAAACTACTCCCTACAAAACTCAAAGCAACAAGGGAAACTCAAGTTCCCAAAACTAGAACTTAAACAACATCTCTTTTCACCCACCACGTTCTTCCAAACTCTATATCTACCACATTCTTCCAATTTTATATCTAGAAACAAACATTAATGAAAGAGTCATAATTTAGACTTAAATATATCACTTCATCTTAAAAGAGAACTCTAAAGAATCTACCAATACAAATTCACTCTTCAAAAGTTATTAAACCCAAATCTAACTTATGAAATTTTCTTTATTTGAAAAAGCTACATAACACTTTATATAAATTATCTACCCAAAATCACATAAAACTCCACATAAATCATTTAACAAAATCTTTGACACAAAAGACAATCAAGTGCTTCTTTACTATATTTGGAGTGGGGTAGAAAACCATAAAGCTTTCCAACAAGAAAGTTGTATAAAACCTCTCGTTGTAAAGCCTCCACGAAATTCATCGCATAAAATCATTTAAAACAAATCTAAAGCCACCAATAAATTATTCCAACCAAAGCAAAACAAGACCTCTTTCAATAAAAAGCAACTTCCCAAATTTGCAACACGAAACGACTCGTGAGAAGGCTTCAATAAAAGCAAAGGGAAACGTTTCATAAAGCTCTCTAAATATAATACAACTTATATGACTTTTCAAAAGAAATTCAAATATCATTAATTGGCGACGGCGGATAAACAACTACAATATCTCACATGAATATGGATGAAAACATAACTCAATTTCATAAGAAGATATATAAATAGAGATTTTGCTCTATTCTACTTTCCCTTTGCAATATAAATGAAACAATGCATAAATATATTATTCAATGATTTCCTCCTTCTTAACTAAGCAAACTTTCAAACAACAACACATTATAGGAGCTTATAGAAATGTAGATAGATGCTCTTGAAAGTTGCAAATGGGATTATAAAGCACATGCTAAGCTTCTCATTAAATCAAGTGAAGCTCACAAATAAATCATTAGAACACATGGAGATTCACTAACAAACTTTTATGATGATACTAACAAGTTTAAGTATGGATGAAGTTGTATAAATGCAAACACAAATATATGAGATTTTCTAATCAAAATATTATATTCTAACCATACATGGGAGAAACTCCAAGACATTATAAAACTTGTTGCTCATTCATCTCTTCGACCCGCATTAGATAAATCTCATGATAATAAATCAACACAAATATGCAACATTCCCAACAAGCTTGTATAAAGGAGCATTCATAGTAAGAGTCATTTCCAACAACTTATTCAACTCATCACCTATAACTTTTGGCATATTAAATACTTCCAAGATAATCTTGATACGAAACGAGTTTTTATGAAAGTTCTCCAATCAAGTCATCATAACGATACTGATAAATGAAATATAAACTAAATAGAAAAGATGCAAAGGTTCCAAATTTTCTCCCATATGCAAACATCCTTCATGTAATAGATTCTCAACTCTCTCTAAACATTCAATACCGCATAATTTTAACCACCCACATGCTCATGAAACCGATGCATTGTAATAGAATTAACATCATTCGTAGCCTGTCTCAACACGTGTCGATCAAGGTGCCAATGAAGGGAAAAGACTATACACCATTCAATATCAATGTCAATACTCATTTTAAAACAACTTAGAGAACAAAACAGTGAGAAATCTGCACATACCTCGCCCTTAAAACAATTCGGAAGCTCAAAACAGTAAAAAGACTGCATGTATAACATTCCTACGACGATCCATAGATTAAAAACAGTGAAAAATAGCATGTATGACATTCCTACAATGATCCGGAGATTAAAAATAGTGAAAAACAGCATGTAACGTCTCCGAATCAATTTAGAACACACAACTAGTGACCATTCGTGCATTAGGCTACTTTCACAAGGCCGCATATAATGATAACTTTCAAATTTTATGGATCAAATGACTTATGCATTATGCTAAAATACCATTCTCTTAGCTTAGGAATATTGCTAATTACCATAGCTCATGTGAATGTGAAAACAGGATAAGGCAATGTCTGCTTGTCATCTCTTCCTTACTCAAAAGATATTTAATGATATATTTTGCTAAACAAGCATTAACACAAATGCCTCATATGCAAATTTTGGCAACAAATGACTTCACCTCCCATGGCCTTTCATGGCCTCCACATGAATCCAGGTATCATGATATTCAAACCATAATTAAATTGCAGATTTTACATGTGAAGAACTCTTTTTCAAGCAACATGGGACACGATCATGCTCAGCATCTATGCAAAAGTTTATGTTTATAACATGTGAACACTCCCTTAAACTCTCTATAGGGAGGAGAATGAGAAAACAAATCTGACATTTCTTCTCAATACTTCATCATTTAAAAAAAGTATGAACTAAATATAACTAGATTTAATCCCCAATATCTTTTCCAAATCACATAACATTCAATGATTAAATGAACACTAAGTAATAAACATAATATATATATATATATATATATATATATATATATATATATATATATATATATATATATATATATATATATATATATATATATATATATATATATATATATATATATATATATATATATATATATATATATATATATATATATCCAACTAGTAAACAAGTGACACAAATAAGCCAAACCACAAGACCTTATATGAGTGATACCCACATAAAAGGGACAACATAAGAAATACAACCTTTCTAAAGCATTTAATCAAGTAGCTGGTATGCAAAGTTTAAGAAGTGATGTAAAGCAATCTCTTAGATATATTTTCATGTCATATCTAAGCCCCTATCAAAGCACGGGTACACATGAGGAGATGTCCAAGCATTCAGGAAATTAAAACTAAATGTACGTGCTATACTTTAAATATCATAACTCAAAACAGATACTTATACCAAGATTCATTCTCATTGAGAATAGATCTCAAACCTCCATAAAGCCAGAGTCACATAAAGCCTTTAATGCAAACAAATACCCATCGCTTTTCTTTGAGAGCAATTCATCAAACACTTGAGGTGCAATACTTATAGAATCACATAAGACAAACTATTATACAAAGGGATTTATACACCTATTAGATCACAATCTTATCAATGATCTACACAAAGGAACTCTTCATGATTCATACAGCAACCACCTCAACAACAAGTATGCATACAACATATAGAAAAAGTGAATTTTAAATAAGTTTCATTCTCAGATTTTTTTTGAAGAAGAAGTGATAGCCAGTGAAGTAAAAGGATGCATTTTCTCCAATTATTTTCCACCAAATAAATACATAAGTATATTTCCTTGAAAAACTGAAATAATGATCATAAAATCGTTGGGTAATGAGCATCGCATCCTTTATGTAATTTGTTGAACCAAAACCTAATACAACACTCCACATAAAATCTATACATTGAGGCATAAAAAAAAAGTTATGATAACTTAAGCTTGTCATCAACCTAAGCTTAAGAATGGGCTCAACAAAATTTCTCATGAAAATATCAACAACAATGGGGCACCAAACTCTTTATTAGAGAAATTTGTAGAAGTCTTAATAAGCAAAATGATGTCTAAACTTACAAGGGATTATGTAAAGAAAGATGCTCACCTAATATTTGGTTACGTAACCTTCCATGCCTCATGAGTCACCCACAAAATACTACAAAAACTTCTTAAAGACGTTTCACCAAACATCTTATGTGCATGCCATAGTGAAGAAAGAAAAAATGGCTTTTTCAAGCTTTGCCATCATTCACACCTAAAGCTCCAAGCTAGATCACATGAATCTCATTAACTGTTTACTATCAAAACAACACAAATCAAACCATATTTTGTCTACCCCTTACAAAATCATTCATGGTTAGCAATAACCATGATCATTTTCAAGAGAATCTCAACACCATTTGATAATAAAACCAAAACAACAAAACTAAACAATGGCCATGAAAGCATTATAAAAATATTTGTAATAGAAACCAAGATCTGTCAACCACATCTGGATGAAGGCACCTTAACTGCATAAGGGTGAGAATGAAGGGGAAGAAAAGAAATAAAAGAAGAAGAAGAAAAGGAAGGTGGAGAAGAAGGAGAAGAACAAGAAGATGGAGAAAGAAGAGGAAAGGAAGGGTTACCTGCAGCTTGGAGGAGAGATCTGGACCGGTCCGGGCGTCGAGAGAAGGGAAGTCGGCGGTCTCAGCGGTTTCGGACGGGATTCTTGAACGCGGACGAGGCTTCGGCCCATCTCCGTCTCCTGGCGCCGGCTCGGGACAGAGAAAATGAGAGAGGGAGAAGAGGGAGCCAATGGGAGAGAGAGATCGGGTAGGCAACGGGAGCATCCGGCCTTGGCTTCCGCCGGCTGGAGGCGTCGAGTATGTGGAGCTGAGAGCGGAAAAAGGGAGGAAGGCTCGGCGTCGGCTGGTCTCCGTGAGCAAGCGAGACACGAGAGGGAGAGAGTGCTAATGAGAGATTGAGAGAGGGAGAGCGCCCCCCCCCCCCCCCGCCCCCCCCCGAGGGAGCCGAAAGCCCCTCTCTTTTCTTTTAAGCCTTCTCAACGTCTCTCCCCATTCTGCTTCGCTCGAAAAACACCGAAAAGGGCCCTGCTCCACTCTGTTTTCTGTAAAGTCGCTCTACTCGACTTCTCGTTCGAGAGTTCACGCGACTGAGAGGCTTAGGCTACGACAGAATTCGAATTTCGGAGAGATCAAGATCGTCGAAATTATTCCCTGATTTGGGAACAAATTCAAAAAATCATTAGAAAGTCAAATGGAGTTTGATTAATATCAAATTGGGTTTATTAGACCAGAACTACGATCAGATTGAGTTGGGTTTGGATATGAACTTGACTCAAATTGGTTTGAATTGGCTTGATTTAGAATCCGGCTAGGTTCGATCGATTAGATTAAATCAAATTAAAGACGATTTGGGTTAAATTGAGCTCGTCACAGTCAAAACACATTATTCGGGCTTGAATGAACAGGGTCGAGTCAAATTTATAATCAATTCTGACCGATTCGAGTTCAAATTGGGCTCGACGAGGTCTAACTAAGCTGATCGAAGGTGTTCGAGAGCACTCGAGCGAAAATCGAGGTCAACAATGATGAGATTTTCTTATTGGTTATGAATGGAAGTTATTATTAATTAGTGATATTTTTCTAAGCAACACTTCATTTGGTTAGGCTTTGTTACATTCAAATGGGATACCATATATTATTTTGTAATTAGGGGTTGTTCTTGTGTGATTTTAATAAGGGATTTTGTATAAATTTAAAACAATTTTTATTTTTATTTATACTTTAATTATATATATATATATATATATTATTACTCTTTTATTTTTATTGGAATGGCTCATTTTATATTATGATGAGAAATATGAAAAAATACATAAATAATTCAAGAAATTAAGGCTTCGTTTAGGACGGTTTTTTTATTGCTTTCTAAAACAGAGTTTTAGTATAAAAATAAAAAAATTTGTACTAAAACTCCGTTTTAGAAAGAAGTAAAAAAGCCGTCCCAAACTAAGGCTTCGTTTGGGACGGCTTTTTTATTGCTTTCTAAAACGGAGTTTTAGTACAAAAATAAAAAATTTTGTACTAAAACTCCGTTTTAGAAAGGAGTAAAAAAGCCGTCCCAAACGAAGCCTAAGTCTACATCTCTTCCAATGATGATTTCCAAAACATGAAATAAATGGGGAGTCAATACTTGAGAATCATCCAGATTTTATGAGAGTATAGGACTCCGCTGTCTCCGCATGTAATAATTTCTCTTTTCTTACTTCCAACTTCGCCAAATCAATTATTGGCACCGAGATTCCCATCAATGAGATTATCACTAATCTCTTCACATTTTGCTGATGTCCTAAATTTAATATTTTAAATAAAAGATAAAATTATTTATCTAAATTATCATTTTTTATGATTTATCACTCTTATTTTAAGAAAATAAAATAAAATGCCGACTTTTTTAATTTATTTATCCTCATCATAGACTGATAATGATGCATTGGAAACTGGAAAGGATAGAACATGCCAGTAAAAGACAGAAATAGTTAGCTTGTGAGCATTCCAATGAAGATAAGGATCTGAAATTTTTTTCTACCATTGATTTTTTGTATAAAATTAAAATTATTTTAATTTTTATTTATACTAAATATCAATTAAATAATTAATATTTCTAAGATATATACTTTTATTTTTAATGGAATGACTAATTTTATATTATGATGTGAAATATGAACAAATACAAAGATTTCTAGAAACTTAGGTTTCGTTAGGGACGGTTTTTTGCTGCTTATTAAAGTGGTTTTTAGTACAAAATTTTAACTTTTGTATTAAAAAACTGCTTTAAGAAGCATGAAGAAATCCATCCCAAGCAAAGTATTAGATTCCGTTTGGGACGGTTTTTTATTGCTTCATAAAGCAACTTTTTAGTAAAAAAATTTAATTTTGGTACTAAAAAGCTCTGTCACAAACGAAGCCTTAGACTTTGTTTGAGAAAACTTTCTTTCTAGTTCTTAAAATAGCTTTCTAGTACAAAATTAAATTTTTGATATTAAAAAACTATTTTAAAAAGCAGAACGAAAGCCATCCCAAATAAGCCTTAGGGGCTGTTTGGCAACAAGTGGGATTTAACTTTAGTGGGATTTAGTAAATCCTGTAAATCTGGATTTAGTAAATCCGAAATGTGTTAAATCCTGAAAACTGTTTAGTATGCCAAATGTTAAATCCTGTTAAATCCAGATAAACTGTTTGGTAACATATTTCAGAATTTATAGAAATTAGGCATTTAAATGTGAAGAATATAATTATAACTTAAAAAAAAATTTATAATTAAAAATAAAAAATATAATGTGTTATAAATTTAATAATATGTTAAGTACAAATTACCCATTAATTATTATCTATACAACTAATTATATATTTAATATTAGATATATTAAGTTATATTAATTAATCTAATTTTATTAATATTTAATTACTAATTATATAATTAAGTTAAATTAGATAATTAATTTTTGCACTAATTATTCAATTAACTATTTAATTAATTTACTTAAGTATTAATATTTTAAATTATATTAATTAAGTTAATCAATAATAACTTAGAGACGTGTAGGGTTTGCCTTTCACTTCTCTTTTCGTTGTTGCTGTTCGGATCCGTTGCTTTCGCGGGAGGTGTAGAGATTGCAGGCGTCGCTTCTTCGGCTCCTTCGTGGGATCGTGGCTGTTCGACTTCGCTCCTGCGACGACTTCAACCCGGATCGGAAGTTAGGCATTTTGATCGGAAGCTACGGTATTTTGATCGGAAGCAAGAACGGAGCTCGCTGGCTGTGAAGGTAACTTTCTCCCTTTCGTGCGCTTCTTCGGATAAATCCCGCTCGGATTTACTAAATCCGGCTACCACTCGGATTTACTAAATCCCGGATTTAAGCTGTAAATCCGTAAATCCGGGATTTACTGAATCCCGGGATTTAACGCTCGCACAAAAACTGTTTGGCTGGATTTAGCGTAAATCCGACTTAAATCCCGCTGTAAATCCGATACCAAACAGCCCCTTAGATCTCTTCCAACGATGATTTCCAAAGCAAGAAATACATGCATATAGAAAAGCCGGACATGTTTTGACCGCTTTGTCAAAAAAAAAAAAAAAAAAAACTTCAAAGCCTTAATTTAAAACAACAAGCTCCCAACATCCTTTAGAGCAGCAACCGAAGGAACAATGCAGAGGCAGAAGTTGTAGCGATCGATTTCAAACTAATGGCTGTGGAGAAATTTATAGTACCAGTGATCGACTGGGCAAAGTTTGAAGAAGAGAAGGAGAAGCTCATGGCGGCAGTGGAAGAGCTAGGCTGTTTCCGAGTGATCAACCATGGGATTTCTGAGAAAATTATGGCAGATATGAAGGCTTTAGTGGAACATCTATTGAAGCTTCCTACAGATGTAAAGCAACGTAACACCGATGTCATTTCCAAAAGTGGCTACATAGAGCCCAATTGTTTGGGACCATTGTACGAGAGTTTGGGCATCTACGATGCTAGCTCTTCCATTGACATTCATACCTTTTGCTCTCTCTTGGACATCTCGTCCCACGATAGGTGAGCTCTCTTATAAGGAAAATTATTAGGTGCGAACAACGGACGTAGAGATGCGTCCGAATTATTGGATGCACTGCGTAAGCTCTGATTACACTCTGAGTATACTCTGCCTACACTCTGCATATTTGTAGATCATACACAACAAATAAGCAGCAAATCCTCACAACTAAATATTTGATGCTTATTTACTGGGTATCTACAACTACGCAGTATATACGCAGAGTATAAGCAGAGCGTACACATAGAGTACATAATACATCTAGTAATCCGGATGCATCTCTACGTCCGTTGTCTGCACCTAACAATTTCTCCTCATGCAACTAACTTTGGAAGAGGAGGCTTGCAACTCTATTTTCTTATTACATAATAGCTATCAAATTTACAGAGAAATCTTGAGTACATTTGCTTTGAAACTTCATGATCTCATCGTGGATTTGGCATTCAAAGTAGCCCAAGGTTTAGGAATCATGGATTGTTCGTTTCAAGAATGGTCTTGCAACTTAAGGATGAACAAATACAATTTCACAAAAGAAACTGTTATTGGCACTTGTGGTGTGATAGCTCATTCAGATAGTAGCTTCATCACTATCCTTCTTGAAGATGAGTCAAATGAAGGATTTGAGATTATGGGCTCAATGGGAAATTTTCTAGCCGTTGATCCTGTTCCAGGAACATTTTTTGTTAATATTGGCGATATGGGAAAGGTAATCAAGATATGTTCTTCATTACAAAATTTTTGTTGTATTCTACCCAACTTCTTATTATGACATATGATATTAAAGAGATTAATAAATGAATTATGTTCAATCTAGAAGTAAGGCATATATTTAAATTTATTTTAAATACATGTAAACTTTTTATAATTAAAGTTGAGGTTATACAAAGTTTAAAATACATAATGACCTTTTTTTTATAACTACTTTCAATCTAATTATAAAATGCTACAATTTTTACTTTTTTTTTTAAAGCCTCATAAATTTTTTCTTGATTGTCTGTTGGAGGTATGGAGTAATGGAAGACTTCATAATGTGCAACATAGGGTGTTATGCAAGAAACCAAAGCCACGAATCACTATTGTCCTATTTATGCTTGCACCAAAGGACAACAAGATTGAGCCTCAAGCTGAATTAATTGATTCCGAGCACCCAAAGCTCTTTGAAAGTTTCAACTACATGGAGTATAGAAAGAATCGGGGCTCAACTACATCAATAGCCGGTGAAGTCCTCCTCAAATGGGCTATAGATGAAGCTACAAAAATGGCTTAATATATAATTGAGTTATATGAAGGTTCAATGGTTTCAAATTAGAACATTGTTGTGAGGTGAGCATTGTTACTTAACATCACCATATCTTCCACCTATGTTTCAAGATCATAACACTTTGATAATTTTCATTATGTTGGGATGACATTATAATCGATCACGTTAATATTAAGTTTCCATTTTCATAAATGGAATGTTTGAGTGGTTTAATTATCAAATAAATTATGTTTGCGAATTGAAAAATAGCAGTAAGAAAGTCATTCCAAATGAAGCCTAAGGCTTTGTTTGAGACGGTTTTTTTACTGCTTTCTAAAACGGAGTTTTAGTACAAATTTTTTTATTTTTGTACTAAAACTCCGTTTTAGAAAGCAATAAAAAAGCCGTCCCAAACAAAGTCTAAATCACGTTTGCTTCTATATTTTTACTTTTATTGGCAAATTTTTAAAGTTTCTAATGATTTTCAGAGTTATTAGAATAATTATTTTAATAAAATAATATTTTCATTTATATTTAATATTCATTAAAATTAATATCTATCAATTTCTTTGTCCATTGAAAAAAAGAAAAAAGAAAAAGAAAAAGAAAAAGCTAATAGATATAGAACCTCTTTATTTGAACACCCCAAGCTTAATCTTTCTGTCATTTAATGGCAAGCTTTATCCTTTAGACTTTGTAAGAGGATTTTATATTATAATGTGAAGTATGAAAGAGTCCAAATAACAAAAATAACTCATCATTTGATAAAGATTCCATAAAATTTACATTTTTTAATGATATTATTCTCCATGCTTTGATGCAGACAAATATTTAAGAAAATAAGCTCGTCATTTGTTTATCATAAGATCTTCAATAATTTCCTAAAATGTAATGTTTTAGTTTACAAACTAAAACTTTGGGCATTTTTGATAGGGCAGCAAGAGAATAATAGAGAAGCCGTATACAAAGAAATTGATAATATTTTTTTTTTTTTACAAAGAAATTGAATTTTTTTTTTTTTTTTAGGGGAAACCCACAAAGGGGCATACGCGTTGATATAAAGTCAAATTACAAGTCCTTAAAGAGATTTTCAGCCAACTAATGCTCAAAGAGCTACAAAAACTCAGAAAGGAAATAAAACCTAAAGGCTGAAAAAACCCTATCTAAGCAAAATACAATGAAACCTAGCAACATTCTAAGGCGATCAGAAAACGCCCAAAAAATAAGAAAGATCAACAGATAAGCAAAGAATCTCATCTTCCATGCAAAAACTTCCTCAAGGTGGAAGCAACCTGCAAATATAGAAACAGAAAAACAAAACAAGGAAAGAACAGAGATCGGTAAAAGGAAAGAGCTAAACCCGAGATGTAAACTTCCATCCCAGACAAAAACTCCAGCAAATCCACCTGAACTGAAGAAAGAGACAAAAACCTCCAGCGTCGATTAAAATCAGCTCCAGTCATCAAAAAATAATTCAATAGTACTAGAGGATTAAATCCCAAAATGATTAACAGGTATATAGCACTAAAAAGAACGAATATAAGGCATACCCAACTTGTCCAATCTAACTAAACCTTTCAGCTGTTGAGGGAGATTACTGCACGAAAACTCTTCCATACCATTAATGAGGCAACCTTTCTTGGCTAAAAAATCAGCACACGCATTACCTTCGCGAAAAATATGAACTAAAGTGCAGTTTAAACCTTCCATCAAGATTTTGATTTTCCTCAAAATATAAATAAATTAAGGATAACACATAATATTCTTGTTCAATAACTGTATAAGGCTCAAAGCATCCACTTCAATGACAACATTAGTAACCTTGAGTTTATAGCACAATTCCAAACCATATACTAAACCCCTCATTTCCGCATAAATAACTTTACAGTAATTTAAAGAAGAGGCATAGGCAGAAATAACATCACCGTTAGAATCACGAAGAATACCTCCCATACCAGCAACATCAGAACCCACAGAACCATCCGTGTTCAATTTGAAAAAAGGCAAGCACGGTTTTAACCATCTAACAACTTTCTCCCTATTTCTAAATTCAACAGAATTAAGAGTAATACCGAAATAATGAGCTAAAAAACTGCAGTTTTTAAAGTTCTTACCAGAAATAATATTAGCTGCATACAGTTGAAAGACTTTATAATTTATATTATCAATAATTTTCAAAGCATCCATACGAATACCCTCATGTTTAGCTTCATTTCTAGCCTTCCACAAATACCAAACAATAAGGATGGGAATGAGATTATAAATATGACCTTTTGCATTAAGCATCCACAAAGCCAGCATTTTAGAGATATCCACCTGCATAGAGCTGCAGTCTTTATGAAAAATGCCCATAAAATGCAACCAAACTTTCTTAGCTATCAAACCACTAACAAAAACATGATCCAAGGTTTCCCTGTTAGAGCAACACTGGCATTTGGACGGAATATTCAAACCTTTTCTCATTAGTAACTCATCAACAGGAATAAAATTTTTTATAACTCTCCAAGTCAAAATAGAGTAGGAGATAGGAATAGTATTATGCCAGATAGCCGAAAAAATAACCAATTGACTTTGTTTGATACGAAAATTGTCCCAGGCAATTTTAAGACTAAACTTCCCATTAGGAGACGGTTTGAATAAGATAGTATCATTACTCTGTAATTGTAAGGGCACATCAAGGATGGCAGAGAAAATGCTCAGAGGAACAAAATCCCTAAGTTTATTAACATTCCACCTGCCATTATCGAAAAACTCATAAACTTTCATATTGGTTAAAGTAGAAGTATTTAACAAAGAATCAATCGAACCACAACCTAACCAATTATCTTGCCAAAAATAAATGTCACCTTTACCAAGACCCCACTGAATCAAATTTTCCGCTTCCCTCTTAATTTTACAAAGTCTTTTCCAAACCGCAGAGTCCGAAATTTTGTAAGTGCAACAAATTTCAGGCTTATCTTTACAATACTTAGCATGCATGTAATTAGCCCAAAGACTAGTATTAGAACGAAAAGAAAACCATAATTTGTAAGAGAAAGCTTTAACCATATCCAAGAAGTTTTTGCCCCCTAAAGCACATTCATTTAAAGTACCACAAACTTTATTCCAAGAGGACCAATAGATGCAACTACTATTAAGTTTAGCCCCCCAAAAAAACTTGTTAATCAGCCGTTCCATTCTCAAACAAACAGTAGCAGTAGGATTTAGAGTATGCAAAATATAAATCGGAATAGAGTTTAACACACTTTTAATTAAAACAAGTCTGCCACCAAAGGAGAGAAAATTGGAGTTCCATTGAAAAATCTTCTTTTGAAAAGCAGAGATAATATCTTCAAACATATGATTGCGTTTTCTACCTTTGAAAATGGGAGTTCCTAAATATTTGATGGGCAGAGGTAAGCAATTGAAGCCACAAAAATGATTAATATTACAAAGAAATTGATAATTGATAATGGTGAAAGAGGTAATCTGGGTCTTAATCATCAATTTGGCAAGTTCAAAGATGAGATGGAGAAGCTCATGGAAACAATGACGCGGCTGGGTTGCTTCTGCGCGACGAATCATAGGATCTCCCAAGAAAATTATGATTGCTTACTCATACATGCTTATTATTTAAGTAATTCATGAGTATCATACAAGTTCCTGAAAGAAGCCTGATCAGAACAGTCACCTTGACATGACTGCGTACACTCTCCCACAAATTAAAGTTTGGCCATGCAAGAGTTATGTTGTGGCTAGAGTCAATCCATAGTCCAACAACCACCCTTCCCTATAGAAGATCATAACATGCAAACTAGCTAGTCCAAGTAGAACAGACCAAGGATACAATCACACTTTGCAAACTCCTTCGATTTTAAAAATTATCTTATAAATGAGGAAAAAAATGAAATGAAGACATAATTTTTGTGAGAGAGAGAGAGAGAGAGAGAGAGAGAGAGAGAGAGAGAGAGAGAGAGAGAGAGAGAGAGAGAGAGAGAGAGAGAGAGAGAGAGAGAGAGAGAGAGAGAGAGAGAGAGAGAGAGAGATGGGAAGTAGGGAACAAAAAAGATAAACAATGAATCCTTCGATTCAAGAAAGAAAAAGTATAATAATCTGAACAAAAAATTGAAACTTTAGAGACGAAATAAAATTTTAAACATAAATCTGAAGAAAAAGAGAAGAAGCACTCACACTTGCACTTGGAGGGGAGCTTTGATCTCACGAGAACCGCGATTCATGTCTGCTACCACACGAAGAAGAGCGATCAGGGTTACCCATTGCCGCGTGAATCATGAAGAAGAGCGAATAGGAAGCTCTGTGAGCCGTGAATGGGCTATTACAAAAAAAGGCGGCAAAAGTAAAAGCTCACTAGGGGGAATTGCTTAAATGTCCTAACTTTCAATTGCCGCGCCCCCATCCTCCCCCCCCCCCCTAAGCGGAACTTGGTTCCGCCCCTGGTTACAACTATCCTTATCCAAGGGAATTCACCTCTCACCGCAAAGAACTCAATGTTCAATTTTGGGGACTTGATTAATAGGTCTATTAACTCACAAATATATGCTTACCCTATGAATTAAATCCCAAAGATAGACCCTAAAAACTCATCCGAGGCACTCAACTGAGAGGAGGGAGCTTCATTAGAAAAAGGGATTCATCTATATACTTTTTAGCTTATCTTTATGTTAGTATTGGTCTACAATAGTCAAATCATCTATAATTTTTTAATCTTATATTAGTTTAGCTGTTGACTTCATTGATGGAAGTCAACATCATCTTGAGTGCTAAGTATCTTTAATTACTTGGAAGGAGTCTACCCTATGATTACTCTCATGCATATAATAAGGGTGATCACGTCCTTGTTAGTGTTCAAGATAACACTCAAAATGCATTTTGTAATCACCTAATGGCCTTTGAAAACCTTGTATTATCTATTAAAGATGAGGCAAAGCTTGGTGACTCATTGCAAAGCTTCATTATGAAATTCTAGAAGGAGATACACGAATCTAGAATAAATTATTACTCAGGTCACAATATATAATATAAGGCCAATGAGAATATCCATTTAGACATTCCCTTAGACCTAAGCAATTATAAATATTTGTTGAGCTGCTAGAGTTCACTAGTACTAATTTTAACACCAAAGAATACAACAACATAGTAAAAGAAGCCTCAACCATTAACCTTAAGGACTTAGCTGACATACATGATCAACATTGAGTTCATAGACATGATAGGAATTTCTACAGTTAAGATTGACATCATTTGGGTCAATGTAGTGTCCCTACAAGCGAGGCCGCTCAAAATTATAGTATTAAGCACTCTGCGGGTAGAGGTAATACAATAACCCACTCAACCATATAGGTTGGAAGGTATGCAACTTTCCCACCAACACCCTAATATCACTTCATTTCATGTGCACATGGTTGAACACATTTCTATCATTTAAAATAAAATTTTATTCAAGTATGTATGCCCATAAAAGTGAGCACTCACATAACAGGCACCTCCATGCACTTTTCCTTTTACAAGTACTTTGGGCATGACATAGAAGAATGCTGGAACCTATGAGGTCTAGTCAAAGACCTTATTATGTTGCGCAAATGAAAAATGTTTATTCTCATTGTCCAAGGTGGGTACCCTGGAAGGCACTCATGGAGGATCAAGAGAATGAGCTTGTTTCTTCCTATGCCATCTACTTCACTAGAGTAGTACTAGCCATTCTATGAGAACATAAAGTTGAAATGTCCGATGAGATAATTCTTAAGTCGCCTCGCAAAGTATAAGTAAAGTTGGCTACCACATTCCTATTCTCATTAATTTTTTTGATGAGATATTACTTGGATATTGATTCATGAAAATACAAAAAAGTAATATATATATATATATATATATATATATATATATATATATATATAATGAAAAATTTTGTTTGTCCCTTAAAAAAGATGAGAGATGAAGTTAATGAAAGTTGGGAAAGAAATATTGTTGAACCTCTTACTGTGAGTGAGCTTCTTATTGAATATCCATGCTAATTTAGGAAGAGGCAAGGTTTAGGCAACAAAGACAACATTCAGTTAATGTTATGAGTTACGGGGTTAGAAGTAAAGGTAAGAAATTGAAAACGATTTTCATGAAAAATCCATTGAAAGTTGCAGAACCTTCTCATGTCAATGGGAATCTCAAGAAGGAACATAATAGATTGAAATGTTCTTTCTGTCAAGGCTATGGGCATTTATAGAAAAATTGCTCAAAATGTAGAGGTTGGTTCGAGAAGAAGGGTAAGTTTTTACCTTATGTATATTTTGAATCAAATATGATAGAAGTTCCTTCTAATACATGGTGGATTGAGTCTGGTTATACTATTCATATTTCAAATTCAATGCAGGGATTCCTTTCAATCCAAAACATAAGGAAAAATGAGCATTTTATAGTCTTGGGAAATGGAACTCAAGTACTAATTGTTGGTGTTAGAACTTTACATTTGTGTTTAGAATCAGGCCACTATTTGAACCTATTTGATACATTTATTGTTTCTTTTATTTCTAGAAATTTAATTTTCCTATCAAGACTTGATTATGATGGATATGCTTTATATTTTAAACATAGCTTTTGTGTATTAAGAAATGTCTCTTTTGTTAGTTTTGGTGTTTTATTTGAGGGGCTATATAGAAAATTTTAATAATTTTTTTGCTAAAACACTTATCACCTTGCATCATGATGTTAGAATTAAACGTAGTAGAATTAATGAGAATTCTTCTTTCTTGTGGCATAAGAAGTTGGGTCATATATCTAGAGAAAGAATAGATAGATTGATAAAAGATGGAATTCTTTAAAAACTGATTTTACTGATTTCAATGTATATGTGGATTGCATTAAAGGTAAGCAAATCAAACATACAAAGAAAGGTGCTAAAAGAAGTGGAGAACTTAAGAATATTGCCTATACTAATATTTATGGAGCTTTCAACTCACTGTCATTTAGTGGAAAAAATATTTTATCACTTTTATCTATGATTTTTCATGTTATGGTTACATTTGCTTGTTCCATGAAAAATTTCAAGCAATAAATACTTTTAAAATAATATACTACTGAAGTTGAGCAACAATTGAATATAAAGGTAAAAATCATTTGATCTGATAAAGGCGGTGAGTAATTTGGAAGGTATGTGGAATAAGATAATTTCCAAGACCATTTGCTAAATTCCTAGAAGAACATGGTATTTGTGCACAATACATAATGCCTGGTATGCCTTAGTAGAATTGTGTAGCTGAAAGGCTCAATCATACTTTTATAGAAATGGTTAGAAGTATATTAACTAACTCCTCAATACCCATTTTATTGTGGATGGAGTCCCTTAAGATAGTCATTTATGTGCTTAACTAGGTTCCTACTAAGGCATTTCAAAATACTCCTTTTAAAATGTGGATGGGTAGGAAATTGAGTTTGAGACATTTTCATAGTTGGGGTTGTCCATAGACTAGGATCTATAATTCACAAGAAAATAAATTGGATTCTAGAAGTGTAAGTTGGCACTTTATTGATTACCCTATAGATTTTATTTCCCTAACCATAGCACGATAATTATTGAAATTGAAAATGCCAAATTTTTTTAGAATGGTGAAATTAGTTAGATTGATGTATCACAAAATGTGGTCATCGAAGAAGTTTGGGTGCTTATCCCAGTACCCATAACTTCAAAGGAAATTATTGTTTCTCCACTTGTCAAACAATATGATAAAATTGAACAACAATCTAGTAATCAATCACTCCATAATAACAATGCACCAATGAATCAATTGTAGAACAATCACAAGAAATTGCACTAAGGAGATCTAAAAGAGAAAGGAGATAAACTATTTCATATGATTATTTAGTATATCTATAAGAATTTGATTATGATTTATGGACAAGTAAAGATCTAGTTTCATTTTCACAACCCTTTAAAAGTAGAAATTCTGAAAAGTGGATCAATGATATAAATAATGAGATGAAATTAATGGAACAAAATAAAGTTTGGGATGTCATTAATTTGATTAGAGGTTTTAAGACAGTTAAGTGTAAATGGGTATTCAAGACCAAACAATATTGTAATGATAATATTGAACAACATAAAGCTAGACTTATTGTAAAAGGTTTTAGTCAAAAGGGAGGTACTAATTAAAAAGAGATGTTCTCTCTTGTATCAAAGAAAGACTCTCTTATAATCATAATAGCTTTGGCAACTCATTTCAATTTAGAGTTACACCAAATGGATGTGAAAATAGTTTTTCTAAATGGAAATTCAGATGAAAAGTTTATAAGAATCAACATGATGTTTTCTTAATTAAGGGAAAGGAGCCTATGATATGCAAATTAAAGAAGTCAATTTATGGACTTAATCAAGCTTCCATACAATGGCATCTTAAGTTTAATGATACCATCATGTCCATTGGATTTAAGAAAAATAATGTTGATAGGTGTATATACTTAAAGGTTAGTGGAAGTAAATTTATTTACTTGATTATTTATGTTGACGACATATTGCTTGCCAGTAATGATCTTGAATTGATAAAAGAAAATAAGATATTGTTTTTATGAACCTTGAAATGAAAGATATGGGTGGGTTAACTTTTTTGATAGAAATTGAAATATTTTGCAATTGATCACGTGGATTGTTAGGGTTATCTCAAAAGGGATATATTGATAAAGTTCTTGAGAAATTTCATATGACTAAATGTGTAACCACTCATGCTCCTATTTGTAAAGGGGACAAGTTCATTGAAAAATATTGTCCACAGAATGCATTAGAAAAATAATAGAATGGAAAATATTCCTTATACATCTATTAGTTGAACTTGATGTATGCTCAAACTTTTACAAGACTGGACATTAGTTTTATAGTTGGAATGCTCAGAAGATGCCATAGTAATATAGGACTAGAGCATTAGAAAGCTACAAATAAAGTTTTAAGATATTTGAAGGGAATAAGACACTATATGTTTACATAATGAAGGTTCGATTAGTTGGAGGTGGTTGGCTACTCCGACTCAAATTTTGCTGGTTGTGCTGATAACCAGAAGTCAACTTTAAGTTACTTGTTTCTATTAGTTGGAGGAGCAATATCATGGAAAAGTGCCAAGTAGACTATTATTGCATCATCTACTATGGAAGCTGAATTTGTGGAATGCTTTGAGGCCACTATTCATGCTTGTTTTGATTGAAAAATATATTTAAGTATATATAGTTTTGAAAATATATTAATTTTCTTTGGGAATATATTAAATTTTCAAATTGTAGCTTTGAAATAGAACACAACATTAGGAATGATATATATTATCTCAAATAGACAGAATATCATTCACTAATTGGTCCTAATTTCAAAACTTTAAAATTATCCAAATTATCGTAGTCAAACTCAAGGGGGAACATGTATGATCTCGAAAGATCAAAATGATGTTCAATCAATTGTTTAACCATAATAATTAGAATAAGAGATCGTTAATTTCATAATCAAAATAATGATAATAATATATCTTCCCGAAGAAAGATGATATTACTTATTACCAAAATTTTGAATATGATGATAACGATCGCCATTCTTGTTTGAATTCCCAAAGATAATTAATTGAAGGTTTAAAAAAAAAATTAATTTTGAAAATTAGATCTGGGTTTCTAAATCTCCTACGAGCGCAAGCCCTCGTAGTTAATTACATCGTAGGAAATCGAAATTTCCTACGAAAACTCTCGATTAAAATAGCGGTGTAAATTTCATTTAAGATTTTCAAAGCTGTATGTCAAAGAAGATAAAGGTTGGAAGTTCAAGTGGGATTGGTTCAATGTTGAGCACTTATTTCTGGAGTCAAAGGAAGAAGTGTAGGAGGTGTTTTGAGATTCTGAATTACTTCAGAAACACCCCAATCTATCCTAAGTGTTAGGCTTGTATTTGATTGAAAGAAATTTTTAGTTTAAGTGGTTCATTTTATTAGAAATTTGGGATTCAATTCCCGGAGTTGAGGTCTTATGGCCCGAGCCAGCCTCAGAACCTAAGTCTAAATTGGGCACTAAAAGTTAGCATCCCGAACCTAGCTAGTGCAATGCGAATCTGGTCTTACCTCGGCCTGGATTGGGGAGCCAGCTAAACCACCTAAACGATTTCAAAATATGAGTCCGGTCTTTTTTGTAGAGTGATAGGGACGTTAATTAAAAAAGTATAAAGGAACGGGGTCGACATCTAGAGCAGATCCTTAATTGACCCCTAAGACTTATGTTGGGTATTTGATGTCTAAGTAATGCAATTAAATATTAGACTCTTTTTAAATTTGTTACTAATGCGATGCATGCTAATTGATTCGATTGAATGCAAAATTTGTATGTAGCAGTTTTAAAATTTTGGCTTAGAAAATAGGTTTTTCCCTAGAGATTGCATAACATCCCCTTGACAGATCGACACCCTCATAGGCCAGGTGGTCTGCCAGAACCCGCAGGCGGGGAGATGCCTAACAAGGTAGAGAAGATTTAATATGATGCATGAAAAACCCTCGGCGAGTCCGAGCTTACTTCTTAGGACCGTTTAGAGTTTCTATCTTATCTTAAAAATTTTATTTAATTAAAGTAGAAGAATTTTTGACAGACCCCTAAGAGCCTAAATTCGAATTCCAGGCTAAACCAAATGCGGCATGCAAATAAAAAGACTAGAAAAGCAGGAGTTCTAATACGCAATCAAATTAAACAAATCAATCAAATTAAATTTATCAAACTGAATGTCCGTAGGCAAGTGCCCTTATTATTACATCACAGAACTTGCATAAAATTAAAGTGGCCGGGCACCAATGACTACAACCCGAATTTTTAATCCTAGATCAAATGATTTTGAGATTTGAGATTCTTCTCGTTGTCCAATCCTTCATCTTCTCACGAACATCTCGATTCGTCGGTTCAGGATATCCAAATGGAAAGAAACTCCCCCTTGATCGGGGTGTTATCTTTCCTCTTTGGATATTCGCAAAGTATCCTAATTTGACTTCCAAATGAAAGAAGACTCTCCCTTTTAGAGATGTCTTCACCTCTTTGGAATTCAAATTGGATATTTATATCCCAATCTCAAATCATTTTAAATAAATACAACCATATCAAATGAAATTTACATTAATTAAAATTGAAAAATCTAGACTCGATCCTGCAAGGTTATCCTAATAATCAACAGTTGTATATTCAATCCCAAGTAGTTATCATATGAAAATTTGAAATGCATTTTTTTCAGCCACACTTGGCCATGCTCTTTTTATTTAAAGGGGGTCTTAAGCGCGGCAGGTACCTGTGCAAAGAGTATATATACATTTTTTATTAACTGCCCCCTTTAATTTCAGCTCCTTGTATGAGCATGGCCACCTGCATAAGATTGCACAAGTATAATTCGCTCCTAACCTAGGGGTAAATCTAACGTACAATCAATCACAGAATGCAGGAAGTAAATAAATAAACACATCAGTTCTACGCTAGCAAACAACATGCAATAAAAACTCGAAAACTCGGCACACAACTGCAAAAAGTAAAACACCGGCCTATCCTAAAACTAGAGTCGGTGATCCTAGCAAACCATCTAAAGTGTGTGAGATAGGTCGTGTGGTTTTGATGTATCCTAATTAGGATTATTAGTTGAAGTTATCTAAGGTTCGATTTGTTGAAAGATTTAAGGGATTTAAATTTGAGTTCAAGTATTAATGGCTTGAGGTTAATTTTAAGATTCATTTAGTTATTTGTTGGATATCACCTTTGTTTCACACCGAGGCCGTGAAGTTTATTTCACCTTCCTTGGGGCTAAGTTAATAGCCTCGTAGGCCTGGGTTACCCAGTGGTACCCGGTATAATTAAATATTTTAGGCTGATTAAGGCTTAAGAATTAATAAATTTTATTAGAAATGTTTGGTTACTGATTTTTAAAGTTTGATTAATTTAAATTTGCCATTAACTGATTCGTGGCGTTGTGCCACCAGGCTCGAGGAACTAGCCTCCTTAGGACACTTAGCCCCGCAGCCCGGAGTAGTCCAGCCGATAAACCAAATTAATGTAGTTGCATTAGAGGTTTTAAAAGGTTGGATAATTAATGATTAATCTATTTTTAAGGTTTAACACCCCTTAGAATCCATTCGTGGCGTTGTGCCAGCAGGCTCGAGGAACCAGCCTCCTTAGGACACTTAGCCCCGCAGCCTGGAGTAGTCCAGCCAATAAACTTCATCTTTAGGATGGTTGTTGTGTTTTAAAAGGTTTGTTGAATGTTTTAAACATTAAACTAATATTTTCTGGAGTTTTAGAGCGATTTTGAGTTTTTAAGAATTTTTGGAATATTTTAATCATTTAATTAAGGGGTTGAAAATTAACTTTGGATTGAGGGTGTTTTATGAAATGTTTGTATTTTATTAAAATAATAGACCTCGCTACGATCAGTTAGACAGTAAGTACGTTGAAATTGGACTTTTCTACATTTTATAACGAAGGTTTGAAGTTTTGAACTAGATTTTAACTATGGTTTGACCAATTTGTTGACTTTTTGAAATATTACAGATTTCTAGAATTTAATATTTTTAATAAATATTAGACCTTATTAGGAGTTGAATTCAAGTGAGTTTGGGTGATTTGGATTTTTCTTGAATTAGTTATGAAGGTTTGAAATTTGAGGTATTTAATGAATTTTAAAAGGTTTAATTAGAGAGCCGTTTTGTGATTTTGCTCCAAATGAGATCCCAACTCCTTAAAATCTTCTTCAAAGGTCAAGAATGACCTAAGGAGATATTCCCAAGTGTTTGGGAAATTTTTCAAATTTTTAATAATAATTAATTAATTATATTAATTAAATATTGGTTTTTACTTAAAATTAAGTTAAAGTTTAAATTGCTGTCAAATCATTTGGATTTTAATTTTCATGAGTTAAAGATTTAATTCTGGTCAGTTAGAGGGGTTATACATATTTTTTGGATTTAAATGTGATTTATTACATTTTTTGGAAGGTTTTAAAGCTTAATTAAGGCTTAAACTTAAGAAAATTGTTTAAGGGACTTAATGACTTCAAAAATCAGTGAAATTTTCTCTAATGGCTGAGAGTGTCACTATGTTTGAAATGTTCAAGTTTCAAGTTCAAATGAAGTGTATCCTAATCACAATGCATTTTCTAAGTTGTCTAATCAAAGTCCTTAATGATACTAAGTTAAAATAGGTTCAAATCAAAGTTTTAACTAACCCTTGGACAACATAAAGAGTAATATACAATCACATCAAACAAATCCTAAATCTAGGAGAGCCTAAATCTAAGTGGTGGGTGCACAACCTAAACATGCAACATTCAAAATTAATTAACATAGAAAAAGATATTGATTAGTGAATAGTTGAAAAGTAACTATTCACTAATTTCCCCTATAATTCATGTTCAAGCACATTTAATCCAAGTTTGAAATTTCAAATGATCTCTCAAGTGCTCTCAAAGTTTGACATATATAGTTTTTTTTTTTTAAATTAATTTTAATATTTAGAAAATAGATTAGTTGTAGAAAATCTAGAAAATTTAAAGTAATTTAAAATAGTTTTTGGATAAATATCAAAATAGTTTTAAAATAGTTTTAAAACATATTTGAAAGTATTTTAATAATTTAAGATGATTTAAAATAAAGAAATTTTGAATTTTGAAAATATCTAAAATAATATTAATTAAATATTAACTTAATATAAAAAAAAATATATAAGTAATTCAAATTAAAATAAATTAAATTTAAAATTTAAGATAAATTTTGAGTTTAAATTTATTTAAATTTTCTAATTTTAAAATGAGTTTCTCTTTTTTTTTTTTAATTTTTTAAATTTTGAGGTATTAAACTTATTTAAGATATTTAAAGATAATCAATAATTAAGGTAATTTTATGAATTAAAGTTAATTAAATATTAAATATTTTACTGAATTAATTTAAAAAATATATATATATATTTTAAATATAATTTTGAATTCTCTAAAATATTTTAATTGAATTTTAGATAATTATTAATTCAAAAGAAGAAATATTTAATATTTCAAATAATTTAAAATATATATAATATTTTAAATCAAGTTTAACTTTAAATTAAAGATCTTAATTTTCTGAAAAATTTGATATATTATACTGAATTTTTGGATTTATATTTAAATTTATATAATTTTTTAAAGTTTTCTACATTTAAAATGATTTAAAATGATTTTTAAATCATTTTAGATGAAAAGGAGGCGCTGGTGACCACGTGGTGCTCTCTGATTTGCGAAATTAAACCGCGGCGGCAGGGCCAATGATTGGCCGACTCGGACGACGGCGCGGCGGCGGTCAGACACGCGTCGTCCGCTGGCGGTATTACGCGTTTTCACTAATCCACGTAAGCGTGGATTAGTAGCCGTCGGATCACTCGGGCTGACGAAACGACCGGATCAGATTCAATCCTGCGGTCCGATCTCGTTAAAAAAGATCGGACGGTTAGACTGTGATCTCATGGTCTCAAACGAACGATCAGGATGCTGCCGGACCAAAAGCCGAACGCCAAACGGATACACGGTCGGACGTTGGTCCCGAAAGGCTCAATCTGGACCGTTGATCTAGTGATCAACGGTCCAGAAAGTGTACGCCTGAACAAGACTACGAAAACGCCCTAGAAAGCATTTTTTGACCCGTTCGGGCAAACGGCTCGATCAATATTTCTAAAATTTTAAATCTAGATAAAGGGGATGAACATAAATTATGGGGAGATAATCTTAGAACTTAAAATGCGGTAAAAATAAAGCTATTTAATCTAGTGTACCTAGATCTAGGGTTAGAGTTTTACATTGATTTACTGGACGGATCGAACCGTTTAATGGATGGTTGAGCTTGTAGATTGTCCAAGTGTAGATCCCTAGTTGACTCCGAGCTCCGAAATCGCCTGGATCGACCTGAACAACTCCTTGAATGGATTAAGCTAGGTCTCGCCGGAAGATCGTCGGAGACGGCTTTGATCGCCGGAGTTTGAGTGGGGATGTGTTTGGAGATGTCTGGGGAGCTCAATGGAACAGGGGGCTGGGTTTGAGAGAGCTTGAGTGGAGAGAGAGACTTAGGGTAAGAATGACAGGCATTAGGGCCTTTTCTCCCTATTCAAACATCCCCAAGCCAAATGGATGGCTGAGATGCATCAGGGGGCTCTCCCTGATGAGGGACAAGTGTCCCAAACCGTCAGGTGGGAGGGACAAAGGCTGGGAAAGGCCCTCCAACTATTGGCTAGCTTTTGGGAGGTGGGGGGGGGGGGGGGGGGGGGGGACCATTGCCACTTAAAGCTAAACCAAGGGCTGGGTTTGATTAGGGAGCCTATTAGAGAGCTTTATCTCTCATTTAGAACTAACCTAGCTGCGTAGATTAGTTGGAAGGAGGCTCACATGTGAGTTTGACCATGGGGTTCCTCCATAAACCGCTTGTTGACCAAATTGACTAGTCAAAAGGTCAAGGGTGCTGAGGTGGCAACTGAGTTGGCATGGGGAGAAGTTCAGGAGCTGAAGTGATGGGTTATTAGGAGTTCAAATGAGTTGGAGTAGCTTAGGCCAAGAGATTTGGCTACTTAAGGGTTTGTTGACCATGTGTTGACTGGTCAATTGACCATGTTGACTGTTGAGGTGGCAGCCAAATGACCTCAAGAGCTAGTTAGGTTGATTTAGAGCAAAGGCCAAATGAAGGGATTGAGATTTGAGTTTGGTAGGGGAGTTTGGGGTATATTTGACCAAAATAATGTGGGTTGACTTGATCTACACAATCATAGCTATGACCTAGCTCATATTGAGCTTGGATATATTTGAGCCATGACATGTGACTGGATTGAAAGCTTGAGATAGGCTTGATAGGGTAAGTGTGGTGGTAAGACCCAAAACATAGAAGCTTAACCACACTTGGTGGTTTGACCAAGTCAAATCCAATGTGATTTAACCCCTCATAAATTTGAATGTAGTTGAATCATGAATTAGAATGTGTTTGAGAGTTTGATTGGTTTGGTATAATTTGAATGGGTTGATGAGTTGAAATAACCCATTAAAGCCTTAAGGGAATTTTGAGTCAACCTAGGTTGACTGGGTCAACTAGGTTGACTCAAGGGGTGGGTCTAGGCTGGGCAGGTTTAAAATGATATTTGAAGTCTAGTAGAGGTGGTTTCAGGGATTGAATATGTTATTTGGGTTAAAAGGGCTTAATGGGCCCTTAAGCCAAAATTGGTTGACTTGGTCAACCGGCTGGGTTCAGGATCTGGAAATGGGTTCAACAGGTTTCAAATGACATTTCAAGACTAATGGAAGTGGTTCATGGCCTGGAGAGGTCATTTGAGTCAAAACGTCTATTTGGACCCTTAAAGGGTCATTTGGGTCAACTATGTTGACTTGGTCAACCAGGTTGACCTAGGGCTTGGAAATGGGTCCAACAAGTTTGCTTTGATATTTGAAACTTGCTGGAGGTGGTTGCGTTCAATTCGGAGTTCATTTGGTTTGAAATCACCATTTGAGCCCCATAGGGGTATTTTGGTCATTTTGACCCCTGGTCAACTGGGGGTCAAAGTGGGTCAACCAAAATGCAGTTTAATGTTCCGTGAACTATAATTAAGGGTTTGGAAGTAATTAGAGGCTTTGGAGAAAGCTCTAAGGTCAAAATCCACTGGATGACAGGTCCAGTGGCATAGGCCGTAAATATTTGAAGGTTTTACAGCCTTTGGATTTATATTTAAATTCTGAGGTTAGAGGCCTCATAATGGGCTCAAATTTGGAGGTTGTCTCCAGAGACATGTCCTATCAATATGCAACTGACAGACTCTGAATCGGAGGTCATTTGATTGGTTTTTGAAGTGTTTGAAAATTTGCTTAAAAAAGCTTTTAGGACAGAACCTTTGGACCTTGGATTTTGGTTTGATTGACCTAAGATCTAGGTAGATCCTAAGGTGTGGAGTCTAAAAGGATCCTAGAGTCTATACTGATCTAGAAATTGAATTGATTCAGGCTCAGGATTGATTTGGATGGGTTCCTTAATGACCTCATACAAAAATGAGGTCAACAATGCTTTATTAATGCAAAATTTTATCTTACAACTTGGAACTGTCGACAATATTGCCATGCTACTGAGAATATATTGTGATAATTCTACAACAATCTTTTTCTCAAAGAACGATCAATATTCCAATGGAGCTCAAATATTTGGCTGTTAAGGATGAAGTTTAGAAACAGACAATGTTCATAGAACATATTAAAATTGAGCTAATGATCGTAGATCCTTTGACTAAAGGTTTGGCACCAAAGATAGTTAAAGAACATGTTGATCACATGGGTCTTTGATATAATCCCTGAGGTATATTTAATGATCTTTATGTTTGATTTTTTTATAACATCTATATAGATATCACTAATTGTGGTTTTGATATTTTATGCTTACTATCAATTACATAATAATAAAAAAAGGTTGATGGTAGGAATCATCTTTGATAAAGACATTATCTGGACATTACAAGAAATTCCTATTATGAAGTTATTTGCTAGCATTGTAGTGCATGGAAGGAAAGATGTCACATTATTAATTGATATTTATTGCCATGACTCATCTTGGTTAGTTATTTCATTTGATATTATTGTAATATGACTAAAGTGTGAATAAGAAAATATTATGTATATATTATTTTCACCTTACCAATCTAAATAAATGTTATTTAAATGGACCAAGTGGAAGAATGTTAGAAAATCCAATATGAAAATATGTTAATAAGTCCCATATGAAGAGATGCATTGTTTGTATTTAATGTGAAGAAGTGTGTATACTTCTATAGGGAGTAAGACAACCGCTTTATATATATATAGGGATTGTCCTCTCTCAACCTACATTAATTATCAAATTTTCCCATATAATCCGGTGAAGAAAAAAAACAAGGTTAAGTGAGATAAATAATTTTACAAGCTTTTCTTCAAGGAGATTTCATTATGATTTGATGAGCCACCAAAAATTGCCTTCATCAGGCACAAATCTTGAGGCATATCTAAGTTGAAAACTTTCAAAATTAAGTTATGGACTATCTGAACTCCAATTTCAGCAAACTTAGAGTCAAACTTAAAGTTTAAAAGAGACAAACCCAATAACACCGAAATAAGTCCAATATGAGCCCAAATGGGTCCAAATCGTGGGCCTAAATAACATTTGAAAGATTCAAAGCCTAAATTTGATGACCAGAGGATATCTAAATATAACATACTTATAGTTGAATCATGCAGCTTGGCGAGATGAATCCAACGAGGTTAAGATTGCTGAATTGAAATATTAATAAGGCACTTAAACACTTGAACAATGCTCTTTAATTGGGGGAATCAATATTGGCCTTTCGATGGAGCACTCCAAACATGCCCAGATCTTTTTTATATTTATGAGGCATGCCATTAAAAAATCTATAAATAAAGCCCCACTCTCTACATGAGAGAGCGCATTTTGGATGGAGATTAAAGAGAGCTCTGAAGCTTCAAGAGCTTCAATACCAATGCTGACGAACCACCATCGACTATCACCAGATAACCATCTGGCAGCCGACTACTACCAAAATTCCACCAAGCTGCTGACAGTTGCCAACAACCACCTAACTTTCACTTGATCATCATCAAACCATCATTCGACCGATGACTGCCACTGGACTTTTACTCGGTCGTTGGCCACTACCGGACTATCACCTGATCATCGTCATACCACCGCTCAGTTGTCAACCACTATCGGATAACCACCCAGTCATGGACTGCCACTAAACTTCTTCTTGATTGTTGTAGAACCACCACCTAACCACCGACCACCGTCAGATTACCTCCAATATATTGTACAACGTTGGACTTCCACCTTGCTGCCGACCGAAGTCAGGATTTTGCTCAACCATCATCAGACCGTTGTCCGGATACTGATCTCCACCATCTATATACTATAATCACTCAGATAAGTGTCGTCTGTCGACTATAGTACTTCCAACCACTATTGCCTGCTGACTACTATCCCTTCGACCTCCCGTTGCGTGTCCCTCTAACCACCATCGCCAGTGACTACGGTCCCTCTAACCACCATCGCCAGATCCCACTAATGACTATGATCTTCGTCCTCTAACTACATTGGATTCTTTGAATATAGCCACCCCTCAAATATTTTCAGGCTCCCTTCAATTTTTAGGGACTTATGTCGTCTGTCGACTATGATATTAAACTCTTTATTCCCCTATGTTCCACCCTCTGATTTTGGTATATCTCCCATGATAGTTGAAGACTAATTTTATAAGTATAATTTTAACATTAATAAGTAAATAAGGTCCATTTTATGCTTTGATCAAAATGTAGTAGATCCGCAACCATATTCTTCGTCTAGATTCAAGAAGAAAACACACAAAAAATATATAAATGCAACCAAATGAATTTCTTTTTGATATTTACTATGTTTTTTTTTTTTGAAGAAATGCCAAAGTTCATTAAGATTAAAAAACGACCTTAAGAAATATAAACTAATGATCCTTGTTCAAGAGAAAAGTAATCCCATTTTTGTTTAAATTAAATTTATTAATTTTGAAATATCTATTTTGAAATTGGATTCTTCCAAGGGTTGGTTAATATCATCCAAAGCCTTCCAAATATAATAAATTTAAAAAACTCGAGGAAATGCATCATTTATAATAGACTACAATCATCCAAAGCAAGAAATTTGAAAACTTATTGTTAGGCTCCAACCTAGCCCATTTTGATGTTTGCATGAAAATCATCTAGTTTTTCCCCTTTTTATCCTCCTTCTAGGTTTTCCACCTAAAGTTCCTTGAATATTGGTGTCCGGAAGAACCGTTTATGACTCTTACTCCCCTCTCTTTATCTATATGTTTGTTGGATCTTCGTTCAAAGCTAAGACATTAAACTCTTTATCTCTCTACATTCATGAATGTTTCAGTCCGCAACATGGCTGATTTTGGTATATCTTATAGAAATGTTTATTTTCACATAAAGAGAATTATGTGATTTTTCATGATAGTTGAAGATTTAATTTTTCTAGTGTATAATTTTAACATTAATAAGTAAATACAAGGATGGTACCATTTTATGCTTTGATCTCTTTATAAGTCAAAATGTAGTAGATCCAGATTGGCAACCATTGGGAGAGAAGTTAGGAGAACAATTTCAAACCCAACAAAAGCCTCCTACAAACTGACCTCCAAAATTCTTAGTAGATGAAGTCAAGGTTAAGAAACCCTCCATATTTCAATTGCTTCCTCAAAAACACATTGTGAAAAAGGTAAATTTTTTCCAAAATCACCACCAACGATATCAAAACTTGAAATGCAATCTCCTTCTCCATAGTAACAACAAATCTTCATTCATGAATTTGATTCAAATTAATTTTAATTTGTGATTTTTTGATCCACACATTAGAATTACATATAGAAATTATAGAATACTCTTATCATTCTTCAATTCTTATTTTGAAGAAGAAGCCTCCTTGTCATTTTTGTTGTTGTAAATTAATATAGCCTTTTATAAAGTGGAATGACATTTCTTTTTGATCCAACATTTACTCGCTAGAAACAAAGGATTTGGTGTTCCGGTTATTCAACCTTCTTTTATGGCACCCAAAATCTTCAAATGCTCCTTCAAAATCCTCCTAATTTACTATGTTATTCAATTTATATTTTTTTAAATAAAAATGGCAAGTAGCAACTCAATTGTGTAACATAAATAAATCGAATGCTTCGAATTACTAATCAAAATAAATTTTATAATTGAATTTAAGATGTAGTTTAACTTGTTAATTATATAGTTAATAATAATTTAATGTCCAGGTATGATATATTATATAAATATAATAAACAAATTAAGAGAGAGAAAGAGAACAAAGCTGAAGAAAGCTATAGCTAGAAAGAGAAGCTTAGGGAATTTAACTATTGTAAAGTTACTACCCCCCTCCCTATCCCCCCAAAAAGGTGCTTTCAACTATTTATTTGTAATGTTTTGGGTGCTACATTACTACTTCCATCCATCATAATTGTGTCCAATTTAATTTTACTAAAATTCTCATAAATATGAAAATTTGTCAAGAGTATGATAAATCACATAGCATAAAGATACAACAATTTTTATTATTTTTCTTAAAGCCTCACAAATTTTTTTCTTGATTGTTAGTTGAAGAATGGAGTAATGCAAGACATCATAATGTGCAGCACAGGGTATTATGCAAGAAAGCAGAGCCATGAATCATTGTTGCCCTATTTATACTTGCACCTAATGATAAAAAGGTTGAGCCTCAAGTAGAATTAGTTGATTTTGATCACCCAAAGCTCTATGAAAGTTTTTACTACATGGAATATAGAAAGATTCTAAGCTCAACTATAACAATAGCCAGTGAAGTCTTGCTAAAATGGGCTATAGATGAAGCTACAAAAATGGCTTAATATATATTAACCCCATGAATTTACATGTAATAAAGTGATTAATAATTAATAATGGAGGTTGCATCCTATATTTATTTGCTAAATGGAAAAGATTCAAATGCTAATGAAGAGTTATATGAAGGTTGAATGGTCTAAATTAGAACCTTGTTGTAAGTTGAGCATTATTCTTAACATCATCAGCCTGATATTAAAAAAAAAAAT
This sequence comes from Dendrobium huoshanense, assembly GCA_016618105.1. Taxonomy (NCBI): domain Eukaryota; kingdom Viridiplantae; phylum Streptophyta; class Magnoliopsida; order Asparagales; family Orchidaceae; genus Dendrobium; species Dendrobium huoshanense. The sequence continues at coordinate 16,558,398 of CM028342.1, forward strand.
CACATATAAATATTAATATGAAGTTGTAAAATGCACTATATAATGCAAATGTTAGGATAATCCACTTTCAAATGTAATCTCTTGTTCATGTTTGTCTTACACTCCCATTGATTTCAACACTTGAAGCATCGTAATGTTTTGATTCTTTAGGCATGGAGCACATAATCTCCTCCATCTTAGCTTTTTATGACAAATTATCCTTTAAATTGATTTTACATAGATATATTTAATGTTAATTGGATCCAACTTTATTCAATATTTTCAATACTATCAACAAAAGCTATATATGTGGACTTCTATTAGCCTCCCATACTTTCCACCTATGTTTGTTATTTAAACTCTAGCAGAGTGACATGATCCTCTCAATTTTTATCATAACACATACATATCTCGATCTTTTGTTATGTTAAGAAGACATTATAATTGATTACATTAATATTAAATTTACATAAATGGAAAGTTTAAGTGGCTTTATTACAATATACATATAGGAACTACTAAGATCAAAGGTTGATGTAATTATCAGGGCCCTTCTTCATGGGGTTCATTTACAATAGTTTAGTTTTTGTAGCATTATACTTTAACTTTGCCTTCTATATTGTATAAGACATATGATAAATATAAATTATTTAATAGGTTTTATTTTTATTTATTTTTAAATTAAGATATTATAAATTTTATCATCTAACTTTAATGTGCATTAACCAAAGGGATGAAAGTGTCATAAAGTTTGAGATAGACCCTTCTTTGTCCTTGATGGAATCAAAATAAGTAACAATGGAGATCTTCTACCAATCTTAACCAGCCCAATGTAAGAGGAGGCCATCCTATACAATGTTGTGCATCTATGATAGCCTATATCCATCGGCATTAACAATTATATTCATGTTGGGCTTCTTTCACTATTAGAAATTATAGAAATAACAAAGGACATTATAGACAAACATTTTAATCTAAGACATTGATGATCACTAATGTGTTACCATTGTATAAATGGATTATTTGATAGTGTATTTATTAATAATTACTTATCACTAATGAATAATCTATTAGTTTTATTTAAAGAAAATAAATTATCATTAATATAAATGATAATTATAAAATATGGACACTATCAGTTAATTCAAAATAAGACAAAGACATGGAAAGAAAAGCCTTGTTATACAACATTTCTCATTCTTATGCTTCGTTAAATAAGAGAGGTATGAAAATGATATAATATAAAGAAGGCACATAACCAATATTTTTTTTTTATTTCTTTTATCATTGCAATGTTGTGTACACAAGTTAGAATACTCCATTGAAGTATTATTATCAATTTTCATAAATGAGTTTATTGATGCTATTTGTCGCCAATCACATGATGATAAATCCTATTGAGGCCCAACAAAATATATAAAGAAGATAGGGTAAGAATAAGCTTGATTCTTCTATGTGTGTCTTCAATCAAACTAGAAAAGGTGTTATTAGATGTCTCTCAACTTTTTTGAGGGGGTGAGAGAGGTTAGAAAATAACTTCTAGAGTTATATTATCATCAGGAGAAAGATTAACAACAACAACAGGCAATATAGAGTCAACATGAATCATATGAGAAATTGAATTTACCCTAGCTACTAGGAGTGTCAATTCTGGGTCACGGGTCGGGTTCGGGTCGGGTCGGAACTGACCCAGGTTCAAACGGGTCGACCCTAACCCGACTCGGTTAGGTAAACGGGTCGAAAATGCGAACCCGAACCCGTCCCGCCGGGTTACTGGGTTGACCCGACCCAACCCGGGAAAGCTGGTCGCGTGGGGCGAGTGCACAGGGCGAAGTGCGCAGAGCAGGCAGGGTCGCGCGGGGCGGTTGCGTGGGTGCGGAGTGCAGTCGTGCGGGGCGAGGCGAGTGCGCGGGGCGGGGTCGCACGGGAGCGGTCGGGTGGGGCGGGTGCGGTCTCGCGGGGCGGGGTCGCGGACAGCCGGGCGGGCAAGAGGGTAGCCGCACGGGCGGGCAGGCAGCCGCGCGAGCGAGCGGGCAGCAGAGTGGGCGTGCTGGCAGGGGGCGGGCAGCGGGCAGCGGGCAGCGGAGTGGGTAGGTTCGCGGGTAGGGGTTCGAACGGGTTTTAGGGTTGACTCATTAACCCGTCGGGTCAATCCAAACCCAACCCATGTTTTCAAATGGGTCGAATCCGGGAACCCCAAATATTTCGGGTCAGGTTCGGGTCAGGTTTTCGTGTCGTATCAAATATTGACACCCCTACTAGCTACTTGGATCAAATTTTGGAGTTTACAATCTTATTGAAGAGTCTGAATGAGTAAATTGGGACCATTATAGGTATTGTGCACTTCATATTTATGAATGATTGATTGATTAATAATTAATAAGGATGAGGTTAAGGGTGCCACAATATTAAGTTAAAACTAGGGAAGTATTTATCTTAAGGAAACATCATCAAGGATATTATTATCACAACCTGACCCAATATAGGCCATTACACCGGGATGTGTCATGTTGTGTTAAGGTTATAACAGTGGACGTATAGTTTCCCAAAATCTTATTTGGAAGATTTCTTTTCATGCTTTACTCTAATTCTCAATGCAACACACAGAGCTATTACATAAACATCCAATATACTTAGAGATGAAAATATAAATTCATTAAACTATTTTAACATAAACATGTATGATAATTGTGATTTTATTTCTATTTCATGAAAAAATCATTATACTTATGACTATTAAAAGAACGAACACATAACACATGTATATGCTAAACATACCTAGCCTTGAAGTTCAACCTGATTAATAGCCTCTAGTAACCTAATCTACTCAACATGAACTTTACTCTTTCCTAAAAATATTTATAAATGCAAAGAATGAGCAATAACAACTAGGTCATCTAAAACATCCTATTATAGAGTTCAATGCAATTATATAAGAAATATCTTTTATATAAATATACAATACATGAACAAGAGATTACATTTGAAATTGGATTATCCTAACATTTGCATTATATAGTGTATTTTACAACTTCATATTAACATTTAAATAGATGTTACAGATACAAACATATAATAGTAAAAAAAGTATCACTTGAATAGTAATTCAAAATAGAGATAATATTCCACATTATGGCTTAAACATAGTTATATAACATAAACATTTCACTGAATATGTTATCAAAGCATAAATAGAATAACATACAACATAACATAAAGTAGCATATAATCTAATGATCATATTTTTTTATGCCAACTTATACCTCTATTTCCACATATGCCTCCATTTGATCTTCTCATATCTATTCAAGTTAGAAGGAGGAATTACATACATCAAGACTCCCTTATAACTTCACTTTTATTTATACCTCCACTTGATCGTCACACATCTATTCATGACAAACAGAGAAATATATGAACATATAGATATACATGAACACAATAGAACTTGTAATTTCACTTGTATTACACAAGAATATTCACCACATTCTTCATATTCCTCACCATTCTCCCCTTTTCAGCACAATTTTCATCCACATAAACATGAAAATAATAGTATTTTCAATATAAATCAATAGTACATAAACATTAATAGTTTCAACATGTAAAGACAACAACATCAACTTTTTAAATATAAGAAAATAGTAGCTTCAATGATTTCAACACAAATAGCTTAAAATCATTAATTTGTATCTTGTTAATTAGGACCATGCATGGTTAGAGTAAGAGCATGAAAGCATCTGTAGTGCAAACTTATAACCATGTAATAGAAACAAGTTATTAACAATAATGAAAATATGTACCACCTAATTTAACATTTAGCCTTCATTTGGGATAGCTTTCATACTGCTTTTTAAAATGATTTTTGGTACAAAAATTTCAAATTCAAGAAATTTTTGTACTAGAAAGCTGTTTTAGAAAGCAAAAAGAAAGCCATCTCAAACGAAGCCTTAGTTCATTTTCTTATAACAATTGAGCCATAAGGGAAAAAAGTTGCATTTAAAAGAAATTAATTGTACCATAACATTTGTAAAATAAATAAAATTCTTATACCTAATAAACAATTTTTTCAATTAGTGTTAACTGTATTAATTACTACTATTATTTTTTTTTAAAATGTGATTAAACAATATCTTTAAGTTACAACACTTCCTTACCAACAAGACATTTTTTTAATAAATTATGATTAATGAATAATTATCTAACTAAAAGTTATTTTATCTAAAGATAATTATTGAGCCTTTAAAAAAACATGGGAATTTAAAATTTAAAGTAAGGCTAAAAATGATATTTATTGTAATTATTATACCCAAAAATTGGAAAAAAATAGTTATTAACTATAATTATTAATTTATGATAATAATTAATAATTACTAATTGTTACGATCATAGCTTCTAAAATGTGAAAGACAGATAATGATTAGTTCTATAAAAAATAAGACTTGGAACTTGTTTGTTTTTATTTGCTATTTTAAACTTGTATCATGTTTTTATGCTATGAGTAATTATTCTATGCGAACGCCGAATGCTGTCTAGAGTCTAATAAAAATATGCCACGTCACTCGGTACTATTCGGTACCGCAGCTCGATACTGCTCAGTACTAGGTGTTGTGGCGCATTTTTATTGGCTCCAGACTCTGATGTCCGCTCATAATAATTTTTCTTATACTATAATATGAGGTATGTTCAGGTCAAACAATAATGTAGAAATCCAACATTTGGTGAGAATACAATAAAGATAACATCTTCTAATATTGATGCCTTTACCATGTTTTTATATTATAATGTGAAGTATAATATTGATTTCTTTATCAAAGTGTAGGATGTTTCAGTTTAACATCTAATGCTCTGAGCATCTTTGAAAGCATCAACAAAAGATCAAATGTAGAAGCATAATAAATAGTTTAATAAGATGTTTTTTTTTTCTAGCATTCAATGTTATCTAATTATTTCCAACCAAATTATAAAATGTAACAAATTTTACTATTTTTACCAGTATATTTTCTATCTACAACTAATTAAATGAGTCATTGGAGTATTGCGCTTTCTCATTTTATGCTTGTTTTTTGAAATCGTAATACATGTTTAATATTTCTTCCGTAATGAGAGGGGTGTCAATATTTGATACGACTTAAAAACCTGACTCGAACCCGACCCGATTTCTAAACAGAAATGCCCACACTTGCCAGCGACCGCCAGGGCGCGACCGCGCCTGCCCGCGTGCTCCCGCTGCTGCACGGGCTTACCCGCTCGCGTGTGTGCCCCCCGCAGCCTGCCGCCCACAGTCTTGCCCGCCCGCCGCCCGCCGCCTACAGCTTGCCGCTCCGCCGTCCCGCCGCCGCTAGAAGCTCAACTGTCTCGGTTCAGGTCAACACGACAGATCTGGTCCGGGTCTGAATTTTCGACCCATTTAGATACCTGGGCCGGTTGTGGTCGACCTGTTTGAACCAGGTTCAGCTTCGGGTTCGATCGGAATTCGACCCGAAACCCGATTTTGACACCCCAACATAATGATATATATAGAGTAATGAAAGACTTCATAATATAATGTAAAGCACAACGTGTTATGCAAAAAAAAAAAAAAAAAAGGCTCAATGAATGACTATTGCTCCAATTTTTCTTGTTCCAATATATAACATGGTTGATTGTCAGGTTGAACTGATTGACTATGAGTATCAACAACCCTACAGAACTTTTGGCAGTATAAAGAGTATGAAAATACTACCTGAATTTCATTTATTTGTGGCATGGCTTATAACCATGGGTCAAGCCGATTGAAAACTCATAATATTGATTCCCTTGCATGCCCAAACTTCTTATTTATTTCTTTACCATTTCTTTCCTAGGTTTTTGATAGAGTAACAAAATCTCATGATGAGGAAAGCCGTCGGAAAATCAGCCGAAAAATAATCCGCCGGAAATTCCACCGATAATGAGCGATTTTCCTGTAGTATCATGATGAGGAGTGCTCCATCCAACGATTACAAGTAATCACCGTATGTCTCGCCCTATGGCTTTTTTTAATCCTTCTTAATCGGTAAATCCTCCATATTTCCAATTCATTATCATTAGGGCCAGATCTAGCCTCCCTTGGTTATCCCCATATGACTAACCCTATCATTATTAACAAAACCATGAATGTGAGAATATACTTCTTCAAACTTTATGGCTGTCTGATGTAGATTGGATCGTTGGAAGAATAGGATGCTTGAACAATTTTTCAAGAACAAGAGAGCAAACCAAGCACTAAGCTTCAATTCATATAATATTCATCATTCCTTCATTCCTCTTTTACAATCTATATATAATAAGCAAGTAGAAACCTATAGTAACCTAGAAGATTCTAGAAAAATATGCAACAACTTGTAACAAACTGAATTAGATAGTCTAATTAGTTTATTATCTCACCAATAGGGAAAATAAATCATAGAAGAACAATGTAGATTTTGCTTCTGATCTTTGTTAGTAATAACTAATAACTCATTCTATGATTCACCCATTTTCTATTTTTAGGTTCCCAAGCAAAAAAGTTATAATATCTCCTGTGAAATCTTATATTATATGATTATATTTATTTAAAGTCAAAATGTTAATTTCTCACTTTCCTACATTAAACTTTTTATCATAAACTAATTCTAATTTGATGTTTTATGAAATCTATATATTTTAAATATATTCACATCTAAGTATTAATATTACAATTTTAAAGATTATTATAAATGATGAGAACAAAATAATAAATATGAATAAAATTATTCTTTATGTAAATTAAACTATAGTGATATGAAATATATGTAATGAAAAATATAAATTTTTTAAATAATATTATCATGTAAGTATCATTGAGAAAATCTAATTACAAGTAACAAGCTAACAAACATTTTGAAGCACATTAGCATGGGCCCACACTATGGAAGAAATCCTCTCAAATGCTTCTAATAATGGCAAGTTTGTGATTTACATAATTATAAAATTTTTTATATATTTATGTATCTAATATATAAATTCTTATATTAATTTATATATTAATTTTTTTAATCTAAACTCAAGAAGTTCATATTATCATTAATTTTTTTATATGTTATTTGAATGGCATGTTAGTTAATAAAAATTTAGGCATTCAATTTATAAATATATAAAAATTTTATGATGTGTACATAAAATCTCATTTAATTTTTCCATGAGCTACTTTGGAATTTAATAAGCTATTAATATTACAATGAGAAGTTTGAAGAGTTAATTTTTCCACTAGTTGATGCCGAACGCTTATCTTCTGAGCTTTCTTTTTTGGGTGCTGAGAGTCTTCAGCCCTAGTTATTTTCCTTGCTTTTCTTGTAATATTAGGTTAAGGAACCACAGACTCATAGGTCTTTTTTACTTTTTGTTTGTAGCTTAATCGAGCATTAGCGAGCTAGTGGATCCTTTAAGGACTATGTAACCTCAATTTTGAAATTAACACGTAGGCCCTCCGCGGGTTTTAATTATAAAAAAAAAGAGCAAGTGCAACAAAAATATAAAAACCAATTGGCGGGGCTAATAATAATTCAATAAATATAACCTCATCCAAAAAGATCATTATCCAATAGTTTGAAGTGGATAAATGGATAATGAAAACTCTAATATTTGTTTGACCACAAGGAAATTAATATTCACTAAACTTACAATGTTTTCATTTAAAACCCAAAGCCTTGAACTTCATTGGGGGCAATACGAACAGAAGAAAAGAGAAGAAGAAGAAGGCCAAAAAATAGGTAATAATGGTAGTGGAGGAAATAAAGGTTCCAATAATCGACTTGGCAAATTTTGAAGCAGAGAAGGAGAAGCTCATGGAGGCAGTGTCAGGCTTGGGTTGCTTCCGAGTGATCAACCACGGAATACTTGAGGCAATTATGGTGGATATGAAGGCTCTTGTGAGATATTTATTTGAACTCCCATATAAGATGAAGCAGCGCAACATCGACGTCTTTCCCAGTAGCGGCTACGCAGAGCCCAGTCGATTTAGCCATCTATATGAGGGATTAGGCATATATGATGCTAGCTCACCGTTTGACATCCAGGCCTTCTGCTCCCTCTTAGACCTCTCATCCCATGACAAGTCTCTCTCTCTCTCTCTCTCTCTCTCTCTCTCTCTCTCTCTCTCTCTCTCTCTCTCTCTCTCTCTCTCTCTCTCTCTCTCTCTCTCTCTCTCCTTGCAGCAACCTAAAACATAAACTCACACTAACATCATGTATGCAAGTTTCTAAATCAAGATCTCTCAGTTGGTAGCCAAAGTTCCCATCCGAAAGATCAAGATGAGTTGCTTTAATTTTTAAAAATAAAATTTATAACATAATTGAGATATGAAAGACATAAATTTTAGAAAATGTGACAATCATAATTAAAGATAAGAAAATATACTTTTAGTTGATTTAAGAATTGCAATAATGAATGAAATATATTATGTTTATTTAATTCATTTTATAATGAAATAATTGCTAAACAAAATATTTATTCTAATAAGAAGGCTATCGAAGTATGATTGAAAATGTTGAATGGAGTAAAATTTTTTGAAAGATTACTTCATTTTTTATTATTTATTATAACATATTATCCTATTCATAGCTCTATTAACAACATCTCTTCTAATTAATTACAGAGAAACTTTGGGTACATATGCTACTAAGCTTCATGATCTCATCGTGGATTTGGCATCCAAAGTAGCCGAAGGTTTAGGAATCATTGAGTTTTCATTTCAAGAATGGCCTTGCCATTTAAGGATGAATCGATGCCTTTTCACAAAGGAAACTATGCTTGGCACTTGTGGTGTGAATACTCATTCAGACACTAGCTTCATTACTATTCTTCTTGAAGATGATTCTAATGAAGGACTTGAAATTTTGGACTCATTTGGAAACTTTGTTGCCATCAATCCTGTACCAGGGACATTTCTCGTTAATATCGGTGATATCGGAATGGTACGTCTTTATGATATATTTTACTTTTAAAGAAAATATATATCAGGAGCTTGAGGCTTGAATAAACTCATAATTGATTTCTTATAACAAAATCTTAAGAGTTCCATAAATTTTGTCTTGAATGCATGTGGAAGGTATGGAGCAATGGAAGACTTCATAATGTGAAGCATAGGGTGATATGCAAGAAATCAAAACCACGGATCAGTATCGCTCTATTTATGCAAGGACCAAAGGATAATAAGATTGAGCCACGAGCTGAGTTGATTGATTCAGAGCACCCACAACTCTACCGAAGTTTTGACTATCTAGAGTATAGAAAGGTTCGGGGATTAACTGCAACAATGGTTGACGACGTCCTCCATAATTGGGTTATAGCTGAACCTGCAATAATGCCTTGATATGTCTTGGCAACTTAATGTAGCATGTAATAAAATGATTAATAATCAACATTTGTGGTCTTCAAATAATTATCACTAGTTTGGTGCATAAATAGTCCAAAAATATACTATACGATGCCTTGCATCTAATATGACACATAGTCTTTTCCCATGCATCTTAAACCCTAACGGTCTCTTCAAAGAACCAAGTAGAAGTGATCCTAGAATAAATAAATATCGCTTAATTAGATATATCAAACTAATATATAATTTATTATTAAATGAAATAAATATAACTTAGGCTAATCTTAAAGCACTCAGGAAGTGTTGTGTGGATGGTAGATAGGACATGTTCCTAGTAAGAAAGGTTGAAAATAGGATTTTTAAGATCTTTGGCAAACTTCCATATCTTTATGGTTCATAAATATGTTAGTTAAAACTTGAAATTATTTACAATGTATGTTGCAATAAGTAATAATTAAAATAAGCACACATTATCATCTATAAATGACCTCCCTAACATTTTGTCACAATATGTCTGATAGTTTGAGGCTAAAACATGACGTTACATGAAATTCAATTTTTTAATTCCGACAAAAATATACGCCGGAAAAATTTGCTGGAAATCTGCATTACCATCGGATTGAAATCTGACAATAAAATGGGTGTCAGAAACAAATTTTCAACAGAATAATTCTGTCAAAAATTATTTTAGCATATTTCCGACTGATTTTTGGTGGATTATAGGATGAAAAAAATGACCCTTTTTGGAGGGTATATCGATGTAGATTTCAGTAAAAAATTCAAGCGGATTACTAGCGAAAAATACGCATAAATTTTTGGAGGAAACTTTTTGTAGTTTTTTCTCGGGAAATTCCGACATATTTTTTCGCCTATAATTTGCTTGAATTTTCAGCAAAAATTTTCGCCAAAATTCATGTATTATATTCCTCATATCAACCTTTTCGGTGGAAAATCCAACGGAAATCCACCGAAAACTTACAACCCAAATAAAGAAAATACCCTCTCATGTCAATTATTTTTACAATACAAAGTAATACTAATAGCAAATAGGTGGACCAAAAATGTTTTTAAAAATATTTTTTCTAATATTATTGAAGTGGAGAGGAAAGTTTCTGAGTTGGATATCATTTATTTGGAGAATCCGGATTCTGGTAATCTGAATTGTCTTAACCAAGCTAAGGAGATTCTTTTTCACTTGCAACTTCAAGAAGAATCTTTCTGGAGGCAAAGGGCTAATGCTAAACTTTGAAGGCGAGTAACTTGGACAAGGCTTTGTGAACGCGAGTGATCTATTTGGTGTGTCCTCGGAGAGTTCTAGCAAGTTTTTGTGTGAAGTTCTCAATCTTTTAAGTGTGGGGGTGAGTCCCTTCGGTTCTGATAACCACAACTGAGAGTTGCAAAGTATAGAGGATTCTACTCTTGCCTTGTCAGTCTAAGTAAAGGCATGAAGCTTTGGGAGGTTGATCCTTGTTGAAGAGCCAAGTCCTTAAGAGATTGGTTGAATTTATGCAAGTTACTTATAGCTCTTTTTGAAGGCTTCTTTGAAATTAAGAGTACAAGCCTCCTCAAGATTACTAATTAATGTTCCATTAGATTTAGGTTTAAGGTAATATTCTATTTATATAATAAGTCCCTAACGTAGAATTAAGTTTTAGGCCTATATCCTTATCGAGATGTTATAAGTCCTCTATGATTTCTTAATGTGTTATAATCATTTTTTATCTGATTGATATGTTTTAACTCTTTATGATTTCCTTTTTCTCGCATTAGACTAGCATCTCAATCTAATAAGTCAGGCAAATAATTTGACAAGTTAGGCTAGTTTTCTGACACTAATAAACAAAATGATTTTGTTAGCTCAAGATATTTTGTTGATTACATAGGTTCATTTGGCCTCCTATATATTATCAACAAACTTTAATTAAATCAACTAATTATAACTTAATCAATGAACTATAATTTAGCCAATCAATTATGCATGTTTGGCCCAATATAATTGATCAATTAAAACTCTAGCAGTCCAATTCCTATCAGGTTAGCTAACTCTGCTTAGTCTGCCCAACCTATTTGGTAAACATGGTGAAGTCAAGACCAGTCTCATCTAATTGCTTATGCCCAATAATCCATCAAAACCCCAAGAAAATTTTTAGTACTAAAGAATTATGTCTTAAACATTATTGTACTCTCACTCCATTTAGGCCTGCATCTGATGCCTTCTCTAGTTTACTATTATCTTCTTTATGAAAACAATTCAAAATCTTGACACCATAGAGAAAAATGATCAGGTTCCATTTACTCTCTAGCTTTTTGGTTCAAGATCTAAGAAAATTTATTCAAGCTCTTGTATACAAGCCTCACTCCTTAAAAGTAATTTTGTGATATCTTTGGAGATTTTTAAAGCTCAAGTTTTTTTTTATTATATGCTTTGTGTTCTTTTTGTCACTGACTTTCAAAACGATCTATTAATTTTTATGTGATTTTTTAGCTATTTAGACATTTTAGTTATATGTAGAAGCTAGCCAACATATCTACATTTTTTAATGCATATTATTGTGGATAAATTAGAGTTTCTAACATGTCTTACTTCATATGAAGTTGTTGTATAATCTTTAAGCCAAAAAAAAAAAGTATATTGATTTTGCTAACATGTACTCATGAGGAAGTTAAGGCTTCATTTGAAATAGCTTTCTTGCTGCTTCTTAAATCAGCTTTCTATTACAAAAAATTTATAGTTCAAAAAAAAAATTTGTATTAAAAAGTTGTTTTCGAAAGAAGTAAGAAAGCTGTCCCAAATGATCGAAGCCTAAATAGATTTTTATAAGTATTGGCTGAGAATTTTAATAGAATGTGTAATAATCATGAAATTTATAACTCGAACAAATGACTTTAGTGATACAACTCTGTACTTTAACCAATGAGCCAATTCTTCTTTCACAACTACTGGTAGTTTAGAAATCAAATCAATATAATAAATTTCTCCCACTTTATTATGAATATGGTTGTCCTAATTTACTATACTCTAAAAAAAAGTATATAGTGCTCTTCACAGTCTCTCATTGTATAAAAAAAGTATATTATTCTCTTGATTTCAATTATGAATAGCTCTTAACCACCCTATTAATATCCCCCTAAGCCTTCACTACAACCAATTACTACCCTCTTAGCCTTCCACAAGCTATCTAGACTATATTATAGTCAACCTAATTGAGCCAACATGTAGAAAAGAGCCTATCAAGTACCAAAAAAGAAAAAGAAAAAAATTCCCTAATGTAATGATTAATAAAATAGACATCATATCTCCTATATTTACATAAATTCAATTTCCATATATAGATAATATATATTTGAGTTAATTAAGTAAAAGAAAAGAAGCTTCTACAAAATACGTAAATAAGAAGCATCCAACCTACTATAAAAATTTATAATAGGCCAAAATTAAAAAAAATTACGTAAAATGCAATAGGGTGAGCTTTGAAATTCTTAAATTTACTGTTAGATTAGTACTACTATAAATAGCATCTTGAATTGCACTAATCTCAAAAGTCTTAAATTTACGCTAAGATTAGTACTACACCTAATATCACGAATTGCACTAATCTTTATGTAAATCCAATGATTTGAAAGCCCATCTTAATCTATTTTATATAAGAATATTCTAACATAATCTTTTTCCCATAAAATTACAATTGATTTTTGACTTATAATTTCGCTATAATTATGTTATTATTTATCTCCTAACCAACCTCAAGCAAATCTTGCATGCATCCCTTCAATATGCCGAATCTCAGGCTCAGCCAATCTCACCCGTCCATCCAACCTACTTTTTTCCCACGGCAATCTAAGACGGTTTGGACGACCACGATTAAACCGTACTCCTGAATCCCCAATGGCAAAAATGCCGTGCCCCGCCGAGAATCACCCTTATCCAACAAAACTATTAAATAAGTCTACAGGGTTTACTAAATATTAAATAAATGTCACACATAATTTATATATTAGCAGAAATTTATTTTCTCTATTTTATCTCTATAATTATTTTTGTTGCAATTAGCGGATATATGATATATATATATATTATTTAGTGTTGTTATTGAATAAATATAAATATTCTCAATTAGAGAATTATTTTGCACGTTACGATGTAATAAAATTCCTTAGTCAGGTCTATAAAAAATTTCAGCACTTACGTCATTGAAGTATTTTTTCTTTTCATTTGAAAATTCAGCAAAATTTGCAAGAGAAAAAATTAGTATCTAGAACGGTGTCAATTTCGGATCACGAGTCGGGTTTGGGTCGAATTCGGAACTGACTCGGGTTTAAATGGGTCGACCCTAACCCAATACGGGTAGATAAACGGGTCAGAATCAAAACCCCGGCCCCGACAAGGCTGGTTGATGGGTTGACCCGACTATAGACACAAGACCCGAAACGCGGGCGAGCGGCGAGCGCGGGTGCGGGTGAGCGAGGGAGCGCGGCGAGCGGCGAGCACTGGGGCGCTCGGGCGAGCGGCGAGCGCAGGTGCGGGTGCGTGAGGAAGCGCAGGCCAGCACTGGGGCACTCGGGCGAGCGCGGGTGCGCGCGGGCGAGATAATAATAATAATAAGTACCACGTATCAAAAACACTGCTCTTCCACGTACTAACGTGCGGACGTGCTGAAAATCTGCCACGTGTTGAGATAGATTCTCAACCGCTGCACAACATGCCACGCGTCAATTCTATGTACTAAAGATAAATTATTTTGCTCTCAACAAAAGCTTAAAAAAAAGGGTCGGATAATATTAAAAAATTAGCATTTATTAATTTGTAAAGATTTTTTTTTTTAATTTAGTGAGTGTAAATATTATTTATGATTTTTTTTATTTATCTGTTAATTAAAATTATTTACTTTCGGATTATTTAAGTAAGAGAAAAATGTGATATGCTCATTAAGAAATTTGTTTTTGCTCAAAATTGAATGAATCTAAAAGTAATTAGAATGGATTAAAACATTTAAATCTATTTTAAATAAATAAAATATTAATTATCTATATCTTATATTTAGCTCCCTCTAATTAACAAATTTCATTTTAAAAGTTAATATTAGTGATATTTTTATGTAATTTAATAATCTAAATATTACATAAATAAAAATTAAAATTTGAGTATTAATAAATATATAAATAATTAGAAAAATTCCACTTTTTTGTTCAAATATTACGAACAATTGTATTAATTTCTTCATAAAAAACAATATTATCACATTTAACGTTCAAAATTACGTAACGCAACCGATTTTCCTCACTCCTATATGTACAGCAACGCCATAATCCCAAACGCAGAAATCCAAGACTCACCACCAAACCAAACACGCAATTAAGCCACCATGCCTTACTCCACCCTCCTCCTCCTCCTCCTCCTCCTCTTCACTCCCCCCTCCTCCCTCTCCACTGCCTCTCTCCCCTCCGGCGACGTCGACCTCCTCGAATTCCCCCTCAACCTCGAATACCTCGAAGCCGAGTTCTTCCTCTGGGCCGCCCTCGGCTACGGCCTCGACCGCGTCGCCCCCAACCTCTCCCTCGGCGGCCCTCCGCCCATCGGCGTCCGGAAGGCCAATCTCGACCCCTTCGTTCGCGACATCGTGACGCAGTTCGGCTATCAAGAAGTCGGTCACCTGAAAGCCATCAAGCAGCGCGTCAAAGGATTTCCGAGGCCGCTGCTTGACTTGAGCGCGAAAAGCTTCGCCACCGTGATAGATAACGCGTTTGGGAAAGCTTTGGAACCGCCCTTCGATCCGTACGCCAATGGGCTCAACTATCTGCTCGCTTCTTATATTATTCCGTACGTTGGGCTGACGGGTTATGTGGGTGCGAATCCTAACCTGCATAGCTCAGTCGCGAAAAGGGTAAAGCGTTTGGCTCTCTATGACATGATTAGACTTTAAAGTCTTGCTTAATTTTCATTACAAATGAATAATTAAATTTCTCTTATCATATAAGTAAATATTTTGAATTATATTCTTAGGGGATGTTTGGTAGCTGGATTTGAGCGAAATCTAGTCAAACGGCCTAAAATGCAAAACCAAATCTCACGGCAAATGAAAGTCGCTATAGACGGAAAATTCCATGCTAAATCGTATATTTCCAAAATCCTTTTTTTTTTTTGCAGGATTTATGAAATCCATTGGCTCTAGAGGAAGAATCTGCTCGTTAAATCCGCTCTGTAGTCAAACAGTCGCACGGGATTTAATAGGATTTATCATGAATGTTATCAAACATTTTTCAGGATTTAGGCCCCTCAGGATTTTAGAAATCCAGATTTAGAGAATTTACAAAATCATACTTAAATCAAATCCTGGGTGCTACTAAACAGCCCCTTAGGATAAGAGTGTCAAGATGGGTGAACGGGTCCGATGCGAATCTAATCTAAAATCGATTTGATCTGAATGCAATCGAATCCAACACTACCCGTTTATAAACAATAAAAAAAGTGTATCCGAACTCCACCTGTTGACAACCTGCTTAAAATTAGGTTCGTGAGTCAACTTAAACCCAACCCGCGAATCAAACTGATCAGATTTCCATACAAAAATCAATCCGTTTATTAAATAAGCCAATCCGAATATCTTAATTGATCTAAATGTCCAAAAATAATAAATCATCAAAATTTTATTTGAATATTCAAATTGCTGACTTTTTTTCTTGCAGCTGGTGGCCGGCCTATTGGGTGTAGAATCAGCGCAAGATGCGGTGATCCGCACGCTGCTTTACGAGCAATTAGACAAAAAGGTTCACCCCTACAATATATCCATTGCAGAGTTCACCGACAAGATCTCCATTCTCCGGAACAAGCTCGGCGGCGCCGGCATAAAAGACGAGGGGCTTGTTGTGCCTCCGGAGCTCGGCGCAGAAGGGAAGATTTCCGGCAATGTGATCGCCGGCGACGAGAACTCCATTGCTTATGCTCGTACGCCGAAGGAGATACTGAGGATTGTGTATGGCACAGGGAACGAGAGCAAGCCCGGTGGGTTCTTTCCCAAAGGAGGTGATGGGAGGATTGCAAGGTCGTATCTTGGGAAGGAAGAGTATTAGGTGGGAAAAAAAAGTTGTGTTAGGGTGTTTGATGTAAAATAAGGTAGGATGGGCTTTAAAATTCTTTGATTTGCGTTGAGATTAGTGCAATTCAATATATTATTTATCGCATTAATTTCAAAGTAAATCAAACAATTTTAGAGTTTTATGCCAATATATTGTACTATAATTATTTTTTTCTTATATTAGGTTGTGTGATTGTTTGGTGGGGTATTTATCGCAATGTGAAAAAAAAGAGATATACATACATATCACTTTATACTACTCTATTTATATATTTAACACCTAAAACTTTAATATTCACCTTCATGGAGTACCTCACAAGTTAACCTATGATAGAAACATCAAAAGTTATTTTTAGTGGCGGAGCCAGAAAATTTATCAAGGGGGACATAAAATTTTCCCTCAACTTTTTTCATGCATGGGTCCGGCATAGACAGTTTTTAAAAATTTTTATTAATAATTATCCAAAAATATATAATATTAAATATAAGATAGTAAACAACTTACAATTTATAACGTCTATTATTCATATTCCGAAAGAGTTGAATGATAACGTCATAATCAATAGAATCCAAAATTTCTTTTTCAACATAAGCAAGTAATAAATCATTCATCCATTGATCGTCATTCCTATTTCGTAGTCGATTTTTTATAATATTCATGATAGAAAATGCTCTTTCAACGCATGCTGTAGCAACAGGTAATACCAATGTCAATTTTAGTAGTTTAAAAACAACAAGATATATTATATCCTTCCTACTTTGGATCATTTTCTCAACAAGACTTCCAACATCTTTAAATGAGGTGAACTGTAGCCTAAACCTTAAATCCTAAACTCAAACAATGGGATGAATATCATGAGTTATTCTTGCAAGAGTTGTTATACCATGTTCAAGCTTCACGTATCACCTGCAATACGAGAGGCAGATCAACGTTGTTAGTCAGATCTTAAGTAACATGATATGTTGCACTGCAATGTACCATAAACCCTAAATCCTAAACCCAAATAATGGGATGAAGTGATGGGTCAAGTATGGATAATTGGGTTACTAGAAAATGCCTATTCAGCATGGTATATAATAAAAAACAGAATTTTATTTTCCTATTATTTTATGCTTCCTTTTTCACCCACTTGTATAAGTTTTTGTGCTAGAAAGTTGATTTTTACAACGACAATAGCTAGGGGTGTCAATATTTGACACGACACGAAAACCCGACCCGAAAAATCCGGGTTGGACCCGGCCCGATTTCAAAACGGGTCAGGTTCGGGTTGACCCGACGGGTTGCCAGGTCAACCCACGAACCCATTTAAAATCACTTAACCCGCACTGCCCCGGCTGCCCGCGACTCTGCCCCGCTCGCCCGCCGCACTCGCGCTGCCCGCTCGCCCACGCGCTGCCCTCGACACTGCCCCGCACTCAAGCTGCCCACTCGCCCGCGCGCTCGCCCGCACCCGCCGATTGGCTCACCCGCGCACTCGCCCGCACCCACCGACGCGCTCACCGCCGTCCGCGCGACCGTTCGTGCTCGCCAGCGCGTCGGCTAGCGCGCCCATTTCAGGTCACCGTATTGGGTCAGGTCAACCCGGCAACCCACCAGGTCGGGTCCAGGTTCAGATTTCTGACCCGTTTGTCTACCCATGTCAGGTTAGGGTCAACCCGTTTGAACCCGGGTCAGTTCCGAGTTCGACCCGAACCCAACTCGTGACCCGAAATTGACACCCCTAACAATAACTAAGGCTTTATTTAGGATTGCAAAGCTATTGAGATAAAATAATTTTTTAAAAATATTGTGAAAAATAGATGCTTAATAATTTTCTTGTTAAGCAATAAAATAATAAAGATCAAATAAAAATTATAATTGTATTTTAAAAAACAAACAAATATGTAAAAAAATTGTTACAAACAAAATTTAAATTATCTTTCACATAGTCAAGCTTATGATGTCACTCTCTAACTGCACTTAAAATATCTGTTCCGCATTCAAAGTTAAGTTCTTCTGAAGCAGGAAAGCATTGAATTATTTCAACAGCTCACTGAACTTCTCACCTCAATCAAAGTTATTAGGGCAAATTTTCAGTCTAAGCATCATTAGTAAGTTAATTAAGAATATAAACATAATTAAAAAAAAATTTAAAAGTAGGCATAATCGCCGTTACATTCGGCGATTTATGCTTGACAAAGAAGTCGCCTATTGTATAGGCGACTTGTAAGTCGTCCGTTGATCGGGCGACTTGTAAGTCGCCCGTTGATCGGGCGACTTACATAATTTTTTTTTAAAAAAAATAAATTATGTCATCGCATAATAATTGTTGCATTGAATGTACAATATATGTATATATATATCATTAATTTATATATAAGATTTTATTTATGAAGAATTCTATAATTTGAAGTATAAATTTTGTCTCGTATTTTGTTTTCAAAAAAAATGTAATCTTATGAAATTATTTATGTGTGATTGTATTGTTAAATTCAATCAAATTGTAGTATTATGTTGAAAGAGTACTTTGCCTGACTAATTAATCTCATCAAATTTCCAATTAATTTAAGGAAAATTTTTTTATAGGATCAGATTTTAAAATTATATTAGGTAATGGATCAAAAAAAAATAATTTAAAAAAGATCAGCCGCGTGAACAGGATTCCCGATTGAATTTGATGAAAAAGGAAGGAAGTCACATGCCCGTGATATACTTGTGATTCCCGTGAAGCATGCAGACAAAGGGGTGAAGGAATTTAAGGCTTTGCTGTATGAAGTTGAGGCAACCGTTGAAGCAATAAGGTTAGTTGTTTTAATTAATGTTGAAGTATCCATTTTTTTTTTTAATATATAAATCCGAGCAATTATATGTATCTTGTTGAAATTTTTTTAGTTTTTTATATTTGTTGAATTCTATTTCTTTGTATTAATGTGAAATTTTAGTACGGGATAACCACATAAACAGGATAATATAACATATTAAAATAAAAGACACTCTTGCTGCTAAATAAAAAGGACAATGGGCATGAAAATATAAAAGATGGCATTGAATAAGCGATGCTACAGGTGTACTAATTCCTAAGCAGCATATGCATACGTGATTGGAGCTGTGACTGTGTTGGACAACACCTCATCGTGAACTCAAACTCATATTGTAGGTCCTGCCAATCCTCAAGTTTGAAGAACTCTCTAAGCTGACCATCAGGTGTTACCTCCTTCATCCGATCTTTATAAAAA
The DNA here is from genome assembly GCA_016618105.1 of Dendrobium huoshanense. NCBI lineage: Eukaryota > Viridiplantae > Streptophyta > Magnoliopsida > Asparagales > Orchidaceae > Dendrobium > Dendrobium huoshanense. The sequence continues at coordinate 16,578,021 of CM028342.1, forward strand.
TTTTTAATGAATTTGTCATGACTCGTACACCAACGACGATAAAAAATGACATGCTCATGATCAAGCTGACTACAGTCCAAATCTGGTGGTGAATAACCCTCATCTCGGTGGCGTTTCAGCTCGTGGTATCGCATTTGCAAGAAGTGAGGGCTAACAAAATGACCGTTAACCTCTTTGAACCTAATTTCAAGTGATTTCCAACCTGCAGCATTTAAAAAATTTTGTGTCCTGAAAAGTTTTACCACGATCAACTCAGCATGTATAGCCCAGAGCCTATCATCCTCTTCTTCTGACCATTTGTGGAGACAACACCGAAAAATCTCATTTGCATTCGCCTTTCGCTCTAATGGAGTATCGCCGGCTCGTGCTATAGAAGCATGAATCCAACGACTTTCTTCATCAAATCTTTCTTTATTGGGTACTCCTTTCATCATCTCCAAATAAGCCCAACTCATTTTGAGTGACTTAACAAAAATGCTTCATATGCTATGTACTTACTCTTTAAATAGGAGAGTGTAAACATGTGCAGCCAAAATATACAATCTAGAATCCAATGCTTTGAATGACTAGATATAGCCAGCTATATCTGGCTATATGATATGTCCAATCACGTACAACTAGATGACATAAGAATCCAATGCTTTGAATGACATCTCCTAACAGAGGAATCCAATGTTCTCATTAAGTAATTCTAGCAGCATGTGCATCTATTATTTTTTTTACAGATTAATCCAATGTCTACTTATAACATTTATATTAAAATTTTAATAATTCATTTTAATATTTAATAATTCAAAAAACACATTTATTTAATAACAGAAAAAAAAATTCCTACAATTAAAGTTTTCTTCTAAATTTAACAATCAATTTTAATAAAATTTTCTTTTAAATTTATAATTAACAATCAATTTTCTACACCAAAACGTATATTATTGAATTTATTAATCTGATTAAGCAGCTATTAATGTAATTTGATTTAATTGAATTATTGAAGTGTGTAATATGAAAGCTGAAAGAAATATAAGCAAAATCATAGTCATTAATCACCAAATGCAATATCAGCAGAAGTTTACATAATACATAATCAAAACATATCATAAACTAACGTCTCCTATAAACTCTATGGGGTAAAGCATCACTGCCTGGTGTGTAATGCTGTGGTCGACGTACAGGCCTGTCACGTAACACATGTTGCTCAACCCCAAAGATGCCCTCCTGCTCTGCCTCAACTGTGCCTGCTAGAGTACTGTCTGGAACATGCTCATGTGGGTACCAGCCTGGTGTAGTTTGCTGAGTCGGCTGAGTGAAGAAAGGCTGAGAAGGTCCCAAATCTTGATACGATGAAGGTCCTGCATCAGTAGACTGAGGCTCACCTATCACTGGACTGAAGGACTCGTATGGAGACCCTGTATATCCATGCTCAGAGTATAGGTAATCAGGGATATGAACCTCTCTACGCAAATCCACTGCCATCTCAGCAATTCTCTTAATAACACTATTGGCATTGCTGTAGTCATTTGAACCAACCAAAGGTAACACTGCCCTCTCTGTCTCTACGAAGAAATTACGCTGAGTGAAAGAAAAATAAATAAAACTTCAATAATGTTATAATTATTAAGAAATGAAGTATATAACACATTGATATTACGTACCAAAAATCGCTCTGAAGGTGCTCTGGGGTAGTATGTAGTCGGTGGTGTTGTTGGTGGCTTTAACATGTATAATGTCGCCCAGGACCTGAACCACTGTAAGTACTCGTGAATGAAGTGTCCACTATCAGGTCCCATCATAATTCCTTCAATGATATATGCTCGTCTATCCTCCCACAATCCAATGTAAGGAAGGTGGTACACCATCCAATCTGTATCAGCTTTACCACGCCCATCAACTCGGGCAAATTTGAGCTCCATTGGTTGAACCTCCGTGGTCGGAATAAGCCCAAACTGTCTAACAACTCTATCGGGGAGGTGCCACTCCACCCTAGTCCAACAGACCAGAGGCACACGAGCCAACCAGATAGCTTCTCCTGATAAGCATATATCAGCGACCTGAGAGCGAACTTCACTGGTGTACGGCTCCCAAATCACCTAGCCAATCAAATAATTATATATCAGCGAACTGAGACGAAATTTTTTTTTTAATAAAAAGAATACAAACCTGGCTGTCTAAAAGTCCATCTAACTCATCTCTGTAGCTGCTGAGGCTACCTGTTGGGAGCTGCCTTATGAATTCTTGATTCCACCTACAAAAAAATAACCCAAAAAAATTATATATTGTTATAATTAGAAATGAAAATATATAATTTTTAGTCATTTATATTTTTGGTTACCTATAGCCAACAGAAAGTCCATCCAAATTGACATGATGTGGGACATGAAGTGCAGGCCGTCCAACATGAAGTCGCTCCCAACACCAAATCTGAAGCAAGTGAATGCAGCCTGCAATATTGGCCCTCTTAGGCTTAGTAGCCTCAGCAAGTTCCCGGTATAAGTGAGCTAGTACTGCTCCCCCTATAGAGTATGTGCTGAACAACCCCAAGTCCTCCAACAAAGGTAAGAACCTCAAATGAATCTCACAACCTGAGGTGTCTGGGACTAGATAAGTACCCATCAGAAAGAGAATGTACACACGAACATGCCTCCAAAAATCTATCTCGTTCAAGTCTAAGTAGGAATCTCTATAGAATGTCCAACGTAACCATCTCAAAGGTAGGCAAGTCTGAGCATGTGCCTGTCCCATCCTGAACTTCGATGATACTCGTGGGTTGAATGGATCTTGATAAATAACATCTCGCTCAGGATGCTTCCCTAATAGATCATCACAGCAATCCGGCCAACTAGCCCATCGTCTACCAGCCCCTACAACAGCGTTCCCAACCAATGCCGGCCCATCAATCTGAAGGCCCAATATCAGAGCAACATCTTGTAATGTAATACTCATCTCACCTACAGGTAAGTGAAATGAGTTTGTCTGTGGTGACCAGCGCTCAACAAAAGCTGTGAGAAGATTGTGATCCATCTTTATGTATCGCAGCTGACTAACGCAGTCCAGTCCTAAGACTCGTAGGCCTTCCATAAATCTGGGACAATTTATTGGCCACTCATGAACCATAAGCAGATGCGAGGCAGCTTCCAAAACTGTCCCCTAAATGTCAAGAAGATATAAGGGAATTAGTACATTTAAATAGAAATAATGAAAATCAAATTTTTATAAATTATATCATACCTCATCCGGATGAGCTGCTCTATGTAACCCACGTAATGAGGCAATGCTGGGATTTATATCTATTGTGATATTTTGCTGTTCTTCATCAACCTGTGGTATAGGTTTTTTTGGTTGACGTTTGCGACGTACATGTTGAGCTTCTGCCATATTACCTATAATTCAACATAAATGACAAAGAAAGCATAAAGAATAAACTTAAAAATTATTTGGATGTCTATTTTACTGCTTTTCAAGCTATAACTTTATTGTAAAAAATAAAAAAATTTATGATAAAAAATTGCTTTAAAAAATATTAAGAAAGCCTACTTAAATAAAATTTATGTCCGACAATTTTGTACTAAAAAATAATAAGAAAGTTATCCTAAAAGCAATCTACGTCCAAGATTAATGTGGTGGCTGATTTTTGAGTATGAAGAATCGGCTAAGGTTCAATATCTCTGGAAGAATTTATTTTTAATTCCTGATTAAAATTTAAATCATTGTTTTATTGATTTAATATAATATAACTATTAAAATTCATATATTTTTTAATTTAATAATAAGTACTATAACTTTCTTATGTTTAATATGTATATATAGATTTTAATTTAATAATAAACATAAAAAACTTGCTTTATATTGATAATTTTTCTAATAAAAATGTATAAATTTTTACATATTTAATAAATTAATATAAATACATAAAAATGTTTTAATTTAAATAAAACATTGTTTAAATGTTATATTTAATAAAATATTATTTTAAATATTTAATGATATAATATTTAACTAAATATTTTATTAAAACTTATAAATACACAAACAAATGTTATTATTGTTAAAAATTTTGTATAAAATATTATTAAATCAAACACTTGAGGCAATATTGTACAAGACCTGAAAATACTTATATCATGACCACAACAACAAAATTTTGACAACTATATGAAATATTGTTTTTCCATTGTGTTTTATAATTATTTAATAAGGGGTTTGCAAAATTAAAATAATGCACATAATTCTCCTAAACTATAATAATATCAAGAAATAGGATTCTAGTGATTTTGTAATTTATAGATATTTAATATATTTTTATGTGTTTTTTGATAATTTCTAAATCATTTAAGAAAAACTATCTTAAGTGAATCAAATTGCCCACAGAAAATTTAAATTCAAAGTACTAAGTCATTCTTAAACCAAAATACAAAGTCACTCTTAAACATAAATACAAAGTCACTCTTAAACATAAATAAACTACAACACAAAGGTTCAGAACACCAATATCACTCATGGTTCGCACGACGGGATGGACAGGTTGTTCTATTATGCCCAACTATATGACAGTAACTACACAATCTGGTACTTTGAGTTCTTCGTTCATCCATTGTGTTTCTGTATCGATTAGTCTTTGGTCTGCCAGACCTTCTTCTAAAGTTTGGAGGGCTCAAGGGAAACAAACTAATAGCAGGATCATGATTTGGCCAGTATTCCTTATCTGGTATTGTGTGAAATTCTTCTAAGTATGTCATCTTTAAATTTTTCATTGTGTAATATTCAGAAACAAACTCCAGGTGACTTATCCTTACTGATGCAGTTGAACTTATGACATGAGCACATGGCAAGTGATAAATAACAGGTTTCCCACAACTACATACACTATTACCACCCGGTGTTACGTCTACACGGTATGATCTTGAGGACATATCAAAAACTTGAAACTCATGCATATTTATGCGTGTAGGCTCTAGTATTCTTCTTGCATCGTTTTCATGTTTTCTTAATTTAGCTTGAACTCGTGGGGAAAAAATATTATTAGTCTGTTGTTCTTCAGTGTGAATGAGCTCGAGTCGACGAACAAACATTCTAACAATATTGTAATAAATGGCAGTAATAAGTGCTTGCACCGGTAACCCACGAGCTCTTTTCAAAATTCCATTAAATGCTTCTGAGGCGTTTGTTGTCATTACTCCATAACGGAATCCACCGTCAAATATCAACGACCACTTCGTAACATCCCTTTCAACTAACCATTGATGCAGTTCAGGCTTAATTCTTATTATATCTAACATGCTCTGATTGAATAATTCTGCATCATCAGTATTCCCAGCTGCGTACATTTTCTGGCATAAAAATTCCACATCAGATACTCTTATTTGGCGAACAGCTTTCTTGAAGTTTTCACGTAAGTGTCTAAGACAGTGACGGTGTGCTGCATAAGGAAAGATTTCACGACATCCGCGCACTAACCCAGGATGTCGATCAGATATGATGCAAAGATTAGTTCTACTTGCAACAGCAGGGAGTAAATCATGTAACATGGTGAGAAACCAGATCCAAGATTCGTTACACTCTGACTCCACAATTCCAAAAGCTAATGGGAATAGCCCGTTATTCGCATCAAGCCCAACTGCAATGAGTAATGTTCCCCTATACTTACCTAAAAGAAAAGTTCCGTCCATGCTAAGGACAGGCCTGCAAAACCTCCAACCACTAATAGATGGACCGAAAGCCCAAAATAGCCTTTGAAATCTATATGAACTTGAAGATTGGATTTTGTACACAGTTCCAGGCATAGCTTGAACAATACCTTCCATGAACAAATTCAGCGATCGGTAGGACTCTTCCCAACTGCCAAACACTGCTTTAATAGCCTTACGACGTGCATCCCATGCTTTCATATATGAAACTTTAATGTTAAACTTTGCCTCAACTCTTCCAATTATTTCTCTAGGTTTTATATCCATTTGTTTTCTTATAGTTGGAATTATAAAGAAGCTAATGAACTGTGAATTACATTGCCTGTGACCTGCTTGAAGAATAGGATTCGTACAGGTATGTGGACCCTTTATGGTAGCAATTTTCCATACCCCACCCAATCGCTTGCTTAAGCTGGCATGCAAACGCCAAGGACACTTTATCGGCAAAGTATCATGTTGTACACAAGCAACTGTAAATTTTTGTTTGTTCGACGCCACAACGACAAATTGAACATTATTTATGATTGACCAACCGTGCAAGGCGAATTGCAGTTCTGGTTTTCTCCGAAAACACATATTTTCTACCAATTCATTCGGAATGATAAATTCATCATCTGTGATGCTAAAAAAATTATTACCATCCTTACCAACATCCGCATTCCATTGACGTGTAGTCTTAGGAATCTCAGCATATTCATTATTACATTCCATGCCTTCTTCTGTATTTGCAGTCCTTGTACAGTAATCACGAATAATTTCATTCGTATTTGGCTGAACACCTACATTAGTTGCAGTAAAATCATGGAGGATATCATCAAACTCTTCATCCTCATCATCACTTGAACCACTGCTCATTGTCTCATACCCTTCATCATTGATAATAGGAGCTGACAATCCAATATCATTGACTTCAAAAATAGAAGTACCCTGGGATTGTGTTGAAGGACCGGCCAAATTCTGATGGTATGGAGTTTGTGTGGATCTGTATTTATACTTATATAATGTTAGATAATATTGAATAGGATTTAACTTTAAAAAAACCAAAATCTCCTTTAAAAATAACATACCCGACATATGTAACTGGGATTGTCAAGGCCATCCCCGCAGCATCATGCATCTCATGTACATGATCTACTACGACTGAATCACGAATTTTACTCGATAGGTCTTCATCCAAATTAATATCATTCTGCATTTCCTCAACCTCCACATATAATATCAAAACTTCAGACGCAGCTAAGGATAAAGCAAATCCACAACCTTCATCATCCTTAAGTTTCGAGGCCATGAATTGGTTTCCCACTGGAAAATGACCGACAATGGTCACTGTGAACTTTGAGGGATCAAACTTTAGGGCCCTGAGAACTCGATTCTTCAACTGCTCCAAATTCGAGTTGAACGGAACTTGTAGGGGCCGACACTGACCACCAATATATGTTGGCGAAAAATTTGCATCTAATGATAACTCTCCATCATATAACAACATAAAGGATGGTGGTCTTGCACTCATTTTAAAAACCTATATTTAAATTTGAAAGAATATATTTATTTCAAATCATAAACGTCAACATGAGGAAAGCAAGCTTTGGACCATCTAGGTATGAGGAGAAAGAAATACATTTTTTTATATATTTTTTCAAGAAAATAAAAGCAGATATATTTTTTCAATTATGTTTACTATTAGAAGTATAAAGTCAAAATTCAAGAAAATAAAAGCATGTAAAACAAACATGAATTACCTGTCATATCTAGCATTTTAACGCCTTCGTATTTTCTTTCTCAGATCATATTTAGTTTTTATCTTTATTTTAAAATCTTCAACTAGATATTGAGGTCAAAGATAATAATTAGATTATGATTACTAAATGAAATGAAGCATTGTGACACAGATGCAGGTAAGCGCATAGAAAAAATTGTTTATCTACAATTTTATTTATATAATTCTGTACGTATTATTCAATACGCATACATATTTGTATTGGATAAGCTACGCTACAAGTTATTAAATATTTTTAAATAAAGCAATAGCTCAAATCAATCATAACTCGACTCAAAATCAATCATTTTCCACTCATCTCAAATTGAATTCAAGCTAAAAAGAATAAAATGTTCAAACTCAAATTAAGACCTACCAAGAACTGCTATCCCCTAAATAAGCTCATCTCACCAATTCTTCATACAAAAAACAAAAACAAATAATACAAACCGCACCACAGATATTTTAAAAAGACGAGAAAAAGGTTGTATACCTTAATTAAATTCGTTACAAAGATGTGTATTTCACTTTAGATATGCTAAAGTTTGGTTACAAGTTGTGCACTTTTGTTCTAGAACTGTTATTATATTTTACTTTCATAATTCAAAATTCTACATCCAACTAAACAGATCAAACAGTTTCCTCAAATTTTTACTATATTAAATAAAGCAACTAAAATAATCAGAATATATTGCATTTACTAAAATGCATACATTCCAAATACGAACAACAATCGAGCCATGAATGCATATGTTTTAAATAATTTTACTTTTTTTATATTTATCATCATCGTTGTATCCTACAATTACAAGCAAGATCACAAACACACGAGTAACCAACAGATCTGGTCAAATCGGGTAAATGTTAAGTGCATTAGCGACAGATATATGTATCTATTACTTCCTATATTACTCCTTAAACCCTAAATTTCAAAATAATAGCTCATCACCTAAAATCACCTCATTCTACACTTTTACACGGTGCATTTTCATTTTTTTTCCTTATTTTACCTTCTATTACCGAAAGGAATAAAAATATATAAGATTTACACAAAAAAATAAACTAAAACATACCTAAAATGGCGAAATCCGGCGATGCGCAGTCAGCTGGCGACGCTATTGGCGAGGGCAAGCAGATCGGGAAAGGGGAGAAGGGCTTCGGCCGAATTTTTTAAAGAGGGCAAAGTCGCCCGTCTAACGGGCGACTTACCTTAAATGTAAGTCGCCCGTTAGTTAGGCGATTATGCCTAGTTTTAAATTTTTTTTAAATAATGCTTAATCTCTTAATTAAGACTTTAATCATGCTTAGTCTTAAAAATTGCCCAAGTTATTAAACGCCTAGCTCAAGATATGGCTTGTTTGGAACAACTTTTTTACAGCTTTTTAAAACAAAATTTTATAATAGATAGAGTACATATTGTACAGCTTTTTAAACCAACTTTTTTACAACTTTTTTTACAACTTTTTTACAGCTCGTATTATAAAAGATAGAGTACATATTGCCATATTACAATAATAATAATAATAATACCCAAATTATAATTTTATCAAGATTTTACCACTTTGGGTGGTATTATTGTAAATAGTAGTTGGGTGATATTTTGTAAGTAGTATTTCGATAGAGATAGACCTAAAAAGATTAAAGCTTCATTTAAGATAGCTTTTTTGCTGCTTTTTAGTACCAAAATTTTTTGAATTAGAAATTTTTGTGCTAGAAAACTGTTTTAAAAAGCAACAAAAATTATCTCAAATGAAGCCTTAATTAGAAAATACTTAAAATGATCTTTTCTTTTATTAGATTTAAAGAAGAAAAACATGATTCATATAAATCGACATCATATATAGTAAGATAAATACTTATTGTTTGTGGTGATATTTTGTAAACAGAAAAAGTTTGAGCATTCAAAAAAGCTAGACCACAAATAAGGCTTCGTTTGGGATGGCTTTTTTACTTCTTCTTCTTGAAACAGCTTTCTAGTACAAAAATTTTAATTTTTATACTAAGGCTTGGTTTGGGACGGCTTTTTTATTGCTTTTTAAAACGGAGTTTTAGTACAAAAATAAAAAATTTTGTACTAAAACTCCGTTTTAGAAAGCAATAAAAAGCCGTCCCAAAAAGCTGCTTCAAGAAAGCAATAAAAAAGCCATTCTAAATGAAGCCTAAATTAAGATAGTAACAGCAAACACAAGTATAATAAACCAAGTCAAAAGCCATCAGAAGAACCAACCTGGCTCCAAAGCATCTCCGCATAGATTTTGTCATCCTCACTTTCTTCTGCAACATACTCCGATGGTCCAATTACTTCCTCATCAGCAACATCCTCCTCATCCATTCCTTGACAGTCTTGCTCCGTCAACTCAGCCACCGCCCCTCGCATGGCAAACGCTGTAGCTGGCCTGTCGCCGCCACAGTACCTCGGCGCAGGCATCACAAATGGCAACTGAAAATCATCAAGATTGCATAAATTGCCGGCGTCTCCTTCCTCCTTGCTGAGCGGGGGAACAATTAAGAGGATGCCCAGCTCATAATTGCATATACGTAATCTTGCAGCAGAACCTGCTTCCACTGTTGAAGGGGGAAGAAGACGACCCCAGGCTGCTGGGCTGAAGTTATGGGATCCACAGTATATCCAACCAAACGCTGAGGTGCTTGTCGAAGACTGGAAGCGCCGCCGGGCCACCTGTTCGCACAGAACTCATAAGCATCTGAGCAATTGTGACTTAGGAGTCGAGGAAATCATGGCGATACCTTAACGTGCATTGGATATCCAATTCTGTATGGAGGGTTTGGAACTGCGTCGTAAAGGATATCGCTAGTTCTCAATCTTTGCCAAGTATTCTGTGGAGAGAAGCGTATAAACGATACGAATAGTTCTCAAAAGACCAATATCTCTGGAAAATATGTAAAATAAGGATATTAAAGCAAATTGTATATGATATTAACTGATTGCTGATTTACAGCCTCTTCTCACACTTGGCTCTCATATTCATTTTGAAGGCATTCTTTGTTATCAATAGATTCTCCCAGATTGAATTTCCAACCAAAGAAAATGTGCTCGATATATCACCTATAAAGAATCTAGGCTGATTGATCTCAGAGGCATTGGATTGAATAGCTTAAATCTCATGTAATGGATGAGTTAGATTGAACCATGGAAGTGCTTCCTAATGGAATAGGTAAGAATATTATATAGAACACAATAACATTTAAGTTTTGTTAGACCGGTCCAACCGGTCCATACCGGGAAATAGGCGGAAGTTCTCCCCCTCCGGTACCCGGGATCCGACCGCCCAACTCTTCACGGAGCTGTTTGGGAAGGTTTTTGAAAGGAATTCGGAGGAAAATTTCATAGTTAGGGATTTCCTTTTGAATTGTATGCATTAAATAGTTTGTTTTTCTAGGGTTATGGCTTCTTTAATTTGGCTGAAATTTGAGCTCTCTTAAGTTTAGGTTTTTAGGCTCTAGCGGCATCTAGAGATTTGAGAGAGATAGATCCTCCTCTCAAATAGAGGATAAATTATATCTTGTTATTTTTCTTCCGTTAGTTTGATTATCGCAATAAAATTACTGTTTTTCTGATTTTTCTTTTGAATTTGTGGATCATTCTTGCCAATTTCATCAAGATATGTTTTACTTGGGAATTCCAAGTGTTTCCTAATAGATTTCTGCCAGAAAAGAGATCAAACTAGAAACATGTCAACTAAACCAAGCCTATTGGTATCGGGCTAGGGGTAAAATACAGTTACGGAGTTTTAAAGTGCAACAGAACTAAAAAGAATCCTCTTCTATAAATTGTAGTGCAATAGCTGATGCTTAATTGCTAGCAGCATAAGATATTGGCTATTACCTCTGAGAAAGAAAGCAAGTATTTTGAAAGCTGAATACTTTGAGCACTACTTTTCACTCTTTCAATGGTTGGAAATAAGATCCTTATTGAAGGGCTCTTTACTTCATGATCAGTGCTCCAGCATCCCCACTGAAAATACAGGAGTATTTAAGAAAAAGACCAATTGCAGAAAAATAAGCATAACAGATCCTTTCAACAAGTTAGAACAGCAATCATACACTCAGCAAAGTTTTTAGTTACCTCTGGGTCAGATTCTTCAGACTCGGATAATTGAAATGACTTTTTCCCAGCAGCGGATGAAAATGCTGCTAAAAATTTTGGGTCCATTGAGGTTCCAATTGAGGAAGAAGCTTTGTACGTGCAAAGTAGCCGCAAGAGAAACCACTTAAAGCTAAGGCATTCAATTTAGAATCTAAATAATTCATATTTAATGATAAGTAATCATACCATACGCAAAATCTGTCTCTAAATGTTCTGGCCATTTGTACTGAAACATAACCTAATGTCAAGTTTTAAACACAATAAAATCAGCATCCAAGTCCAGAACGATGCCAACAGATGTTAATACCAATGAAAGATGCCTGTGATATTATAGTAGAGGCTCAATCATAATTAATCAATGCACTTTATATGCTCGAGGGGATCTATGAAAGGGTAGAATGCATATATGAGTTACATAGATTTCCCTTGTAAGAAATGTGGCTCAAAAAATATTTATTTTAATTAGGAGGGTCAAGTTTCACAAAGCAGCAAGATCCTAAGATTAATTACATCCAGACATATCAGAGAACACTCTTGACTCTTGATTATGAAGCTTCAACAACAACAACAACATCAAACCTTTATCCCACTACATGGGGTCGACTACATGAATCATTTTTAGCCATTGTGTCATGTTAAGAGTCAAATTCTCATTTAAATCTAATAAAAAAATATCACTTTTAACATTTTCTAACCAATTCTTTTTAGGTCTACCTCTACATTTCTTAACATAAGTCAAATCTAATACATCTACTCTCCTAATAGGATCATCGGAAGGCTGCCATTTAATATGACCAAATCATCTAAGGCGACTCTCTCTAATAATCTTATTTGTCACTAGAGCTACTCCAACCTTTTTCACGGATATGCTCGTTTCGTATCCTGTCTGTAAGAGTAAATCCACTCATCCACCTGAGCATCCTCATCTCGACCATGGTTTAAAATTGCGCAATATGAGGCTCGCCTTGAGGCCCGCTTTTGCGCAATTCCAGTAAAAAACACCTCGATGCTTACGCCTCAAGTTTTTTTTATGAGGCTTGCGCCTCAACTTGGTTGTGGCCCGTCTCGCCTCACTGGCATAAGGCTTAGCCTCACGCTATATATATTAAAACTTACATAAATCTTGAAGTAAATGCCCGACATTGGACTCTATAGGATAGAAGGAAAGGGAGATAGCAGTTCTTCATAATATTCAAATGAATAACCCCTTAGTAATGACAGTCTGATGACTTATGAGTTCTTATGTAATATGTCATGCTATTTATTTTTTAAAATTGGAATTATATGTTAATGAAAAGAATACTTGGATTTGGGAAAGATATAATTTTGAGTTGAACTATATTTCATGTTGTCTTATTATTGAGATATTTTGATTTCACTTCATATCTTATATTTTTTATGTTCTATATTATTCACTCATTAGTATATAAAAAATTTATCATTTTATATTTACACAATCTTTTGATTTTGAGGCTTACGCCTCAAAACGCCTTGAGGCTTACACCTCGCCTCACGAATGAAAAACGTCTCAATACCCGAATACGCAATTTTAAACATTGATCTCAACAACACTTAACTTAATATAATGCTTCTCTTTTAATGGCCAACATTCTGCGCCATAAAGCATTGCAGGTCTCTCCACCATCTTATAAAATTTTCCCTTAAGTTTGAGTGGTACTTTTCTATCACACAATAAACTCGCAATATTCCTCCACTTCAACCATCCAACTAGAATTCTACTAATAATATCCACATCTATTTCTCTATCACCTCTGAACAATAGGCCTAAGGTATCTAAAATGAATACACTTATTAATGAAAAAAAAAAAAACCTTAATACCCAATTGCTTAATTTTAAACCTCGGTGCCATCCACCAGACATTTGAGGTGCAGAATTACTTTAGGCAAGAAAAACTTACAAATGCATGCATCCAAATATTTATTAAAAAAGTCTAGAGAACAGTGGCCTTGTTGACAAGATACTTTACGATGGAGGTTAAAAAGCACAACTTAAAACAAGAAAATTTACTAATATCACAGGTATAAGATGCCAAAATTTCTTAGAAATAATTGTGAGATAAAATGAGGTTCTGGCATGGGATGTTTTTTCCCCTTTTAAAAAGAAATTGTCAACTATCCATTACCATTAGCGTCATCTTGAAAACTGTGGTTGTCATATTTGCTTGAATGTGAATATCACTTGTTTAAACACACTTCAAGATTTACGAAATGGAAGAGCTTTGGTTAGTTATCTAGGCAAAATTATGGAAGAAATATAATGGTTTATCACAATCAAATCTGATAAAATGTAAGCTTAAAATCAAATTTTTAAGAAGCAACTAAGAAATCAGGAATGTTCAACGTTGGAGAAATATAGATTTAATTAATTCCCTGACAGGGTACTAATATGAAGGGTGTTGTGGATACCTCTTTCAGGCGCCACAGACCAAGGCACCGTTGGATGGATGCAATAAATAAGCATAAAGCAGGTAAGTGCTCAGCTTGAATTAATCTTGACATTTCAGAAAACTTTGGCCCCTGCATTGCATGATTTTCCCGTCATTTTCGCATGATTTGAATCTCAAATGTGAGGAACGTGAAATGGAAATCTGTAGAACCATTTTCAGAAGAAAAACTAAGAGAATTAAAACACATATTAAAATATAAAAGAAACCTGCCTGTGCTATGGATAGTAAGCATTTTACTTTTGTATTATTTCCATCAAACGCAGCAGCTAGGGCTTCCTTAGGACATACAAATGCTGCAATTTCTAAGAACCCATGATCAACAAGAGGGGCTGCCCACTTTGCGACATCTCTTGGAAGAAAACCAAGTTGGACAGAGTCTAATACAAGAGAGTAGTGAAAGGATTAGAAGGTACAAGTAATAATAAATATTAAAACAATAAAAAAATTATTTAACGAATGCTAGAAGGAGAATTGCGAAAAATAAATCATCTTAACCTGCATAAAAAAATTCAAATACAGCAACCGTTTCTCTTAGTATCCTCACTTTTTGAAACATAATTTATGCAAAAGCCATGCCAAACTGAAGGGAATATATTTGTAAACCACCGCTCAGTTCAGGATGGAAGGTTAGCAATGGCTATCCAAATATCAAGGGATGCTATTATAGCTTTATTTATTAGAATGCCTTGGTAGGATAACTGAAGTGTAAAAGATTATATATATATAGACAATGTTCCTTGCAATTAAGTAGGTAAAGTTACTTTCTTTACCAAAGCTGGCCAAATTAGACGAGCAATATCATGGTTATTGTGAAAAAAATCAATCTACATCACTTCCACCTATAGCAATGTTCCATCAAGCTCAGCAGTCTTTATTAGGCCGGTTCAGGCTAAATCGGCCCAGCCGGCTCTCGTTTACAGGAGGCAGACAAATGCTGACTCATTTGTTGTTGTTTCCACCCAAACAATTGGGCCCCACTAGGAGCCAGCAGGGGAGAGAAATTTGAATTAGGGAATTAATGTATTAAATAGTATGAGTTGTCTAGGGTTAGGGTTATGGATGTTTTGTTACTGATTTTATGAGTTCTTACCTTGGAATCTTGGGCCCTAGATTTCATCTAGGGATTGTGAGAGAATATCCTCTTCTCAAATAGAGGATCAATTGTATATTGCTTCATTTCTTCATTCTAGTTGATTTTCTTCAACCAAAGGTGCTGTTTTGCTGAAATTTCCCATCCAAATCGTGTTCGTTTGCTATTTTCTTCTCTTTTGGTAGGGTTTACTTGAATTCCCTCAAGTATTCCCTAGCAGTCTTCCACCCTCATATCACCTCAATGATCTCTAGAATTAAGACAGGCAATTCATCTGTCTGTAAACTATTGTAATTATTTTATAATTATTATCCTACCTGCTTATCATCTGTCTGTAAGTTATATGAATTTAATGAATACTTGAGTATGAATTAGAACAAACTTACATTTTGAATGTCAAATCAAAAGACCACTAAAAAGCTCAGTAGCTAGGGAAGCTCAACCATCGCTCATACCTAGTGATTAATTTGTTGGAATTTTGAAGCACAATGCATAAATGGTTCTTTGATAAATGCACCATTCTATGATGCACCGACACTTCTCCTCAAAGAGGCGTGCAGTGTCCGACACCGTGTCCGACATGACACTCGTCTGACACTCCTCCGACACGTGTCGGACGCGCCGAAAACGTGTCCGATTAAAAAAATATTAAAAACAAATTGGACACGCGTGTCCACGCGTATCTTAAATATTTTATAATTTTTTTAAAATATAATTTCTTATATTTGGCGAGATTTAAACTAAATTTCTTATTTTCTATCCACAACACCAAATCAACGTCTGCATTTAATACCCATTCATCGAATATTCTCATTTTCATTTCTCTTTGGCAGTGAAGGTATTTTCATCTCCTCTCTTTTTGCACAATTATAAATCTTTCTCTTGTTGAACCAGAGTTGAAAGCAATAATATTCAATGATGATGATATTGAAGGCCAAAAACAAACCTCTAAAGCTAATCATAGTAGTTGAAGCTTGAATGCTTGATGTTGTAGTAAGTGATTATTTGCTTATATTTTTGTGATTGTATTAGATATTTTGCACTAAATATTTTATATTATAAGTTAGACAAATTATCATGTCATTCATTTATTATTGTTTGTCATTTTTAATATGATATTACATTAATATATATATATACTATATAAAAAATGTATTGTCGTGTCCGCGCCGTACCCGTGTCCTATATTTTCAAAAAAAGCTGTGTCCCGTGTCCGTGTCGTGTCGTGTCCGTGTTGCCGTGTCCGTGTCCGTGCATCATAGGCACCATTTTAGCAAATACAAAACTGGTACAATTTGAGTAGTTACTAGAGGTGGAATTAAGATTTCATTATTATGTAATAATCCATGAGAGATTGCATTTGTTCTCTAAGATTTTAAATTTGACTCTTAATATTTTTTTTTTCTTGAGTCTTTAAATCATTTTAAAGGATCTTAAAGTCTAAGGCATCTACTATCCTGATCAAATTTTTAACTTGGTCATGAGAAATTGATCTAGGTGCCACGTCGATGAATTTAAAAATATGAAAAGAGATGAGAGTGAAAGGGTATTAGATAATATAAATGTACAATAAAAAATGAATTTTCAAGCTAAGAGAACTTCTAGGTGAGGAGGGGGGTACAAGACCTCTTACACCCCAAGCTCACAAACAGTTTGGCTTTTTGGCAAAAATTTTACTTAGCCATAAAAATACCAAGTTTAGCACAATTACATCACACTTATATCCTTAAACTTTAAATGCAAGAAAAATGATTAAGACTACCAAGCCTCTGGTTACTAAGAAAGCAAATTATTACAAGTTAATCCAAATAAACTTCCATAGTTACTCATAAGCATAACAAAGAAAATAAAATAATAATTAAAAAAAGGGATTTTTACATACCTAACACTTAAAACTATGCTATTTACCTATCTCACACCTAAACTTATCTATTTACACACATACCACCTTAACAGCCTGTCATATTCTATTTACACACATTCCGTTGGCTCCGTCAAAACGAAATCGCGAAAATAGGGTTCTGAGACTTTTGATTCATGTATCTCCTCTCCCTCGCTCGATTGAAATCGCTTTAAGAGGGTTCTGAGACGTTGGGTTCGTGTAAATCCCCTCCCTCGCTCGATTTGTTCGTGGATTTGCTCGGCGAGGTATGCTCTTCTCCATTTCATTTTTTTTTCTTTGACAACGGTTTTCAATGCCTCTTGCTTGCTCGATTTTCCTTAAACTAATTTTCTCGATGGATCCGCTGTTATTCTCCATTTCTATTTCTTGGTTGATGCGATCGAACGTATTTTTTTTTCTAGGTTTGCTGTTCTTCTCCATTTCTATTACTTAAAGCAAAGGGCATACTCTGGTATTACCAGATATGTTGGAAGCTAGCATCTTCTAGTTTTGGCTTTGTAAAGTCGGTGGCATAGAGAATGTGAAACAAGCTTTACCAGCTTTGATTTTTGTGATCCTATCGCTCGTATGCAAAGCCTATAACAAATTTGATTTTTAAACTTTTATTCATTTGGATTTATAGTTATTCTTTCTGAAATGATTACAATTGGTTTTTTCAGAACAAATTATAATATGCTGGACTTTGTTTTGAGGGTAAAACTTAATGCAATGGTTAGGTTGATCTATTTTCACCCAGTTTTGTTGTTTCAAATCATAAAAAATGAGTCTTCTCTTTATCGTGGTAGTGGTAGAGAATTGCTATGAATTACTATGAATTACTAAAGCTTTGTCTTTTCTCAGGAATAGCCTAAACATAATCTCTTTTTGGATTTGTGACATGAGTTCTAGCCGCTCGACGCCATCAACGAGAAGTCAAGACAATCTAATATATTGTCGTTGCAATCTGCAATGTGAAATGTATACTTGCTACAAAGCTAATAATCGCGGAAGGAAATTCTATCGATGCCCCCGAAATAGATCGGAAGATGATTGTAGATATTTTAGATGGGTGGACGAACAAAATGGTGTAGTGGAAGCTACGAATACATTAAGGAGTGCAGACACATCAGAAGTTCATACAAATTTGCTCCAGTCAATTACCTATGAATTACTTTAAATTAAGATCTTGTTGTTTATCCTCGTTTTGATTGTTGGTATAGCCATCAATTCACTTGCAAAGTCTTGAAATTGTAAGGGAATGTACCTTAGAATGCGTCTAAGAAACGCTTATGATGATTGTAATCCGTGAAAGTTATGTAAGAAAGCTTATGTTTTTTGGAAAACAGATGAATTTTTGTTCTAATGGATGATACTTCATTTTTCCCCTTTTATGTTTCATTAATTCTTGTATGAATTGTGGTGCCCATCTGCTCACTTAATACCAATTCTTATGTTTTCATTGTTGAGTTAATACCAATTTATAAGATTGTTAAGTTAATACCAAATTGATATAAAGAAAACATGAATGTTACAAAAAACTTTGGAGTTAATACCAAATTTTCACTAATAGCAGTTAATACCAAAAAACAGTTTGGAAATGTTTATAAAAAACAGTTTGGAGAAATGTTTACAAAAAACCACAGTTTGCTGCAACTACAATGGCCACCGAAAACCTGTATGCTGCAGCTGCAACTGCAATGTTAACAAAAATCTGGGATGCCGATGTTTACAAAAATCTGGGCTGCCGATGTTTACAAAAATCTGAGTAATTGGTGGCTCCACTGCAATGTTTACAAAAATATGAAGTTGTCGGCATCTCACGTGGAGCTGAAGTTGTCTTCATGATCAGCACGTCTGATTGGCATTTTTTCACGTGGAGCTGAAGTTGTCGGCATCTCAAATTCATTATAATTGCCTTCACTACCACCATTTAAAGGGTTCTTACAGGTGCTTCTATGGTGTCCCCATGAATTACAACGTCCACACTTATGACTCAACTTAGCTTTTTTTGTAGTTTCTAAGAAGTTTTTAATTCTTCTTTTCTTCGGTCTACCGCGGGGCCTACGTGAAATTGGTGGACCAACAACTTCACCATCACTAAGTATCAACCACTGCTCCTTCCCCGGAAGTGTTCCGATTGCTCCGTCATACGCCCTTTTATATCTGATAAAAAAAGTGATGTTAGGAACAAAATAAATGAATATGTTAGTGCATGAATAAGATTTGGAAGCAAACCGAAAAGTGTAGTAGTGCTCGTCCACGTATGTGTGCCATAAATTGTAGTGTTTTGATCCAATAAATGATGCACCATGTATACATGGAAGTCCACATACTTGCCAAAATCCACAACTACAAATATGATTCTCAATATCCACCTCATGACGATCATTTCTTCCTTCAACCTCAGCCTTGGTGGAAGTAGATTCCCGAATAATAAAGTGATTTTTTGTTGTTGTAACATCTCTAAGATACTCCTCCACACAAGGGACAAGTGGCCCCTTCCAAGAACTGCAATTGATCTTCCTTTGAGAACGTTGTTCCATCATCATTCCTCTAACCATGTCTATTAGATCCACAACTGGCTTACTCCTAGCCTCGTCCACCCATGCATTGAAAGATTCCGACATATTGTTTGTGTTATAGTGGTTTTTAATTTGTAGAGAAAAAGTGGATTTAGACCACTTACATTTCAATGCAGATAGGTAAGAATATACTCCAGGTGACAAGCTTCGGATTTCTTCAAAATATGCATTGAAATTGTGCTGACTAAAAGTATTTGCAGCAGTCCAAACCAACTTTTGTAATTTATGGCCATCTTCACATCGGAAAAATTTCTTTATATTCTTCCAAAGGTGTCTCATGCAAACCCTGTGCTCGGCTGTTGGAAAAACAACCTTAATTGCTTCACCTAACCCCTTCTCCATATCTGATATGAATGCCAAATGTTCTATATCACAATTTAATGCTTCTAACAAGTTCTTCAAGAACCACTCCCAACTCTTCCTTGATTCGGATTCAGCAACGGCAAATGCAATTGTAAAGAGACCATTATTCCCATCAAGACAATTTGCAGATAGTAGTACACCTAAATATTTTGATTTCAAATGGCACGCATCAACACCAATTAAAAATCTACAACCTGCGAGGAATCCATCAATACAAACTTTAAAACTAACAAAGAATCTCTTGAATGATTTGTTCTGGTTGTCACATTGATATGTTATATGAGAGCCTGGATTTCTTTTGAGCAATTCGGTCTTCAAAGTTGGAACCCACTTGTAGTTATCATCTATTGATCCAAACATTTGGTCTCTTGCTAGTGCCCTTGATCGCCATATTTTCATGTATGGTAAACTCAAACCATAAGTAGTCTCCAAGTTATTACTAATGTCCTTGGGTGTAATATCAGGATTTCTTTTGACAAGGTCCTGGATTTCTTGGGCAACCCAGCTAGCAGTTGCTTGTTTGTTCCCAGCTCTGTTTACCCCGGGGCATAAATGTATAGGATTTAATTTCTTCACTTCAAAGGAGTGGCCATCAGAACATAAAGAACCTCGTATCCTCCAAGGACAACCACGGTATGAGCATGTAGCAATAACTCTTGATTTGTCACTAGCCTTAATCTTGATATCAAAGTTATGTATGATCGCGTTGGAACGAATAACTTGTTTGAAACTGAACGAATCCTCAAACCTTGATCCTACAATAAGAGAATTTTCCTCTAAATCTGGACTGTCAAGAATACCTTCAGACATTCCACCAACTATTATATCATTGTTTGTCATTATTTTGCAACTTGTATCATGCTGGCTATCACAAGCAATACCTATATCTTCTTCAAGCTCTTTCACAACGACAACCACCTCCATTTTGTGGGAATCAGAAGAATATGTAAGCATATCCAAAACATCTGTCTCACTTATAATGGACATCTAATTTTTTGGTGATGTTCCATGGATGTGATAGTGTAGGTCGTATTCATGCGCCCTTAGCCACGGGCATAGTGCTTCAGTTTGTTCTTTCAGTAAAAATAAATTAACATCACTTCTCACAAACTTTAAAGTTCTTTGACTACCACCAACATATTTTAGCCTCGTCTGTCCGTCGGAGAAATTATTCTGTGTGGACTCCGATCACAACGATGTGTTCGGTCTGTAACAGTAGCCAATAAAAATAAAACGCGTGGCGTGCTTACGTGGAAAGTTAAGGCCCGACTAGTTTGTAGGCCCGCCCAGTATATACAATGAAAAAGGCGGAAAAATTTAACATTTTTCAAATTCCACATTTCGGCTATTTGCTCCATTACTCCCGAGCTTCCAGCAAAAATCTCTCGCTAAATTCTTCCAGCAATCTCTTCTTCTCATCATGGACGTGGAAAAGGATTCACCAGCAAAGAGAAAGGTGCGAAAATTCTTACATTGACATAAAATGTACGGATATCTTTGGTATTCAACGCATATTTGCTGAAGAAACCAAAAACTAAATTTAAATCATTCCTAGTAACTATAAAAGTTTAAATTTATCTCACCATTCTCGTTCTTTCTGCGTATTTTCTTTGTACCCAATATGTATAATCTGCGTAAACTTCATTTATTTTCTGCGTATATGTTGAAGACAAAACCTAACTTTTTATAATATGTACTTTTGATCTTTAAATCATAAAACTAAACTTCCAATAAACAAAAATGACTAATGTACCCTAAACCATAGATTTCTGGTGATATTTTACTCATCCTTTGCGTACATCGCGTATGGTATGCGTACACAACGCGTATGGTATGCGTACACAACACGTATGGTATGCGTACACAACGCGTATGGTATGCGTACACAACGCGTATGGTATGCGTACCCGTTGCGTATGGTATGCGTATGTTTTGTTGCGTTTTATATGCGTACTTATAATATGCTTCTCTAAATTAATTATAGTTTCTTATTCTACGCAGATTTACGTCCGTCCTATATCATATAGATGCTATGTTTCAACTTTCAGAACAATGTGTGATACATTTTCAGATATAATTCCTGTTGAAATTGAAGAAAAATTAAAGGAACTTAATATTTATCAATTTCTTCAATTTCCTGGATTTGAGCAAAACGCCCCACTTATCTACCAGCTGCTGACAATGTGGAACATTGAAAAGCAAAGCTTCATTATAGAGGGTCATGTTGTCCCTTTCACAGCTGATGAAGTGGCCCTCCTCACTGGACTACCAAATAGAGGGGAGGAGATTACTTGGATGACCTTGCCGACTTCAACAATCAGCTCAAAGGATATTAAGACTGAAATGTTTGAGTTGACTAGGGAAAGCTCCCCAGATACAATGTTGAAAACATTTATTATGTATTTGTGTTCTAATTTATTTTTCCAACAAAGCAACTTTAAAGTTCCTAAGATGCTTAAGACAATAGCAAATAATGTTGATGATTTTTCATCAATTAACTGGGCATGGGCAATTTGGGAATGCCTAGTTACAGATTTTAATAATGTAGCTATGAAGATCTCAAAAAACAGGCCAGCGGGTTATGTCAATGGATTTGTGCCACTGCTTATTGTGAGTGCTAAAAGAATTCTTATTAAACATTTTAATTGACTGATTGTTTTGCTAAAACTAACTGAGAATATCTAAATTTTATGCAGATTTGGTTTTTGGAGCACACTTTCATTCATCTCCCAAAGTATCCTGACAGAAGGCCCCGTTTCCTTCGATGGTCTGATGATATTGTATATAACACTGAGAAGACTGACAAATTATTTGTTAATTTAAAGAGAAGACAGGTATGTATTGTAAGAAGTTTTACATATTTCTTACGTATTGCGTACGGTATGCGTATACTACGCGTATGTGTTGCGTACGGTATGCGTATACTACGCGTATATGTTGCGTACGGTATGCGTATACAATACGTATATAGTGCGTATATTATTGCGTTTAGATTGTGTATTTATTTGAGAATAATTTTTCACAGATTTTTGTTGACATCCAAGGAGTAACCCCTGAAGAATGTGATCTCTTGGGTGTAAAGAAATATCCATCAACTCCTCTTTCACCCATTCAAACTAACACACCTGAACATCATCTCCCCCCACAATCTCCTCTGTAGCCCAAATCCGCCTTGAAACCCCAACCCCAACCCCAACCCCAACCCCAACCCTTAGATGAACTTGAAAAGAAAATAATAGGGATTGTGCAGGAGTCCATGGTCAACCTCTTCCAGGAATTTGAAGGTAGAATGATGAAGAATTTTGAACAAATTGTGAAGAGAGTTGATCTTATTGATGAGAAGCTCCAAAATTGCATTGTCCAAGGAATTATTAAGCCTGATCAGCAAGCTGCTCACTCCTCCTCATCATTCATTCCCCATACAATTCCATCCCCCAACAATATTCAGATATCATCTGAACACACCAAGACCGACGCCCCAGAGAAAAGGAATGATGTTGAGATGACCCAGGCTACTGAAAGGGTTAGCAAAAAGAATAAATTAGAGATAAAATCAAGCCAAAAAAAGAAGAAGAAGCAGAAAAGGGTACACCACATCCCTGAGATGACCCAGGCTGCCCAAGAAATAATTACCAAAGAAGCTCCCCCCCAACAAGAACAGTCCAAAGAAGCTGCCAAAGAAGATCCCCCCGAAAAAGAACATATCAAAGAAGCTCCCACCCAAGAAGAACAGTCCAAAGAACCTCCCACCCAAGAAGAACAGTCCAAAGAACCTCCCACCCAAGAAGAACAGTCCAAAAAACCTCCCCCCCAAGAAGAACAGTCCAAAGAACCAGCTGCCAAAGAAGAACAGTCCAAAGAAGCACCCCCACAACAACAACCTTCGAAAGAAATTGTTCCATTCCAAAAAGTTCCCCATAAAGTTCCTCAAACTACAGAAATAATCAATGTTGATGATATTGTAATAAATGGTTACCCTGCAAGTGCCACAGTTAATTACAAAGGCGTGGAAATGTTGAGTCCAGCGCAGGAAGTTTTTCTTCGGGACAACATAAAGAAAT
Organism: Dendrobium huoshanense; assembly: GCA_016618105.1. NCBI lineage: Eukaryota > Viridiplantae > Streptophyta > Magnoliopsida > Asparagales > Orchidaceae > Dendrobium > Dendrobium huoshanense. Next base: position 16,602,012 of record CM028342.1, read on the forward strand.
ATCTTGACAGGTAAATTTTTTTAGTATAATGCGCGTATGGTATGCGTATTACTTGCGTATGGTTTGCGTCCGTTGTGCGTATTATGCGCGTACCGTGTGTGTATAATGCGCGTACCTTATGCGTATTGTTTATGCGTATCATGCGCGTACCTTATGCGTATTTTTTGTTTAAATATTTCAGTAGCATGCGTGTATTTGAATCTGAGAACGTCATGATTTCAAGACGCATGATCGACGAAATATTATCAGACAGTTACCTGGACAATGACCATATTGATGCTTTTGCCATTTTACTAAATGAGAAGACTAAAATTTCTCCAGATCAGTATCAAAAATATCTATACATCTCACCGATGTATTGGGTTAGTATACTAGTTTATTTTATATATGATTTTTTATTTGAACTATTTAATTCTTATATTTAATTGTTTGCAGCATTACAAGGTAAAGGATGTAAAATCAGTGTTGTTCCTCGAGCACATAGACTACAAATCTGTTCAGTCAAGCAGTCTTATAATTAATCCAATTATTCACGGAGAGCACTGGACCCTTCTTGTTGGTTACATAAAGCAGAAAAGGTGGGAATTTTACGACTCCATACCCAACCCTATGCATAGAGCTGTTGCTGTGAAGATAGTGAGTTTGATTCTAACCTTGAATTGTTTACAAATTTCGTGATTATGTTTTTTAATTGACTTAATTATATTCCATATATTGTTCAGATTGCAAGTTTAAATAAGGATTGCAAAAAAGCCTTCCGTCAAAATATCACTAAATGGAGTTTCAAGACAATGAAGAAGGCGCCATTTCAGACCAACAATACAGATTGTGGTATGTTCGTCTGCAAATACATGGACAATATTGTTCGACAAAACAACTCCGGCTGGATGCAGAGAACGGATTGGCAAGAAAATATGCCCAAATATAGAGCAGAATTTGCTTACGGATTGTTTTGTGCTGCATTGAAATGAACTTTTATATTTTAAATTTATGTACATAACTGGTATATTTTCCTTGTAATTAAGAAAGATTCTATGTGTTGAATATAATGTTTCTCACCATTGATCATTCATTTAAATCGATTAAGAAATTTATACTATGGAATTTAAAATACGCACTCTATACGCGAACCATATGTGTTTCGGACGCAGCATTAAGGTTTATGAATACGCACAGTATACGCCTTTCGTACGCGTTCCAGACGCAGGCCATACGCATTCCATACGCATACGACAGTTCTTGGTTTTTTGATTAAAAATTCAAATTAATTAGGATTTAAATGATTCGATGCATCCTTTAGGTATGAAACATCCAAATACTCATTCAAGCATCGTTTGAAAATGATTTGAATGAATTTCCCAATGAGACTTAATGGTTGTGTACACCCTTGTGCTACACAAGTGATGGTTCTAGAGTGTGGGTGTTATGCTCCTATGGTGGAGCATTCATTAGAGTATGTGGAGTGGAGTCAAATTAATTCGAATGCAACTCCCTATCAATAAAACCAGCAAGGCTCGTCTAATATAGGTTTTTCAACCCCTGATCCTTAATTCAAATCGATTAAGAATGTTTTCATTAAGGTTTATGAATACGCACGGTATACGCCTTTCGTACGCGTTCCAGACGCACTCCATACGCATTCCATACGCATACGACAGTTCTTGGTTTTTTTATTAAAAATTCAAATTAATTAGGATTTAAATGATTCGATGCATCCTTTAGGTATGAAACATCCAAATACTCATTCAAGCATCGTTTGAAAATGATTTGAATGAATTTCCCAATGAGACTTGATGGTTGTGTACACCCTTGTGCTACACAAGTGATGGTTCTAGAGTGTGGGTGTTATGCTCCTATGGTGGAGCATTCATTAGAGTATGTGGAGTGGAGTCAAATTAATTCGAATGCAACTCCCTATCAATAAAACCAGCAAGGTTCGTCTAATATAGGTTTTTCAACCCCTGATCCTTAATTCAAATCGATTAAGAATGTTTTCATTAAGGTTTATGAATACGCACGGTATACGCCTTTCGTACGCGTTCCGGACGCACTCCATACGCATTCCATACGCATACGACAGTTCTTGGTTTTTTGATTAAAAATTCAAATTAATTAGGATTTAAATGATTCGATGCATCCTTTAGGTATGAAACATCCAAATACTCATTCAAGCATCGTTTGAAAATGATTTGAATGAATTTCCCAATGAGACTTAATGGTTGTGTACACCCTTGTGCTACACAAGTGATGGTTCTAGAGTGTGGGTGTTATGCTCCTATGGTGGAGCATTCATTAGAGTATGTGGAGTGGAGTCAAATTAATTCGAATGCAACTCCCTATCAATAAAACCAGCAAGGCTCGTCTAATATAGGTTTTTCAACCCCTGATCCTTAATTCAAATCGATTAAGAATGTTTTCATTAAGGTTTATGAATACGCACGGTATACGCCTTTCGTACGCATTCCATACGCATACCAAATTATACTTATTAAGCCTATAACTTGTATCAAAAATTACCACATCACCAAAGCAGTCATAATCTATCTTACCAATTGCATCAACCCAAAAAAAATTTAACAATCTATCAAATTCATCCTTCTGGACATCCCAAGAGAACATGTTATCATTAAGTTGTCGTTCTTTAAATAAATCAATCAAAGTATTAGTGTCCCCAAGTTCAATCTTAGCTCTTTTTATTTTTTGAATAAAGTTGTACGCATCCCTCCTTGTGAATCCAACATTTTCAACACCTCCAACTTCATCAGCAAGGAAGGAAAATGCATCAATCGTTCTTATCCCAGCATCTGTCATTGCTTTAAGAACAGAAGCTTTTTCATCACACATATTCCTGCATGATCTAAGAAGATGCCGGTCTTCTGGCCTAGGCAAATCATGATTGTGATTTTCAATAAATTTTTTCACCTTCCAATATCCAGCTTCATCCACTGTAAACCTAACCATAGCTGGACAACCAGTTCGAGTATCTGATCTACGATATTTCCTTTGGATATTAAGATCAGGCAACTTCTTGAAACCAGCTTTTGAACAAACAAAGTCCTTGGATTTTAAATTTCTGGAATTTGGCCAGTAACTGTGATGATCCTTACGAACACTAAAACCAAGATTATATCCATAAGAACGATAAGCCTCGTATGCTTCTTTTTCGTTAACATAAACATCCTGAGAAATACGCAATAAGTGAATGATAAAATACGCAACCAATACGCAACATATACGCAAATGATACGCAGAAATTAAGCAACACATACGCAAGGTATACGCAATATATACGCAATATATACGCAAATATATACGCAATATATACGCAAATATATACGCAACAAACCTTTGAAATAAGAAAATCGAACTACAAAATTCTTATTGTAGCCTAGATCAACAATGCTTTAGAAGAAGACAACATCGAGTATTCTTTTTAAATCAATTGCAATTTTACATTATGCACATTGTTGATAAAAAATCGCATCTTTGCTAAACACAATAAATGCACAAAGAAAACTTGAAGGAGGCGAACTTTACCGAGATGCTGAACTTTTCGTCCAAACCCACTGGTTCTACGTGTTCTGCTTCATGTGCGCTTGTTTCCGGGACGTCGGCAGTCTCAAGGTTATCGGCTTCCTCCGAGACCTGCGAAAAAATTGTCTGCTCATAAAAACCAACATCCTCCTCCAGATTCATCGGCATTTTCTCTGCGAAATTTTTGGCTTCTCTGCGAAAATTTTGGCTCTAAGCTTTATATATTGCGATGATTCGCGCGCGACTTAAATTCTCAAAAAAGAAGCGCCAACCTAAATCTCCCGGGTCGGGCTGGAAGACGGGTCGGGTTTACGAGGTTTACGCAAGGCAATTGACTGTTTAACCCTTTCCACGTAAGCAACCGAACACATCTTTGTGATCGGATTCCACACGCAATAATTTCTCCTTCACAACACTCCAATATCCTCCATATTTGAATACAATATAACATAAATTGTTCGAATCCATATCTAGCAAAGAACTTAGTAATCAAAAAAATGATTTATGTTCAAAAAAGCTGCTTACCTAATTAAAAATCAACATATATCTAACAAAACAAACAATATCGCAGCTTACCTAATCAAAAAATTTCTATTCCACAGGCAGAACGAACGCGAGTCTTCACAGGAGGCCTACGAAATGAATATACCGGAAGTGCTTTTACTGTTATACCGGAAATGCTTTTTCTGATTCAAACAAAAAAGCTTACCTAATCAAATTTGTTCTAGCAAAGAATATAGGGATATAGCGTGTTACCTAATCACCTTAAAACTATTACCTAATCAAATTTTTCCTGTTTCATAGGCTGCACAAATGCGATTCTGGAATGGGCGGCTTCGGCAGTGACGCGAAACTGGAATGGAGTCTTTGGCCGGAATGTACAAGACGACGGGAGGCTCCGACGCTTTTCTTCCGTAACTGATATCCAAGGAACGAAGAAGATGAACAAATGCGGAAGGAACAGCAGTTCGCGCCCAAACAAGCAACTCACGAATGGGGTTTAACGGAGAGGAAGACGGTGTGGTTTTTTGGAAAGGGAAAAGCTTTTTACGGTGGTATGTGTGTAAATAGATAAGTTTGGGTGTGAGATAGGTAAATAGCATAGTTTTAAGTGTTATGTATGTAAAAATCCCTTAAAAAAAATTAATTTGCATCAATTGTGAGGTTATTTTGAAGTGTGGAGCACTATCTCACTAAAGTGTTCTCTCAAGAGACTTTTTTTTTAAGATAAGTTGACACAAGGCAGAAAAGGTTTAACTATTTGGTTGGGCACACTTTTTGAAATTTATTGTTCTTGCCATACAAGTACAAGTAATAAATTTCATTTTTTATGCTAATAATATAAATATAGACTGTGATTAAAAAATTCACCTAAAAAGTTCTAAAATAACTCATAAGTTTGAAGGCAAGTTTACCACAAGAAAGCTTCCTTTATTTGGAAAAAAATTAAGACAAAAATTTATCCTTCCAGACTTTGCTTTGATACCATATATGATGAATATGGGATGCCAAAATTCTTATGAATATTTAGTTTATTTAATAAAAAAGTTATTTGGAGTTTTTTTTGGTGGAGTGAAGAGGGATTTGGAGGGGTATGGTCAAGAGTATGCCAAGACTAGTACTGTTCGGGCTAGTTTAAGCTCATTTGCAAGTTTAATTTAGGGAATGAGTTTTGAGTACAAAAAATGGTTGGAAATAATGGTGGATGATAAGATTAGGATGTGAACTTTTGATCTGAAGTAGATTATAAAATTTTTGTGAGGTTAAAGATCTTATAGTTGTATAGAGAATAATAGTGGGTGAATGAGAGCCTAAACTAATCCAAGGGTCTTGAAAAGGATTTGAATGACCTTTTAAGACTTGAGTTGTGGCTGACTAGTCTTAAAAAATGGATGGGGTGTAAGAAAAGATGCTAAAAAGATTTAGAAAATAAATTAAGAAGAGTAACAATAAGAATAAAAAAATAACTAAATAATTCCATCAAGGTTGGTCTAAGTAGGTTACCAAGCAATAGCCCAAAGAGAATAAACTCCCCCAAAATTATTTTCATTCAAAAATTAAAATTTATCATTACATACCATAATTATTTATAGAGTTACAATGGCTATCATAATTCAAAAATAAAAGAAACTTTTTTGGTGAAAAGTGAATAGATGGTCATTAATGGAAGAAAGTATCAATCATCTTCATTCATTTATCTTATCACCATTAAACTACTAACATATACATGTTCCCTGAGAAAATTCAAATCTTTTAGATGCTAGATTAAAAATTTAAAAATTAAAACTCTAAATTATTTTTTCATGAGTAGTCGCTTGTAATTGGCCTTAATTGGGCTCGATCTTTATTACTTTCTTGGAATATTATTGGGACTCTTGTAATTGAACCTTTTAAGTTCATTTTTTAATCCAATAGATGTGTTATATCAATAATAAGATATTTTAGTGAGTTTCACTTATGAACTAGCCTAACTAATCCTTGCATATTTCTCAAAATAATCATATTAACATATGGCTCTTCACTTTCGGATTATGTTTATGAAACCTAGGCTTACTTCTTACCACATTAGGGTTAGGTCATGGATGCATAAGCTCTACAAAACGTCATAGCACTTTCAATCACTAAATTTGTATTCACTTCAAAATTTGTCATAAATATTATGATTGGTGATTGACCTAACATAAATCATTAACTTCTCATATTTGAGCTTAGGACGAGCAATGATAGTTTTACTATATTACCTCATCTTATTGATCATATAGTTTAAGCATATAAAATCAAAGAGCAATCCTCAAACTTCTCTAATGTACCCATAGTTGTCAATAGCACAAAATAGTGAGCACCATGGCGCACGGTGCGGCGCGGCGCACCTACGGCGCCATGTTTATGGCATGGCACAGGGTATGAAATTAAGGCATCCATTTAAAAAAAAAAAGATTTAAAAGAACAGTTTAATGACACATCATATGTTAAATTTGATGAAGGAGATGAGAAGACTTTGATGTGATAACATATGATATTTTACGCGCTTGACCATCCAAAGTGTTGCGGACAAATAAATCTAACAAATCTAGTCAAAGTTCGACATCTACATCTATCTTCAAAACATCACGACCTAAAGGTTAGTTAGATATTTTCCTTATACTAAATCCAGAAGACTGTGTTGCACCGATACACCTATTTATGAAGGCGTGCTGCATCTAATATATCGATACACAGATACACCTCCGATAGGCACCAATACGTGTCAGATAGGGTTTTGTCGTATCCAATTAAAATACTTTTTAATTTCAAAAGGATACGCGTATCTGATACGCGTGTCCATTGAAAATTAAAAAAAAATTGAAAAAAAGACCCGTCATATTTAGTTCCGCGGCTGCGAGCGAGGTTCTCTCATTTCCGAGATGGATTTGAGTCTCTTGATGATATGAGAATATTTGAAATTGCTAATATTTCACTTGATGAGCTTGAATTAGAAGCTATGATATTTATTGAAAATGATATAGAAGTTCAAAGACAAACCACTGAAGAAGCTAATCATATCATTCCTTCTATTGAATAGTTAAAACTTCATGTGCTAGACAATTTATGTTTATGCTTTTGTTGATGTACTAGACATTTACTGCTTACTTTTATTTTGATATTATAAGCTACAAGGCTACAAATGATGTTACTTTTTTTTTGTAATTTCAAATATTATGCTTTGATTGATTTCTTAATTTTTATGTATGATTTATAAATTATAATGTTGTGTCTGCGCCGTACCCGTGTATTTTTAAGAATTGATGTGTCCCATATCTGTATCGTGTCTTATTCGAGTCTTCGTATTTGTATCGGTGCAAGTGTGCAACATAGCCTGAAGATGTAGTAAAACATAGAAAATGTCAGTTTAGCAAAGAAATGGATGCCGCTAAAAAAGAAATGAGGGAAAGGGTTATTCAAGTGTTCAGTAAATGGATGTACGATGCTGAGATTCCATTTAATGCTATGAAATATTATAGTTTACTTGCTATGGTGGAGGCAATTGAACAGTTTGGACCTGGTCTAAAACCTCCTAGTTATCATAAGGTACGAGTTACTTGTTTAAAAAAAGATGTTGGACATACACAGGAGCTATTACGACGCCATCAAGAAGACTGTGTACGATATGGTTATTCTCTAATGGCAGATGGATGGACATCGAGGAATGAGAAAAGCTTAATTAATTTTCTTGTTAATTGTCCGAGAGGTAGCGCTTTTGTAGAGTCAATTGATGCTAGTTCTATCTCTAAGAACGTTGTAAAAATATTTGAACTTTTTTGCAAGTACATCGAGGCTATTGGACCATATAATGTGATCCAAGTGGTCACTGATAGTGCATCCAAAAATGTTTGTGCAGGTTTATCACAACTTCTACTCTAAAGCTGTTATTTCATTAACATTTGTTTTTGTGTCTTAACTTAAATTATAATGAAATAACATGAAAATTATTGATGGACAAATATCCTCACATTTATTGGACTCCTTATGCTACTCACTGTTTGGATTTAATAATGGAGGACATTTTTAAAATTCAAAAGCTAAGGTGATGCTTTGAAAAAGTAGTGGTAGTACACAATTTTATTTCTTCTAGGCCTCACTTCTTGAGTTAATGAGAAGGTGCACAAATCAAAGAAAACTTGTCAAACCCGCCAAGACTCATTTCGCAACAGCTTTCCTGACTTTACAACACTTTCATCAACAATAGCTGAACTTAAAGAAAATGTTTACATGTAAGAAGTTTATCTTGGGTCCTTATGCCAAAGAGGCTAAAGAAAAACAAACTCAAAATACAATCTTACGGCAATCATTTTGGAACACTATAGCGTATGCCTTAAAAATAGCTGGTCCTTTATTAAAAGCTTTTAGATTTGTTGGTGCAGAGAAGAAGCCCCCAATGGCTTATATATATATAATAATAGATAGAGCAAAAGAGTCAATTGTTGCAAGCTTCAATAACAGTGATAAGTATGATCATATTTTTAAAATTATTGATAGAAGATGGGAAGTGCAATTACACCGGCCTTTACATGCAATGCGCATAGAAGTGAGAATCGATCGGCAGTGAGTACATTTTTTAAATCATGAATATTTCTTTATTAACCCTGATATTGCCAATGATAAGGAAATAACTGCTGGTCTTTATCAATTTATTAAAAGATTGTTTCAAGATGTAACTGAAAAAGACAAAATCATTAATGAATTAAGTTTATATATAAGGGGTTAATGACTATTTGGTATTCATCCAGCTGTAAGACAAAGAACTACCTGATTTTCAAGTATCATTATTTATAAAAAAAAGTAAGACTGATTTGCAAGAATATAATATTAAAAAAAATCATTTCTTCCAACTGATTGGTGGTTGACATATGAACAAGGAGCTCCCAATTTACAAAGCTTTGCTATCAAAGTCCTAAGTCTAATATGTAGTTCATCCGGATGCGAACGTAATTATAGTATTTTTGAACGTGTAAGTATTTTACAGTGTATGTGTTGCTTTTTTATATATGTTTATATTATAGTAATGTAATAATATTTTAATTGCAACTTCATAGCAAACTAAAAAGCAAATTGGATCATGATCGCTTAAAAGATTTAGTTTATGTGAAATATAATAGAGCATTGATTCGGAGATTCAATCATTGTGATTTGATTGATCATATTTCTTTGACTGAGATAGATTAGGCAAATGAATGACTAACAGGAAAATTAGATGATGAGTCTGATGAAGAAAATGACTTTATTGCTGGAGAGAAAGATTTAACTTGGACAAGTGTTGTTAAGGCTACCGATGTTTATGATAAAAGCTATAATATTCGAGAAAGATCTAAAGGGAAAGAGAATGAATCTTCAATTAGGCATGATGTTGCTATTGAAAATGAGGATAAGGTGATGTAGAGGATTATGAAGTAGGAGATAATGCTGATGAAGATAATGAAGCTTTTTTAGCATATACTGATGATGATGATTCCCAATAAGAGCAAATTAATCTTACTTGACCTTTAAAAAATATATTGTAATATTGAATTATGAGATATTTGGGTGTTGCTTACTCAAACTTATATATGCTATGATTTTCTTTCATTATTATGATGGTTGGTCTTTCATTTTTAATGATATTTCATATTCATGCTTATTATTTTATAATTCTTATATAGTTTGTGTCATGTTCAAAATTACGCCGTGCGCTATGCGTCATGGCTCCAAAAAGACCTTTGCACCGTGGTGCTCCATTCACTATTAACAAGTATGAATGCACCAAAAAAAAGGGTGTATCAGGAGAGTAATATAATTGTAACAGTATTGTTCTCTTCAAAAAATTACACATTATCTAAAATATTTTAAATAGACTCGTAGGTACTTTAAAGGTTCCTCTTTCTTCTTTTTGAAAGAACACATCGCAACATTTTAAATCTATGATCTTATTAATTATTCAAATACCACTTGCCTATATTTTCTAACTACACAGTAAGTATTGCATTACTTAAAATTATGCATAAATATGCAATTAAAAAAACTTTATCGGTAATGGTATGCATTTTCATAGTGCTTTTTATCTAATATACACCTCATTTTAGGCCTCTATGGGGGGTAAGATAACATCTATATTAAGCATCAGTAACAAATACTCATGATAAGCAAGGGAAAGAAGCTATTTATACCATTGGTATATATACTGTCTAGTTTGTACGTTGAATAACAGAATTAAGCTTTAATTCTTCTTAGACAATTAAGTTGGTAGATTAGGTATGCTATAATCCTTCAATGATCAATCATAGTTATTATAGTTTATCCTATAAAAAGTTAAATCTATGTTCAGTCTTTCTATAAAAGTTTCATTCTTACTGATTCAATGCTCGTGCGCTACAAGTTGAACCTGGGAAGTACTATTTCTATCAAGAACCTTAGCAGAGGCTTAGTGCTTCTGACAAATATGTCAAAACGAAACCAACACATACCTAAGTGGCCTCCAGTAGTTGGTGTAGACCATATTAATGATAATTAATATATAATATTTTCATCAACTGCTGGAAAAAAGAATGTATCTATTTACTTTACTAATGTGAGAGAAAAAAACATCATTGCAACATATAGTTTTTTTAGTAGAATGACTTTTTCTATACCTCCATTAGGCATTTCATCCAAGTTGGAAACAAAAATACTAATAGCATTAGCATCTGCAGGAATACTGTGGTTTCTCTTCAGGACAACCTCCATGAGTCGGGATGAACTATCTTTAAACTTCCCAAGAAATAAAGCCAGCTTCTTTAGTTGTTCACCTCTTGAATCAATTGCATTATGAAACCTATGGCGTAAACCTACTACGGAAGCTTGAACAGAACCAAGATATTTTGTCGAAGTAGTAAACTTCGAAAGCATGATGTGCTCCTCAGCCTGTATTAGAGGTAAAACGTGCTCAAGTTGTATTAGAAGTATAAATTCATAAATACTTAAGGCAAAACATATCTTATAATACCCAATGCGTCAAAACAAAACACAAAGAACAAAGTAATCACTAGTAACAAGTAGTTGTAAAATGGAATAACAAAACAACAACAAAAGAAGAACAACATCAAGCTTTTATCCCACTAAGTGGGGTCAGCTACATGAATCATTTTTTTCCATTGTGTCTTGTTAAGAGTTAAATTCTCATTTAAATCTAATAAAAAAGATCATCTTTAATATTTTCTAGCCAAGTTTTTTAAGGTCTACATCTATCTTTCTTAACATAAGTCAAATCTAATAAATCTACTTTCCTAACCGGATCATCGGAAGGCCACCGTTTTATGTGACCAAACCATCTAAGATAACTGTCTCTAATCTTATCTTCCACTAGAGCTACTCCAACCTTTTCACGTATATTCTTATTTCGTATCATGTCTCTAAGAGTAAAGCCACTCATCCACCTCAGGAACTCATCCACTTGAGCATCCTCATCTCAGCAAACACTTAATATTATACTTCTATTTTAATGACCAACATTCTGCACCTTAAAGTATTGCAGGTCTAACAACCATCTTATAGAATTTTCCCTTAAGTTTGAGGGGGACGTTTCTATCACAAAAGATGCATTCCTCCACTTCAACCATCCAACTTGAATTATACTAATAATATCCCCACTATTTCACCATCACTCTGAACAATAGATCCAATATATCGAAAATGTGTACTCTTATTATCAAGTTGATTACCCAAAGTCACAATCACTCCACTAGATCTATTATTACTAAAATTACACTCCATATATTCAATTTTAGATCTACTCAAACGAAAGCCTTTAGACTCTAAGGTTGACCTCCATAATTCAAGTTTACCTTCAACTTCCTCTCTAGTCTTATCAACAAGAAGAATATCATTAGCAAAAAGCATACACCATGATACAACCTCTTGCAAATGTCTAGTGAGTACAACCATGGCTAAAGCAAAAAAGATATGGGCTTAAGGCTAATCCTTGATGTAATCCAATTGAAATAGAAAAAAACTTGGTCAAACCACCTTGTGTTTGAACACAAGTAACAATTCCTACATTCATATCGTTAATGACTTGAATATAAGCGATATTAACATCTTTTTTTCTAGAACTCTTTATAGCACTTCTCTTGGAATTTTATCAAATGTTATCTTTAAATCAATAAATATCATATGTAGACCCTCCTCGTTCTCTTTATACTTCTCCATCAAACCTCTCAATAAATGTATAGCTTCTATGGTAGACCTACCTGGCATGAATCCAAATTGATTTTGAAAAACATTAGTATCACGCCGCAACTTATGCTCTATAACTCTCTCCCATAGTTTTGATGTATGACACATTAACTTAATTCCCCTATAATTCACAAAATCTAGTGCAGCACCTTTTTTTTAAAGAAAGAATCAACACACTTATTCTCCACTCATCTTGCATCTTTTTAGTCTTTAAAATAATATTAAGAAGTTTAGTAAGCCAAGAAATTCCTTCATCTCTTAGGCATTTCAACACCTCTAGTGGCATATCATCAGGTCCAACAGCTTTACCACACTTCATTTTCTTTAAAGCCTCTCTAACTTCAGTTTTACTAACATGCTGATAAAAACAAAAAACTTTCTTTTCATTTAGGGTGCTAAGGTCACTAAACTCAATCTTATTCTCATAATATTCATTGAAAAGTTCAGAAAAAATATATCATCCACTTTGTTGAATATCCTCTTCTAATAAAATAACTTTTTAATCTTCATCCTTAATACACTTCACTTGAACTAAATCCTTCACTTGAACACCAACTTATTATTCAGTCAAAATATGATCTCAATAATGAACTTTTTGTTTTACTTTTTCCTTCTAACATGTCCCCTCCACAACTGCATTATTATTTTTTCCTTCTCCCATCCACAACTATATTACCCTCTCCTCGCTCCAAAAGCTTATGTTGGCAACATGTATTGGATCTTGTGTGAGATAGTTCATCATCATGGAAATAGGGAGGTACATGGAGATTTGCCATAAATCTCAAAAAATAATCAAACTCAAGCACGTATAACTTGGTTGAATATATCTTATGTTGATTGATCATTTTTTTTTGTTCATCAAATCTATTTTGGTTGACCATTTTTTTTTAATTCAAGAAAATATATGTTGGTCAACAAGAAGAAAGGATGTAAATGGATCCCGGGATTAAGATCGCATATAACCAAGACCTCATAAAGGATTCTCCGTAGATGCTATAATCCAGTGGATGAGAACATCACAATCCTTGCGGTAGAAAGCAAGCTTGTACAAGATTCAGTGAAAATTCAACGATATGAGCTCCTAAAATTCACGAAGGCAGTGGAGGGGACGCTTAAAAGTAGGAAGAAGATGATTAGGAAAATACTTAAATTTTAGCTAAAAGGTTATTTTGAATTTTCTTAGCTTACAAAGAAAATAGCTTCAGCCATATAAGAAAAAATATCCTGTTCATCAAGAAACCATACAATATGGAATACTCAACAAATTTCAGTTAGGTTAATTAAAACCAACAAATAAAATCAAAACATCCATTAAATTGATATCTTCATGGGCATGATTTCCGTAAGTGTTTAAAAAACATAGATATCCGCCATAGTGGTAAGTTCTAAGAGCTCAAAAAGTTATACATGCCATTTTATATCAAAGAGACAAGTATGGTGTGCATCATTATCACAGAACAATTTAACTGTAACACTACTCGAATATATGAATTTATATCTTACATTTTGGAACAAATTAATTCCAGAAGAAATAGTGTATAGTGCATGCATTCCAGGTATGGAAGCAATCAGATAAGCAGCAGCCCCTCCAAAGTCAAATCTGGCCAATTCTTTCATCCAGTGTGCTTGGCTAGGAACATCAGTGATAAGAGATGCTATAAAACCAGCTAGCTGGGCTGCAAAATCAGATTTCAAATCTTTAATGGTAGCAAAAAGGGATGAATAATCAGGGGCATCTCTACGAGGAAAATCTTGCCACCAAACTGTATTTGTGATTTGATTCCACTGCCAAATTAAAGCAAGTTAATCGTAAAATTTCAGCAAAAGGAGATGATGCAAAACTTTTATTTCTGTATCAAAATTTTATATTTCCATGGAATATCATCCAAAAATTTAAGAAAAAATATTTCTTTGCTGAAAAAGCCATAATCATGTAGAAAGCACAAACAAAATCTAAGCAGACAATAAAGTACATCACTGTAAGATATGAAATGTACTCAATAGCTAATTGCATCATCTCTACATGTGATAAAGAAAACGACATGTAAAATTACACTTGAGACTTATTGGATTACCTATGAAACAATCCTGGAAAATAAGAATAAAAATAAAGTAACCCTCAATGGTTATGTTAGAAGTGCCCTTCCACATCGGCAATTGATTTTCTTATTCATGATTTAATTTAAGGTATTCCGAGTCACGTTGGAAAAGGTAAAAATCATTGTTAGGATTGAGAAACTTTTTCTTTTGATCGCGCCTTAAGCAAGTGGTGCATGCAAAGAAAACGTTGCACCTACCAATTAGTCAAAGAACAAAGATCAAAATATGGCAGCCTTGTTGTTGCAGATAGGTTTTGTAAGATTGCAACTTTGATTCCATTTGATATGATAGTTGGTGCATCACTCTTGTTAAACTATTCTTGGAGGTTAAAGCCTCATTTATGGTTACTTATATTTTTCTGTTTTTGTAGTTAAAAATTACTATTTAATCACAATTCCTATTATGATTTCCTAAAAGTAATTTTTTAAAGATAAAATGTTGAAAATGCAGTGAAATCCAAATAGGTGATACTTATTGTTGGTTGATTTTAGATAAGCAACAAAAAGTTGTCTCAATCAAAGACTAAGACTCGTCAGACTTTCAAAGACTACAACAACAATATCATTAAGCCTTTATCTCACTACATAAGATCAACTACATGAATTATTTTTCTCCATTATATCCTGTTAAGAGTCAAATTCTCATTTACATCTAGTTAAAAAAATATCATTTCTAATACTTTCTAGTTTCTAACCATGTCTTTTTAAGTCTACTTGTACCTTTCTTAACATAGGCCAAGCCTAATACATCTACTCTCATAACCGGCTCATCGAAAAGACAAAATTTTATATGACCAAACCATCTAAGGCACCTCTCTCTAATTTTATCTGCCATAGCTTCAAAGACTATTGCATTTAATAGATTTGTCAAACCTCTCAGAGGACCATGGATGTCAAATTTAAGTTGTTCATAATTTATCATCCTTAGACCAAATCAATAAAAAAAGTTTGGGAGAACTTGCTACTTCATCCAAAAGGAGATTAGAAACCATGTTAGAATTTAGAATTCTCGATGAATGAAATTGCACATATCCACTAATAATAAGTCCATGCCAAGTTAGCACCCGCATCAATGTCTAATAAGCTTGCAACCATTTGCACAATTTATTCATGATCTACATGCTAACATGGATTGTCTTATTGTTGAAAAGCTGCAATATATAAATACGCAATGAATTTATATTGGGTGTGTTGGAAACATAAGGAAGAAGATATGTAAATCATTTATCAACAAGTTCACTCAACGGGAAGGGAAGCTTTTAAGAAGCTGGCTACAAGGACATGTCTTTATCGAGTTTTTCAAAAAATTTGAGACAATGCATATTACATTTCTCCATGTGGCTATTTTGATTTCATACCATATAACACCAACAAATTCCATGGGCTTTCATTCATCTCCTAGCTTCATGTCATGGTATCAATGAAACCTACATCGCACTAAAGCCTTATTGGCAATTGTAGGAGCTAAATCCCAAGGAAATCCTAACTAAGCAGCGTGTTTCTACCATAAATGAAAGACTTCATAAGGACTTGCTGAAATGGAGGGGTAGACCTTTATTTGACAACTAGTGAGTATTAGTAGAGAAGCTTCAAAAACTCAATATCTGCTGGTCAAGGAGTACTAGTGGAGACATTCAACAAGTCATTTTCACGAGACGGGCAAGTTTATGAGGAGACATTCATCAATGAGCTAAAAAAAATTTATAGTGAGCCATAAACACCTTAGTAAGTAGTAACAAACCATTAGAACTTCTCAGCCATTGAACTTGCCCGAAATCTTCATAGCAAAGTTAAACAAATTAATACACACAACAAAATTAAGCAATTGAAATGATGGAGTTTCCTTAATATGTTGTTAAAGGATCCTTGAAGAATGTTTACACTTCAAAATTTTTCCAAAGATTTACCCATGAAGCTCTAGTATTTCATCCATTTTTTATATGAAAAAAAGAGTGAAATCATCATCAACAACTTAATATTAAAGATTAAGGCTTACTTATAAAGTAGCAAAGGTGTTAATAAGCATAAAAAAGAACCTTTCTAGAATGGCTAATTTTGGTGAAAAAAACAATTATGTAATGGCTAGAAGGAACTAACAATTTCCCGTTAAAATGGTTTAACAATTAACCACCTTAGTAGCAAACCATTAGAACTTTGCGGGGATAAAACTTGCCCAAAATCTTCATTAGTTTGCAACGTGGCGCTAAGCTTTACAAGGAGTTTGTAAACTTACAATGGCCCGTTAACTAGCTGAGAAGCCTAATTTCTTGTAAATAATTTATAATAAATTTCTTTACATAATTTATGTAAGCATAAATTATAAAAGAAGCACTTAGAAAAGCGCATTGATCCAATAAGCTAATATTTCTACAAATTAGTTCAAACCTCGAAAAAACATGCCTAAGTGCAATTTTAAATTCACTTATAACCTCTCCTTCCTTCAGTTCTCCTTCAGCTTTCATTCAAACTTCATTCCAAATCTTAATAGGATAAAAGCAACGAACAGCATAGCAATGATAGAAGGAATCATAACCAGGAAAAATAGGTTACATAAATGAATATCACCAAGCAACAAGTAAAATGCTCAAACCTAGAGATCAGTGTATCATCCATATTGGTTGTCTTTCAAATGAAATGAAGGAATTCAAAATTAGATACAACAGAGCCTCACCTGTTTCGAAACCAAGTTAGCTGAAGTAACAACGACACGAACACTCTCTTCTCTCTGCAAAACAAGCAGTTTGGGATGATGGCATGCCACACCTTTTTTACTACGATCATTACCAAATGCTATTTCATCTGGAAATGGAGGATACCTAAATATATACAACAAGCAATGACTCAAAATCTGCGAGCGTTAGAACTAATCATAGATATTACAGTAATGATTGATTAAAAATCTTAAGAAAAGGTCAGTCCTAGTAAGATCTAAAGAGACTTTACTACAAATCTGGATGCGTACACAAGCAATAAATTTGGATAGTCTGAATATGGAGCCGAAGTCCTATCATCGCAGCAAGAACTCCAGCATTTTTCAGCAGAATGAAAAGCAATTGTTACTGGTAGATGGTTGGGAATTTGACAGTGCGATAGAAACCTGTAAAACTCCTCTTTGGTCCACTAACGGTAAAATATGCAATGTAGGTAGTATATATTCAAATAAATATCGCAAGGCACATACCAAGAAACATCGCAAGTAAAAGTTGCTATAAAAACTTGTACAAGGCTCTCAACGGGATCAAGAAGCTCCATCAATGTAACTTCAGTATGCTGATATGAAGTATCATGAGCCATAAATTCTAGTCTATTTAGAGAGAAAGACTGACCATTGGAGAAACTACTACAAAGATTGTTTCCTCTCTCAAACGAGGAAGGACTAGTTTCTGCATTGGCAACATCATCTACTGCTAAATTCTTTTCATTTTGAACAAAATTAGCTGTTTCATCGTTCTGTCTGGAATGGCCCTCTGAACCCAGAAGCGAAAATGATGCGGCTGAGGCATGATCTCTAACTCCATGTATTGAGCTTATCGTTCCAACATTCCACTCTAGAGAACAACGCAGATAACTTATAGGATCTTCACTTCTTAAAACTCTTTGGCATAGGTTTTGAAGGAGATCCGCTCGGGTCACGAATTGTCCACTTACATCTAAGATTCCTGCAAAATCTGAGAGAATAATTCTCTCCACCACAAACCCGTATTTCCTCACACAACAAGAGACCGATCTTAATCTGCCACAGCCAAAGACAACCTCGTCTCCCTCTGACAACTCTGCAACGGCGCCTCCAAGAAGCTTTCGCCTGTTTACGAATACGCCATTCAGAGAAACCCTAAACCCTAAAACCTGGCGCTCGGACCGGAGTTTCCGCCTAATCTCTTCGAGATCAAAATCGCGGGAAAGCAAGAACCCGTCTACCAATCTGAGCCTTCGGTCGGCTCCGTCGAGAAAGATCTGACAGTGATGCCGGCTGATACAGCAGTGGTCAAATACGATTTGGCAATGCCGTCTCTTCCGTCCGATGGTGTAAAGGCGGTCCGACCTAAGGCAGATCAATTGTTGTTGTTCACGAATACTGCCGCTAAGGAGGCGGATGTAGAAAAATCCCAACTTTGAAAAAGGAATCGTCTTCCTCGAGGACGAGGAAGGCAATAAACCAGTTTGCTCCTCGTCACGCGAGCAGAAGCTGATTGGCTTTTCCATGGCAAAGACGGAGAAATAAAAATGGTGAAAACAATCGAACAAATTAAATTAATGGTAGAAATCGAAAGAGCAACGGTTATCATCGGAAAGAATAAACTCTTGAATCGAAATAGAGTGAGTAAAGAATGAATCTTCTTTAAGGAAAAGGTGGAAAGTGGATTGATCGTAGAAGGGGGTGAGCGGGAAGAAGGGGCCTGGAGGCAAGCAGATTGGCGGCGTTTTAGTGGACTGATTTGTGTTACAGTTTTAGGTGACCGGCAGGTGGTAATACGAACTTTTATTCGGTCCAGTGAACCTAAGCTCTATGTTGGGCAATCAATATTTTAGCGCCACATAATATGAAAAAAAGATATTGATCCGACCCGCTATTTTTTGGATTCTCGCACTGTGTATTTTTTTAAATCCTTGACGAGCCGAACAACATCCCATCACTTTTTGGATATATTTCAAATACCTAGCAATACCGAGCAAATCCCTAGCAATACCGAGCAAATACCGAGTTGTACATAGTTTTTTCTAACAATACCGAGCAAATACCTAGCAATATCGAACAAATCCCTAGCAATACTGAGCAAATACTGAGTTGTACCGAGTTGTACCAAGTTTTTTCTAGCAATACCGAGCAAATACCTAGCAATACCGCGCAAATCCTGAGCAAATACCAAGTTGTACCGAGTTGTACTGAGTTGTAGAAAAACTCGATACAACTCGGTATTTGCATGGTATTGGTCTTCACATAGCGGTATTTCTCATTTTTGCAAAGCAATACCTAGCAAATACCGAGCAATACCGAGAAAATCGCGAACATAGCATTCCCGGGTTCCGCTATGGGTCAAGTCGTCGGGCCGCGCGGTAAAGAGTAAGAGCACGTGGCGACATGTTATTGGCGGCTGAACGTAGCTCTTCGTCAGGTCAAATGACGTAATGATTGTTCAATAGCTAGAGGCGGTGGCCGACGATGGTGTACAACGGTGGCTGGCTAGCAAGGGGTAGCAATGTCTTGAGTTTGTGGTGTTATTTGAAAATTGTCCAAATCTGAAAAATTTCAAATACACCAAAAAAGAACTATAACAGAATACAGTGTATTTAATTAATTTTATCTTGAATTTATTTTTCAACCAACCGAACATCCAAATTATTTAAGTCAAACCTCCCCTATAATAATTGAGAATATCATGTTCTTATTAAATAGCGGATTTACATACATACTAATTTATATTTCTGTCATTTAAAATTTTGATATTTCATGTCTATCACTCATAAGCACATTTAATATCAAATATGACACTCTTATGTTTCATTCCTACTACTCATATCATTTTATAAATTTTAATATTGCATTTTTTGCACCTATATTTGATCTATGGATAATAGGCATAAAATATTAAATTTTGAAAATTGAACATGTAAATAGCATAATATAAAGAAGTATGTATGTAAATCTCCCTTAAAGTGTGAAACTTAGTATTTAATTTTTTTTAATAAAAACATTAATAATATCTACAATAATATTTTTTTCAAAGCTACTTTTTAATATATATATATATATATATATATATATATATATATATAATACATAAAATTCATTTGATTAGCACAAATTTTAAGATAATATTTAAATTAAAAACTTTCATAATAAAATTTAGAAACATTTCAACTCTAATTTCGCCAAATTTATATTCAAATTTAATGGCTTGACAACGAATCCATTGACATCACAAATGATCCAATTCGATTCAGAAAGATTTCAAATTAAGCACATGAAACATAATTAAAAATATTAGGACAATAGTTAGAGGACCAAACAGTCTCCAAGTCTTTCATGTTTATAATCAGATCAAGCGGTTTGATGAGATGAAAAAAAAAGTCTTAAGATCATTCAATTTTGAGGTCACCAAACAACTCATATGCCAAATAAATAACCAATGATTAAGATGATTAATATCGAACATTTGATTGAGTGTTTTTTTCTATTTCGATCAAGTTTACTAAAAAATTCTTCCCAAAAAAAAAAAAAGAGTTATAAATAGGATTTTATTTTGTAAATAGGAGTTTGACAATTAAGAGAATTAAATAACTCTATTGTCTTACCTCACATTCACAGTAGACGGCCATAAGCTATCTTAGGCTTCATTTGGGACGGCTTTCTTGTTGCTTCTTAAAGCAACTTCCCAGTACAAAATTTTTTATTTTTGTACTTGGAAGCTGCGTTTTGAAGCAGAAAGAAAGTCGTCCCAAACGAAGCTTTAGTCACAAAAAGGGAGACGTAGAGAGAGAGAGAGAGAGAGAGAGAGAGAGAGAGAGAGAGAGAGAGAGAGAGAGAGAGAGAGAGAGAGAGAGAGAGAGAGAGAGAGAGAGAGAGAGAGAGAGAGACTGTGTGTGTGAAGATTTGGAGGTCTTAGAGCCAATTTCATCCATTGGGCTAGTTGGGAATATTATTGTCTTGCGGTAAACTACAGTTTTAGTATTTATTGCTCATGTGTTAAGGGCATGTGCTCCTTTATGATTATTGTTGATAGTTTATGCGTATTCAAGTAAAGGTATAAGGGCATGTGCTCCTTTATGATTATTTGTTTATGTATATGGTACTTTTGAATAGATGTGAGTCCAACAAGTAGAGGTTAAGCAAGCTTATGATGCAATTCTATTAGGTCTTCTAGCAACTTTTAAAGTATAAGTTTGCATCTACTACTACTCTCTCTAGCACAAATGACTCAAAATACAGAGTCTTCATAAGCATTTAAAATTTGTTGTAATTTCAAACATCAACTTTCAACACTAAGATATTCATCATATTAAGGATTTGTTTGGGACGATTTCCTTTCTACCTCTTTCTACATCGATCCCTATTCATTAAACTAATGATAATAGAGATAATCCACTCAATTGCAAACTCTAAAAAGATAGGGTAATCTAATCTCTGATGGGTTTGCAGATATGAATCCACCAGATGACTCAACTTATCAACACTCTCCACCCTACCTTAAATCCAACCTCTAATAAAAAAATTTACTAGGTAAGTTTAGCTATCAAATTCAAAATCCTAGAATTCTCATGACATTCATGGCATTCATGGCATATTTTATTAATATACCACAAATGTTAGCAGTACTTTGCTAGCATTAACAATGCTAACTTTGCTCTTGATCAACAAGATTACTAATATCACAGTAAGTGTATCTTAATAGGCACATTCAATGATAGAAATGTTCATTTAATCCTCTCTCTCTCTCTCTCTCTCTCTCTCTCTCTCTCTCTCTCTCTCTCTCTTTATATATATATATATATATATATATATATATATATATATATATATATATATATATATATATATATATATATATATATGTGAGAAAACTTATGGGTAAGAAGTGATAATTTCAAATAAATCCCGCGAATTTGTCATAAGTACTAAATTGCCAAAATTCTCATCTAATGAAATTTAAACTTTTGGTTGATGTCCCAAGGTCATTAGAAATTTTGAAAGGCCATTAAACCCATGGATAGGACTATTGACCCCAACCATATCAATTTGTTCGGTATGGGTTCAAATAGGTCAAACTTATTTTAAAGTCAAATCAACTTCATCCAATGAACATAGAAGTTATGTGGATCATTTTGAGCATAAATTAAACCAAAAATGGTCAACATGATTTGGTCCATGAATTAACCATAATATATCAAGGAGCTAAGGTACTTAATGTAAAACCTAGTGAGTCAGTACTCCATTGTACATATTTTGACCTAATATGGTAAAAGTAACCCAATAAATTTTTTATATTTAATACATTGCATGTGTTTATGGGTGTTTTGTATACATAAAAATGTTTGAATATATGGGGGGCATGTGCATGAATGAAAACTTTGGAATTTTTTCCTTAAATGTGTCATGATGCTGGGAGTTACGACATTAACCTCTCTGTCTTTTAGTCAAAATAATTCAAAGCTGTGATGTTAGGGGCGGCACTATGGCGCCATGCTCTCTAGTGAGAAACACTGCAACGTTATATGGCCAAGTGTCACTAGTTCGTATTTTTATATATCAAAATCCACTTCATTTTCCCTTAGCCAAACCACCCATTCCCTTAGGTAGATGACTAAAGAGAGAGTGTGAGAATCCTTGAGAGAGAACGTTGAGTTTTGGCAACTCCAGTTCATTTTTTGCTTTCAGCTCAATTCCAAAAGTTGTTTGAATTGATGCACGTTATATTATGCCTATTTAAATTTTAAAAAATATAAATATTTTGAGACATTTTTTATTTAAATTATAATTTTGTAGCCTAAAAAATGAAGATTACTTGCACATTCTAAAATTTCACCGTGTAACTTTATGTATATTATAGATACAACTATTCAACACATTTAAGTTTTATTTTATCCAATTAGAAAATAATGTTGTTGTATAATTAAATCTTCAAAACAGTGTTCTGAATAAACCCACTCTAAAACTATGAACTTTTACTTAGTAGTTAAATTTGTTGCCTACTAGTAAATCATTATGTGAATTCCTAAAATTAATTAATTTACATTTTACTTACAACATTGCAATGATATA
The DNA here is from genome assembly GCA_016618105.1 of Dendrobium huoshanense. Taxonomy (NCBI): domain Eukaryota; kingdom Viridiplantae; phylum Streptophyta; class Magnoliopsida; order Asparagales; family Orchidaceae; genus Dendrobium; species Dendrobium huoshanense. The sequence continues at coordinate 16,625,127 of CM028342.1, forward strand.
TATATATATATATATATATATATATATATATATATATATATATATATATATATATATATATATATATATATATATATATATATATATATATATATATTAATGTGTGATTCTGTGGAGTTTTGATGGTGGAGGAAGTTCTATAGTGTGGAATGCACATTGAGTCATAAGGGTATGAATTTCCGAGTATCTAATATAAGCTAAATATTGGGAGTTATACGAGCCTATTTTATGATATCTATTTCTAATGGTAAGCATAAGGGCTTAAGAAAAATATTTTATGTTCTACTCTAATATATGAAATACTTATTTATTTACTTTCAATGCAAAGTTTGCCTAAATTAAATTAATTGTTAGTACCAATAACTTGTAAACAATTTCTTTTTAATTTTTTAGTTAAATGCATAATAATTTAATTATTAAAAATTTAGATTGGTTTATATAACTTATTGGGTTGTTTTAGCTCAAACATATTATGCATTCTGTTTCAAGTTGTCGAAAGTGAAAGCAACTTATTAATAGTTATAGTCTGAGCTTCTGATTTGTACGAATTTGTATAGGTATTTTTTTATTTCATGATTTTCATACAGTCATGGTTAATTTATTTGTTCTATTCTAATATGTAGCTATGCACTATAGTGTATGATTATAATTATGTGTGTGTATATTAATGATGACTGAAAACAAAAGAGATTGGGGATAAGTTATTTTTTTCCTTATTGAAAGCTAATTATAAGTTATTTAGTTAATTTAATTCAAAGAAATATGAAAGTCTCAAAACTTTGATCTTGGGCTTGTCATGTTATCATTCAACATGATATGACCCATCCTGTCTGTGGGTCATTTTAGGTTGGATTATGATAGCATCTTTTTGGTATCAAAGAGCGAAGCAATTTTGAGTAGCTGATTATAAAATAGAGCTGCTATAGGAAGTGATTTGTAGTTTAGTGAAATAGTTATGGGTATTGTGTATTCATTTTTGCTTGTTTTCATATGCATGTTTGTTCAGTCATGTGTTATCTGAGTGATAGTCTGATGGATATGCAACACCCGGATATGACAAATGAGCAGAGGGATTAGAAAGCACTAGTGCAGAGTACTACTCTTCCTGACAGTTCTAATTCTATTTCTCAGTTTGTTAGTTTGGTTGCACAGTTGATGGGCGAGGCCTTGAGCATGATTTCTTCTATCAGATCTAATAATGTGGACGAGCATTTGTAGACATTTTTGAGGTTGAACCTCCTAATCAACTAAAACTTTCATGAAATTTAATTCACAAGTCAAGGATAATTTAAAGAATATTATCATTTGAAGTTGTTTATTATTTGCAAAGATTGTTTGAAATTTTTATTCATATCAATTCAAATTTAATTTTTTTCTAATTATAAGGTTTACTATAAGTTCAGTGCACTTTACATTTGAGTTCATATCGATTCTAATAGCTTGACAAAGTAAACCTACGAGTCAATTATAATGAGACTACTTAAAGGAATTTAGCCTAAACTTGACTCAAATTAATGTATAACTACTAAAAAGAAGGCATAAATACAGCATTAATTAGCAGCGGTTTTTAAACTGTTGTTATATATTACCTATAGCAGTGGTTTAAACCGTTGGCTTTAAGCCCGATTTAATCTAATCGTATTTCTTCTTGCCTACTCCATTTGACCGATTCGTGCCCTAGCCGCTCCCACCTCGTCCAGCTTTAGGATACATGCCCGACGATTGCGCCGCTCTCACCTCGCCCCTTTTCACCCCTTCACGAGCTCCTCCATTGCCTCCCTCAGCTAATTGGACCGATGGATTGCACCCGAGATTTTGGTTTGCTCGCGAGCTCTTCTGTCTTACGGGTGATTTTTGGACTTTTCACGGGCGTTATACTAATTTAGCTCACATGATGAAAAAGTTACTCTCATGAGTTTCATGCAGCTCTGTATAGATTTGAATAAGGTTTCGTTTGGGATGGCTTTCTTACTGCCTTTTAAAGCAATATTCTAGTACAAAAATTAAAATGTGCTTTAAGAAGCGGTAAAAAAGTCGTCCCAAACGAAACCTAAGTTTGACCACCTATTGGCAAAGGATGCTTGAAGGGTCTTAGACTTACCTAGGGCTCCTTTGAGTTAAATGGGAAAAGGCAAAAGGCCAATGGTTCATTAACTCATTTTTAGATGTAAACATTAAATTTAGAAAATAAGTATCCCAAATAAAAGAGAATTGCAATAATCCCATATAATTAATTTTCATATTAATATCAAAATTTATCTTTAGGCATTGTGTAAAGATTAACTATTTTCATTTTACTTTATATTTATTTGCAAAGGTATATATCTTACATAGCCCTTTCACAACAATTCCGTTAATTTATGACACAATAGTTGCTACTTACATTCTAACCAATCTTTGCCTACTCTCGACAATCCCTTATCTAAGTGTATTAAAAAGATTAGCAAAGTATTTTTTTATATATATTTTTAATACACTTCACTTAAACTAAATTCTTACTACTCATATATCTTTGTTTGGCTAACTTATACATTGATACGGCATCGCAAAATCATCTTGATCGGGCACGAATCTCGAGGCAAAACCTAGTTGGAAACTTCAAAAATTAATTTCGGGAGCATATGAACTCCGATTTCAGCGAGCTTACAGTCAAACTGAGCGTTTCGGAAATACAAACCCAACGACACCAAGATCAACCCAATCCGAGCACAAATGAGTCCGAATCAAAGGTTCGAAGCGCTGTTGGAAGGTTCAAACCGCAATTTGAGTTACCAAACGGTCTCCGATTTTGACGAGCTTATACTCGAATCGAGCGGCTCGACGAGACGAATCCAACGAGCCCAAGATCATCAAATTCCGACATCATTAAGGCCATCAAATTTCCAACGAACGGTGCATGATTAAAAGATTCGATATCGACCGTCCATTCAAACCACTCCCTGTTCGCCCATGATCTCACGCCTATTTACGGGCTATGCCACTCCAGAAAAACTATAAATAGAGCCCTCATTCTACACCAAGGGGCTCAAGTGAAGAGAGAGAAGAAGAAGAGAAGGAGAAGGAGAAAGGGGAATAGGAGATTCCTCACCTCCTCGACCACCGCCGCCGGAGCTTTTCCTGCCGCCTGAAGACGCCGGAACTCTGCCGGATTTGGAGGAAACGCCAAGAATTCGCAGAAGAAGAGAAGGAGAAGGAGAAAGGGGAATAGGAGATTCCTCACCTCCTCGACCACCGCCGCCGGAGCTCTTCCTGCCGCCTGAAGACGCCGGAACTCTGCCGGATTTTCAGGGAACGCTAGGAATTCGCAGGACTTTGTGAATTTAGTGGAAGAAAACAAGTTGTATTTGGATAATCCCGACTTGTGGGACGAAATCCGCCATTTGTAACCTACGAAAATACTAGTGGAAATTTGCAACTGGGCGAGGCCCCGTGGTTTTTTCCCATTTTTGGGTTTTCCACGTAAAAACCCTCGGTGTTCACCCTCTTTTCTGTTTGTGTGTTAAACTTACGTACAACGCTCGGACGCGAATTTACAAACTCTACCGCCGCGTATTTTCTGACACGCAACAGTTTGGCGCCGTCTGTGGGAACAACGATCCCACTACTTCGAGTACTGCTACGATGGTGAATAGGCGCAGCAGTCGTTTAGTTGGAGCTTCTCGCTCCAACTCTCATCAGTCCAGAAATCCGTCTATTAACCATAGACGACTAATGTCAGCATCTTTTCACCCTGGGGGGCAGAATGCTGCCGGAGAAGGGACTTTGGGACATTCTTTAGAAGAAAGAATCCGGAAGATGGAAGAATCGCAAAACGAGATCCTCCAACTCCTACGAGATGATCGACAGCCGACGTTGGAGGAGATCCTTCCCCCTCGGGATCCACCAAGGGTTGAAGATATTCAATTCGAGCGTCGACAAGAACAAATTCGTCTTCCTCCACATCCTCAATCACAACAGGAAGATGAACTTGCCGATACAGCGAGTTCAACACATCCTCGCATTTTTTCGGATCTCCCCGAAGGCTCTCCCCAACCACACATCGCGGGATTCCCTCACAATGTCCTGCGTCGTGAACTGCAAAAATTGGTACGGGAAGAGTTCCCCCGAGGAGACGTGAGGCATGCTCTCCGACAGAGGAATTTCCAGGAATCATCACCTCTAACAGAAGCCATTCTTCAGCACCCCATTCCAGTAGGATTCAAAGTGCCAAATGTTGAGTCCTACGACGGGACGACCGACCCATATGAGCATATCGACTACTACAGAACCATCATGCATATTCAACGAGCATCAGACGCGCTCCTCTGCCAGGTCTTTCCCGCCACCCTTAAAGGACAAGCCCGAACATGGTTCTACTCGCTTCCACCTGGAACGATCCCCTCTTTTGTCAAATTGGCCAAAGTATTCGTCGAACAATTTGTGGCCAATCGAAGAATTGCAAAGGATTCTTCCCACCTTTCCGGGATTCGCCAAAATGAGGGAGAATCGTTGAAGGAGTATTTTCAACGATTTTCCACTGAAGCACGACAAATTCCAGGTGTAGACCCTGAATTACTCAGAGGGGTCTTTCTTGGAGGTCTTCGTCCTGGCCCCTTCTATTCGGCCCTTATGCGAGACACCGTCCATTCGTACGCCGACTTGATCCATCGCGTGGAGGCACAAATCTCTGCGGATGAAGCTATAAATGCTCACAGGAAACAGTTTGAGCAAATCAGCGGGAAGCGCAAAGGTGCACCTGGGATGGATAATTCTTTCTCACAGCAGAAAAAGCATGAGAAGAATAATCTACCTTATAAGTCTCCGTCACCACGACGAGGACCTCGCCAAGAAAAGGAGTATACACCACTTAATACATCCCAATCAAATGTATTAATGGCCATCCGGGATCAGGAGAATGTGAAATGGCCACACCCTTTGAAGCCCAACGTCGGAAATCAGGAGCAATATTGCCACTTCCACCGTAGCCGTGGGCACACTACTGAAGCATGTTGGCAACTCAAGGAAGAAGTTGAGAGACTAATCCGGCAAGGATATCTCCAACAATTCATCAAAAATGCGCCAACCCGAGAGGAAGCTCGTCCCGCTGGGGGGCAAAGTCAACAACAAAGACAACCATTGAATAATATTCAAATGGTTGGAGAGATTGAATGATCACACACTTTGTATATTTGTATTAGCAATATTACTTGTCTTGTTGTCACTCTTATATTGAGTAGAGTGTTATTTTGATATCTCTAATATCTTCTTTCAAGTTGAATGTTGTCGTATTGTCACCGTGCGAAGATCTTGTGTGTTGAGTACTTTGTAATTTGTAAGTCGTACCAGGGAACTATTGTACTATGCTTACGTAATGCAGTAATAGAATGTTCATGTTGTTGTGATATGATTTTTCCTCTTATGAAAGATAAGAAAAAACTTCTCAAACTCTTTCTCCGTGATTCGAGGAATACACAATTCATATTGTATCTCAATCACCGGACGATCAATCCCAGGGGGATTTGATCCTGACCTCATCCACACAGGTTAACGTCGTCGAGCAGGGCTCCGACATACAACCTCGGATAGGTCTTACATCCTTGGTGGATTCTCTCGACCTCTTCCACACAGGTTAACGTCGTCGAGCAGGGCTCCGACATACAACCTCGGATAGGTCTTACATCCTTGGTGGATTCTCTCGACCTCTTCCACACATGTTAATGTCATCGAACAAATGTTCTGACATACAACATCGGATAGGTCTCACATTCTTGGTGGATTCTCCTGACCTCATCCACACAGGTTAACGTCGTTGAGCAGGGCTCTGACATACAACCTCGGATAGGTCTTACATCCTTGGTGGATTCTCTCGACCTCTTCCACACATGTTAATGTCATCGAACAAATGTTCTGACATACAACATCGGATAGGTCTCACATTCTTGGTGGATTCTCCTGACCTCATCCACACAGGTTAACGTCGTCGAGCAGGGCTCCGACATACAACCTCGGATAGGTCTTACATCCTTGGTGGATTCTCTCGACCTCTTCCACACAGGTTAACGTCGTCGAGCAGGGCTCCGACATACAACCTCGGATAGGTCTTACATCCTTGGTGGATTCTCTCGACCTCTTCCACACATGTTAATGTCATCGAACAAATGTTCTGACATACAACATCGGATAGGTCTCACATTCTTGGTGGATTCTCCTGACCTCATCCACACAGGTTAACGTCGTTGAGCAGGGCTCTGACATACAACCTCAGATAGGTCTTACATCCTTGGTGGATTCTCTCGACCTCTTCCACACATGTTAATGTCATCGAACAAATGTTCTGACATACAACATCGGATAGGTCTCACATTCTTGGTGGATTCTCCTGACCTCATCCACACAGGTTAACGTCGTTGAGCAGGGCTCTGACATACAACCTCGGATAGGTCTTACATCCTTGGTGGATTCTCTCGACCTCTTCCACACATGTTAATGTCATCGAACAAATATTCTGACATACAACATCGGATAGGTCTCACATTCTTGGTGGATTCTCCTGACCTCATCCACACAGGTTAACGTCGTTGAGCAGGGCTCTGACATACAACCTCGGATAGGTCTTACATCCTTGGTGGATTCTCTCGATCTCTTCCATACAGGTTAATGTCATCGAACAAATGTTCTGACATACAACCTCGGATAGGACCTCTACTCGACGTCGGACTTCTGCTCGTCAGCGGACTTCTACCCGACATCGAACTTCTGCTTGTCAGCGGACTCCTACTCGTCGTCAAACTTCTGCTCGTTAGCGGACTCCTACCCGACGTCGTACTTCTCCCTGTCGTCGGATTTCTGCCTGTCAGCGGACTTCTGCTCGACAGCGGACTCCTGCTCGTCGTCGGACTTCTGCTCGTCGACAAACTTTCATCGGTCTTTTACTCGACGTTGAACTTCTCCCTGTCGTCGGATTTTTGCCTGTCAGCAGACTTCTACCCGACAGCGGACTCCTACTCGTCGTCAAACTTCTGCTCGTCAGCGGACTTCTACTCGTCGTCAGACTTCTGCCCGTCGACGAATCTTCGTCGGTCTTCTACCCGATGTTGAACTTCTACCCGACATCAGACTTCTGCTTGTCAGCGGTCTCCTACTCGTCGTCGGACTTCTGCTCGTCGACAAACTTTCATCGGTCTTTTACTCGACGTTGAACTTCTCCCTGTCGTCGGATTTTTGCCTGTCAGCAGACTTCTACCCGACAGCGGACTCCTACTCGTCGTCGAACTTCTGCTCGTCAGCGGACTCCTACTCGTCGTCGGACTTCTGCTCGTCAGCGGACTTCTACTCGTCGTCAGACTTCTGCCCGTCGACGAATCTTCGTCGGTCTTCTACCCGACGTTGAACTTCTACCCGACATCAGACTTCTGCTTGTCAGCGGTCTCCTACTCGTCGTCGGATTTCTGCTCGTCAGCGGACTTCTACCCGACATCGGACTTCTGCTCGTCAGCGGACTCCTACTCGTCGTCGAACTTCTGCTCGTTAGCGGACTCCTACCCGACGTCGTACTTCTCCCTGTCGTCGGATTTCTGCCTGCGCAGACTTCTACCCGACAGCGGACTCCTACTCGTCGTTAGACTTCTGCTCGTCAGCGGACTCCTACTCGTCGTCGGACTTCTGCTCGTCAGAAGACTCCTACGCATCGTCGGACTTCTGCTTGTCAGCGGTCTCCTACTCGTCGTCGGATTTCTGCTCGTTAGCGGACTCCTACTCGACAGCGGACTTCTACCCGACAGCAAACTCCTACTCGTCGTTAGACTCCTGCTCGTCGATGAATTCTCGTCGATCTTCTACCCGACGTTGAACTTCTACCCGACATCAGACTTCTGCTCGTCAGCAGAGCGGACTTCTACCCGACATCGGACTTCTGCTCGTCGACGAACTTTCGTCGGTCTTCTGCCCAAGGGCGTACTTCTACCCGACGTCGGACTTCTTCATGTCGTCGGACTTCTCCTCGTTGGCAGACTGCTACTCGCCATCGGCTTCTCGCTTGAATGCTATTTGCAACGCATTATCGAACTCTCCCCTTTGGCTCCACACTCGATCGTTGACTACTAACGGGCTTCAACTCGATCGTCCATTGCCAGCAAACCTCCGCTCGGAGGGGGAGAAAGAAAATCCCGTAGGTTTCTATCACCAGTAAACCGGAGGGGGAGAAAGAAAATCCAGTAGGTTTCTATCGCCAGAAAACCGGAGGGGGAGAAAGGAAATCCCGTAGGTTTCTATCGCCAGTAAACCGGAGGGGGAGGAAGGAAATCCCGTAGGTTTCTATCGCCAGAAAACCGGAGGGGGAGAAAGGAAATCCCGTAGGTTTCTATCGCCAGTAAACCGGAGGGGGAGAAAGGAAATCCCGTAGGTTTCTATCGCCAGTAAACCGGAGGGAGAAAGAGAGGAGAAGGTGCAAGTTTCCTAAAGATTTTGGAAGCCTATTTATAGGTTTTTGAGAGAATGAGGAGAAGTTACAATCATTTTAAAATGTTTCTATTTTTAGAAATTTTCCTGAATTTTTTCGGATTTTTTGGGATTTTTGGGAATTTTTTGGACCCAAAAATAGCCAAAAAACTTCATTTTTCGCGAAATGGGGCCCACTAGGTCGGTGCAGCCATCGGCCGCACCTCTTGAGCGCGGCCAGCGGAGCAATCCGCGGCTCCTGCGCGTGGATCGCGGCCAGCCACGCGCGGCTGGAAAAGCAGACCGCGGAGCGGTCCAGGCGGACCGCGGCGTTGCCGGCAGGCGCCGGCGGCAGCTGCCGCGGAGCGGCCAAGGGAGGCCGCGGAGCGGTCCAGGCGAACCGCGGGGGGCCTCCCGCGCGCGCGAATCGCGCACGCCCGCGCGAGCGGACCGCGTGAGCGGTCCGCGGTTCCGCGCGGGGTGACCGGCGGCCGTTGTTTCGGCTGCCCGGTCCATTCTGGAGCCGAATTTCGTCCCAAAAAGTCCAAATTCGACGTTTTTGGGGTCCCCGGGACCGTTTTTCGACGTTCCGGACTCAATTTTGACATTTTCGGAGCCGTTCGGAGCTTCTACAATCCCGATCAATCCTGAGTCACTCAGAAAAAATTTTCCGAAATTTGTGACACATATTTTCGGACCCCTGAAGCTACGACGTCCGAAAATAGGGGGGCAACTGATACGGCATCGCAAAATCATCTTGATCGGGCACGAATCTCGAGGCAAAACCTAGTTGGAAACTTCAAAAATTAATTTCGGGAGCATATGAACTCCGATTTCAGCGAGCTTACAGTCAAACTGAGCGTCTCGGAAATACAAACCCAACGACACCAAGATCAACCCAATCCGAGCCCAAATGAGTCCGAATCAAAGGTTCGAAGCGCTGTTGGAAGGTTCAAACCGCAATTTGAGTTACCAAACGGTCTCCGATTTTGACGAGCTTATACTCGAATCGAGCGGCTCGACGAGACGAATCCAACGAGCCCAAGATCATCAAATTCCGACATCATTAAGGCCATCAAATTTCCAACGAACGGTGCATGATTAAAAGATTCGATATCGACCGTCCATTCAAACCACTCCCTGTTCGCCCATGATCTCACGCCTATTTACGGGCTATGCCACTCCAGAAAAACTATAAATAGAGCCCTCATTCTACACCAAGGGGCTCAAGTGAAGAGAGAGAAGAAGAAGAGAAGGAGAAGGAGAAAGGGGAATAGGAGATTCCTCACCTCCTCGACCACCGCCGCCGGAGCTTTTCCTGCCGCCTGAAGACGCCGGAACTCTGCCGGATTTGGAGGAAACGCCAAGAATTCGCAGAAGAAGAGAAGGAGAAGGAGAAAGGGGAATAGGAGATTCCTCACCTCCTCGACCACCGCCGCCGGAGCTCTTCCTGCCGCCTGAAGACGCCGGAACTCTGCCGGATTTTCAGGGAACGCTAGGAATTCGCAGGACTTTGTGAATTTAGTGGAAGAAAACAAGTTGTATTTGGATAATCCCGACTTGTGGGACGAAATCCGCCATTTGTAACCTACGAAAATACTAGTGGAAATTTGCAACTGGGCGAGGCCCCGTGGTTTTTTCCCATTTTTGGGTTTTCCACGTAAAAACCCTCGGTGTTCACCCTCTTTTCTGTTTGTGTGTTAAACTTACGTACAACGCTCGGACGCGAATTTACAAACTCTACCGCCGCGTATTTTCTGACACGCAACATACATATATATTTCTCCATCCTTAATATCTAATCTATTATATAAATCACTAAAAACTAGGATCTTTACATCGCATATTATTTTCTTAGATTCTTTACAAGTCTCTTTATATATTTCCCAATTATCAGAGTTTTTAAAATTAAATAAATTTTAATAACAAATTTTTTTATTTTTTATCTTTTCTTACAGATTGAATTTCACCACCAACTATTTTTACTATGAGAAACTTTTTCCTTTGATACTCCAAACACATCTTTTGCAATATTCTAAATATCACTAGCCAATTTTTCTCACATAACATTATCATTCTCATGCACAGACAAAATCTTAAGATCTAAAATCTTACTCTCAAAAATATTTTTGTTAATATTATTTAAATGCCACCATCTAATCTTAGAATATCATTTTATATTATTTTTTATTTTATGCCCCTTTTATCTTAAAGTCTAAAATTAATAATCGATGTTTGATACATAAATTTTCACTAGGAATACCTTTATAATCTTTGCAATATAAACAATCTAATTTTCTTATAAGAAAATTGTCAATATGAGCTATACTATATCCATTTTTATAAGTGATGAGATGCTCATTCTTTTTTTTTTTTTTAAATAAGGTATTAACAATTAAAAAATCATAAGCTAAACAAAAATCTAATATGGTCTTGCCACCTACATTTGTCGTTCCAAACCCATGGCCAACCGCTATTATCATCGCTTAAATAATTTTTTTTATTTAAATTAAATAAAAATAACATATTTTTAAGATAACAAATATATTTAATTTTATACTAAAATATAAATAAACAAATAAAGATAAAAAAATAAAAAAAAAAAACCTAAACAGTCGTTAAATCTAAAACTAAGTTGTTTATCGAATAGTTGAGTAAAAATATTGAGCATCCCAACAAAGAAAAAAATGCCCAAATCTTTCACATTCAATTGTCAACCTTAATACGTCATATAAATCACATTCATCAGGTTTTGATACATTTTTGAATTGAAAACTTTCAGAATTAACTTCAAAACATTTGAACTCTCATTTTAATAAATTTATAGTCCAATTGAACATCAAAATGAGAGAAACCTGTCAATAACATGAGTCAAAGTGAGCTCAAATCAAACACTTAAAGTGTAATTGAAAACTTCATATATTAACAGGATGACCAAACAATCTCCAAATTTAACATGCTTATAGTCAAATCACCGATAACAAATGCTTTATGATTAACATAATGAATATGAGTCATCCAAAAAAGTGTTCTCAAGTTTCTTTATATTTATGGGACATGCAACTTTCAAAATTCTATGTATAAGCCTCCACTCTCTACATGAGGGAAGGACATAGATTGAGACTCGAGAAAGATTAGAGGATCTAAGAATCGCAATGCTCCACCCGAACAACGCCATTGAACCACCGCCTAAATGTTGTTGTTCGATGAACACCCAATCAACATCGTCATATTATATCCGAGCCACCATTACTCGACTAAGGTCCTCCAGCCACAATCATCCGTCGATGGTCCTTCGACGACCATCGCCCAACCAACATTCTTTGATCATCCTTACCCTTCTATGGTCCTCAAACCTCAAGTTGCCTGGATATAATTGTCTGGCCACTGTTGTTTAACTATCATCTTATGACTAACAAAACCCAACTATGGTCCTCCAACCATCCATATCTCGATTGTGATTCTCCAAAAACTATAACACATGTACAATCCTCTAACCTCATTTTCTTGTTTACATTCCGACCACCATCTTGTGACAACAGCCCACCAAATATTCAAACCATTCATTTTTTATTTAATAAGTTTTTCCATACAAATACTTAAATGTTTCTAGCTACTGCTCCCTTATCTGTGTGCAATGATTCTATTTTGATATCTTCTAAATTAATAAAACTAATTTTTGATGTAAGATGTAAAGCATGTGAAGGTTATAAATATGACAAAAAATTGATGCTATGCATATAAACTCTAATATTTATTAGAACTTTCATACATGAATAAATGAAATATTTCTAATGCATCCACACAACTAATTTGTATCATCTTATTACATTTTTGTGAGTTTAAGATTATGTTATATGTTTATATTTGGATTGTTCAAGCAATTGAATTTATCACTTACTCTATTCTAGTGGATACAATTTCATAATGATCACTAGAGATAGATCCAGTCAATTAAGTTGTAGCCAACTCTACCATCCTACACAGTTGCAGAGGAAACAGATTTTTTCCTCCTTTCTTTCATATGACGAACAGCTTAAACAGGTCAAACAAAATTAAATTACCTAAATAGCCATTCAAGGAACAAGGGGTATGATCTTTTTAAGTTGGCCAATTAGGTCAGAAGAACTACTTAATTTATCATTATCTTGATTATTGATCTTATGCTATCTTCCTTATTAAACATTGGATGAGGTTGTATCATTTATTTTCTATTTTATTTTATTTTTTCCAATTTCCTTCATGAGAACCTTTGTCATATGCCTCATTTTAATTTAAATAATTATATCAAAAACATTCTCCATATTAATGATGCATAAGTAACCAATATATATATATATATATATATATATATATATATATTCTTCACTGCCTTATAATAAATTATAGTCTTACAAGTTCTCAATTATAATTATTCCACAATCTATAAATTCTAATTATCACTTTCATCATCTTAAAAAGAGCAATAGTTTCAAAGAATCTAAGAAAGAATTAAGGAAATCTTAAAAATGCTTCAAAAGCTTCACAATATGCATCTCTAACTTATATTTTTAAACATATGAGCTCTAAGGGAAAGCTGCATCAAGAAAATTAAACAATACAACATTCCTAATAGCCCCATTACATATCATAAATGACATGTATGACAGCCTTATAGGCGCCCATGTGGCTCTTCATCTTTGACTAATTCGTCAGTCTAAGGGTGAGTCTTAGAGAGCACATAACAAAGGTGAATCTTTTGGGCAAGCCAATGAGTTAATAATGATGAGTTTCTCTAGGTATGTAGCAATTCTATAGGTATAATTCTCAGGTTGTTAAATGTGAAGGGTTGGTTCCTTCAAATTATGATAACCATGAGTTATGAGTTGGGATAAAGCTCATCTTGATTTGTTGGTTGAGAGCTTAGGCTACCAACTAAGAGTTCTTGGGTTTGAGTCTTGTGTATGCGTTGTGTGTGTGAGTCTGTCTTAATTGGCCTTAATATCCCAAAAGAAAAGTTATGAGTTGGATAAGTTGACCTTGACCTCCCAAGATGTTCCTTCCCTATAGTTGTGTTGAAGTGTTGATAGTGGCTAGCTAATTTGGGTGAGGGCAAGTAGCATTGGGGGACTGTCTCCCAGTAAAGAGAGATGTTTTTAAGAGTCTAAATGGATCTATATGAGTTCTTTGTAGCTCGTGTTGGCTAGAACTTGTTAGGTCCAAATTCTTCTATCCGAACATGTGAAATCCCAATTTACACATATATGAGTATGCACCTAGAATGACACTTATTTTCTAAATAAGTACCATATAATTGAAAACAACTCATTCAACATTCCTAATACTACTCATTATTACATAATATGCATCTTTAGTAACATCAAAGCATCAACACTTTTTTCTTCCATTCCAAATCAATGATCATAATACTCAACCACAAACCTTCTTAAAATCAATAAAAATCATATGAAGATTTTCCCAACCATAATGCAATTCACAGAAACAAAGGCATTCCCACATCATGATGCAATGTTGCAATTCACAAAAAATTCCAAACCAACATATCACCAACTTGTAGTAATACCATAACGCAAGTCAACCATAAAATCAGGAGAGCTTAACAAATTTTGAAAGGGCTCATACAAAAATAGGGTTCAACACAATCATTGTACGTAGAGTATCAAAGCAAAACAGATTAATCCCCCTTTCTCTGAGAAGAATTAGAAAAACTTATGTAAAAGAAAGAGAAACCAACATCTTTTGAACAGAGAAAAATGCAAAAGAAAAACTCTGGATCACAAGACTCATAATTTTCATTTAATAGTTTTCTTCCATTAAAGTGCCAAATGTTAATAACTTAAAGCAAGTGCAAGAAGAGAACTCATCACCCTGAGCTCAGTCTCCTTTCCGCCGGAAGGAGCAACCCTCTGTAAGCCTAGCCTTTCCTCCAGTTGGCTGGCAAAGCACTGTCTGGCAGTTTCCACAAACAACTACTGTTTGAGAATGGCTGAATACAGTAGTTCTGTATGATAAAACCATACAAAGAACCATCAGAAATAAAGCTCATAACTGATCAAGAAATCGATGAAAGAACACCATATCATCAACTTACATGTTGAAGCAACCTTGACACTTGACGTCCTTCAACGCAAAACAATCAAATCAGAAATCTTCAGTGCCATTTAAAAGGGATATATCACAATAAAATTTTGAATTCAAAAACTATAATACCATGAAGAAGGAATTAGGGGACTGGACAAGACGCTTGAGCTTGTGCTTCTTCTTCTCAAGCTCGGCCGGCGGGTTTAGCAGATCAATATCGTTCTGAAGAACCTGGAATGGAAAAGAAAAGAAGAAAGCGGCAATAAGATCATAATTATGGGTTCAGCATATCAATATCGCATATTGTAAGAATCTAACAATATAAATTGCCATTGAAAGAAAAATGAAATCACAGCATAAAGGAAGGAGCTTTGTAAGAAAATCACATATGCGAATGTTGAATTTGCATCAGGATATCAAATTCTAACGATAACAGATACAAAACTCAGAAGTTGCTTACCATCTTTGTTGAAGAAGAGCTCGGAAACCCTAATTAGGCGGCTTTCTCGTTGAAACGTTTGGACCTTGAGAAGAGATAGATTGAGACGAAGGAATTCAGGGCAGACCATAGGATCTATCCAAGAAACATCTGAGCCGTTAAATTAGCTATCATTAGCCAAGACCGATCACCGATGATCGAACGGTGAGTAGGATCTATGTTTGCGCTAGGTTAGAGAAGATTAGATCACAACCGTTCAAGTCCCTAACGAGATTTCTTGATGGGAAAGAAATCCTTTTAAGACATAATATACATGTTTAAAAATTCTGGATTTGCATTATCCTCATTAAATTTTGTGTTAGGTTTGGGTTAAACATTCGAACTTGTTCAAATTTTAGGTATGTTTCAGATCGACACTATTACAATCATATTCGGGATAAATCGGTTGGATTCAGGATAAATGTAAATAGGTTGTGTTGATTCATATAATTTTATATGATCTATATAATAAATGAGTTAAACGGGTTAAATTTAGGTTAAATAATTTGATTCATATAATAAGCAAGTCGGGTTACGATTGAGCATGTTTGGATTGGATCAACTTCGGTTCATACCTAAAACCAACCCACCAACTCTAGTCTACATCCCCTATATTCAGCTTTGTGTATACCATAACCCTACCTCATGAACTTGTCTCCCCCTCCTCGTCTATAAAATATGTAGTATTCCCTCATTATCTTTGATATAATTTTCTTATTTTTTTATCGATTAACTTAAAATCTATAATTAACAAATTAATAAAAAAGTATTTTTAATCAAAATGGATTATCGGGTCGGATTTGATTTGTAGTGGGTCGGTTTTGAGTCTACCTTTTTGACTTGTTTATTAATAGGGTCGAGTTCATATTTATTGAATTTTGGTCAAACCTGTATACGTCCTATTGGCTAGTATTAAAACCCTTAATTTTGTGTCAGAGAGATTGAGTGAGAGAATCAAATGAATAAACTAACTTAAGGGAAAGACTATATAATAAATGAGTTAAACGGGTCAAATTCAAGTTAAATAATTTGATTCATATAATAAGCCAGTCAGGTTTCGATTGAGCATGTTTGGGTTGGGTCAACTTTCGTTCATACCTAAAACCAACCCACCAACTCTAGTATACATCCCCTATATTCAGCTTTATATATACAATAACCCTCCCTCATGATAGGGGTGTCAATTTTTGACACGACCCAGAAAAATTTGGGTTAGGGTAAACTCGGACCCGAAACGGGTCGGGTTCGGGTTCAACAAATCAACCCGTTTTAAAAATCGGGTCGGGTTTGGATTGACCCAACAACCCGAGAATGAACCGAAATTGACACGAAAACTCATATTTGACCCGGGAACCCGAGATTGACCCGTTTTTACCCGATTTTGACCCAAAAAATCAAAGATTGTCCCGATTTTGACTCAAAAACTAGCAATTTTAGGTCAACTTCAGGTCATTCGTGTCAGGTCGGGTTGACCCAGACTCGAATTGGGTCGGGTTCGGGTCCGGAAACCTGATCCATTTTTAAAAATGGGTCGGGTTCGGGTTGACCCGAACAGTGTCAGGTCAGTTTCAGGTTCGATCCGAACCCGACCCGTTGACCCGAATTAACACCCCTACTCATGAACTTGTCTCCCCCTCCTCTATAAAATATATAGTATTCCCTCATTATCTTTGGTATAATTTTCTTATTTTTTATCAAATTAATCTAAAATCTATACTTAACAAATTAATAAAAATGTATTTTTTAATCAAAATGGATTATCGGGTCAGGATTGATTTGCTAGTGGGTCAGTTTTGAGTCTCCTTTTTTGACTTGTTTATTAATAGGGTCGAGTTCATATTTATTGAATTTTGGTCAAACCTGTATCTATCCTGTTGACTAGTATTAAAACCCTTAATTGTGTGTGTCAGAGAGATTGAATAAACTAACTTAAGGGGAAAGACTTATTTTTGTGGCCCATAGTTGCGGTCTTTGTTCTTAAATAAATCAATCACAATCTAAATGGTCTAATGTGGGATTGAGCGGTGTGGCTTATTAGTTGACGGACTGAAAACCCTCCTCATTGGTTGTGCTCCAATTGCATAATCTGCCCCCCCAAAAAATAATAAATAAATAAATGATCCCATGTGTCATGTCTCTATGGTTATCCTAAACATTGTATGGATAATATTTATATGACATAGTTTTAAAAAAATCACTATTTATGTATAATTAAAATATAATTTAAAAAGGAAAAAAAATATAAAGTGATGGTCATTTGATTTTGAATGCAAAAAAATAATTAATTTTGAATGCAAAAAAATATTTTGAATGCACTTTTTTATTTAAATTTTTATTTAGAGGATATTTGTTTACTTAATATACAATTTTTAATGGATCTTAAGAATTTTAATTTTGTTATCTAGTGAAGTTAATTTTTTTTTTAATGAAATGCTCTTTTTTATGAAACTATATTTAAGTAACATGATGAAATTTTTGAGATAAAATTAAAAATTAATTTTAATTTTAATTAAAATTTGATAGGAATCTCCACATATGAATTTTTACGTGATTGAAATCTTTTCATCAATAGAATTAAAATGCACCAATGAACCTGCCCTCGAGTACTGTCGTTCTGATGATTAGGGACAAATTAATTTTGCTAGAATTTTGATAACTAAAGTTTTAGCTTTTAGAGATTCTATTGGTGGGCCTTATAAGACTTGCAATCATTTGGATATGGAAGAGGTGTGTCTTAAGAACAATTCTAAAAAATTCTTACGAAATTCTAAGTGGTTATGATGGGCCAAATGTAGGCTAGAATCCAATTAGGTTAGATTCAGTCTAATTTTGGATGATAGGTTTAGGAGCGATTTTGGAAGAGATTTTATGGGAACAGTAATAAGAACTCGATATGGGATGGCGTGGGGATGAGCTGAGAAAGATTCTACAGCTAAAAGAAGAGGATAAGATAAACTTGCTACTCACCAAAATAGTAATATTAAAGATATCACCAAACTTCTTCATGAGAGGGTCAACCACCAATCATTCTCTTTTTGGATGGAACTCCAATTTTAGCAAACACAATAAGTTCCTCTTTCCATCCTTCATCATGCAATATTTATAGATGTTTCATAATGGTTTAAATTGAAATAAAATTGGGAGGAGTTGTGGCTGACCCACTTGAAGAGATTCAAAAGGGGTAGTTATACACTTTTTGAAAAGTGTATCCACCTATATCAATGAGTATGCCAGTCATAACTACTTCAAAAATGTTTTTTTTTTTTTCATTTTATTAACTACCAATTCTATTTAGATTCAATCTAACATTTTGTCATTATCATTCCTCAAAGATTTCAAAATCCAAAATTCAAAAATTTAAAATTTAAAATTCAAATTTCTAAAAAAATTGAATTTCACATTTTCAAATATAATTGCAACCATAAATAAATATTATAAACAGATGACATGTTATAACATTTAACACACACACAAAAATATAAATACTAAATAAAAAGTTTTCTAGACACCTTGCTTAGTTTCTTCTTTATCAACATGGACATTCGGGCTTTGGTCTCTACTTGCTTGCAACTGATATTTTTAGACAGGCATATTGTGCCACATCAGCTTATGGACTCATTTGATTAAATTGATTTACTTAAAGTGGTTAAAATGAATTGGGATGAACTAGGAGTATGTTTCTTTCATCCTAATATATAATCACTTATTAAGCGTATGATTTGGTTTTGTTAATTAGGCAAATTCATTTGGGAAGGTGGATATCTCTATTTGGTCCCAACGAGATATATTGGGCTACTTTAGTAAATTAATCTATTTAAAGATGTTAAATTTGGTTGGTACTAGCTATGATTCTCTCTATGGCTCATCTAGAATTATGCCCAATGATTTGAATTAATTTGTCCATATAGTAGGCTTAATTTAGCTTGGAAATTGAGATCCTTCTTTATGAAAGATTTTGGCTTATTTGAAGAATTTTGGTCAAACTATTGATCAAAATGGGATGACCAAGATTGAAGCACTTTTTTTTCAATTAATTGAGCCAATTTGAAGTTAGAATCAATTAGACTCAATTGACCCATTTAGGTTCTAATGGGTTAAATTTGGCCAATTGAGCTTAATTGGTCCAATATATCGGTCAAATGGTTAAGTGAGGATACATTCTATCTATGGACATCCTATTATGAGTTTAGGATCTGATCAAGGTGGCCAATTTGAATATTAAAGAAGATTTGACGAAATTAATCTTTTAAGGGTTTATTTGAATCAAACCTAGTTTTGGTTGACCAATTAGCGAAGCTATAGAGTCATTTGGGACCTAAGAACTTCCTGTCATACAAGAGAGTCTTTTTATAGGCTATTGGTCCCTTAGGTTTGGAACCATGAAGGTTCTAAGCCTGTAAGCATACATCCACTTATGGGCTAGATTTTGATCAAATTAAATCAAAGTATCCTAAGGATCCAATTGTGCTGAATCATTCTATGAAATTCTTTAGAAGGGTAAATTTGATTCAATGGGTCCAATTTGATTAAACTGGTTCATTATACATCAAATGGGTTATATTCCTTTAAGTGATTGATCACTTTGAGACATAATCTAATTGAGTTAATTGAGCTCATCCAAAGGTCATTTGGATATCAATCCTATGTGAGTTAATGATCTAGTCCTTTTGGAAGAAATTTCATTGAGTGCTATAGTCACTTATCTTAAGATAAATGAATATATCCACTTTGGGTATTAGAACTTACTAAGGTGTCCTATATAAAGTCAAATCAATACCCATAAGCCAAAGGAATGATTCTTTTCATCAACCATATTATGATTGAATGAATATGAAGAAAAAAAGTAATGTATATACCATTGGTACAACTTACCTAGATTAACTAAGGTCAACTATAAAAAAGGCTTATCTTATGATGGATATAAGGCAAAATTATTAGGCATAGATGATCCAAGGTTTCTACTGCGGATACTTATATTATCCAATGGGCTCTTATTATCATCTTAAGGTCATCTCTTATGTAACCTAGTTAAAGGTTAAAGCTAGAATTCCTATATGGGATGAGTTCATGAGAGCTCCCATTATAGGAATTGGATATTAAGTTAGCATATGAGAAAGAACTTTGAATGATTCTTAGGATTGAGCTAGTCATTCAGACATAAGGTGTCTAGATATTCCTAGAGTGGGAATTTGAAAGGAATATTTCAAACTTTCATTCCAAATAAAGAATCCTTCTCATCATCGAAATGTTGATATTACTGTGCTAACATTTGCTTGTAAATGGACTCCACTGAAAACTATTTTTTGGTTTGATGATGCAAATTATTTAATGACAGCCAAAGCGATTTCACTTATGATATTTGTTACACTATAATTGTTTTTGAAAGTGAGCAACATTATGCTATTATTTTGAAATAATAAATTTTTATTCTCTAACTTCATATTACAAAAAGTTATGGCTTGTACGATTGCTTTTGTGAAACTTAATAGATCATATAGAGAAATATTTTTCTTACTTTTATTCTTTTTTCATGCTTGCAAAAAAAAAGCATCCAGATTTTAAAAAGAAATTCTAATTTTATAATAGAGACTTAAAATAATATCTATGATTCAATTATTTTGATTTTATAATTAAAAAAAAAACACTTATTTAACATTCACAAATAAATGAGACCATAAAAAAATACACTCTTACATTATATTTTTCCCTCAATTTTACAATGCATTGTAAGAAAGTTGTCATTTATGTATATCAAAATAAATTGCACAAAAAAAAAACATATACCTTTAATCCTTTATATTCAAAATTCAAACACAAAATGCTAACAAAGTAACCTTCTAACAAAAACCTTATTGAAGATGAAAAAACATACATGGGGAAGAAGAAGTAAGGGAGTGGTATTTATGAAGTTTTAAGGACAAAAAGAAGAAGAAGAAGAATAGGATAAGGGTTAAGGAGGGTTTTTAAGGAAAAATGAAAAAAAAAAAAAATCTAACTCTATCTAACGATAAAAAGTGTTTGTACAACTATTAAATAAACCATTAAATAAACAACTAGTCTCATTTCATTTTATTCTTTTAATTTTTTTTAATAATTTTAATTTTGAATCATATTCACTTCAAATTTTTTTTCCAATGGCATGTGGAAGAAAATCTCTTTAAAACTATAAACTAACCATGATATTTTAACATATTTATTTTAGTGCAATAACTATTTTTGGGAATTTCTATCATCCAAGTGGTATGCAATATGCATGCATTCATCATGTTAGCTTTTAGAAATGTTGAATCTTCCGCATGACCATTACAATGAGAAGACAATCCAACAATGTTACACATCATGGGTAGGGGTGGAACTAGGAAGTGTTGCCCACCCTGAAATCTTTTTTTCTTAGTAAAATAAATATTTTAATTATTTTACTTACCTTCAATAAATACAGTTGCCCAAAATTTAAGAAAAATAATTTATTTACAATTTCATTTATAAGATTATCCTATTTTGTCCACCCTCAAAAGAAGGGCTAGTTCTGCCCCTGTCAAACATGTGGTAAGAAAGTTGTCCCAAACGAAGCCTTAGTTTAGAAGAAAAGTTAACTGATAAGTGTTGCCCCATATTATTTAAAGATGTTCACTATACCAGAATTTTCAAACCATCCCAACATGTATATGACTACAACTGAGTATGAAAAATTAAACATTATATATGTTATATTGGCTTTCTTGAACCAATTTTATGATAAATGCTTTATATTATTATTCTTTTACTATTTGATTTTATTTCAAAGTAATATTATACTTTTCTTGTTTAATATTATATTAACTTTGCATGTTTTCAAAAATTCTATAAGATTTTGGAGTTGCTCCCTACTAAAAATCAAGTAATGGGTAATTCTTAGACATAAGAATGAAAGAGTGAGTTATCGTAGACTTTTCTATAAATATTTAGGAGATAAGAAGTTGTACAAGATTTCTTAGTTTATAATTACAAATGAGGTATGACAATATGTTTCTTAAGAGATAATGTTACTAATAAGATTGTTGCATGTTGGAATATTCACTGCAGTAGAGAGATAAAATGTTTAACAACATAGCTTTATACTATGATCCAACACACACTCATATAAGAGAGGGAGAGAAGTGCAAAAGTCATAAGAGACACCATAATTTTTACATGAAAAACTTTAAAAAGGGGAAAATATCATGAGCTTTGCTTTGTTGAAATAATTTCACTAGTTTTATCGTTGATTACAAAGAATGTCCTTTATTGGGAAAAGATGTTGGCACAACATAGCAAATGTATATCATATATAATACATTACATAGTTAGTGTTAAAATAATCCAATGTCATGATAACTTTTCTTAAGAGATCATTTGCCTGTTTATTTGATCGGTAGAGCAATAGTTGGGCAAAGGTAATTAGAGGACTGTAGTCGGGTGACAATAGTTGTTGGGTAATGTTGGTTAGAGAATTACAATAAGGCGATATAGGTCAGAGGGACTGTAGTAGGAGATGGTGGTAAGAGGGTTAGTAGTAAGGTTAGAATGATCATGGTCAGGTGATGATGATCGGAGGGACCGTTGTCGAGGTATCTTTGGTCTGAGGTAACATAGTCACGTGATGGTGGTCAGAGGGATTATAGTTGAGAGATGGTGGTTAGAGGGATTGCAGCGGGATATGGAGGTAGGATAGAATGTATTTAGGATAGTTGGAGGGATCATAGTCCGAGGGCAGTGGTTGGAGGGATTATAGTCTAGTGATAATGGTCAGAGGGATCACAATAGAGCGAACAGAGGTCGGTGGGATTTTAGTCATGTGACAATGGTTTGAGATACTGCATGTGATGCCCTATGATTTAACAGAAAGACTGAAAACCTTAAACCTATAATTTATCTTCTTAACCATCCATAGAAACAATCAAAGCTACTAATAAAATTCAAATAATAAAAGAAACTCAACATGTTTCATTTCATCATCACACACACACACACATACACTAGTCCAGTTAACTTTCGATCAGCTAAACATTAAAATAAGTAAAAATGGGTTCACAAAATAATATCTCAATCACTTAGATTTAGAAGGCCCTGCCTCTACCCATTTCTACTTTGTTGGGTCTTTACCTTTCCCTAAAATATCATAAAATGAGCATAACTAATTCAAATAACAACTGATTTATTTAAAATAATTTCATTGAATTCCAAAGAATGAATAAAGTATTGATAGAGCATAATTTTTTTGGGATTTCAGTATTTTCTTAATTTTAGAGTTCTTATACATTTAAAGTTACTTTCATAGAGAGTTCAAATGCATCATGGAATACTTTCCATCATTAAGAAAACTTTCTATCAGTGGTACTTTCTATCAGTGGTACTTTCCATCATTTAGAGTTCTTATACGTTTAAAAAACTACTAACATTCGGTGCAACATATTACTTATAATTTATTCGTTAAATAACTAACATATATAATGTAATGATAATAATGTATATATCTTGACATCTATTTATAACTCCACTTCCACTTATTTTCTCCCTTTAACCTCCCACTCTTGCTTCTAGCAAGTGGGGAAAAAAATTAGATTAGGCTAGTGTCACATTACCTCCCACATTTGCTTTCAAAAAGTGAGACCAAAATCCCTTTCACAGCCACACTAAATAGGTGAGGCTAGAATAAAATACATAGGCCCTGATAACATATCAGAGAGTGCACTTTTTCACGTATCAAAACATCTCCAACACCATGATATGAATAGTGCAAATACAAATACAACAACAAATAAATTATAAATTCAATGTAGTACATAAATAATGCATGAATGCATATAAATAGCCATATTTCTTGTATAAACTTACACTAAATGAACTTTTCTTATTAAAATTCAAGCTTAGAGATATATTCATATAAACATTTTAAGACTTTTATATAACTATTGTAATTGCTAGAAAAGCCTCAAGCAATTTTTATACTGTAAGAAAAATCAATCGATAAAAATTTGATTTCATGCAATCAAAATATCTAGAATAAAAGTGTACAATAGCATATTAAAAGTTACGCGGTGAAAATGTCATAAAATATGAGAAAACTACATTTCTATACCCAACATTTTATACAATCACTAGAATTAAAATTAGAGAAATATATTTAGAAGTCTACCTCGTGCTCTACAATATCTTAACTAGGCCTTACTAATGAATCCCAAGCTTTGACCTTTGAAACCTCCCTCCTTTATCCCTCCTCTCTTTTTTCCCCTTATCCTCCTTTTTTCTCTAGTAAGGTGGATTGAGAAATGAGGGTTCGCTAATGGTTCATGATATTTTAATATTAAAAACCACTAATCTAGACTAATATTGTGGTGCTAGCATCCTTAGCGCTTCAACGCTCCTAGAAAATCTTCCAAATTCTCTCAAAATCTTACAATTGGAGAGATTAATGTCACAATGGTCACACCCAGTATTGTAGCACACACTCCAATCCTTTCCACCACCCGAGGCTTAATTTCATGGTGCCATTGAGCCTAGCACTATGCTGCTTCCATAGCTACTGTGATGACTTCAAATTTCACTTCTCCAACCAAATTCTTAACTTACTTAGGGTTTCCATAAAAAATTTAGGACTTATAATTATCAATTAAATATACATTTAGTTTTATTAATCTTAATTACCTGTAGTTTTTATCAATGGATATTACATCCTCCCCTCATTATAAAAAATGTTATCTTCAACCTTTCCAATTCATCATACAGTTAGAATAGAGATATATATTATTGTCTTATTTCCATTTATTTCTCCTAGGTTATTTATTTCTCCAACCCATGCTTCCATCGGACATTAATCATCGAGATCTATTTTTTCCTTAGCTTCTTCACATTTAAGGCAAGAATACATTTAGGTCTTCATGTAGGTCAAATTAGGCTATACTTCAACTTTGATATCAAGAACTTTCCAATCTACATGAAATTCTCATTGCCTCAGCACTAACATATGAAATATGTTATTAATATTGGATATGTGATATGGTAGAAATAATCTATATGTAGATTTCCCAATTTTTCCAGTCACTTCAAATGGTCCTCTATATTTGGGACTTAGCTTCTTATCTTTTCCAATTTTGCTCACTTACTTTATTGAACTAACCTTTAGATACTCAAAATCACTAACCTAAAATTTTAAAGAATTGTGCTTAGGATAAAAATATTTTTTATACCTATCATGAGCTACTTCAATATGTTTCCTAATTAGTTTAATTTTATTTGTAGCACTATCCACTAGCTCAATACATATCAACTTCTTTTCTCCTACTCAACCCATGACAATGGAGTTCTGCATGTTCTTCCATACAAAGTCTCATATAGAGTCATATTAACACTTGCTTGGAAGTTGTTATTATAAACAAACTCAATTAAAGAAACTCCAACTTCCATCAAAATCTAAAATATATAGCCTCAACAGATCTTCTAAAACTTGAATAACTCTCTCAGACTGCCCATCTGTCTAAGGGTGAAAAGACGTACTGAAATTCAACTTTATCCCCATACATTCCTAAATACTTTTCCATAACTTCAAGGTGAATCTACCATCACGATCAGAAATACTGACTCTAGGACTTCCATATAATTTGATAATCTCTTTCATATACAGGTGATCCATCATATCTACAAAATATGTTTGTCTCATTGGCAGAAAATAAGTAGACTTAGTCAATCTTACCAGACCTGATTTAATCAATTCATTTTAAATACTCTAGATATTATCTTTAAACTTGTTGAATTGTTTCTTTTATAGATAGTTAAATGATCATTTGAGCTAGAAAACTAGAATCCATATTAATAAAAAATGATCACTTCCAAATGTAGCTTTCCATATCTTGTATTAAATATTTTTCAGAAGTAAGCAAAATACTTGCATCCTAAAAAACTTCCTGCTTGGCATCTACCACTACATTGGAATTAATAGGTTGATAGTGAATAGTTAGATCCTAATCTTCAATTAACTTGAGCCATCACCTTTGTCACAGATTTAAATCCTTTTGAGAAAATATGTAATACAGGCTTTGATGATCAGTGAATATCTCACATCGAACTCCATATTAGTAGCACATCTAAATTTTAATACAAATACAAGACGACTAAGTTTTAAATCATGTGTTGGATAATACTTTTCATATGGCTTCAATTGCCTGGAAGTTTATGCTATAACCTTCCCATGCTACATTAGAACATATCTCAAATTTCTCAATGAAGGAACACAGAACACCTGAATACTTCAATACCTGATGAAATTGTCAAAACTAGAGTAGAATTCAAACAATCCTTTAACTTATAGAAATGCACCTCATAATTAGATTTTTATATAAAAGTCACCAACTTTTGAGCCAATCTTACAGGAGATGCAAAATTTTGAAAACATCCTCTCATAAATTTTCTGTAATAACTGGTCATGCTTAAGAAGTAAAAAAAAGCTGTGTACCTTAGATACAATAGTAGACCTCAGCCAATTAATAATAGCTTGAAATTTTTAGGGATCTACAAAAATACTTGCATTACACATAATATGCCTAAAAAATGAAATACTCTATAACCAGAATTTATACTTAGAAAATTTAACATATAGTTAATGCAATCTTAGTGTTTCTAAAATGATCCCTATATATATTGCATGATCCTTCTCAGAAGTAGAGTAAACCATAATATCATTCATAAAAATAATCACAACTTGATCCAAATGTTCCTTGAATATCCTATTCATAATATCATAAAAACTACATGTCCATCAGTCACCCAAATTGCATGACTAAAACTCATAATTTTTGTATCAGATAGTACAAATAATCTTCACAACATATGTCTATATCACCTTCACTTTATAATATCCATATTTCAAATTGATCTTGGAAAACACTAAAGATCCTACAAGCTAATCAAATACATCATTGATTCTTTAAAGAGGATACTTATTATTGATAGTTACCTTATTCAATTCCCTATAATTAATACACATGTTAATTGTATCATCATTTTTATTTACAAATAGAATAGGTTCTCCCTTCAGAGATACACTAGAATAAATGAAACATCTTTCAACTAATTCTTGAAGCTTTCCTTCAACTCTAGATGTTCCTTAAGTGACATTCTATATAGAGATTTAGATATAGTGGAGGAATAAGAAAATACAACAATATATAGCTCAATATCCTTGTTAGGAAGAAAATTCATTAATTTCTCATGAAACCCATTAGAAATTTTTTGTATAACTTGGACTTCATATAAAGATCCATATTTTACAATCATATCCCAAATAGATGCCAGAAATATCATGCATCCTTTTCTCCATATCATATCCACTTAAATGATAAAAATTAGATAAAATAAAATACCTATAGCTCCCTAAAATAAACAACTCTCATTACAAGAAATAAGATAACTCTTTTCTTTAAATAATTAATTTAAATTTCATATCGACTCAACTAATTCATACCAAGAATAATATTAAATTTAGAAATAGGAAATAATATCTGACTAGGCATCCACTTTCTATCTGATAGTTTAATGTCACAGAAACACACTCTATTGGCTATCATACCATCTATAATCAACAAAGTAACATATAAGGAAAATGACAATAATATGAAGGCAAGTGTAGCAAATCAAAATATTTCTCAAAAATAAATGAGCGGCTAGTTCCGGAATTAATAAAATATAATAAGGCAGATCATAAATATAAGCCATATCTATGACCACACCCGAAGTATCTCTAGTCCATTACTGAGTTAAACTATATATACATGCCTAAACTTACGATGGAGTAAAAAAATATTAGGCTCTCTCTGGCCACTCTTAGAAGGTCTCCCTGCCACTGAGACTTCTATAGAAATTGAATTACCACCTCTACTAGATGATCTCTCAAAAAACCTACGAGATGGAACTATCCTCAATTTTTTTGCAGTTCTAACAGAACTCAAAATTTTAGTTAAGTCCTACTTATAAACACTCAACTACCATGTATCTGGTCTAATGACAACACAAATACCATCCTATTATTCTATAATATTGACCAAAATGCCTCATGCCACAACTCTACAACATAAGTTCTCCACTAATAAAATCTTCAAATCTAGCCATGCTACCATTTCTAAAAACTAACATATGCGTATATTATCTACCTCTTATGGAATCTATAGGCCCAAACTTGCTCTACTTCCCCTAAAAGTCGCTACCAAAATCACACTGCCAAACCTCTTCCTACTAGTAGTTCACTATGCTGAGTAGCCAATTAATCATTTTTTATCAGTCTGTCTCACTCTATAAAATTAGAGAAATTAGAAATATAAAAAAGAAATAATGATTACCTCAACATATCTTGAAGTCCTCTCAGAAACTTGTAGCACTTTTGTTTGGGAGTACTAACCAGGGGTAGAGCATAATTAGCTAATACAATAAACTTAACCTCATACTATATGACTATCTTGCTCATTTGAATTAGCCTCATAAATGTCTCTTACATTTACTGACATGTAGAAGGGAGTACAAATCATGCTTGAAATATATCTATGAACTCCTCCAAACTAATTAGGAAGCTCAGCTTATAATAACTCATATTTAGACTCAATTAAATAATTTTTATAAATCATCTTTATTATAATTAAAGTACATAAATATTATTGTACTTTAATTATAATAATCTTCTACTATTTTTATAAGCAATATAGATATAAAAATAAGAAGCATTACAATTCCTTAAGAAATTGACAAATGTTGATACAAGTGGGCTTTCATGAGCCGTTAGGTGTCCATTTTGCAAATCAATTTGACCAGAGTTTGTATTGATAGAATCTGCATTTATATTGATAAAACATAGTATAACATATTGATATGAGCTATTGATAGATAATCCTTCTTATCAAATTTTGTATAGATTTAAGGATCTATTTTAACTTCATTGATCATATTAATTTTATTCTTAATTTTAAAAATTTCGTATTATGCATAAATTGATGATTCATACTGATTAGAACTAGAGCAAGTATATTGATTCTTTTTTCTTGCATTGAAGGAAGAGATAAGTTTTCGTTACTTATTGGCATTAACCTTATTATGTAGTTTTTATTCATTTCAGGTATGATAAGGGGTCAAGACCATCAGGAGTGAGGCTTATCTATATTTTAAGTTTTGTGACTTTGGGCAACCAAGTCATTAATAAGAGTACACATTTTAGATATCTTAGATATATTGTTCAGAGTGATGGTGAAATAGATGGGGATATTATCAGCAGAATTCAAGTTCGATGGTTGAAGTGGAGAAATGCATCGGGCTTGTTGTGTGATAGAAAAGTACCTCTCAAACTCAAGAGAAAATTATATAAGATGGTGGTGAGGCCTGCAATGCTTTTATAGTGCTGAATGTTGGCCATTAAAAGAGAAGCATAACACTAAGTTGAGTGTGGCAGAGATGAGGATGCTTAAGTGGATGAGTGGTTTTAACTTTAGAGATAGGATATGAAATGAGCATATACGTGAAAAGGTTGGAGTAGCTCCAGTAGAAGATAAGAATAGAGAGAGTCACCTTAGATGATTTGGTTACATAAATTGGTGACCTTCCGATGACCCGGTTAGGAGAGCAGATGTATTAGATTTGACTTATGTTAAAAAAGGTAGAGGCATACCTAAAAAGACATGGTTAGAAAAAATTAGGAATGACCTTTCTTTATTAGATTTAAATGAGATTTTGACTTTTAATAGGACACAATGGAGAAAAAGGATTCATGTAGCCAACCCCAAATAGTGGGATAAAGGCTTGATGTTATTTGTTTGTTTTGTTCTATTCTTTTGTAGTTGTAAGCTTTAAAAAGGATAGATTGATATTATTAAAATCTCTTTGTTATTGTGCATTACATTTTGAATGAATGAATATATAAATCTTTTAATGTATATGATTATAATTGCTTTTACTAGATTTATTTAAAATGATAAATATTTAGTGACTCTAATAAACTAATTTAGATATTAAAAATTAATTATTCTTCCAAATTAGATTTTGGGATATTACAAAATGATATCATAGCAATAACAATTCATATTTGAATATTTAAATTATAGTTAGAGTCATAGGATTGATTCTAAGTGAGGTAGAGGTTGGGTAGTATATATTTTGTTATTACATATTTGATTGATTTATCTGCATTTATATGTGATTTTGAGTGATCAAGTCATTAATAAGAGTATACATTTTAGATATCATGGACCTATTATTCAGAGTGATGGTGAACTAGATGGGGATATTATTAGTATAATTCAAGTTCAATGGTTGAAGTGGAGAAATGTATCGAGTTTGTTGTGTGATAAAGAAGCCCCCCTTAAACTTAAGGGAAAATTCTATAAGATGGTGGTGAGACCTCTAATGATTTATGGTGCAAAATGTTGGCCATTAAAATAGAGGCATAATGTTAAGTTAACTATCACATATAAGAGGATGCTCAAGTGAATGAGTGTCTTTACTCTTAGAAACATTATACAAAACGAGTATACATATGAAAAGGTTGGAGTAGCTCCAGTGAAAGATAAGATTAGAGAGAGTATCCTTAGATAGTTTGGTCACATAAAACAATAGCTTTGTGATGACCTGATTTTGAAAGTAGATGTATTAGATTTAGCTTATGTTAAGAAAGGTAGAGCTAGACCTAAAAATATTTAGTTAGAAAATTTTAAAATGTCCTTTCTTTTGTTATATTTAAATTTTAATTTTACTCTTAGCAAGACAGAGAAAAAGGATTCATGTAGTCGACCCCATATAGTGGGATAAAAGTTTGATGTTGTAGTAGTTGTTGTTGAGTTTGTATGTTTGATTGATTAGAAAAGAGAATTATATCAGTGGATGGATGAACCTGAATAAGAATATAATTACATAACATATTGAATGATATATGATTGAATGATATGTATAGATTTGTGAACGAGTTGACTTATTAAATTTATGATTTACTGAATGATATGATTGATGGATCTATGGTTATTATTATTTTTATTTGCTAATGGTTGTATTGCTTTGGCTTTCAATTTAATTTTATCATTTATTTGATTTTAACAAAATAATTATTAACTTATTTTTTTATCTCGTTTGTGTTGCGATAGTGGAAATGTTGGGGGTGACAACTTTCAACAATCACGATATTATAATAGCCATTATTTTGACCCAATCAAATAATTTTTTAGGAGTTAAATTAAGTTTAATTTATAAATAATCTTAGCTATAACATAAATATTATTATATTTTAATTATGATAATTTTCTCCTAATTTTATGAGCAGTGTGGATATGAAAATAAAAAGTATTACAATCCTTTAAGAAATTGACACAAGCTTGTATAAGTAGAGTTTTTGGGACTATTAAGTGTCCATTATGCAAACTTATTTCACCAAAGTTTTAAATATGTTGGGATATTTTATGAATATTTTTCATAATTTTTGGATCCCTAAATTTGAAGTTATAAAAGAATTTATAAGAATTTTTGGATTATTTTATTATAAGTATTTTAAACACATACAAGATCTATTAAAGCTTCATTGCCACTTTCTCATTCATTTAATAAAGAATAAAATTATGAAAAAATAAAAGAAAAGGTGAGGAGAGAGATATTTATATTCATGATTTCAGATTCCAAGTTGTCTTTTCAAATGAAAGCTAGAGTGGATGACAATAAAGTGTGGAAACAGAGATCTCAAGACTTGGTTGCTATTGTGTAAAGAAATCACCCTCATGATAAGGGTCATTTTTTTAATTTTTGTGTAATGTTTTGTTAAGACATTTATTGTAATAAATTGATTATGTACGGATATGAAGATTTAATAGAATTTCTATTGTATTTAAGGTAAAATTCTTGTAATTTTATATTTATGAAATAAATTTTTTATTTGAAGAAAAATATCTTATGTAAGTTCTCATATGTATGTGAGATTTTTAGAAATTGTAGATTAATTATTTCAATTAAAATATTATGAGTCAAGATAACTATATGATAATTGAAGAAATTTTAAGACACATAATAAAGTCATTTTATTAAAATTATTTCATTAATCTGAAGTGTTAGAAAATCATATATCCTAGGACAACTAATATGTGCATTATTATTAAACATATTCCATCAAATAAAAGTGTTATAAAAGTTAACCTATTATGACACATAATATTTATCATATTTATTCATAAATTCTATCATATGAAGGTGTTAGAAAAGCTTGTTTATTAGGACACCTTACATGTGTCATTGAGGAGACTATGCCATCAAAATTATATGTCAGAAAAGTTTAGTTTTTAGGGCACATAAAGATGCCCTTAACCCTATGTCAACGGCCACCTAAGTGTCACAATTATTTGATGCATTAATATATCATGTGTACTAATAGATACATATTATGACACTTTAAAGTGCCTTAATAGTCATTATTTTTTGTAGTGAGAAGCTTAAATTTGGATGTCTTAAAAGTTTTTTGCTGTTTGGTTTAGTTAGAAAATTTTCTCATTTCAAGATAGACAACTATTACCCTACCTCTGATTTTAATGATTTTGTGTATTTTATCTTTTATGGATTTTAATTTGGTCTAAACTTATAAAAGTTATGATATCTTGATTTTTAACAAACTTCCACTGTATAACTTTTAATATATAATATATATGATTTATTTGAATATTTTGACTGTAATATTATTGAATTTCATCAAGAAAATTAGAAGATATGATTTTCTTAAGTAGATGCATAGTATATAAATTATATATATATATATATATATATATATATATATATATATATATATATATATATATATATATATATATATATATATTTGTATTTTATTAAATATTATATTTCATACATGAGATTGACTTACATTGTATATAAATATAAAGTATTTATATGTAAGAATGGAAAACTTGTTGCTAATAATATAAGTAATATGAGTTGGCTCTTAAAACATAAAATTCATAGGATGATTGATCGATGGATTTTCCTTTAAATAATAGGTTGGTTGTGTAATCCTAGTTTTGGCCATTAAACAATTAACCAAATTATGCTGATGGGTACATCGTGATGACTCTTAAATGATTATTAAAAGTCACATATGAAAATAAATAATTAGAAAAAATAAATAAAAGATAAAATAAGATTGATAGATGGATACATATGACATATAACATAAGAAAGGATGAAAACACCAAATTAAAGATGGATATTATGTCTTGCTCTTCACAATTATTCTTGTGATATCATTATATAATAATGTATTGAACTGATTTATAGAAAGAACTGAAGTTATATTGATATAACATGCATTGATTTTGATACAATATATCATAGCATACTAACATGGCCTATTGAGTGATAATCCTTCTTATCAAAATTCTTATAGTTTGATGCATCTCTTTTAACTTCTCTAATCATATTGATTTTATTCTTAATCTTATAAATTTCCTATTATGCATATAACTTGATGATTAATATTGATTAGAAATAGAGCCCATTATGTAATTTCTATTGATTTCAGGTTTGAGAAGTGATTAATATCCTTAGGAGTGAGGCTGATTAGTGTTTTAAGATTTTCTTTTATTTATATATTTTATTCTATTCTTTTCTTGCTGGAAGCTTTAAAAAGGATAAATTGATATTATTGAAATCTCATGTTATTGTACTTTGCATTTTGAAGGAATGAATATATAAATATTTTGATGTATATGATTTATAATTACTTTTGTTAGATTTTATTAAAATGATATATATTTAGTGTCTCTGAAAAATTAATTAGATAAAAAATTAAAAATTATACCAAATTTAAATTTTGGGATGTTAATAATTCTCCCCTAAAAGTTCTCCTCTTGTTGGCTCAGCTCCCATCGCTCGACCTCCCTATCTAACAAAGAAAACAACCAACAACTCCTTCCTCTTTGGAGGACATTGCATTCCATCAAAAGTCTTCTCTAATCTCCTCATCTAGTCCTTGACCACTCTAGGCTCAACAATACCCTCAAATCTTTGGGGCTTCAATCTCAAAACTACATATTAAGTGCTTATCAACATCATCAGATATGATAGAGGAAATCCTACTATGTGCCTCACTTATCATCTTGGTTACCAGATTAGCAAGTTATTAATCAAATAAAAACTAATAGCATGAATGGTACTATATTTAGTGATGCTTGACTAATACTCTATCAATATATCATATATGGGTCTAGCGAATCCATCAAACACCACACACATAACACAAGGTTGAATAGACATGCACATAGAAACAAATAAAAATGAGTGTCGAAATAATACCCAAAACCATCTCAATTGATTACATATCATCTTCTATAACTCCATTTTTTAATCAATTCCCCCAAAACCACTACTTTGATACCAAAAAAGCTTATCACAACCCAACTAGATAGGATCTATAATAGGTCATACCGCGTTGAATTGGGGCAGGCTCGCCCAAGATCTAAGTTTTGGGGAACTTTATAATTTTTTTTAATTTACAAACCACATATCTTCTAATTAACTTCAATAAAAAAAACCGATCCACAATTTGTTTCTTTCATTTCTTTCAAAAACACATATATACAATATTTACTCTATAGTACATAACTACAGACAGAAATAGAATAATTTAAATACCATATTGGTATAAAAATTAGAGGAGCACCTAAATAGACTTAAATGCTCAGCTACTCTACAGGCTCTTTCAACTTCCCCTAAAACATAATACAGAAAAATTGTGAGCCAACATAACTCAACAGGTCACACCACCAATCTAAATTTCTAAAATAACTTATTTAAAAAGCATTCAATTGAATTTGAAAAAGTAGTTGGTTATGATTTATCCCACTGAATAGAATAGTACTTGAGGTATCATAAATTTAAATGATAATGCGAGAAAAATAAATAAATAAGTACTTAATATATCAGAATAGAAAATAACAGATATTCCTCCAGTCCTTTTGACTGTTTGTTAGCATTCAAAAAATAGATCCTTATGACTCATATTTCTTAGCACCAAAAAAGATCTTCCAAAATATGCTTTAGCCCCAT
Source organism: Dendrobium huoshanense (assembly GCA_016618105.1). Classification (NCBI taxonomy): domain Eukaryota; kingdom Viridiplantae; phylum Streptophyta; class Magnoliopsida; order Asparagales; family Orchidaceae; genus Dendrobium; species Dendrobium huoshanense. The sequence continues at coordinate 16,660,159 of CM028342.1, forward strand.
CACAAAACTTATAGAATATACTTTTAACACAGGAATAAAATTTTCAAAATGTGCGTTTAGCATCAGAGTATAACTTCCTCTACACTCCACATCTAACCGGAGTCACATATTTCAAAAACATAATCATATAATTCATTGCATTATAGTAAAAAAAAATTAATTTCAGAATTCCATAGAAGACTTTATCGGCAGACAACAAATTTAACTACTAAGCAAAATTTCATAGTTTTAAAATATAGCTAAATTACCAGGGATTACTCATAACACTATTTTGAAACTTTAACTATACTATGATATTAAATTTTTATTTATCAAATTTTTAATTAAATAAAATAACTTATTTTTCAAACCACCTGATATATAGTTCTCAAGAAGAATACTTAAATTTCCAAAATGACTGGCTTTACTATACACAAAAAATTATGCAGTGAAAGTTTTATGAGTAGAAAGTTATCCTTACTTTTATAATATGAAATTATAATTTAAATTAAAAAAAAATCTTAAATCTTTTGTATTTTTAAAAAATGAGATAGGTAGAATGTGACTTACTTCGATCAAGATAATTTCACAAGCTAGGTCGACAACATAAAACATACTGGAGTCACCAAAATTTGTCTTTATCTCTCTAAAATCCTTTTCACTCTCTCAAAATGGTTGAAGGGGGGAGAAATTAATTTTTATTAAAATGAATATAAATGGTTTAGGGTATTTTTATAAAAATTTTACTTAACATTGTAGTGCTCAACCTTGCGATGCTCCCTATTGGAGAATACAGTGCCACAACATTAGTTCATTTTCCAAAAATTTACTAGAGAGCTTAATGCCACGATGCTCCCTACCCATCACGACAGTGCTCCCAGGGAAAATTCTAGATTTTACATTCTTACCATAGATCCAATAGATAAAATTCATAACAAATTTAGATAAGCTTATGCATAAGATCACTTACAGACATGCACAACACATGAATGCAAAAATTTCTCCTTATTATGCTTTTCGAACTTGGTTGAAACATGTGAAACTGTGCATGGATTCAACAAGTGTCATAGATAGTGACACAAATAAACTCCTGAAAGTCTCTATAAATTCCTCCCAAGAAATCTCTGCATTTGGTTTACCTTGAAATCACTCCCCCTACTGGCTTATCCACCAGCATTTTGCCTACCAATCTACCAATAATACATATAACAACACCTTTTTATTTTCAGGAAACAACATACTATCAGAAGATTTCTCAATTATCATAAGCAAATCCTCAGCTATTTGAGGCTTAACAACGTGTTGAAAAAGAGGTTGCTTCAATTTGAAAAATAACTGAAAGATCTTATCAACCTCATCTCTCTTAACTCCAACCATCCTACCCTGAGCGTTACCCATCAGCTAGACCACTGACAAGCAAATTGTATCAAAAAATTAGATGCCATAACCCCTACAGTACTTTGAACTATTACAGCTTGATTGAAACTCTGTTCATCAGCTACTTTTTGCACTTGGGGGTTGATGATACAACATCACTTTAATATATGTAAAGAATAAAAAGGTTCATTTATAAATAAATTTATTATGGACTAATAATTTTTTTTTAAACTATACCCCCAACTCCTTTCTCTTATTGAGATAAATCATTATCTATAGCTCTGGTTACAAACCAATCCTTCCAAACACTTACTCTAAAACTACCCTGTGATGACATATGATCTAATAGAAGGACTGAAAATCCTAAACCTAGAATTTAACTTCTTAAATATCTACAAAAATAAACATAGCTATTATAAAATTCAAATGATAAAAGAAACTCAATATGTTTTATTTCATCAAAACATATATATACACTAATCCAGTTAACTTTCAAACATCTATACATCAAAATAAGTAAAAATTGGATAACAAAATAACATCTTAATAAATTAGATTTCAAAAGCCCTAACTCTATCCCTTTCTACTCTGTTGGGTTAAAATATAAAAAAATATCATAGAATGAGCATAATTAGCTCAGAAGTAATCTTTTTAGAATCCATCACAAATATTAATATTCAAATTAAAATACTATGTAATAGTTAATTTATTTTAAATAAATATAATAAATTGTAAAGAATGAATAAAGTATTAAGAAAGCATTTTTTTAAGGTTTCAGTGTTTAATTGATTTCAAAGTTTTTATTGATATATTTGAAGCTACTTCACATAGAGTTCAGATGCATCACATAACACTTGCCATCACTAAGAACATTTGTCCTAATGCCTGCTTATAACTTTATTTTCACTTATGCCTCCCTTTAACCTCCCATACTTTCTTATACTAACTCGGGCTAGAAATAGAGTAGAAAAGTGTCGCATAACCTCCTACACCGGCTTTCAATAAGTCGGGGCTAGAATCTTTCCTATATTCACACTAGCTAGATTGAGCCAGAATATAATATGTAGGGCCCTAGTAACATATGAGAGAGTACACTTTTCAATATTTCATAACTTCTCTAACACCATACTATGAACAATTTAAATGAAAATACAATAGTAATTACATCATAAATTTAATTCCGTGCACAAATAATGTATAGATTCTTGTAATTACCCACATTGCTTATATAATTTCATAGTCATTGAACTTTTCCTATTCAAATTCCAACTTCAGAGAGATATTCATATGAATAGTTTAAGATTTTTATTTAACTATTGCAATTGCTAGAAAAGCTTTAAGTAGTTTATAAACTCATAAATTCATGTAGGAAAAATCAACTGATAAAAAACATTTCATACAATCAAAATATTAAGGATAAAGTGTAGAACAACATGTTAAAAGTTACATAGTGAAAACATTATAAAATTCAAGAAAAATATATTTTTATCCATAACGTTTTATGTAATCACTACAATTGAAATCGAAGATAGGGATTCAGAAGTCTATATCATGTTCTATAATAGCATGAATAGGCCTAACAGACGAATTTCGAGCTTCGGCCCCCGAAACCTCTCTTCTTTCTACCTTTCTTTTTTGGCAATGTGGTTGGGGAAATGAGAGCTAGCAAATGCTTTAGAATATCATAATATTTAAAAATCACTAATCTAGTCTAGCATTGCGGCGCTAGGTTCCCCGGTGCTATAACCCTTCTAGAGAATCTTATAGATTTTCCCAGAATCTTATCATTGGAGAGCTTTCCGCCGTGGTCGTGCCACCCATCACCGTAACATACACTCAAATCCTTCTCCCCACCTGAGAGCTCAATATTATGGAGCTACTTAGCCCAACGCCCCTAGAGCTACATGACTTTAAATTTCACTTCTACCCAATTCTTAACTTACACAGGGCTTCCTAAAATACTCTAAGACTTTTAATTATCAATTAAATCAAAATCAAATAGAAATTTAGTTTGTTTAACCTTAATTACCTGAATTTTAGATCAAATAATATTACATTGTAGTTTAGCGATGATGATCATAGGGATCATAATACAGAAATAATGGTCTTATGGACTGTAGCTGGGTAACTGAGGTTAGAGGGAACATAGTCAGGCGACGGAGGTTAGTGGGACTGTTGTTGGGCGGCGTAGGTTTGAGGGATATAATCGAACAACGGTAGTCCAAGGATTGTTGGTTTAAAGGTGTGGCTAGACGATGAAAATTTTGACGATGATGGTTGGTGGCAAAAGTCTGGTGTTGACTTGATGGCCTGACGAAGGTCTAGTGGTGGCTGAATAAAGGTTTAATAGCAGCAACCATGCGAAGGAGATTTGATGATAGCAGTAAACTGATGACATCTCAAATGGTGGCAATTGGGAATAGTTGTGATGGCAGCTAAGAGGAGATTCAGTGGAGGCCGAGCAGAGGTCTAGATAATTTTCAAGTCTCAGAGCTCTTTTCTCTATTTAGCTAAGGGTCCAAGCTCCTCCCTCTCATATAGAGAGTGGGGGATTTTTGATAGATTTTTTGGGGTGACACGTCTCATAAATATAAAGAAAATCTGGAGCACTTTATTGGATGACCTGTATTGATTCCTAGATCATAGATCATTTCTTTAACATTTATGTGCCTTAATGATATCAGAATCAAGCGATCTTTTACTCGTTGGATTCGTCTCGTCAAGCCGCTCGATTCAACATAAGCATGTCATATTTATAGATCAAACATGTCTCAAGATTCCTGTCCAATTAGGACAATTTTTGGTGATGTATCAAAGATATATCTCATACCCTACTTAAATATTCATCACTCATGAATTAGAACAATTTTTCATAAATTTAAAATTTGTTAAGCAATTTGTATAAATATATTTATAAAAATTAAAACTAATTCCTTATTATTTATAGGGCTGTCAACAAATGACCCGACCCGAACCCGACCCGAAAAATTCGGGTTTGGGTCGACCCATTTAATAAACATGTCGGGTTCAGGTTTTACTTTTGGACCCGTATAACAATCGGGTCGGGTTCGAGATAACCCGGTAACCCGATTCTTACCAGAAAACAACCCGTGTTAATGAGAGTTTTAATAACGTCGAGTCGTCGAGCGGTCGAGCCATCGAGCAGATCAAAAAATAAGTTAGGGATTTCTCATTTCTGAGTTAGGGTTTCTCTATCTCTGACTCCCATCTCCGATTCTCTCGCTTCTTGCCTTCCTCCAAGCCGTTCGCACTTGCAGACTCGCAGTTCGCACCTTTGGCTTGGTCTGTAAGACTGTAATCACTAGCCAGTGAACTCATTACTCATGAATAAGTTTGGTTTCGTTTTTTTAGAAGTATTTTGGCATTTTGCTGAGTTTTGGTTTCTGATCGACTGATCTACAATTCTACAGATCTACTATTCTATAAATCTACATTATTTCTACTCTTCCTTTATTTCACAATTTATCAATCTGGAAGTTAGGGTTTGCAAGTTTTTGTAGATTACGGTTTGCAGTTTGATGTTTTTGACATTTGGTTTTGGACCTTTAAGGTCTTGTCTAGCACCGTTTATCATATTCTTGAATCTTGAGTATGACTTTTGAGTTTTGAGTCTTTTGGCATCTCATATGTCGGCAATCGGCATGCCGTCTGCGCCTCTGCGGGTCGGGATTGGGGAAATATGGTTTTCATTTATATTTTTCTATTACAGTGACTCAGTGAGAGTGAATCAGTGATTACACAATACAGTAATACACAAATAGAATTTTTTGTTCTGAATTTGTTATTTATTAAGTTGTTAACTTGTTATGAAGTATGAACTATGATAGTAATCCACTAATCCAATTAGGCTTTGAGCCTTTAAGCCTATGATTATGTTTCCCTATTGTTTCTTGTCTTCTGAGATAGTGAATACTGAATAGTCTAATACTATTGTGTATTTGTGCGAGTAGCTTAGTACTATTTAAATTCTTTGAGCCTTTAAGCCTATGATTATGTTTCCATATTACCTTATTAGTTTTTTTATTTAATATTTTGTAAGTATGTGTTTTTTACTTTTTTTGGTGTTTAGATGGAGGATTCTAATACAATTGTTGACAGTAATCCTCTCGAGCAAAATGAGGAAGACCCTATTGATAATGATGCTGAATGTGACAGTGATGAGTATAACAATGTGGATGTGGGTGAGGACCATGAAGTTGGTGATAATGCAATTCAAAATGAACAAAAAAAAAAAAGAGGAGGTTGACCTCTATTGTTTGGGGACATTATGAAATGTTGCCAGTTGGTAATGATGGCAAACAACGTTGCAAATGTAAGAAATGTGGGGCAACTTACTTGTCTGATAGTAAAAATGGGACAGGTAATCTGAGACGTCACATTCAGAACTGTAAGAAGCGGGACTCCCATGATATTGGTCAACTTATTCTTCAAAGTAACACAAGCACTTCTATTTATATGGTTGAAAATAAGTTTGATTATCATGAATTTCGTAGCTTGTTTACGCATAGTTAAGCATGACTTACCTTTCAGTGTGTGGAATGGTCTGGTGTTAGAACGTTACTTCGATACTTGCGTCCTGATTTACAAATTGTATCCAGAAATACAACACGAAATGACTGTAAGAAATTGTTCATCAAGGAGAAAGCCCAGATACAAGCCCTTCTATGTACTTGTAAGAGTAGAGTTTCCTTAACTTCTGATTTGTGGACTTGCATTAACACTGATGGTTTTATTTGCTTAACTGCACATTTCATTGACAATAATTGGTGGTTACAGAAGAAGATTATAAGTTTTGATTATATGCCACCCCCCATGATGGCTTAGCATTATTTGAGAAACTTCAACAGCTTTTGATTGATTGGAAACTTGATAGTAAGCTTTTAAGTATTACTCTAGATAATGCTTCAGTGAATACTGTCTCAGTTGATTTTATAAGAAATCATTTGAATTTGCAAAATGCACTAATATGCAATGGTGAATTCTTCCACATGCGATGTTGCACACATATAGTAAATCTTATTGTGTAGGAAGGTTTGAAGGATATAGATTCCTCCGTTATGAAGGTTCGCGAGAGCATTAAATATGTAAAAGGCTCTCAAACAAGAAAACAAAAGTTTATGGAATGTGTACGACAAAGTTTGCTTGAAACTAGTAGAGGTTTGAGGCAAGACGTACCAACTAGATGGAATTCTACTTTCATTATGCTAGATAGTGCAATATACTTCAGGCGTGCTTTTATGCATTTAGAGTTGAGTGATTCCAACTACAAGTCTTGCCCTTCAAATAGTGAGTGGGAGAAAATGGTTAGATTATGCAAGTTTTTAGCTCCTTTTTATCAAATTACTTGTGCTTTCTCCGATACAAAATATCCAACTGCAAATTTGTATTTTCCATGTGTATCAACCGCATATGCTACATTTAAACATGAATTGTCTTGTGGGGAGGAGTATATTAGGAGAATGACTGTTGGAATGCTTGCTAAGTTTGAAAAGTATTGGTCAGACATCAGTGTTATTTTAGCAATTGCAGTGATTCTCGATCCAAGGTATAAGTTTAACTTTATTGAGTGGTGCTACAAGAGACTTTACTCTGGTCAATATGATTCTGAAATTGAAAAAGTTAAGGATAAGTTGAGCACCCTTTATTCATCCTATGCAATCGTACAAAACCAACCATCAACAACGAATGTATCTCAATCATCTCAATCTTCACGACATACTCCATCTAGTAGTCAGTCAACTACAATAATGCAACCACAATTTCTGTAGGTACAATCAATAAATCACATTTCATTAACATATTATGTTATATTGTTATGTCAAGTTATCAAACATAATTATTTAAAAAAATATAGGATTATGATTCTTTCGAGGTGGAGGTAACTATGCCAAGAAAATCAGAGCTTGAAATGTATTGGATGAACCGAAGATGGATAGGAATAGTGAGTTAGACATTTTGCAATATTGGAAAGTAAATCAATTCAGATTTCCTCAGGTCTCTAGAATGGCTCGTGATGTGTTGTGCATTCCAATCTCTATTGTTGCATCGGAAAGTGCTTTTAGCAATGGGGGTAGACTTCTAGACTAATATAGAAGTGCATTGAAACATGATATTGCAGAAGCATTGGTTTGCACAAAGGATTAGTTGTACAGTGACCAAGGTAATTTATATGTTTAAGAATACACGGATGGTTCAATTTTTGTTTAAATGTATATAAATCAAATGGACAATGTGAATGAGTCAGGCAATTAAGCAGTTTAGAAACTATTGTTAGCTCAAATTTATATTTATAATGACTGTAATGGACAGCTGCTTTGCAGCAGCTGTTTCTTCCTGTGGGGTTTTATTTCCTATCTTCTTACAAGTATGTTTCTATTTCTTGCTGGCTGGTTGTTGAAACTTGACAGTGTTGTGCATTGTGCTTTGTGCAGCACAGCAGCAGCTGCTAGCCTGCTTCTGGAACTCTGGTTGTGGCTTTTGTTTCCTGCCTGGTTAAATTTTATTCTGGTTGTGCACTTGTGCTGGACAGATTTTTTTTTAACATTCAATTTCTGGTTGTGGCTTTTGTTGGGGACCTGGGGCCTTTGCCATGTTGATGCCTGAAGGTTGTGCCTTGTGCAGTTGTGCTGGACGAGTTTTTTTTTTAACATTTAATAGTGAATCCTGATTTATGTTGGATTGTTGCAAATTTGCCATGTTGTCCTGTACTCCTGTTGTGCCTTTGATGCAATAATCTTAGAATCTTGAATTCCTGATGGTTAAATAGCTAATTGGTTATGTTGGATTGTTGGCCTGTTTAGGTCTTTACTCTTTGATGGTTATCTGGTTATGTACTATACTTATGCTGGATTGTTCATTGTTGGCTTGTAGCCTGTTGTGGACGGCAGTAGTGCAGCTTGCTGCTTGCATATTTGTCTGCGAGTCTGCAAGCCTACAACAGTGCAGCTTGCAAAAAAACATTTTCGGGTTGCTCTGTGCCTCTGTTGCTCACTTGGTCTTATCTTCTGAAATTATGTTGATGTTAGTTTATTATTATAATATGGCAATGATAAAAAACCTTGTGAATATATAGAACATTGCCAATACATAAATAAAAATGTTTTGAAACCAGTTTACAAATTGAGGAAATAAGATTTTTTTGATTTGAGCATATACTATTTCACTAAATAGATACTAAATTTATAAAATCTGTATGCTCAATTTGTAATCTTGGAGGGCAAAATTTTAAAACTGTTGCAGACTAGCAAATGTTGCTTCAATTTTCACTAGGTTTATTCTGAGCCGAAGGCTCAAAAGCCTAAGCCGGTGAGGCGGTGATTCATTAAATCCTTGACCAGTAGACCTTGAGGCTTGACTTGACTCTTGAGCTTGTAGATTTTACTTAATTTTGTTGCAGACTTGCAGCCTTGTAGGTTCATTAATACTTGATCTTGATGGTTCAAAGTTCAAATTTCAAAGTTCAAAGAAGCTAACTACTTGAGAGTTGAGTCTTGAGGCTTGACGGCTTGAGCAATGGCCAATGAGCAACAACCAACAACAACTCTGGTTCACTGGTTGTGACTTGTGATTTACTATTTTTTGTGTATTTGCAAATTATAAATTGTAAATTTTTAATGTATCAAGTATCATACTATCAGTATCATTGTATATTTCAATATTTGTATTTTGTATTTGTAAATTGTAAATTTAAAAATTGTAATGTATCTTGTATTATAGAAAATAGAAATTAGAGTTTTTGTTTGATAAATATATTTTTTGTATTCATTTATTATTTCATTGTTTTTTTTTGTTTATTAGTCATATAATTGATAATTTCATAAATTTTTCTGCTTAACATTTTTTTCCCAAAAAAATTCGGGTTGGCGGGTTGGGTCAACCCGACCCGTGATTAACCCGGGTCGGGTCCGGGTTTTGCTATTGGACCCGTATAGCTAAATGGGTCGGGTTCAGGTTGACCCGTTTAGCTTCAGGTCAGTTCGGGTTCGACCTGAACCTGACCTGGCAACCCGAATTAACAGCCCTAATTATTTATAACATAAAGTACAAAATCATACTATAACAATTAGGGAATAGATGCTCTTGAACCATAATTATAACGTAATTTTTATATCATAAAAATCATTTTATTTTATAAAATAACATTTATTCATCATATTATTTTTTATAACTTTTTGTTGGTAGATAACTCCCTTAAACTTTATTTATTATTAATTAATTATATTCTTATTCAGGAGTAATTTATCTTATTAGATTTCCGAGTAATGAAAATGATAGATCCTCTTGACCGTAACTTCTTACCTTTGGAGCTATTTCTCCACGTCGGAACGCGCGGTCCACACCGTTAGCCACACGGTTCTCCTTCTTCGTCGTCATTTCCATCCCATTTAAACTGCCGACACTCCTACAATCTCACTCGTCCAGCGAGCGACAGTAATGGATGCCAGCGGCAGCGATGAAGCTCTCACGAGATTGGTGAAGGACCTCTCCGACTTAGCTTCCGCAGCCAAGAACCTGAAGCTGGAGAAGGAAAACCTTAGCCGATTCTCCCAACTCATTGCCGATGTCAAGGATCTCCGCCTCCAGCTCGAATCGCAGCAGACCTTCCAGCTCGATCATGGATTCATAGCAAACATTTTGCAGGAGCTCGACACCGAAGTCCACAGGGTTCGCAAAGTCATCGGCGATTGCAACTCCGAAACCCTCCTCAGCCTCTCCGAACTGAACCAATCCGCCAAAGCCATGGCCGCCACACTCCGCCTCGAGACCACGGAGTTCAAATTTGCATCAGATGCTGAAGCTTACCAGCTCCCACAACTAGTACAGTTGCTCGACAGCTCTGCAACAGCTTCTTCAAGTTCTAGGGCAAGCACTGATGAGGAGATCTCTAGCCCGCACAGTTCCTTCCTCCGATCTTTCGATGGCGAGATGCTAACGGATCCCGTCTCCGTATCCTGCGGCCATAGCTTCGAGAGAAGGATCATAGAGGAGCATCTAAGGCTGGGGAACTGCCGGTGCCCCGAGTGCGACAAAGAGCTTTCTCCGACGGAGACGCTCACTCCGAACACCGCGCTACGAAAATACATCTTGGAAAAGAAGCAGAGAAATGCTGTTAAGAAGCTGAGGCATGAAGCTTCCTTGCTTCGCTTGGAGGATTTGGAATCGGTGAACCGTGCCCTAGATGACCTAAACGACGCTATGACGGTAATTCCTAGCTGTATCGCTAAGGCGAAGGAATATAAGCTTATTCCTGTGCTTGCATTGCTCCTCAAGAAGAGTTCAGGAAACACCAGAGCGGTGCTCAGTTGCCTCCGCCTTATCGCACGCTTTTCGGATGAGAATAAGGTAATAAATTTTCCATTGACTCGTTCTTTTCTTTTGGAAATCGACAGCGAGAGTGATGAACTTGTGCAGGAAACGATGGGAACGACGGGGGTGATTAGGTGCCTTATGAAGCTTCTCCGCGGCGCTGAGCCAGAGCCTTATGCATTAGAGATCATGCTGGAGCTGTCCAAGATAGAAGTCATTGCGGACAAGATTGGCAATGATCCGAACTCCATTCCCATCTTGGTCTCCCTGCTCGACTATCCAACTTCTGATATGGCGGAGATGGCGCGCAGTGTTCTAGAGAACCTCTCTGGAATCCAATCCACCATTATGATGGCTAGATGCGGATACTTCAGTCCCTTCCTCGAACGCTTTTGCAGAGGTGAGACACTTAAAAGCTCATAAAAAACACGTTGTGGATGTTTCGCCGCCCAGTAAGAAGGCGAATTCATTTCTGCTAGTTTGTAGAAGCAGGGAACTCTGAGGAGACGAGAGCTTCGATGGCAAATGAATTGGCTCAGATGAGATTAACAGAAGTTTCTGCTAGGAGCTTGGAAGACGACCAGTTTATTACTTGCCTAATCGAGTTGCTTGGCTGCAGCTCGCCTTCGAGCAAATCGGCATCCTTACAGTGCATCAAGCAGCTCATTGCTTTCAGTGAGTTCAGGTCCCGCTTCCTGTCGAACGAATTCGCCATTCCTGCTATGCTAAGCCTCATTACCGAAGCTTCAGAGCAGCATTGGAAGCAGGAAGCAGTGGTGGTTCTCGTCTCACTTGTTCAGACAAGCCCACCTACGGATCACCAGAACAAGCCAAGATTGCAGGTTCTCTACACTAGCAACACTATCAAAAACTTAATTTTGCAGATTGAAACGTCCGGTTATCAAGTTCAAATTTCACTGCTGAAACTGCTCCAACTAATTGTTCAGACATTTGATTCAGCACGGAAATGGATAAAATCCAATGATGGCGAAATGAGCCGTCTCTTCTCTGCCCTTAAACGAGATCAGAACGACGGTATAAGATTGCAAGTACTGAATTTGATTTACTACATTGCAAGTGCAAATCCTAACGACGAGATTTCTCTTCCCCCTTCCCCTGCAAAGGATTCTTTTGTGAATTCCCTTATAGCTATACTCACCCATAGTTGTGTCGAAGAGGAGAGATCTGCTGCTGCCGGTATTATTGGCTACCTTCCAACTGGCGACCACAGCATAGATGAGGTGCTCCAAAAGTCAGCTTTTTTGAAAGCTATAAATGACATCTTCTCCCTTGCTATTAACTCCAATGGATTATTAGAAAATTCCCTTACAGCACTGCAAAGGTACGTTGCTTGTTCTAAGTCTGTACCTCATAAACAAGTCAGAAAGCTGCTTCCACATCTTGTTCAAATGCTCTCTAATGGGGCCAGCCCTCTTGCTAAGCAGCAAGCCGCCATTACTCTTTCCCACCTTGCAAGTTGCAATAGTATTTCCTCGTCATCATTGTTACATTTGAGACAGAGAATTCCCTATGTGACACAATTGGGCAAAAGAACTCTTTGTCATGTACATTTATCTAGCTCCCTTCAGCATTCCATTTGCCTCATCAAGATTGGAGCGGTGAAGCCATTGGTAGAGATGGTGAGAACCATGGAACCTGGATCCTCTGCAGCAGCTTTGATGACGCTTAACACTGTGTATTCATTGTGACTGCACTGCTGCTGGGGATGCCATATTGGAGAGCGGAGGCGCAGCGGCCATTATTGAGGTGCTGGAAAGGGGACCAGTAGTGTCTGTCAAGGAAGCTGCCCTTACACTCCTCGAAAAGATCTGCAAACATCCGAGAATCAAAGCAGATGGGTTAGATGAGAAGTTTGACAAAGTACTGGTATACCTTATTAGCAAGGAAAACGAGATCAAGGTGAAGGCAGCTTCCGTGCGTGCAGAAATTGGTTTGTATCCGGGCCATCCTAGATTCATCAAGTGATCCATTGTAAGATCTTTTTTTTTTTTTTTTTTTTTTTTTTTTTTTTTTTTTTTTTTTTTTTTTTTTTTTTTTTTTTTTTTTTGTGATACTAGATTCTTACTCGTAAACATATAGATCGAGTGGGAAAAATTTTAAGAATCTTGATTAGATTATTGTTAAAAGATATAAAATTGATGTGATTTGAGTCAATCAAAGTTTCTTAGCTCATCTTTTAACCCTTTATTATTTATACGTTTTGGATGAGATTCAATGCTATTGAGCAGTAAAGTTAAATTCCAAGTCTATGTTAATCCATATTGCAACAACAACACGAACAATATTGCTGTTGCCAGTCCCATGTCCTGAATGAAAAAAGTGGATGGTTGTTTTAGGCTGTTAACAGTTAGCGTAAAACTTATTAAATAATCATTTCATGAATCTTTTAATATATTATGTTAATGAGCATTTCAAAAATATTTTATTTCATTTCCTAATAACTATCCAATTAATAGGGCAACCTTGTTGAGTTCGAAGTGTCAGATGAAATCATTCAAAAGGAGCTTCCTTTAGTGAGTTATATAGTGAGTTTTTTTTTATGTGATAAATAGCGAGTTCATTCTAAAAGGCCAAGATGCTAGTTTTGTGTGAAATCTGATTGTGTCGATTATTTGAGTTGTATAGTTGCCTTAGACCTTAATTCCATTAGTCTAGTTTGCCAGGGAGTTGCAAAGGGGGTCCTCCAAAAATTATATATATATATATATATATATATATATATATATATATATATATATATAACACTACTGTTTGACCATATAACACTACGGCATTGTATTGTCTGGTTGGAGGCAAACAGATAGCGGAGTGTCATGATGCTCCAAATCCCGGCGTTGCAACTCAAGTAGGAGACAGAGCAATTCATTGCGGTGCTCCAGACCCTGGTGCTACAACGCTGTCAGGTAAATTGAAGACAAAGAGTGGAGCACCATGCACATCGCTCAAAACATGGCGCTGCGACATGGGCTGAGTAATTTTCTTTCTCATTTTTCTTGAAGGGGGGTTGCATCCCTTGGTGGTTTTGTTGTGTATCCTTTTCGTAGTTCTTATAAGAGAACAGTGTAAGAGTGAAGAGAGATACGGAAAGACTGAGAGAGAAAGAGATATGTATAAATTTTCTCCCAATTTTCATAATAGATTTCATGTTGTGGTGTGGCTCTGTAATTTTTTCCTGGTTTTGGAGTTTTCCAGGTTAAATCATGGTGTTCTCTTTTCCGTTGTATTTTCTCTTTCTTGTTTGTATTTGTTGTATGATTTACTTCCCCAACACAAGAAGCTTTAGGTATCTGGATAACTTCAATTATTGAATTCCATGAACGAGTATGTCTTTTATTATAGGTATTAAATTTAGAGGCTAGCTCATGACCGATTAAAGCCTTTTGGAGAATTTGTTTTAATTACTTTATGATTTGATAAACTCTATTCATAATGGCAATATGACTTGATTAACTTGACCTCTCAATCGTTATTATGTGTACATTAGTTTTGTGGACCTTTTTGGTCCACAAATGTGTTTATTTTGCTAAGGGGCTATTTGGTTTCATGCATTTAGCGCGCACTACAAAAGGAATACATGCATTTTGAATATTTTTGTGTTTTGTACAACGCAAAGTAAAGCTACAATGTTAAAGTAAAGCAATATGAACTCGCTCGAAAGCGTATTTACGATGTATTCGAAACCCGCTCAAATCGAATGAGTTCCAAATAATCCGCAATTCTCTTGCGTGAAAAAGGAGGAAAATCCCAATTGTCTGCCTTTTGCAGGCCTTCGCTCTCGTGTCCTACACATGAAGATCCCATCGAGCTTCGCAGGTTCCTGTCTCCTCTGCCTGGTAATCTTCTCTTCAGATAGGCTTAGGCTTGTCTGAGGGTTTTCTTTTCCCATTCTCCATTTCTTCGTTGTTATTCGACTTCGCTTGCTTCATGTGCGCTAGAGTATTGAACAACAACAACATCAAGCCTTTATCCCATAATGTGCGGTCGGCTACATGCATCTTTTTTTTCCATTGTGTCCTATTAAGAGTTGAATTCTTATTTAAATCTAATAACGAAAGGTCATTTTTAATTTTCTTCTAACCAAGTCTTTTTAGATCTACCTCTACCTTTTTTAACAAAAGTTAAATATAATACATCTACTTTTCTAACCGGGTCATCGTAAAGGCCACCATTTTATGCGACCAAACCATCTAAGATGACTATATGTAATCTTACCTTCTATTGGAGCTGCTCCAAATTGAACGAGTCGCTAAAAAGCTCATTCGCCTTCATCGACGATGTTCCCTCCCTGTCGGATCGGAAGTCACAATGGTTCGTGTCGTTATTCTTATTCCTATTGGAACGAAGGTAACCATCCTCCTTCCCCCTTAACAAGCTTCTTTAGCCAAATATCATAAATTCGTTGAACTATAGGGAATTTACGGCGAAAAGAGGATTTAATTCACTGTGAGTTTAAGATGTCCATTTTTCGCGTTTGGCTGGATTTACCTCAAATCCTGCTACCAAACAACCTCTTAGGTTTATAAGTTTAGATGATCTACATGATTAACTATTTCTACATGATTATAGATAATGTATATTTGTCTTAAATTGACATTTTTTTGCAATTTTATAATAATTTATTTTTCTGTGTATTTGTCTTCAAATTCACGTTTTTTTGCTATTTTATAATAAATTTATTTTTCTCTATATATATTTTTTTCAAATTCATATATTTTTTTTCTATTTTATAGCAAAAATTTCAGAATACGTTGCTTTTACTTTATCATGTATATACATCACCAAACAAAAGAAACAATTCTCCTGCATTAACTTTGCAGACAACTAAATAGATCAAAAGTATTCTAAATATGCTATATTTATTTTACTCTATAATTACTTTACAGTGCATTCCTTTTTCAAGCAACCAAATAACCTCTAAAAAAAACACTGAAGGGAGTAAAAGCAGTGTATTTTTTTTCCTATTTTATAGCAAAATTTTCAAAATACACTGCTTTTATTTTATTATGTATATACATCACCAAACAAAAGAAACAGTTCTCCTGCATTTACTTTGCAGATAACAAAATAGATCAAAAGTATTCTAAATATGCTATATTTATTTTACTCTACATTTACTTTACAGTGCATTCCTTTTTCATGCAACCAAACAGCCTCTAAAAAAAACACTGAAGGGAAGAGCTCAAGCGGATTGAATATACTGAAGCGATGTTGTAGCCCCAACTGCCTCCTTGAAAGAACATGAAGCCCTTTGAGGTGATTACCAGTAAGTATGATCAAGGGATTCCAGTTGAACATGCAGGTTTTTCCAATCTTTCCGCCTCCCATATAGTTAATTATCCTTGAGAAAGTTTACCTGCAGGTACTAAGGAGGGCAAGACAGCCAACTATTCTGACTAAGGCTTTGTTTGGGATGACTTTTTTGTTGCTTCTTATAGCAGCTTTTTAGCAATTTTTTTTATTTGATACTAAAAAGTTGCTTCCAAGCGAAGCCTAAATTTGAGAACCCCATCATCGAGTTCGTTATTTGTAAACTCTTGGGTGTTAGCATGTTGAAACGGAAGTGACATCTAGGGCTCCAAATGAATCGAGCAGAGTCAAATATGTGCTTGTCGTATTTCAGCTCGTTTATTATCAACTTACTTGAGCTCAGTTCATGCTCAATTCTAGCTTTTCTGTTTGTAATCAAGTTTTGTTCGTTTAAAATGATAAATGCTCATATTTGGTGTGTGTTTGGTTCATGATCGATTCGTTTTATGTTTATCAAGCTTTAGACAAATGAGTCTTATCGAGCCTAATAAAAGAGCTACTAATTAGGCGCCCAAATCTTTCAAATATATAGCGAGTATTTTCAAGCTATCAAAAGAGCGCATTCATGAATGTATCTAATGAGTGTTTTCGAGCTATAGAATGAGCCCTTTCACAGACATATATAATAATGTTTTTGAGCTACAAAATAAGCCCATTCATGAACAATTGAACTCAGAAAATGATTCTTCTTATAAACAAATTTGTTCATGAACACTTAAAACAAATAATTTAACAAAATTGAATAATTCTCTCTTACTAAAAAATAAATGCATTATATTGAAAGAGTATACCATAAAAACGAAAATAATATTTTATAAATTAAGAACGATTTATTACAATAGAACTAAAAATTATATGAAAATATGTCAAATAAAGATTTATAACAAGATTTAATTGATTTTTAATGATTCATAAGCTCTATATCAAACATTAACGAGTTTCTTAATTATCTTTATAGTGAGCTTCTTATTGAGTTTCTTGACAAGTTTTAATTGATATGTTCATGAACATTGATACGTCGTCACAAAATTATCTTGATTGGGCACGATTCTCGAGGCAAGAGCTAGTTGGAAACTTCAAAAAATATTTTTGGGAGCACCCAAACTCCAATTTCAGCGAGCTTACAGTCAAACTGAGCGTCTCGGAAATAAGAACCCAACGACACCAAGATCAACCCAATCCGAGTCCAAATGAGTCTGAATCAAGGGCTCAAAGCACTGTTGGAAGGTTCAAACCGCAATTTGAGTTACCAAACGGTCTCTGATTTTGACAAGCTTATACTCGAATCGAACGGCTCGACGAGACGAATCCAACGAGCCCAAGATAGATGAATTCCGACATCATTAAGGACTTCAAATGCCCAATGAACCGTGCATGATCAAAGGATTCAATATCGGCCGTCCATTCAAAACACTCCCAATTTGTCCTTGATCTCACGCCTATTTACAGGCTATGCCACTCCAGAAAAACTATAAATAGAGCCCTCATTCTACACAAAGGGACTAAAGTGAAGAGAGAGAAGAAGAAGAGGAGAAAGGGGAAAAGGAGATTCCTCACCTCCTCGACCATCGCCGGAGCTCTTCCTGTCGCCTGAAGACGCCGGAACTCTGCCGGATTTTCAGGAAACGCAGGAATTCTGCACAACTTCCACGTGATGCTGAAATCCTTCCCAATTAACAACAGAGTTCCCTCCTGACGCCGAAACTCCGCCCAAGTGAAGCCGGAGTTCTCCTTTGCCACCAACAGACGTCAGACTTTTACCCGACGTCGAACCTTCACTCTTCGCTAAGTTTCTACCAGACGCCGGACTTCTACCGGTTATCGGACTTCGCTGGACGTCTACGCGAAGATGGATTTCTTTCTATTGTTGGACTTCTACCTGATGCTGTCCTTCTGATCTTCGTCGTTAGACTACAGTCTTTCGACATCCGTCGCCCGCCGACTACGGTCATCCTGACTTACGTCGCCCGCCGACTACAGTCTTTCCAACACCCGTAGTCCGTCAACTACGATCCTCCTTACTTACGTCGCCCGCCGACTACAGTCCTCCGTCGCCAGCTGACTATGGTCCTCCTGACCTACGTCGCCCGCCGACTACGGTCCTCCTTACTTACGTCGCCCGCCGACTACATTCTTTCCGACCTCCGTCACCAACTGACTACGGTCCTCCTGACCTACGTCGCCCGCCGACTGCAGTCCTTCTAGCAAAGCGAATACATCGATAGTAGCTCTTTGTATTTACATCATGTAATATACTCCATAAGATGTACATCAAGCTAAGGCCTTCTCCCAAGGAAGTGCCTCATTTGTAATCGACTGCAAATACTAGTGGATTCGTTCAAACTGGGCTAGGCCCCGTGGTTTTTCCCCCTTTTACAGGGTTTTCCACGTAAAAATCTTGGTGTCTCATAAATGCTAGACCCTCTCTCCTTATCTGATTTCGTGCCAGATTTTCGTACAACGCTAAGACGATAAACTTTATATTTCTCTACTGCCGCGAATACTCCTGGACGCAACAAACATAAACTAGTCGAACACCTAGTTGTTATAGCTTGTTTATTTAATAGTCGAGTATTTTAAAAATTGTTTGATTATTTAAACAAACGATAATGAACGAGTTGTAACTGAGTCGAGCTACGAGTGGTTGGTCGAAACCTCAATTTTTTGTAGCCCTTGAGACCTATTTCTAAAGGTACAATGATACTCGCTCTTATGCTTTGAATTCTTCATGAATTTATAATTTAAACTGCCATATGAATGAAATTTTGGGAGAAGTCATAAATGCTCAACATTTCCATTGATCACTCGAGTTCTGAAGAGCCTTCTGGCCCATGATGTAGAAAAGCTACTTGAAGAAAACATGGAATTCGAAGAACCTTCTTGCCACTTCATAGGCTTTCAGTTATCTGAATTCTTTTGCTTCTGTTACTTTTCAAAGCCTAACAAGAAGAAGCTCTTGTGTTTATTCCCAATGAATGTTGTTCTGTTTCTTTGAGATTCATAATCAAGAAGATGGATATATTGTTAAAGAGCTGTACTTGAAGTTTCTTACTCTGTTGCTGAAAAAAACACTAACAGCCAAAAAGGTATATTCAGCACTAACATAATAGAAAAGCAAACTATAATAATAGTGGAAAGAAAAAAGAAATAGAAATGGTAGAAAAAGGGTAAAGCATTCCTTAAGGCATAAAATGCATATGATGCTCCATATCATATTTCTCTGGCTTTAGAAGAACTCTTGTCCAACGAGGATGTTGTTATCTTTGCATTAACTAGAGGGTGATAATGGTAAATTTTAACAACATTAAATGTTGAAGATGTGTTAAGTTCAATTGGTAAATCAACAATCTGAGTATTGTCGTTGATTTTCTTTATAATTGGAATTGGACCAATTTTTCACTGGTTGAGTTTAGAGTAATCGCGAGGAGAAGGCTCTCACGTCGTAGTTAAACCATAACCAAGTCACCTAGATTGAAAAGTTTTGCTCAGTGATGGTTGTCTACTGATAGCTTATACTTGGTATTTGATTATGTGAGCTTCTTTCAAACATCAAATGTAAAGACAACCTTACTCTTGCATTTTAGCAAAACTACTATGTCAAGATTATAATTAGGCAATTTAGTGTAAATTATGCTAAACGGACACCTACCAACAGAATGAATAACCATAGTGTTGTAGGTGAACTTAACTTGCCCAGCACTTGGAATTCTCCAGGCAACACAACATGTTTCTAAGTGCTCTTTTTACAATTTTTGTCTGATTGTCGGTTTGTGGATGATATGTAGAACTTAATTGAATTTTTAGTATGAAAAGTTTCTACAACTCTTGTCAAAATTGGCTAATAATTTTGACATCACTATGAGATGTAAGACTTTTTGAGATTCCATGCAAGTGCACAATTTCATTAAAGAGCACTCAGGCTATATAAAGTGCATCAAAAGTATTCTTGAAAGCAATAAAATGTGCTATTTTTTAGAATTAGCCTACAACAACCATAATAGAATTGTTGCCATGCTTAGTGCAAAGCAAAACCAAAACAAAATCCAAACTTAGATCTTCCAAAATTATATTTGGAACATTAAGGGGAAGATATAAACCTGTCTTTTGACTTCCACCATTATAAGTCTAGAAAACAAAACACAGCTCCACAAACGACAAGTATCTCAACGGAGATGTGGCTAAAGGAAACTTATTTGTAGCTGTGAAATAGTTTTATTATGGACAACGTGGGTTGACAAACCTCCACAATACTCCTCTTTAATCAATTGCTATCTCTATAAAGATTATGGTATGCCCAATAAATTACTTTTAAAGAGATAGCCATGCAGTCTTCAACAGAAACTTTATCAAGACAAGTTTGCCAAATGAGTTGGAAGCCTTTTTCAATAGCATAAAGATTCTTTAAACAGTTCAACCCTATAATTTTAGTTTTTAATTGTGTAAGAAGAGCTGAGCACTTGCTGAGAGCATCAACAACTCAATTTGGGCACTTATTTTGTGTTTTAAAACAAAAGTGAACCTTTGTAGGAACAAAAATCCATCATGAATGCATCCGATTGATGATTTTTGGTTGTTGATATGTGGAGACTAATTATGGAGGATCCGCCCCCCCCCCCATAAACAAGTAAAACAACCACCCGAGATTGGTGAAAGGATGGAAAAGATGCAGAAATAATAGGTCTGCTGCAGATACATTCAGGAGGTCGTAGCGGATCTGGCTGTATCTTAATAGAATTTTAAATATTTACTTGGGGATTTTGGCATGCGACGCGATGTCGACCCAAATGAATATTTAAAATGCCCCCAGTATTCAGGGACATTTGTAGATGTCATTCAGGGAACCCATTCTGCAACTTTAGCTGGAGCCCCGAGATTTTGATTCCTTCTGTCCTGTGCTTTATGCTGCGGATTTGGTTATCGTCCATGTAAAGAAGAAGAATGGCCAGATTCGTATCTGCATCGACTTCAGGGACCTCAACAAGGCATGTCCGAAAGATGACTTTCCGCTCCCAGTATCAGAGCTCCTAGTTGACAATACGTCCAATTACGATATGTTCTCCTTTATGGACGGATCGTCAATATGCTGTAATGCTCGGTGGTTTCTGCATAAAACAAAATCTTGGTCTAGTTAAAATCAGGAAAGGTGAGAACTTGAGCTATGGAAAGAGTAATTTTTATGGCTTTAAAACGACATTGTTGAGCATCAGTCCACTGAAACTATTTTTATTTCAACTAATATGTGATATGTGTCATGATTAAACTGAAGCCCAAGATAAATTGACGATAAAAACAAGCTAATCTATGAAAGCTACAGACCTCAAAGGACTGTGGAACTAGCAAATCAACTATAATCGACACCACTTACATAGCATCTTTAGACTTGATTGACACCATATTGTTGTCTCATGTCTGCGACAATAGTATCAAACATTTACCTTTCCAATCAAATGAATATGTATTAGTTCTGCCATCATAAATTGCACCAACATCATACTGCCATGATTTTCCTAAAATCAAATGACAGACATCCATATTTAATACATCATATCACACCTCACATACATAATTTTTTTCCTATGGAAAATGTAATTATCCACATTTTAGACACTATGCCCTTCTAGACCCAACTCAGTTGATAAGGTTTAGGATTTTTCGTGGTCTTGAGTTATAATGCCTAGACAATAAATTGATAGATCACATTTTCTGTGCATCTGATGTCAATCAATAACACATAAACCTTTCTATTGAAATTACATTTTTGTCTAAACATGGCATTATGTTGAGAATTATTTTAATGTCTAGGTGTTAATAACAATTTCTTGAGCACACATACAAGCGAGTCTCTTCAATTCTAACTACATCTTCTGATTCTACATCTTTTTTTGGTTTCAAGATTGCATGTTTCTTCTTCCCCATCATCCTCTAGTAGTTAGAGATGTTGCATATTTTGGAGATCATTAGATTTATGACCTTGCTGCAAACATCTGAAGCACTTAATTATGGTATGTTTAGAGTAAGGATTGTCTCTTAATGTTGCCATTAACTTATGTAGCATTTATGATAAGAGCTAAATTGATTGGATGAATTACACTCAGTGGCGGAGCCAGAAATTTTTTTTTTTTTTTTTTTTGGGGGGGGGGGGGGGGGGGGGGGGCGTTGTTCTAAATTAAAATAATTCTGTTTACCGTCTTATTTGGAAGGGTAGAATACATTAAAATAATTTCTTTTTCCATCTCATTACCAGATCCAAGAGGAGAATGCAAATAACATGACCCTTAGAGTTTAGAAGATATAAACACCTGCCATGGGCGATCTTTGTTTGCGGGCGAGAGAGGAGGAAAAAAGAAAACGAAAGCTTTGCTCGAGGTCATGAGTCGCAAGTTGCGAGAGAGAAGCAAAGGGGAAAAAGAACTATTGATGCTCTTCATGTGTCCAAAAAAAATGTTGGTGGCTTCTTTGGATTAATAAATAATGCAATCTGATAAATTTTTAGCATACAATTGAGCCAATTTCTCTATAAAATTAGTATATTTCATTGGCAAAAAAATTAAAGTCTTCATTATTCAATCCATAATTACCCAAATAGCATAATGATCTTGCCATGATCTAGAGAAACACATAGTACTTTGTTCCTATTTCCACTCAGTGATATATAATGGTTGCAATAAACAACTAGGTCTCTGATGCTCAGCTTTCGTTCTCTGATAAGTCTCACACTTGAAGACAAATTCAACTACTTCATGCTTCAACCCTAACCACCAAAACATACTCCTCAAATCATGATACATTTTATTACTTCATCGATGAATGGTACAACCATAATAATAGGCTTCCTGCAAAATCTCTTTCCTTAACTCACCAATAGAAGAAACCCACAACCTCCGCCCATAAAAAACAACACCTTCCTCATTAGCTCGTAATTTAAAAATTAGAGTAGGTTTCCTCGTTGGCGAACTTGTTAAGTCACTAAAACAATCAGCTTTAAGCCCCTTTAGTCTTTTAGTTTTAGCATTAGTCAAATCCTTTAGAGAAGATCTCAACAACCAAAATCAATTTTCATTGTTTGGTCCAAAATGGAAAGTCATTCCTCCCCCTCTCTTTCAATATTTTACCCCATTAGTCTTTTTCTCTCTATAGCTGAAGCATTACATGTTCCAAGTAAATGGTGGATTGAAGACTTGAAATGGAAAAAACCTATAATAAATAAAATGAAAGATGACAAGGGGTTCTAATAAGTAAATTTTTATTTTGCAACTATCTTGCTAAATAGAAGGGTTATTTAGTAGCTTTTGGGGGCTATTCAAGCACAAGATGGTGAGATGAATGACTACGTGATTATCGATTGATATGAATTTCATCCTTAAGTGTGAGATTAACAGCTTGTGATAGCAACCATATGGAATTTAGCTCAAACTTATCTTGAATAACATACTTTAGGCCATCGATTTATTGAGTAACCAATTGATTTGTGGTATCGTTCAAACTATTCCTTGCATTTGAGCAATAAAAATCCTCGATGTAATCACTTACTGATCTACTACCTTGCAAATAATGCTGATACTTAAGATATAACATTTGTTCGAAATAAGTGGGCGAAAAATTGACTCTAAGAAGTTGCTTCGTTTTATACTAGCTGCGCATTTGCCCATAGCCTTCATGCCACCAAGAATGGAGTAACTTTTGAGACCAGGCGCTAGATCACTGCTTGAGTCGATAAGTAACATACGTAACTTGCTTCTCATGCTTTATTTTCTTATATTTTAAAGAATGTTTCACGAGTCCTTTCCAAATCTAAATAATCTTTGATGAGCAAATAGAGCTCATCGTGTAAAAAAAAAAAAAAGGTTTGTCGAGCTTCACACAGAACTCACCGTGATATTGATCATGTCCTCTAGGTCGTCGGTGCACCTTATGAGTATGAGAAGTCTTTTGCCCATATCTTCCTCCGAACACTACAGGAAAAACGTTGATTTCCAGCAGATTTTTTTGTGGAAATAAATACGCTAGAAATTTCGACAGATTTTTCGGTGAATTTCCAGCGGACTCCTGCAGATTTTTCGGAGATATTTCCGGCGGATGTTCTGTTGGATTTTCCGACGGAATTTTAAATTTTCTGGAAATTGACAATAAGAAATATTTAAAATTATTCATTTTAATAAATTAAATTAATTAAATTTAATACTGCTAAACTTAAATAATTTAAAAAGTTTAATAACTTATTGTTAAATTAAATAAAATATAATAATTATTTTGATCTTAAAAAAAACCCGGCTTTTAAATATAGTAATTATTTTAAATAAAATATAAATTAAATTAAACCTTCTCAGCCTTTATAAATTAATTTAATTATTTTAAATTTCACTAAGTTTATATTTTAAATAAAATGTAAACTCAGCTTTTAAAATTTTTAAACAAATTATATTAAATATATTAATTATTTCTATCTTTAAATATATTAGTTAAAATATTCTATTTTAATAATATAAATAGAAAAAAACTCATCTCATAATACATTTTTTGCATGGGTGGCAAGATGGTCTAGCGGGCAAGTGGGAGCATAGAAGGCCCCGCCAGACGCAGGCGTGCGGGTGGGTCACGCGGGCTTGAGGCATTGCCAGTCGCAGCGGGTTGGCAGCGGGTCACACGGGGTGAGGCAGGGCCGGTCGCGCGAGTCAGAAGGAAGGCTTAGCTGGGCTGCGCGGGGGTTGCAGGGCTCGATGGCTTTTGTTTTTTTGTTTTTATTTTTTTTTCCGAAGGATTGTTTTACGCATGTGGCAATTTTTCGGTGCACGTTTTACCAGCGTAAATACTTCCACCGAAAAAATTAATTTCTAGCGGATTTTGATCATTTTTCGATGAAAATAGCCGCCGAAAAAAAATTGACATTTTTTCAGTAGTGAAATCAGTCACTTTGGGAACTGTAAGTAGTTGCCTCTTATCACTGATTACATTTCCCACTCGTCTAATAGTTGGTGGGTTTGCTGGCATTGCCATTCGAGTGGTTTGATCAACATTTGACTCCATTTTTATGGACTACTGTTCTCTCCGTAATTCTATAAAGAAACAAAAGAACTCAAAGGCTATGTCATCAAGTTGCCGAACTATACTATAATGTGCTTTCTAAAGGGCCTCAAGATTATGATCATCGTTTGTAGTGTCCTATCGTGTTTGCTTGCAATAGGCCAATCCAAGATCAGAGTTTTGAGAAACTTTTTAGATTTTCTTCTTTCAATCAAACATAAAACAAATAACATACTACATAGCTGCTAATAACTTAGAATATATAAAAAATACGTCAACCATTATTATTATTTTAATTTCTCGCCAAAAAATAAGCATGGTTTATAGACTAAACTACAAAAAGGCACAATTTAAATAACTAATCATGATTGTACAAAAATGAGATAAGGAAATACCTATATAGACTTAGATAGATTAGATCCTAACTCGATCGACTACTTAACTGGTTCTTTCTCTTTTCCAGACCTTGAAACAAGATGCAAATAAAGTGTGAGCCATCACAGCTTAGTAGGCCACACTAACCATTCTAAATTTCTAAATTATTTTATGAAAACTTAAAAATAGTTAATAAATTCAATTACTGTACTGAACCAGATATTAGAATAATGCTTGTGGTTATTAGAAATATAAATAGCAATACTAAATAAAGACTTCATATATCAAAACAGAAAATTATAGATTTCTCTCACGGCCTTATAGCTTCCTTCATAACATAACTCTTATGATGGATATCAAAAAAATAGGTCCTTATGACTCTCAATGCCTTGCACTACAACAAAATGTGCATTTAACACATTCAACACCTAAACATAATGTGCATGTAACATCAAAATATAACTTCATGTGCCTTTAGCATCAGAATAAAGCATCCCCCACACCAAATCTCTATTCAGAATCATAAATTTCAAGTAAATAAACATATAATTACTGCCATTGAAATTAAATAAATATAAATAAATTAATTTCAGAATTTAACAAAAATGATTTAACAACTGGCAGCATAATATACTACTGAGCAGAAATGCACTGATTCAGAATATACCAAATTACTAGAGATTGTTCAAAGCATTGTATTGAAGCTTTACTTATACTACAATATTATTTTTTGGGGTTAAATTTATTTTTTAGATAATTAAAAAAGCATGCTTTCCAAAATCTCACATGTGAAATTTAAAAAAAAAAAAATACCCAAATGACCATAATCATTATCTCTA
Organism: Dendrobium huoshanense; assembly: GCA_016618105.1. Taxonomy (NCBI): domain Eukaryota; kingdom Viridiplantae; phylum Streptophyta; class Magnoliopsida; order Asparagales; family Orchidaceae; genus Dendrobium; species Dendrobium huoshanense. The sequence goes on from CM028342.1 coordinate 16,686,405, forward strand.
TAACATACACAAATTTACCTGATGAAAGTTTTGCATATGTAAAATTATACTCATTTTTAGACTATAAAAATACAAATTAAATAGGACAAATCCATAAATTTCTATATTTTTTAAAACTAAGATAAGCTAAATGCAACTTACCTCAAATCAGCTAACTTTTAGAACTGGGTTGTGAGCAATAAATGGATTGAAGTCACTCAAAATAGTCCTCTCTCTAAGATTCCTCTTACTCCATAGTCGACTGCCTCTAAGGGATGAAATTAGTTGATCTAGTGGAAAATAATGTTTTTAATACTAAAATTTGGTTGAGCGTCGCATCACCCAATCATACACACCGTAGCTCTCCTCTGGGAGTCCACAATGCTAAGCCTTGAATTAATTTGGAAAAAATATAGAGAGATCAGTGCAACGACATTACCTACCTTAGCACTGTGATGCCCCAAGGAAAATTTTTTAGATTTTTCGAACATGCAAAAAAATTCCTCAGGACTCTTATAAGATCACGTGCATATAAAACATTTCCAGACACATGCAGAATGATTCAATATAGAATTTAGTAGATTGCCTTGAATAAGATCGAGTCAGAATAGGTGGAACGGTACAACCTAATGTTGTAGTCTTCAAAAGAAGGAATATTAAACTCATACATAAAATACAAACCAAGAAACTCAAATGATTAATACTTTTTTCATTACCTCTCTTCATAACCTATAGACATATGTGCAAGATTCACACTTTTACCTTGCTAAAAAAGCTCTACCACTCAAAATGTAAATTGTGTACTAACATAATAGAAAAGAAAACTATAATAGTGGGAAGCAAAAAAAAAAAAAAAAAAATGGCAAAAACAAGGGTAAAATATTCCTCAAGGCATAAAATGCATATGATCTGCATCACTACATGCATACAAAAAAGTCTTCTCCACTTAAAGATAGACAACTTGCATAGCTTATCATAATCTTTTGTATAAAAGTCATTCTATACGCATAGATTTATAATATGCATGGTGGTCGATGATGTAGTATATGGTTACTAACAAAGCATTTCATGCCTACCTTCACAGGTAAGTGACTTCAAGTTTATTAACTTGAGGATGATGGACCCATGAACAAAATAATTTCTATCTTTTTATACGTTACTTTCTAAAGATTGTTCTCATATAAGTTTTCTATACAAAAAATAGTTATCTCGCTAGGTTATGGTGATTCACTCTCCACCTGTCATTTCATAATATACATTGTTCTATTATGATAACAATCCTTGAACCATAATCTTTCTTTTCATAATTAATCAAAGAAAATCAAAATAAATGAATATTTCATTCGTCGAGAATATCTCTTGAAAGTGCATTCAAGTGTTTTTAACCTGAACGAGCTTATTCCCTTTAGAAGTTTGAATGATCCACATTCTCATGATTTAACTTATAACTTTTGATTATCTTCCTTCTCGTGAATAATTTTTTACGGGTTGAGATAAAATTTGCTAGTCATATCCCACTACATTATGTTTTAATGTCTTCTAATAAAATCTCCTATACGAGAAGAATGCCTTCATTTCATCATTCCCTTTCTTAATAGTAGTATGATCAAGTCTTCAACTCTAATTATGAAGCATTTATAGCCTCTCAGAAACCTTACACATATCCATAACATATAATGACCATCATTACCTCCTAATGGATCTTTAACAAATTCCTCCTTAGTTCTCAACTACATATTAATGATCATGCTACTTAACTTGTGATAATTAGGGCCAAATTGCATTAGGGCTTATCATATGCACCTCACTCACTTTCATTGTGGCATCTTCAAAACATACCAACCATGTTAACCCCATTACTGGATATATAAGGAATATGTTTTAATCTTATGTTGCGATATAAACTCTATTTTAAAAAAAAAAAGGTGATGTTTTCCTCCCTTTACACTTCTTCTCACCTCAATCATTTAACTCATGAGCTCTACTCAATGAATCAAGGTGGTTATTCTCTATAACCTTTATATCTTCAGTGTTATAGTGGATCTTCTCCCTTCCACATCAAAGATGTAGGAAACCAAACAAAATAATGTCTACAACTATATTCAAAAGCATATTTTCGAGTCTCTATCCCCTATGTCAACTACCTCCTCTTAGCTTGTTTAAACTTGCAATGGCTTAGTGATTATCCTCTAACTTATGAAGTATATCCAATGTAAAAGATGTTGAAAGATTATACGACTATCAACTTTAAATAGATAGATTACATGACTATCAACTTGAGGATAAAGCTAATAAATGATCCTTATATTCATAATTGTGCATGAGCTGATATGAGCCCTCAAAGGTGCCTTACTATTAGCATCACCTTAATCCACCTTAGTTTGCTAGTTCTATTGGCTAGTGCTAGCAACTAAATTTGTAGAAAATTTTATATAAGAATTTCTTGTGCTAGCAAATGTATATCAACTCCTGATCCTCCTTTGATTATGGTATCATTAATTAGTAATGTTCAGACCTTGCTAGCTGACCATGTGCTAGTGTGAGGCCTCTTAACACCAAATAATTATAGGATCACCAAGTTCTATAACGCTTGATAGGCTGTAAACCTATCAATAGGTTTTAGGCTGTTATAATTGGGTCTATTCATATGCCAACATTATTAGTCACGAGCTAACCTTCATTAGATCTATTCCATATGCCTAATATAATGATGCCTAGAGGCTTTATGATGGGATTGGAGGATGGAAATTAATGCATTTGATTATTTTAGTATGCATATATTTTATTTGGAGTTTATGGTAGAATGATGAGGTTTTTAGAGGGGTATGGTGGCAAAAGAGCCAATATTAACTCAATTTGGGCAAATTTTGTTTAGAACTTTATGCAATAGGTTTATAATGGAAAAAATGGGAATAAATAGATTTAAAAAGCTAGGCTAAGATATGAAGTTATGATCTAAAGATTTTAGCTGATGTTTATAAAACTTAATGGCATATTGAGGGGCAGAAAACTATACTAAGTGCAAGGGAGCATATCCTAGGCCAATATCATTAAAGTGGGATTTAGGTTAGTTTTGATGGCATGTATTGTGGATGACTGATCTTAAAACATGGTTGGATGTAGAGGAAGATATTAGAGAGGTTTGGAATAAGATTTGAGAAGAATTTAAAAAATCATAAAAAGATAAATAACCTATCCTTCTAAGGTTAGTTAAGCTAGCTAGGCCAAAGAAAAGAATATGAATAACACAAAATTCTCCGATGATATTTAGGTTAGTTTTAATCTATTTATAAGAATTATGTTTACTCTTAAGATACACAAATTTAAAAATAAGAGAAAACTTCTAGAGAAAAAAGGGTGAGTAACCACAAATAAAATAATATGTCAACCTCCTTCATTAATTCATTATCTTTAAGTTTATTAAGTAGCTAACCCATAGATATTCTAAAAGTAAAAATTCAAATTTTAAGTTAAAAAATAAATTTAAATCTAAATAAAAATTAAACATTTTTATATGATTACCCTTAAATGAGCTCTTACTTGGGCACCTTCTTATGCCATTCTCAAACTTTAGCCACTTGGCTCTGATAAATGAACTTTTGGCTTAATTTTTATTTATGAAGATGACACGATACCCCAACTCACCAAAGATTATTTCAATTCTGCTTCATTGAGTTAAAGTCTAATTAGTCAAGACTTCAAATATATTTAGGACATCCAATTGTCAATGACTCTGTCTTTCGTCTATCCAAAAAATTATGATTTGAAATTCAAAATGTAAGAACTTTTTAAAATAATTATGGAATATACTTCCATAGAAGTGAGAAGTTAAAGAATCTACAAGTGGATGGTATTGGCTCCTACTAATGTGTTAGACTAAACATTTGGAGGTTGGATGGCTCCATCAAATAATAAGATATCGCCAATATTAAAAGCCAAACTAATAAGCATATATATAAGCAAATTAAGGTTGTATGATGTGTTTCATTTGATACAAAGTGGTGGGGGTGTAATTTGAACCTTTCTTTTGTTTTTGTGGTGGATGATATTAAAAAAGTAATAATGAGGTGAGAAGAGATTCAGATTAATATGGAATGCTAGAAAAAAGATAAAGTGGGATTTCTTTTGTTCATGATTTATGAATGTTAATTTATTCTAGAGTTATTTGTAGTGGATGGCTAAGTTTTTTTTATTAGAAATGGTTGAGAATCTCTAAATAAGAACATCAACTTATTAGATAACTAATGCAAGTGATATTATTCCAATTAAATATTTGGCTAAGTAGTGTGAGAAAATAAAATATCTCTCTGACTTTAATTATTTTTTATTTAAATATAATTCTTATTATAATTAATTAATTAATTAATTTAATAAATAAAATCTATAAAATAAAATAAATCTATATTATTTAAATAAAGAAAGGAAAGGAAAGAGAGGAGGATTTTTAAAATAATTTTAAGATAAAATATATTTTATTTAGATATAGAAAATAGTTTGCTTTATTTATATTTTGAATATTCTCTTTCGATTGAATCTGTATAGTCGGATGTCATACCGCCTCGAAAGGCAGACTGATATCCTTCTGTTGATTCTAAAGAAAGAGAACAGACAATTCACTTTCCTAATCAGGTATGACATAGGGAGTATGCAAATCAACCGAAAGGACGATCAGTATCTTCCCTACTTACCTAATTAGATTAGTGAATTGTCGATTCATTCCTAAAATCAAGCATATAAATGATATTTGATTTACTTGTGAAAGTAAATCAAATACTTATCTATTTTTTGATTGTAAGAAATGGACCTAGACGAAAATATACATATAACAGGATTTTCTTTAAAAATAATAATACTTTTTATTTTCTCACACGATTCGCTTTATTTATATTTAGAATATCATCTTCTGATTAAATCTACATAGTTGGATATTATACTGCCCCAAATGGCAGACTAATACCCTTCTATTGATTTTAAAGGGAGAAGCAGTACAATTCATTCTCCTAATCAGGTGTAATATAGAGAATATTCAAATCATCCTGAAAGGATGACGAGTACATTCTCTAATCGACCCGATTAGATTAACGAATTATAAATTTATTTCTATAATCAATTATAGAAGACATTTGATTTATTTATGAAAACAAATCAACCATCTAACTATTTCTTAATTATAGAAATAACTCCTAAATGTGAATAAAACCTAATCTACATTCACAGATCTTTCCCCTACCTCAGAAAAGAACTAAGGCAGGGTTTAGATTATTCTGGGATCTAGACTCCCTACAGGGGCAAGTCCCTGTAGTTAATTACATCTCCTAAGAGAACACTCTCGATTTAAATGAAGACTAATTGATTACAAAATTATATATATATATATATATATATATATATATATATATATATATATATATATATATATATATATATATATATATATATATATATATATATATATATATATATATATATATATATATATATATATATATATATATATAATTAAATATTTGGGCTAATTTAAATTTCCACGATCAGGCTTTAGATTATAGAGTTGAATTTAGAAGAGTTAGAATTGATTAGAAGGAGGAATGTGCAGAGAGAAGTGTATACGATCTGGACTTACCACCTGCCTAGAGTGGGCTGCCAGCTAACAATCCTAATCACAACAATTCGTCGATGATGCAAGAGTTAAGATGGCTCTATCCTAGGAATCAAGGAGTGGTTTAAGGATCTTAAACCATATGCAATTGAATATGCTTACAAAAATAAAAAATCTACTCGTATGCGAATGATGTATGAAGCAATTATATATAAAAGAGCTGGTTTTATTAATATTGAATTTATCGGTTACATCCCAAAAATTTGCAGTAAAGTAATGGTGGCCAAGCCCCACCGACAACAAACCTGGGTTCTAAGCCTATAGGAAAGTAGAATTAAATACAACTGCTTATGGTCTTCAGGCTCCGGGCCTCTTATGGAATTCCAAAAAGGAACGTCTTCTTGAGGGAGGATATTACTTTTTTTGGAGCCCCATTTGTATATGTATAAATTGTTGTTTTTAATTCTTTTACAGACTCCAGACGCTGTACAAACTCAATCTATATACAACAGATCTAGGAAATAAAAAGCTTTACATTTCTTTTCTCAGTACATCAGATCCTAAGAACATTCTAATTTGTAGGTAAGTAAAAGCAGGAAAAGTATAGCAGTTTATGTAATTATGCATGTTATGAGTGCGTTGTGTACAATTATAAATGCAGAAAAGTAAAGACAGAAAAGTAAGTACACGACCCTCACTTTATTCACTCCGCTTCTGGTGTACAGATAGAAAAATAAATATGGTATGCTTATGTAGTACAAAAAAGTAAACAATCACACATAGTTGCCCTCTAGGCAAGACACCCGCAAACAAACCACAACAAACCACCGGCCTAGCCTAGGCTAAAGTTGGTTGTCCTAGCAAGCATCTTAGTGTGTGAAAAAGGTCATGTGGCTTAGACAGGTCCTATAGGAATTTATTATTCAAATTGCATGTATTATTAGAGTTTATTTATTAAAGGCCAAATGGGAATTTAATTTAGAGTGTATTTGAATTCTGAATTATTCCAATTTTAGAAGTTAAAGTTGATTTATTTAGTTATAAAGAACTTACAGATTGATAATTCCCTAAGTGCAGGAAATTATCAATTTATAAGTCCTAGGACTTCCAAAACGAACACTCATCTTATATGAAAGACATGTATTTATTCTGAGAGTCCCTAAAGTTTTATTAGAAAAAGAGAAAGGGACCTTATGAATGCAATACCACGTGCCCTCCCGAAAGAATCTAGCACGTCGTATAAGGTCGGTGTATTATTATAGTTGTTTGAAGATCTCCAAATCAAAATGGATTAGTGCGTTTCTAAAAGGAGTCGTGCACAACCCGTAGGAGATCTTTTTGTTATTTAAATGTTTTAAGAGTCTTTTGAAATCAAAATGCCCAAAGTCCTCCGAAAGGTATCAAACTTTAGGCATAGAAGACCCGAATTTGTTTAATATAAATTAATTATCAAATCTGACTGATTAAGGTATATATTAACCAATCAAATTATCAAACTAATTTAGATTAAAGGAATTTAGAATTTAATTGAATAATTAATGGATTTTAATTAATGATATTCAGAATTATTAAGAATTAAATGTTTATTGAATTATTAATGATTTGAAATTGATTTGAAGATTGATTTTTAATTATTGGTTGGATACCACCTTTGTTTCACACTGAGGGCGTGAAGTTTATTTCACCTTCCTTGGGGCTAAGCTAATAGCTTCGTAGGTCTGAGTTACCTAGTGGTACCCGGTATAATTAAGTAGCTTAAGTTGGTTATGAATTAAAAGTTAATGAATTTTATTAAAAAGAAGTTTGATTGCTAATTTTAGGAGTTGGTTAAACATTTTTGGAGTTTTTAAAACAATTTTGAATTTTTTAAGAATTTTTGGAATATTTTAAACATTTAATTAAGGGGTTGAAAATTAACTTTTTAATTAAAGGTGTTTTTTGTAACGTTAGCATTTTATTAAAATATTAGACCTTAAGACGATCAGTTAGAAGGTAAGTATGTTAAAATTGGATTTTTTTGAATTTAGTTATGAAAGTTTGAAGTTTTGAACTAGTTTTTACCTACAATTGACCATTTTGTTGACTTTTTGAATTTGATGATTTTCTTGACATTTAGTATTTTTAATAAATAATAGACCTTATTATGAGTTAAATGCAACTGAGTTTGATCAATTTGGATTTTTCTTGAATTAGTTAAGAATTTTCAAAGATTTAGGGTGTTTAATGAATTTTTGAAATTATTTAATTAAGGGCCTTTTTATGGTTTTGCCCCAAATGGATTCCAAACTTCTTGAAATCAACTCCAAAGGTCAGGGATGATCTAAGGAGGGATTTCCAAGTGTTTGGGAATTTATTGGGATTTTTAATTATTATTAATTAATTAAATGAATTAATATTGAATTTTATTTAAAATTAAATTAGGCCTTAACCTGCTGTCAAATCAGTTTGGTTTTATTTATTTTTGGTTAAGGATTTAATTCTGGTCAGTTAGAGGTCTTATTTATATTTTTTGGAGTTAAAATGGATTTATTACATTTTCTGAAAGGTTTAGGGTCAATTAGGGGTTAATTAAGAATTTGATGAAATTAGTGAAATTTGGGTAGGAATTTGGGTTTTAAATTACTGAACTTATGATGTTGAATGGATTACAGTAATTTGAGGATTGATTTTAGATTTTTCATAATTTTATTTGATTTATTTGGGTTTGTTGAAATCAAAGAAAGAGAATCCTTAATCTACTAGTTGTTATAGGATTAATTAATGTCCAATCAAGGTACGTTTGATCATTGGGTATATGACACTAGTTTTCTATGTTTGAGTCTGATCCCAAAAGGGATGTATATAGTGTATCCTAAATTTGACTAAGTTTGCTAAGACTAGGTCCTTAGTTATTGTCCTTACATGTCACTAGTTTATAGGATAGTAATCAAGGTCTCTAACCCATTAACACTATTTACAATCACATCAATACAAACCATGAACAATACAAGTGCATCCTAATGTTCTATGGAATGAGACTATTGAATTATTGTAATTATAGGTCATTTGATGACTTATAACTTGAACAATTTACTATAAAGGAATAGAGACATCAAATTAAGGTGACATGATTTTGGGACATATACATGTATGGGTATACACATCAATATCTCCAAATCAAGAATCAACCTAGTTTGATGTGATGATCAAGTATAGTTCCTTGGCATATTTAAATTAGATTAAGCATAATATTAAAGGTAATTTTTAATTAAACTATACATGATCAACATCTAGACCTATTGTTAGTGAAAGGGAGACTTCACACTAACTCCATAGGACTCTAATATGCTTAATGGATTTAGTTTGAATGATTTATGAATTTCCAATAATCTAAGTCAAATTTTGACTTAGATTTTTGTAAAATCATAAATCAATTGAGATTGCATCAAATAGGCTTAGGAAAATTACTCGAAGTCTACCCTAGGCCCTACTACATCTCTGTCAAATTTCAGCTCAAGATAATATATATATATATATATATATATATATATATATATATATATATATATATATATATATATATATATATATATATATTTAAAAATAAAATAAAGATTTTAGTATTATTGAAATTATTAAAAATATTTTACTCAAAATAATTTTTTACTATTTTTATAATAAACTACTTGAAAATACGAACAAAACAAGCCCAAGAACTCCAAAATTAGATCATAAATGAAATTCTGATGAAATTTTGAAGTTCTGACATTTTTTTGGATTTATTTTAAATACTTTAAATGCCAGTAAAACGGCGGCTGCGACTGGGATACGCGGCGCATGAGGGTTTGGCCACATGGACGGCGGCGGTCACATGGGACCCGCCACTTAACCAGCTCGGCATTAAGACTAGCCATCGGATCGATCGCAGAGGAGATCCGATGGTAGGGATCCGAGCCGCTTAATGGATTTGATCTAGAATGATCGGACGGTCAATAGAGCTCCCGCTGTTTGGATCTAGGGTGTAGATCTAGTCAGACGAAACTCTGGCCAACCGCAGTTTTAAAGGATCGAAACGGGGTTTGAACCCGATCCGATCTGAATAGAAGAGATCCCGTTGATCTGAATAGAAGAGATCCAACGGCTGAGGGATCATCTTCCTCCTTCATCCAAACCGAGAACCCTAGAGGGATTTTTTGTTTAATTTTCACAAAATACCCAACCAAAATTCTTTAAATTTTAAACAGAGTTATATTATGACTAAGAAGGAATGGGGGATAGTTTTCCTTGCCATTGATGCAATATGTAACGAGTTATTTAGGAACCTATGAAAAATCCTAGGGTTTACGATTTCTTACCAAAGGATGGATAGATTTGGTTGATTTTATCACGGTTGAATTTGTAGGCTGTCCACGTGTTGATCTTATTCAGGCTTTGAGCTCGGAGGATCACCGGAACCGGAGTTAGGAAAGTTTGGACGGAGCTAGCTCTCGATCAGCAAAGGATCTCGCCGGCGGTAGCTGCGAACATCGGGAAATCAATGGGATAATGGAGATAGAGCTCTCTGGAACTAGAACGAACACTCAGAGCATCTCCAGAGTGACTAGAAATGAGAGATAGCTTAGAATGAGTGATTTTCGTCCCTTTGCCCTATTTGGTCGTTTGGAGCCAAAAGGAGCGGCTGGGATCGTTTAGGGAAGTCACTGGGATGATTGACACCTGGATCAGACGGTTAGGTAGTAGGAGAAAGGACTGTACTGGCTGAGATGAGCTGGCCACTCTCTTGGCTTGTCCTCACATGGGAGGGGACCATCTGAGGTGGCTGGGCCGATTTGACTACTGGGTTGGGTTTCATTGAGCCCAAAGAACCTTCTGGAATAGATCCTAAGGGCTGCAAGGGTCTGGTTTGGACTGGGTATTGCTTGATAAGTTGGGTTAACTATTAGAGCTCATTTGAGCTCTAGTTGACCAATTGACTGGTCAAGGGAGGTCAAGGCTGTTGAGTTGGAGTCTAAACCATGCCTAGAATGAATTTAGACTGTTAGATGAATTTGATTTTAGGAGAATAAGTTGAATGGAGGAACTTGACCATAGGAGTGTTTCTTTAAGCATTGAGTTGACTAGTTTGACCAGTCAACTCAGTCAATGATTGATGAGGTGGATTGTGAGGAGTTCATGGCATGCTAGTTGAGTGATTTACATAGTGTTTAGATGACTAGAAGTATTGTGTGAGTGAAAGAGTCTATATAAGGTGGTATCCCATGTTTGCTTGAGTTGACCAAGTCAACTTGACTTGGGTAGATGGGGTGATAACCAAAGAGGCTTGTATGATATGATTGGGTTGATCTGAGACTTAAGAAGGGTTTGATAGATTGAATGGGTTGAAATGACCCATTAAGGGCTTTAAGGGGAATTTGGGTCAACCTAGGTTGACCCAGGGTGTGGGTCTGAGCTAAACAGGTTTGAAATGATATTTAGAGACCATTGGAAGTGGTCTCAAAGTCTAGGGAGGTTATTTGGTTCAAAACACCTATTTGGACCCTTAAAGGGCCTCTTGGGTCAAACCTGTTGACTTGGTCAACCAAGTTGACCTAGGGATTGGGATTGGGTCCAACAGGTTTGAAATATCATTTGAAACTTGTTGGAGGTGCTTGCATTCAGTTTGGAGCTCATTTGGTTTGAAATCACAGTTTTAGCCCCCTAGGGGTATTTTGGTCATTTTGGGCTCATGACCACTAAGGGCTGAAATGAATACAAAAAAATTCAGTTTATTGATCAACATGATAGGATTAATGGTCTGGAAGTGATTGCAGGCTTTAGTGAAGGCTTCAGGGTCAGGATCCACTAGATGACAAGTTTAGTGGCATAGGTTGTAAATATTTGAAAGTTTTACAGTATTTAGATTTGGATTTAGTTTCTGGGGTTAGAGACCTTAGAATTGGCTCAAATTTGAAGGGTTGACTCTAGAGACATATCCCATTAGTATGAAATTGATAGAGCCTGAATCAGAGTCCATTTGATAGGGTTTTGAAATGTTTGAAAACTCACTGGAAAAGGTCTTTAGGACAGTGCCTTAGGACCTAAGATCTGGGTCTGGAATTGAGTTGGAATTGGATTGATTTGAGTTTGCGATAGTTTTAGGATCCCATTAGAGACCTCATACAAAAATGAGGTCAACAAGTAGTTAAGTATTTTTCTAATAGACTAGTCAAAGTATGTAGACTACAAGGGTTACAAATTTGTGGATGGGATATAACTTAGTTTTTGTGAGGGTTGGGTGGTTTAAGGCCTTTGAAAGATGGTAGAAATGCTTTGCAAGTGAAAATAATAAATACATGGTGAATGTTAACCTTTTGTTGCCCTTACTAAAAAATGCAAAGTTAAATGAAGTCAAAATTGAAATAAGCATTTAATAATATTGAATGCATTATATTAATCAATACATTCGCAATTCCTATAACAAAAAACCCCTTGATATTAAATGATGGCCTTATATAAATTTCTTTATTCTCATTTAATATGGACTGATGAGAAGGGAAAAGAGAATGAACAAATTCACATTAAAATTAAATACCCCACAATTAATAAAATAAGGCATCAAAAGGCTATCAAAGAGCAAGCTCCCATGAACCCTTGATAGCACATCCTCCTACTAAAGAAGTAGTTTTATGTTGGTAGATTTCATACTATTGATATTCATAGCTCATAATTAATTATGTTATTGATAATAATTAAGTTCTTAAACATGATTTACTTTTATATTATAAAAAATATGGAATAATGTAACCATATTTTAGAATCTATCTTAAAGAAAGTGCACTAAAGTAATAATTGTGAGGCATATATGCTTGGTGACATTATCAAAGAATTAATAGTTTCTAATGGAAAGCCTATTTTCATAATAATTCAAAATAGACAATTTATATCTACTTCTTCATTTTCTCTTTTGAAAGGGAAGGATATTGGTCTTGCATAATCATTATCATTGCAAGTTTTTGGATTGATGATTGAAGAAATTACCCTTTGTTAACTATTTATAATATAAAGACTTTAAAAAAAACATCTCTTTCTTCTTAAATTCATTGCATCAACTAGCAGCCTCATGGCCATTCAAGAGTTGGTGCACATCTACGGCCCACAAATTTCTAATTTTAATTCAACTTAAAAATCTCTCGATAAAATTGTTCATTTATGCGAGTGATTTGATTGGATAGTTCCTCAAACTAAAATTTTTTAATGAATTGTGGTAATGGCAATAACTTGACTAATTCTCCTCAAATATAACAAATATTTCAAAGGTTTGAATCTATTTTGAAGTGAAAAAAGGAAGTCAACTGATGGTCCATTTGGGATGGTGTTTCCTTAGATCAATGTGGTTGTAAGTTGTTGTTGAGGAAATAGTTCTTTGAAAACTGTTATAGAAAGCAACTTCCTAACATAAAACTTCTTGAAAATAGTGAAAATGTTTTGGCCAAATAAAAAATGTGGCTGAGTTCTCAAAAGCAAAGCTAGTTTCTATGGAGGATGCAATTATTGTATGTTCGAATTGGTATAATACAAAACACAAGCTATATAAGAGTAGAGAAGCTACTAGGGAGATTGTTAGGGGCCTAATACAGAAGAAATGAGAAATGTTAATTAGGTAGATAGAACAACGAGCTAAACAAGAAGATTTTTTATATATAATATAAATAATAAAGAATGTAGC